>OV277861.1:35090201-35797922 GCA_922989275.2 Gari tellinella | reverse complement strand
CTGATGTCAGACGGAAAGAGTGATCTCCCTTGAATGGCAGACGGCATGGTAAAACTTCGGTGAACATTTTTTAAGAGTTTATATAACAGCAAGTCCTGCAAGAACATTCTGACACTGTAGGAAGTATTTTAAACCACATATTTTTATATAGCGATACGTTTCGTATACCAGCTCGTACTGTAGTTCTCGATACACTTGTTTTTCGTTAGTTTCAAGAGTGTTTCGGACCAGTCAAAGTTCGTACTCATCTACTTATTCACTTAAGTACTGCCTAAATATTCTGAAAAATGAGCCAGGGTGGTAAGAAGAACAAACTATCGAAAGAAGACCTCAAGGCTGTTGCAGAGGCTGTAGCAGAAATACTGAATGAAAAACTTGAGAAACTGCAAGACAGTGTCAATAAATGTGCAGCAAAAGAGGACATAGAAAGGCTAAAAGCCAATATTAGAGTAAACAAGTACGAATATGACCGTTTAGAACAATATACACGGAGGGAAAACATAAGGATCCATAATTGGTCACCATCTGCTTCAAGCCCATTGACACCACAGGTTGTGGACCTCCTTAATCACATGGTGGAATTAGATGAGACAGCAGTCACAGTGTTCGGAGTCGATGATATCAGCGCCTGTCATGCAACTGGAAAGAATAACCAACAGATAATAGTACGTTTCATCTCTAGAGAGAAAGTAAGTACTGTTTTCAAAACGAAGAAGAATTTAAAGAAATCAGCTAAGCACAAGGACGTTTTTATAACGGAAGACATGACAGCCCTAAGATTGAATTGAGAAGCATTGTAAAAAATGCTAATGGCACATCAAACACTTACACCTTTAATGGAAACATTTACACAACTTACAATGGAAAGAAAGTGTCAATCTCATCACCAGATGACCTTTTCAATATTAACGTGACACCAGACCTGGAATTGCTTGGCCTTAAAGATCTAGCCTAGGATGAAGCGGAGGATGAGCCATTGGACCTTGATTTAGTCATTTCAAATGTATATAATACAAACTGTGACAATTCTGGTGAAAATAATTCTCCACCGAACCCTGATTTAGTCATTTCCAATGTATATAGTTCAAACTGTAACAATTCTGGTGAAAACATTCTACAAGCAATCATAACCTTGTCAAGGAATCAGCGACTTCCGAGGTTTTCAACGACAATTCTATGTTTGCAACTTTTCATACCATTTCCTTATCTTTTATAAATGTTTGCGGCCTAATGTCCAAACTGTTTATGCCAGACTTTGAGGATTTCTTGAAAAAATATGATATATGCTGCATTGCTGAAACCAAGTTGGACAAATTTGATACTGTCAAAATAGAGGGCTATACTTTTAAACATATTAGCAGAGAAATTTGTTTACGTAACTCAGGGGGTGTTGGTGTTTTTGTGAAGGATACTCTTATTGACAGACTTATTTTCCTAGATAACTCTACAGAGAACTGTTTGTGGTTTAAATTTAATGATGATAGTGCTTCGTGCATTTTTGGAGTTGTTTATATACCTCCTGAAAGTTCACAATACAGCTCTATGGAGTTATTTGATACTATTGAACATAGTATGTTAGACTTTAGTGTTGAATATAGCAACTGTAATTTTTGCATATTTGGGGATTTCAATGCCAGATCTGGTACCTTGCCTGATTTCTGCAATATCAATGAGTATGTTGTTGGGGTGTCTTTGACGATAACACAAGTAGGGTTAATGGTGTTGATAACCTTGAGATATTTGGCTATCCAACGAGACACATTTCAAGTGACACACACTGTAATAATTATGGTTATAGGTTAGCTGAGTTATGTAAATTAACAAATATTCGTATTGTTAATGGTCGATGTGGAAGTGATGCATATATTGGCAAAACTACATGTACTAGTGGTAGTGTAATTGATTATGTCTTGTTATCTGACGTAAAGTTCTCAAATGTTAGCCATTTTGAAGTATTAGATTTTGACCCTCTTTTATCTGATGTTCACAGTGCTTTAGAACTATGTATCAACTTTGAGTACTTTGACTGTGAAGAAGTTGTTGACTGTAATGAGATTGATGAAACAAATTTATCTACTAAACCTGTTTGGGATAAGAACATATTAGACGACTTTGGTAACCATTTTGACAAAACTGACATTGATAATGTTTTGATAGTCATGGAAGAGCTTATGGATAATAAGAGCTATAGTAATGACGCTATAAATAACATCACTCAAGAAATTTCAAATATCATTGTCAATGCTGCAGATAACTGCTCACTTATAAAGCAAAGGAAACTACATCATGGCATCAATAATGATAAACCTAGTAAACCCTGGTTTGACAAAGACTGTAAAAATATACGACAAAACTATCACAGAAGTATAAATACTTATAGGCGCAATAAGAGTGACATAAACCGAGAAACAATGATTAATTACAGTAAAAAGTATAAAAAGGAAATCAAAGCAAAATTTAGTAGTTATAATGACCAATTTGTAAAGAGAGTTAGAGGCCTTAGGCAGTCAGATCCCAAGTCTTACTGGAGTTTATTGAATAAACACTCTGGAGAAAGAAAGACTATTATGCATAAGATCTCTTGTGATGTTTTCTTTGAACATTTTAGTAACTTAAATTCAAATTTTGCAAATGTGGATGGAGATTTTGACAATATTGATCTTAATCTGGTACCAGATCATAATGATATTCTCAATATGCCTTTTACTGAAAGAGAAGTTGAAAAAGCAATTAGTTTATTGAAAAATAACAAATCTTCTTCAATGTTTGATAATATCTTAAATAAATATTTAAAGCATGCTCATCAAACTATGCTAACAGTATTTTGCCGGTTATTTAACATTATTTTAGATTCTGGAATCTTTCCTGATGAATGGAGTAAAGGAGTCATTCTACCATTATACAAGAATAAAGGTGATACAAAGGACCCTGATAATTACAGAGGGATTACAATTTTAAGCTGTTTTGGAAAATTATTTACATCATTGTTGAATATAAGATTAAACAACTTTCTGGAAAATAACAATGTTCTGTGCGAGGAACAAGCGGGGTTCAGGAAATATCATGGCACTGTTGATCATATTTTCTCCTTAAAAATGCTTGTAGATTTGTATTTAGCAAAAAATAAGCGACTGTTTTGTGCATTTGTCGATTATCGTAAAGCATTTGATTCCGTAAATCGAATTGCCTTATGGCACAAGATTCTTAATTATAACATTGATGGAAAGTGTTTTAAGATAATTAATAACATGTATGAGAAGGCTAAGTCTTGTGTTAAAGTTCAAAACTCTATATCAGATTTTTTCAGAAGCCAAACTGGAGTAAGGCAGGGCGAAAATTTGTCACCTGTCCTTTTTTCTTTGTTTCTTAACGATCTGTGCAACTTTATGTCAAGTAAATATGATGGTCTTAATCTGCTGTCCGATACAGTGAACCTTTGCTAAAGTGATGATGATATTGAAGTATATTTTAAGCTGTATCTGTTGTTGTATGCGGATGACACTGTGATCCTAGCAGAAACTGAAAATGACCTTCAATTAGCCTTAAATGCAATGTCAGACTATTGTAATCTTTGGGGGCTACATGTATATACTGCTAAAACTAAAATAGTAATATTCTGGAAATCAAGACGAGGTTTGAACAATGCTCAAAAATTTCATTTTGAAGGTAGTATACAAGAGATGGTTGATCATTTTTCATATTTGGGTATCCAATTTTCATACAATGGTAAGTTCACACTCACCAAGTCCTTTTTAGTTGACCAGGCAAGAAGGGCTATGTTCTCTGTAATAAACAAATCCAGAAAATTACATTTGCCAATTGACTTACAAATACATTTATTTGACACCATGATCGCTCCCATTCTATTGTATGCTTCTGAAGTTTGGGGGGTAGAACATGTTGATGTCATTGATAGATTTCAATTAAAGTATCTT
The DNA here is from genome assembly GCA_922989275.2 of Gari tellinella. Classification (NCBI taxonomy): domain Eukaryota; kingdom Metazoa; phylum Mollusca; class Bivalvia; order Cardiida; family Psammobiidae; genus Gari; species Gari tellinella. Next base: position 35,793,987 of record OV277861.1, on the reverse strand, counting down.
AAGTTGATTCTAAAATTAAAACAAAGTAAACCTAATTGTATGTTATATGGTGATTTAGGTGTTATGCCAGTATCAGCTCATATCAAAAGTAGAGTCTTGAATTACTGGTGCAAGATAGTAAACTCCAAAGAGGACAAAATCAGTAGCATTCTTTACAGAACATGTCTTGTATTATATAGGAATCAGAATTTAAATTTTGGTTGGTTAAAATACGTCAACGACAGTTTAGATAAATTAGGTTTGTCTAATTATTGGCATGATCAAAATATTCAATCTCCTGACTCTTTCAAAAATATGATTAAAAATAGAATCAAAGACCAATTTTTACAAAATTGGAACAGTACTATAGGAGTTTCTAGTAAATGCCTGAACTACAGATTGTACAAACATGAATTTGCTCTTGAAAAATACTTTCATTTGTTACCAAATGACCTTGCTATATTGTTATGTAAATTCAGATGTATGGATCATAAACTGCCAATTGAAAAGGGTAGATTTAATACCGTACCGTCGCCCCGTACTTCATTTCAGTGTTGTTATACTTTCTGGTCCTTTGGAATCATTGATTTCAGCGCATTTACAGTTGAAAATTGAAGTCCGCTTAAGCCGGTGCTAGGGGGCGTGAGCACTGTTGCATATTTCAGTATTGCTCATGAACAGACTCAATTAAACCGAGTCTGCGATTTTCAGTATTTGCTTTGTTTTCTGTGCTTTCAAAGGATCTCCCCTTATTTAGAATTTTTTAATAATACTCCAAGAGAATTAAGAACTTGTCATTTATGTAATAGTAATGTATTAGGTGATGAATTCCATTACCTGTTTAACTGCAATCATTTCCATGCTGACAGAAATAGATACTTGGACGAATATTTCTACACTTATCCAACCGAAAGGAAATTTTACAGTCTTATGCATGCCGAAAGCAAAGATACTTTGTTAAAATTAGCAATACTTTGCAAGAAATTATGGCTTGTTTCAATTGATAGTGATTTTTCACCCATAGCTCTTTAGTATGTGTTGGTCCAGGGTGAGTTTTGACAAAGTGGTGCGTGTTTAACAAGTTGTAATGTTTAAATGACAGTTGATTATATATTAATTTTTTTTCACTTGAGCCCTATTGTCTCTTGGATGAACCTTGGCATACTACTTAGCCTACTAGTTTGGACAGATAATTATGTAACAGGGTCTATCTCCCTTTCAATCTACATAGTAGGGGAGAGAACAGTTGTTATTGTAGTAATTGATGATGATTGAGTTACCTCCCTTGATACATGGATGGTACTAAAACTGTATGCTATGTTGGGCAATTTAATCTTTTGGAAGATATTGGGGTTTGGGGTCTGCGTTGCTTGCCACTTCGATGCATACGTGCATCATTTACAAGCAGCGCAATAGAGTGTTACTCATTTGTTTATTGGTCAAGGTCAAATCTGTAATGGCAGGTCGTTCGAAAATTGCTCGTCGCTTATTTTGAGTTCTTGGATAGAATTTGTCTTTGTGAATCGCAGAATAGTGTTAAGAATGGTTATGAAGTGTTTCGTCAGTGATATTTAAAAGGATTTGTGCAGATTATGCATGCAAGTGATGGAAAAACGCAAGCATTCTAGTGACTCTGGCGAGACTCCGGAGGCCAAAAACGCGCGAAATGGCGGATCTCCAGAAAACGTTATTGACTCTATAAGGGAGGCAAATAGTGTGCTTTTAGACGATTCAATTCAGGAATTATGTGGAAATATGGCAACTATTGTGAACAACAACCCTGAGAATATCAAGGTAAATAAAAACACAAGCACAAGCAACGAGTTTAGTACACAAGCACCCACAAGGGGCGCCGCTGATTTATCTACGTCGACAGAAATTTCACAGATACTACAGTTTGTTAAAAGCATTGACACCAGACTTCAAAATGTAGAAAAGAAATTAACAAAGCTTGATTCACTAGAAGAAAAAGTTTCAAATATTGATTGCGAAGTTAATAAACTGTGGGTTTATGTGCAGGATAATATACAGTCTAGTGCGGAAAATGTCGATAAGTGTACAGACAAAATAGACGAGTTACAGTTTGCTCTTGGACAGGCTAATGATTGTATCACCAGACTGACTGATCAGCAGTCAAAATATGAGGGAGAAATGGAGTATATGCGTTCGCAGTCTATGCGCAACAATTTAATATTTTGCAACATTCCAGAGGATCGGAACGAAAAGTACGCCGACACAGAATTAAAGGTGCGTGAGTTCATGGTACACGAAATGAAAATCGATCAATACACAGTTGACCATTTCAGTATAGAGCGTGCACACAGGGCTACACATCAGCCAGCAAGTACAATGAATGCAGACTACACTCATGACAATGCACATGATAACTCCCGTGCTTATGGCCCGCCACGAAAACCCAGGAATGTCATAGTCAAATTTTCCTCATTCAAAGATCGTGAATTAGTACGCACATCAAGTAGGAATTTGAAAGGCACCAGCTACTATGTACACGAACAATTCCCGAAGTCTGTGAGTGATCGTAGGAGGGCATTAGTCCCAAGGCTCAAAGAGGCAGTTAACAATGGACACAAAGCATGGATCAGTTACGACAAACTATACATTGATGGGCGTCCACAATCTCCAAACGCCCCACAGAATCCAACCAACGAATATGGTGGTCCGGCTGCTGGCGACTCATCTGCTGCTGATGAGAGTACATCAGGTAATAGGAGTCAAAGAGGTCGTAGTAATGGCAGTAGACGTGGTCGGGGTGGTCGTGGGTACGGACGTAGGGGTCGTGGAGGCAGGCGAGGCAGTGCCCAATAGGGGTTCCCGAGGGTGGATCTTCGCATTCTTTCGTGGAACATCCATGGATTAAGCAGGAACAAACTGGAAGACAGTGAATTTATACAATATTTAGGTAAAAGTGACATAATTTTTCTCTACGAAACATGGGCTGATAAAGATAGTGCTTTTGACATATCGGGTTTTAAATGCATTAATTACTACAGGAAATTTCAAAATAGGCGAGCCAAGAGATGTAGTGGAGGGGTAGCTGTATACACTAGGAATGATCTCGAAATGGGTATAGAGGTAATAAAATCAGTCCATGACTCAATCATCTGGTTGAAACTTGACCGAGAGTTCTTTGGCAACGATGAGGATATTTATATAGCAGGGGCTTATTTATGGGTCGAAAACTCTCCAGCTTATAATGTGATCGACTGTGATTTCTTTCAATTATTACAAGCAGACATAACACGATACCAAGAATCGGGTAAAGTGATACTTTGTGGTGATCTTAATGCAAGAGTGGGAAACACCAGGCATGATTATATTGTTTTAGATAGACCTGTAAGTTATTTAGACAATGAGGAGTATATACCTGATAATCCCTTACCACGGTCATCAATGGACAATGGCACCAATGCACATGGACTAAGGCTTTTGGATCTCTGTAAAGCTACATCAATGAGAATCGCCAATGGTCGTCTACATAGTGATCAGTCTGGCTCCTTCACCTATGTTAACACATCAGGTTCAAGTGTAATAGATTATCTTCTAATACAGGAAAAAGATTTTAACGTGATTAATAAATTCGTTGTTAATGATTTTAATGAATGGTCAGACCATGCACCCTTGTCCTTTGATATACACTGCGGTATGTATGATACAGCAGAGTGTAGCAAAGAGCAAGGTGCAGGCCGGACCCACTTTATCTGGAGAGACATGTATAAGGATACATTCAGAAGTAAACTCATTTCGAAGCTGCCCGAACTGAACTCTATAGTGGAAGATATTGATTCTACTAGTAAAGACTCTGTCAATAACAGTATTAATATGTTTACAAATGTACTTAGAGATATAACAGACCCCTTATTTTCAAAGGTACAGAAATCTGGAAGTGAACTACCCAAATATGAGCATCACAATAGATTAGGTAATAAGGCAGACTGGTTTGATGACCAATGTATTACAGCTAAGACAATATACAAATCAAGTATTATTCAATTTAACAAATGTAAATCTAATCAAAACAGAACCATTATGTGTGAGGCAAAATCAACTTATAAAGCACTGGTAAGAAAAAAGAAAAGGAGTTTTGAGCATAGCAAATTGAAGCAAATAGAAAAACTTAGACATTCTAAGCCCAGGGACTTTTGGAAACTGTTTACCAAGAGGAAATCTAAACAAGGTAATATAAATTTGGAAGACTTTTTTGAATATTTCTCTAAGCTTAATGATGATTTATATGGTACAACTGTCCCTGAGGCTGAAGATTTTTGCAGCTCAGATCCCAGTGATTTGGGTGACATATTGTTTGAAGAGCTTGATGCTCCCATTACTCTTGCAGAATTAACCTCTGCGATTCAATCCTTGAAAAAGAATAAATCAAGTGGCATTGACGGGTTATTAAATGAATACTTTATTGAGTCATATGACATAATAAATGTACATTTGTTAGACTTGTTTAATGCTGTATTAAATTCGGGTCATTTCCCAGACAAGTGGTCAGAGGGCATTATAGTACCATTGCATAAAAAGAACGATATAAACGATGTTAATAATTACAGGGGCATCACATTAGTCAGTTGTCTAGCAAAAATTTTCACTAGTATTTTAAATGCTAGAATGAATCTTTGGGCTGAGTCTAATAATGTTCTTGGTGATAAGCAATTTGGTTTTAGATCTGGTAGATCCACTGTAGATGCAATTTTTGTTTTAAATGCCATTGTACAGAAAGTTCTGAATGAGAAAGGCCGCTTGTATTGTGCTTTCATAGATCTTAAAAAAGCCTTTGATAGTATATATTTAAATGGACTCTGGTTTAAACTATTCAATTTAGGTATCAATGGTAAAATGCTTAATATTGTCAGAAGCATGTATAACAAAGTAAAATCCTGTATACAGGGGTGCAATTCTTATTCGGAATTTTTCGAATGTGCAGTAGGACTTAAGCAGGGGGAAGTTATGTCCCCTCTGCTTTTTTCCCTATTTATAAATGACTTAGAGACATTTCTACGGAATGACGAATCAGGTGGTCTTTCTTTTGATGATATTACCTTTATATTGATGTTGTTTGCCGATGACATGGTCGTCTTTGGTAAGTCACCACAGGACTTGCAGAATAGCTTAGACATGCTGAAAGTGTATTGTGATAAATGGGGATTAGCTGTTAATATAAACAAAACAAAGGTCATGGTTTTTAGAAAACGTGGCAGTACAAGGGAAAATGAAAGATGGAGTTATGGAGGATGTATTTTAGAAAATGTAAATGATTTTAATTATTTAGGAACCATTTTTAACTATACAGGAAATTATTCCTTGAATCAAGAGTACCTGGCTGGCAAAGGGCTTAAAGCACTTAATATTTTGATGACTAAACTTAAACAGTACCAGCTGAACCCTAAGACTAAGTGTCAATTATTTGATGCATTTGTTGGAGCAACTCTAAGTTATGCATGCGAAATATGGGGTTACTCCAAGTCAAAAGAGATTGAACGAATCCATTTAAAGTTTTGTAAACAACTCTTACAGGTTAAAAGCTCAACAAGTAACATGGCTGTTTATGGAGAATTAGGGAGATACCCACTGTACATAAATAGATATACAAGAATGATAAAGTTTTGGACCAAGGTAATTCAATCTGAAAATGTAGTTGTTAGCACACTGTATAATGAGTTGTGTAATATGAATGGAGGTGTGAACACTAAAAATTGGGCATCAAATATAAAGACTTTACTAAATGATTATGGTTTTTCATATGTATGGAATAATCCGCAGTCTGTAAATTTGAACACATTTCATTTGTTGTTCAAACAGAGAGTTTATGATGTATTTGTACAGACATGGGTCAATGGTGTAAATAATTCTAGTTCTCTATCTCTGTACAGAAATTTTAAAAATACATTTGCATATGAACCATACCTGAGTGTATTAACCAGCAAGTTTCGCATCCCATTGACAAGATTAAGATTAGCATCTCACAAACTTCATATTGAAACTGGTCGATATGCTCGAAACAGAACAGAGCGTCACCAGCGGTACTGCACAATCTGTAACAAAAGAGATATAGAAGATGAATATCATTTCACTTTAATCTGTGAGGCATATCAACCTCTCAGAAGTTTATATATAAAACCTTATTACTACAGAAATCCAAGTGTACATAAGTTTATTGAGTTAATGAAATCTGATGGTAATGCCACAGTAAGGAATTTAAGTACATTCATATTTGAAGCATTTGCATTAAGGGGAGAGTTAATGTGAGGTTCTAGGAAACTAGTCTTGAATGTACACTTCCAGTTTGGAAGACAGATAAGCACTTAAGGTTGATTGAAAGTAAAGTGGAATGCACAACAATGTGTGTTCTGTTTTACTTTGGATCTACTTCAAGGTACATGTACCTACCATGGTTTGCTTCTAGTTATGAAGATATGTGACCACTTATGACAGGTTAAAAGTAATCCAGAGTGTACACATTGTGTGTCTTGCTTTACTTATAGCCTGCCTTAAGCTACCTCTGCTGTGATTGTAGAGCACATAATAATATGATGTGTCTGCTCATAATATGTCTGTGAGCAGTATTTGAACCAAAACAGAAGCCATTACATGGGGACTGATCAGGTCCTCAACTGTTGTGTCTAGGGCGTTAATTATGTTTTGATTCGTACTGTATCCATATTTGTATATAATGTTTATAGTATGTAAAGATCTGATTCCAAGTTGAGGAAACTCGGGTTTTGTGTTAACTTTGTATAAAAAGTACAAATAGTTTTTCAAGATAAATCTGGGGATATTAAGTGTCCATTGGATCAAATGACCTATATTTACACGGCTGTGATTTTGTAACCGAGTCTGAATGCTTGAAGCTGAGTGAAAGTGAAGTAGAAAGTTTCCTTAGAAGCTTTCAGCTTGTCTTTCAATTTGCTTTTAAGCTGGCGCAGGAATTTTCTATAGTTGGACAAGAACGTGTTTGTTTTTGTTTTGGTAAAAAATGTGTTGACCTACTGTGTAACCTGATATTGTCACATGTGTGACACAAAAACAGCACGTGGTCTCGTGACTATCTCGATATTTTGCCAATTGAGGTTTGTGACATCATAATTGTTAGTAACATATATGTCCTTTATATATTGGTACACTTAATTGCACTTACTTGTCATGTGGATTTCTGTCCTAAATCACTTTATTCCAAACTGATAGCGCCAGACATTATTGGTGTATTCGGCTCCCAGTCAAAACAGAAGGAAAGGCTAATACTTTATGCCGAGCTGCGCAAAAGGTTGCGCAGACCTTGCATTTAGCGTCGCACTATATACTCCATATTTGGCATCTATACTATTACTATCGGTGTCTCAAGCTTTGATTGGTTGTTAAATTCAAGCGCGAAAATAGCACCAATCAATGAGTTTGGGACTTGACAGGAATGTGATGACGTCACACGGTCATTGACTGGGCGTTTGGTCTTATTGATTTTATGAGTGAAACGGGCAGTATGCTCGATTCGCATGTGTTGATGGTGACGACTGTCACTCTCTGCAAGAATTAACCCTTACTATGCCGATTACGCATACTGACTATTCCAGATTCTGGAATGAAGACCAGTTACCTAATTGACTATTTATTGTTCTGAACCCCTACTGCAAGTATTGAAGACCTAAATAAATGGGATCCATCATGATCCCTCTGATCTGGGTCTATACTATTTGCGCAGGTAAAATATACTATCTTCACGCACAGTAAGGGTTAAATCGTGATTCGTAAATAACTTATGCAGATCTAGGCCTGGGTCAAATATTCTGCACGCGGTGAAAAATTGTTATGAATGATTCAAGCGATTCGGGTCCATTAATGACGCCAAGTAACTCGGCGTTTCATTTGGACCTTAATTGTGTGAAAGACTGTCTCTTTCTCTTTCTCTGTACGTTAGTATTGTATTCTAAAGAAAATGAATCGATGCTTTAGATACCATCCTCGTGAAATTTTCGAAATTACGTCATGTAAAATAATTCTGGCTGAAAGTTAGTAGATCTAGATCTACATATCAAATTTGACCTTGTATTATATGTTATATTGTAAATATGTATGTATTATGACGAGAAACTGTATAGTTTAAGTCAAATAAACGTTCTTCTTCTTCTTCTTCTTTATTCATGCAATGTAGGCCCTGGTTTCGAGGCTCCCAATGGAGCCCTCAGTTCGGGGTATGCATTGTTTGTTCCTTTGAAATAATTTGTGAATTGCGTTCCTAAACCCGCTTGCCCCTGAGAGCAACAGTGTCACAGTGTATATGTTACTTACAAACAATGCAGTGGTGAAGAGATCATTTTTTCTTTTGCAAAAGATCTATAATGATATGGGTTGGATAATGGATTGGTGATTGAAAGTGGACACCGGGATTCTCGGGGTGAGCGGGTGGACATGTAAATGTATATTTTTATGCTGTTGTAGTTATTGGTCGACTGTAGTTGTCACCTTTTATGGTTGGTTGTTTTTTTTAATGTTTTTGTTTACATCATATTATATGTCTGATAGGAATAAAATCTTGTGGATCTGTCACGGGTTGTCCCTTGAGACCTGCAATTGGTGGTCTGGGGGGGGGGGGGGGGGGGACAGGTGTCGGATTCCTTTTCTCACTCTTTAATTTTTTACCTCATAGTGACACCTTATATGGGCTGATTGGGAACGGATCGGTCAACTCTGATCTGGGTCTACTCAGTTCGCATACAGAAAGTGTATACATTTAAAAATCTATTGATTGCTATAGAAGAATTCTCATCCTCCATACACATTGTGATTGTTCGTTTTCTGATAAAAAATTACAAATTGATAATTCACTAATTTGTACTAAAACAGATCTATCTCAACTGTAATGCCATGCTTTGTTTCATTATGTTATGTTACTATGTCACATGCCCATATGGGCCATAAGAAGAAATTAAACTTGTAATAAGGGTTATCTTTCTTGCCAACTCTATAACTGTAACGCTCTAACTCTCAGTAGTGGTAATCTTGACATATTTAAAAAAGTTAGCAAGGGAATCCGACTATATGCACGACTACATTAGTTATAAGCTTACATACATTGAATAAGAATACCCTGTTTACACCGCATTCACCAACGTGTTTTTTCTAAAGCACCGCCGGCACCAGCGTTCCATTCAGTATTTTTGCTTGAAACCTTTCAATGTACATTTTTTCCTCAAAATCAACACACTAAATGCTTTATTATAGCTAAATGGTCCAAATTCTATACCAAAAGTCAACCTGAGACATTGTTTTATGCCCTAAAATGGCTTTTGAACACCCCAAATCTACGCTGAGCTCACCTCGGGGGTTGGTTTTCATGAATGTTTGAAAAATATAAACAATATAGGCTAATATATATAGAACGACCGGGAACCGAAATCATTTGTGGCTCGTATCGACCAGGTCTTTCATAAATTGGTCGATTATATACTTTGAAACAAAGCGATTTGTTTACTAACCAAGGTCAAATGTAAACAAACGTAAACAGGAAATACCGCAATTCGGCGTTGTCTGCACCGCACAACAGCGTTGTGCACCGCACTTATACATATGGAGCGCATTCGTTGCCAAAAATCCAGACATGCAATCACCCAGTTTTCAATTATTGTTTGGCCAAAAACGATATGTATTTGTATAAATGTCGTTTAGAATCATGCAAACTTAACATGTAAATGTCTGTTTACATGTGTATACTGTATTCCATAAAAAGGTATTTATAGTTTATACTTTAAACACTTGCAATTCTTTCATGTAAAGCTGTTAACAAGGGAACCAAATCCACGATTTAATGTTACTTTCTAAGACAGAACTACATATAACCAACATTTGAAATAAACATTTTCCGCCTGGAAGAATTGAAAGTACGCTTTGCGAAAGACGTTTCACCTTTTGCAAACAGACACCATACAATGAACTTCGGATATTCGCCAATGTACAACGGACAATGTAGAAAGTAACAAATGAGTCACGAGGGCGTGTCTTAGCTACATAAGCCCCTCCTTCGACGCGTCAATTTTCCTTCGTGAAGTTTCGGTATTTCCTAGAACGTATGCCAAGAACTCTGAGTGCTATCCGACAGCGGGTATGGCGAGAGAAGGCGGTGCTATGAATATTCAATACTTATGAAGGCGCGAAAAGGCAGTTCTCTCACTTCAAAAGGCAGTGACCTCCCCTGATTAATTTAAAACAAGAAATATCTTTAAAAAAGATATTCAGTGGAATGAGTGGTTGAACTAATTTATGCTAGATTCTAGATGAGTGTGCAAAATTGAATGAAATTGAGGTTTTCAAAGAATTTTGATATTTTGGACTGAAAAGCAAAAAACACAAGTATACAATGGAAACAATAAATTTTATTTAAATGATCTAGATCATGTACAGAAATGCAAAACAAAACAATAATTTAACTCATATCCTGGTAGGAGATCCTCACATTAATCTATTGATCTATACAACAAATTCACAATTCATATCTGATAAAACTGTAATAATGCATAGACCTGCTTACAGGGCTCCATATATGAGGGAAGTAAACTGAACAAATCACATGTTTTCACTTATTTCAGCACCAAACTCTATGGTATTACTTCTCATTTGGATCCTCTCGGGGAGACGATTCAAATGAGTTGTAACACCATAGGGTTTAATGCAGAAATAAAGATTTAAAGGTTTGAAATACTACACTTATCTGGAGCCCTGCATGGCTACTATCCAATCAGACAATTCAGTTTTCAACCCTCCGCAGGTGCTTTTATGCTTGGTTGAATATTTTTGTCTAAATAGATACCCGCTGAAAAACCTATGAGTAAACAACTCATCCACTGTGAGCCCTAGCGACGAGTGTGTTCGCCCGTTTCAAGCAGCCTATGCCTACTGAAAAGCCCTATTATTCTATGCAAACAGTGTAGACCCATATCAGAAAGCTCCTAAAGGGTCTAGAAACGGCTGACGGGTGCTCGATAATGGTATCAGGGGCCGTGAATTCTATTCCTCGCCGCTAGTAACTGTATCCTATGCAAACAGAGTAGATCCAGATCAGAGGGCTCCTGCAGTGGAGAAAACGTTATTCTTTCCCAATAAACGCTTTTACGCTAAAACTATTATTTCTACTGCAAACAGTTTGGAGCCAGATCAGACGCTGGATAACCTGGCGTTTGATCAGGCTCCAAGCAGTTTGCCACCAAGATAAAGGTGATTTATTAGAATTGTTAAAAAGTCGTTCTTTTCTCCGTTTTAGTGTTTTGCGTTTGCGTACGTTTGCGTTTAAACGGGAAAGAATAACGTTTTCTCCACTGTAATTGGGTAGGTACCGGCTGAGAGAAAAGGCGCTCGACTATGATAATAGAGGTACTGATTTCGATATCCCGTCGCTATATTAAACTACACAAATAGGGTAGAGGCAGATCAGACTACTAATAAATTAAGGGGTCTAAGTGGTCCTACCGGCGAACAAGGTCGATGAGTAAGTCACTTGACTACTTGATCACCCGCCGCTAACTGGTGTCCCATAGCTGCCTACAGCTGAAGCCACATGATTCTTGAGAAGAAAAAAAAGAAAAAAGGATCCACTTCTAGAAAGGTATCAAGATCTAATGTGTATTTGTGTGTGTATGTATATATGGCAGTAACCAACTACGGAACGAGGATTATCGATGAAACATTATATAAAACCCAAAGAGTTTCGATAAGACGCAAAAATCTTCTGTTTACTAATATTTTACGGGCGAGTCTGCACTTTAACCCTTTCCCCCATAGAAGCGACTTTTAGCGTATTTAATTTATTCCTCCGCAAAAGAAAATAGTTCCAATTTATACAGTCATAAACATTTTTCAACAAAAATATTTTCTATATTCTGACAGATGGTAGCTTAAAGCAGGCTAAAAGTAAAGCAGAATGCGCCTGAGGGCGCATTCTGCTTTACTTTCAGCCTGCTTTAATTGGTCACCTTTCTTCAAAACTAGAAACAGGCTATGGGGTAAAGGGTTAAAGTTACAAAGAGTCTTGCCGTTGTAATGAAATAAAGTGACCCCCCTAATAGATTGACCCCCCGGTCGAAATATTTTGATTTTTACTGAAATATTTCGACCGGGGGGGGGGGGGGGGTGCAATTTAATGCGTGTTCGTGTGACGCTGGGTTTTAGTAAGGACTAAAAGTGAGATAAATTTAGTGTTTCATAGTTACAAGATAAGATTTCTATATATTATATATGTAAACATACACCCAAAATCAAATAGATGGTGTAAGTATTAAAATGTTGTTTTTTTTGTTTTTTTTTAAAAAGGATGCAACATAATTCAGAAAACCAAAAGAAATCAAGGTGCTAGGCGATGGTCCGATAAAAAAGCAGCTAGGGAAAGACATATTGTCCTGATTAAATTTTATGAATCTGACCAGGGTCTACATTGTTTGCAAAGAACTAGTGCAAGTACTCATCACTGGTTGTGAAATAAATGGAGAGTTAACTCGTCGCCAGGGTTGACTACGTCAGAGTAATGTCTACTGTATGAATATTTGTTTTAATTGTTGAATTTTGATTGTAAATGGATAAACTGCACAATAATGAAGCCCTCTGACCAGGGTATATGTACTGTTGTATAGGGGGGGGGGGGGGGGGGGGGGGGGGGGATGTAATTAGCTGGACGTCGCGATAAGACTGAAATACTGTTGAAAGCGACGTAAAATCAAAACAAATCAAATCAAATCTGTTGTATAGGAATAGTGTACGTACTCGACACTGGTTACATACATGAAAACTGTACTGGTCGCTAAGGTTGAGTATGTTAAGTACTACCTCAGAGTAATGTCTCTTCAGTAATTAAAGGTCGTTTCAATAAGTATACAGTGAAACCCCTCTAAACCGGAACCTCTAAATACCGGAATTCTCTCTAAACCGGACAAAAATGTTGGTTCCGTTTCAAACCCTTCTTTATTTTAACCCATTACACAATAAATATGCATTTTTACGCCTTTGAATGTATTCCTTCACTGAAGAAAATACATTCATAAATATATATCATCAGATTTATTTTCTATATTCTAGCAGATAATAGCTTAAAGCAGGTTGAAAGTAAAGCAGAATGCGCCATAATGCACATTCTCCTTTACTTTCAACCTGCTTTAAGTGATCAGCTATCTTATATACTAGAAACAACCTATGGGTTAAAAGTTAAAACCCCTCTAAACCTGAACCCCTCTAAACCGACAATTTATGTTGTCCCCACACATGTCCGGTTTAGAGGGGTTTCACTGTATTGAAAAATAACAAACAGTGCAGACCTTGATCACAGAGCTCCTGAATAAACCCTCTCATTTTTAATGCACTGTTTGATCACCCCGCTAGTATCTTATGCAAACAGTGTAGATCCAGACCAGAGGGCTCCTTATTAGAGGTCTAAGTAGCTTACTGGCGGAGACGACCGATGCTTAGCCTAACGGACTTCACTTATATACAAGGGGTCGTGATTTCTATCCCTACGGCTATGCAAACAGAGAAGATCCAGATCAGAGGAAATCCAAAGGGGGTGAATAGGTACATGCGGACGTGGCCGAGGAACAAGACTTTCCACATCCCTATAGGCCTATACTAGTTAAAGTTCTTAAGGTTGATTTCCCGCCTTCAGTATCCTATGCAAGCAATGTAGACCCAGATCAGAGGGCTCCTTAAGGATCTATGTACCGATTGACGTGGTCGGCTATTATAAAGGCCTATAACCTTATACAAGGATCTGGGAGTTCTATCTATCGCCGCTATACAAACAGTGTAGAACCAGATCAGATGGCTCCTAGGGCGGTATATTAGGCCTATCGCTGGACAAGGTCGATGCGTATGAAAACAGTGAAGATCAAGATCAGGGGGCTCCTACATAGGGGTCTAAGTATACCGGCGGAGACGACCGATGCTTAGCCTAACGGACTCCACTACTGTACAAGAGGTCCTGAGCTCGATCCCTATGGCTATGCAAACAGAGAAGATCCAGATCAGATGGCTCCCAAAGGGGAGGGGGTGTATATGTACATGAGGACGTGGCTGAGGAACGAGACATTCCACATCCCTATAGGACTATACTAGGTTAATTTCGTAAGGTCGATTTCCCTCCTTCAGTATCTTATGCAAGCAATGTAGACCCAGATCAGAGGTCTCCTTACATAAGGGCCGGTCTAAGTACCGGCTGATGTGGTCGAGTAAGGCACTCTAACACGATACCAGGGGCCCTGAGTTCGATTCCCCGCCGCTAGTATACTACATGTATGCAACTAGTGTAAACCCAGATCAGAGGGTTCCTTAAGTGGTTTGGTAACGACTGACACTTGAATATGAAATCCTGGTTACACATGCATAATTATGTAATTTTCAACAGTAGATCTAAATACAACAACTGTCAAAGAGAACTGGCAACTCTCATAGCAGCATAGCATAATACGGGCGACACACTTCCGGTCTTCGCGCAGGCAGGCTCATTGGACACCGACCCTGTGCGGCGAACGATTCCGGTAAGATCCGATTTAGTTTACTCCGCCCAAATTAATATTCGTAGTATTCCGTAAAAATTCCTTATAAGGTCATAGCAAAATTCGCTAGTTTTGCATTTCTCGACTTGCAAGAGTCAACTGTACACTGGAGAAATGTCAATGTCGGTCGTCAATCCGCAACTTTCGGTTTATATCTGTGTTCAAGTTTATTGAAAACAGATGATTTCAGTTGGATTTTCGGATGCAGTTCTTTGCTTGTGACGGTTTGAGGAATTTCATTCTGATCTGTAGGATTAATTTGTCAATTTCATGAAATGTAAAGCGGGTGTTTGCTTTGAACAAAGCAGAAAGTCAATTCTAAAAATAGCATTGTATGGTCATGACTAACTTATGGACAAGTCACATTTATATTTTGTACAGTCGGGTTTGTATTTTATACAAACTACAAAATAAATGTTAGCATCTATATGTCTAGATTATTGGCAACGATTGCGCTCCATATATACAGGGTGTAAACTGTCCGATAGTTATTCAGACTATGATACGGCGTATCATATCAACTCCACATGCGGCACACTTAGTACCAGTCACAAGTTTATAACACCCTTTGAATTTCTAATGGACACTAATGTTCTTCCAAATAAGTCCTGTCCATGATCAATGATCAAAGTTTTGGTTTGTTTTATCCAATATGTTGCAAAATGACAAACATTTCATACTTTAGGAACACTCTGACGTGGGTCTAACGTTGTTTGTATATGACATTGCTTTTCATATGTGGATCCTAGTTGGCTTGCAACAGCCTATTCCCAGAATGTTGACATGTTAGCGATAGTTTTGGTTTGTTTTGATCTTTTTAACCCTTTTTGCAAACAATTTGAATCTTGACCAAAAGTCGCCACGCGTGTCGTCAAATAAACTGTTTGACACGCATGCCAACATTCCTTCAGTCAAAACTGAAAAAAGTGAATTTTACATAGAGGATCTAATTTTGTATGCGAGCTCATTATTTATCAACTTTTAGCACATGGCTTGGAGCTCTCGGCCAATCAGAGGCCTCCAAAACCTGTGAATATATCGTTTATTTTGCAAAACCATGAAATAACTAACACACTGTTCACTTATTCCAAGCTTCCGTCATATCAAGGCAATTTGACGTCACAACCCTAGATCGGAGGGGAACTGCACTCGCTTGATGACGTCATATTATGTACAGTGAGACCTAAACTTTAAAGGCAATTAATAATGAATTGTGCTTACATATAGAGCTTCAATCAGGCGCGTAGCTACCTGTACGCAAAAAACGCAACTGCGTACACATTGTCCTCAAAAATTGAAATATTAAAAAGTCCAAAAATGCAATAAAAGTCGGTGGGGGTAGGGGGTTAGAGATTAATGGCCGGAAGACAACCTGTAAAAAAAACTATTATCCTAAGATTAAACAATTCATGTTACATTGAGTTAAATTTTTACATAGATTCAAGTTGTTATTTTACCTGTTTTGAATGCTGAAAACGCCTTCAGAGACAACCTAGAAAAAAAAATTGCCCGGGGCAGCATGCCCCCCGGACCCACCTAGTAAAAGTGCGTACACTGGAGGGGCCGATGTAGGGGTAGGGATTAGAGATTAAAGGATGGAAGACCAGCTGTCGGAAAAAAATATTTATTCTAGAACTAATATTTTGTATTTTTGAGTCAATTTTGACATAGATTTATGTTTTTAATGCGGGAAACGCCCTCATAACGCAACAGAGACCATCTAAGAATAAAAAAGTCCCGGGGTAGCAAGGCCCCGGACCCCTTCCCCAATATGAGTGTGTGCACTAATTATTGGGGGTAGGAGATAAATGGCCGGAAGACATCCCCGCATTTTTTTTTATCCTAGATGAAACAACTTATGTTATTTTTATTCGAATTTCACATGGATTCATGTAGTATTTTACTTGCTTTGATTGCGCAAAATCATTGCGCAAAATGCCCTCAGCAATCACCAGAGACCATATATGAACAAAATTTTCCCGGAGGAGCATGCCCCGGACCCCATCCCCTAGTAAGAAGCGCGATCACCAAATGGCTTTTTCCCTGACTTGTGTTCCTCAATCGCAGTTTTCCCTACGGGCCTGCTTTATCATGTTCTCAAAAGGATCGTAAATGCAAATCTTAATATAATATATTAATAATATATATGTCACTGACTGTTGGTTTGAAATTAATATCCATGACTTTGTCGTTGATGTCGTTTTTGGTTTTTTAAATCATTTTTTGTATAGATTTTATGTTATTTTATCACAAGTTTTGAAGGCTGGAAACGTCCTCAGAACGCACCAGAGACCATATAGGAATAAAAATTTCCCGGGTATATATAGAGACAAGGGGTACAACTGATCGTCAGTATATTCTCACCTTATCTCTACAAAACCGGGCATTTCATGAATAATAATTGATGAAACGACAACCTTTTTGCATTTCTGTTTAGCTAATATAATACCCTTCCATAAAAACATAACACAAAACCAACGGTAGGCATATACTTTCAACAGTAAAGGCGTCTACTCACTGAAATCACCAATTTTCGGAAAACGGGACAGGTGTTCGTTCACAGCCGACACAGCATTGCTCACTACTGAATGCTTGTTATATTTAAGATTTAAAATGTGTGATTTCAGTGAGTAGACGCAGTTTCTGTTGAAAATGCATGCTTACAGTTGGCTTTATGTTATGTTTTTAAGGAAGGGTATTATATTAGCTAGACAGAAATGCAAAATAGGTGTCGTTTCATCAATTATTATTCATGATATGCCCGGTTTTGTCGAGATAGGGTGAGAATATACTGACGATCAGTTGTACCCCTTGTCTCTATATATACCTTTTGCCATTTGTTTTCTCTCAAAAATCAATCGTGTCGGGTCCCTGTGGGGCCGGAGTCCAATAAACGATATTCCACTAGAGAAATACGATATTTATATATTAGCTTTATGTCACTCCTAGACCGCAAACTATGTGATAAGTAAAGTTACAGGCGACGTATTTTGTTCGCGAAAGTTAAAATAAACAAGAGCCCCACGGGGCATATTCGCTCACCTGATAATAGCTGGAAAAACGGAGATATTGAACTGACCTAGATATGCAACAGACCGGAACAATATGAACAAAATATGTAAAGTATATTTAAACGTGTCACCATACAGAATATAAAAGCTCTGGCCATATTAGAGTCAGAGAAGTGGACGTTTGAAATTTTCTCTATATAACTCTATGTAAAACTGTGACCCCCGGGGCAGGGCCAATTTTGACCCTAGGGGCATAATTTGAACAAACTTAATAGAGGACCTGTAGTCGATGAAATGTGCCATATGTCTAAGCTCTGGCCCTTGTAGTTTTAGATAAGAAGATTTTTTAAGTTTTCATTGAAATAAAATCTATTTTTAGCTGCTGTGACCTAGTTATGCAACGGACCAGAACCATTTGTACAATTTTGGTATAGGACATCTAGAAGTGGCACCATGACAAATATCAAAGCTCTGGCCATATTAGTTTCAGAGAAGAAGACGTTTGAAAATTTCACTATATAACTCTATGTAAAACTGTGACCCCCGGGGCAGGGCCAATTTTGACCCTAGGGGCATAATTTGAACAAACTTAATAGAGGACCTGTAGTCGATGAAATGTGCCATATGTCTAAGCTCTGGCCCTTGTAGTTTTAGACAAGAAGATTTTTTAAGTTTTCATTGAAATAAAATCTATTTTTAGCTGCTGTGACCTAGTTATGCAACGGACCAGAACCATTTGTACAATTTTGGTATAGGACATCTAGAAGTGGCACCATGACAAATATCAAAGCTCTGGCCATATTAGTTTCAGAGAAGAAGACGTTTGAAAATTTCACTATATAACTCTATGTAAAACTGTGACCCCCGGGGCAGGGCCAATTTTGAACCCAGGGGCATAATTTGAACAAACTTGATAGAGGACCTGTAGGCGATTCTATGTGCCAAATATCTAAGCTCTGGCCCTTGCAGTTTTTGACAAGAAGATTTTTTAAGATTTCCTTATTTTTTCTCTTTGGTTGCCATGGCAACCAGAGTTCTGCATTGTTTTTAATTCTTTGAAAAAATTGGAAAGAGCTTGACCCAAGGAACATTTTTGTAAAGTTTGGTTGAATTCTGTCAAGCGGTATAGGAGGAGATGTCATTTGAAGCAATTGTTAACGACGACGCACGACGGACGACGACGGACGCCGGACACAGGGCCATCCCAATAGCTCACCTTGAGCCTTTGGCTCAGGTGAGCTAAAAAGGGGCTAAGTCGTTTGAATCCAGCTTAGACGCCAAGTAAGTTGAGTGCCAGATAAGGATCTTTGCTGTTTAATTCTCGATTGTAACCCCATTCACTGACATGACGTCATCATGCTTTATACTAAATTGTCGTTAGCTTTAAATGTTGGTAAAATGTCTAAAATGTTTATCTGATATAGTGATACTGATACTGATCAGACGCCCACGTTTACCAGACGTGTGATCTGTTTGCAAATAGTCATTGTTCTCGGGATATCACAGAAGTGGATTTACCCATTTCACTGACAATGGCACCAAAAGGTATCTATGTAAACAGTTAGGAACCTGATCAGAAACCGCGTACTGCGGCGTCTGATCAGGATCCAAACTGCATGACACATGTTTCGAAACTGCCAATTATACTGCCCTTAAATTCAATCTAAAACGACATTGCAGACAACAGTTTTCAAGTGGTTGACAAAATGACGGGATAAAACTCTCATGATAATTATACGATTAAAGGGATAACAAGCAATATCTTTAAAAAAGATATTCAGCGGAATGAGTGGTTGAACTAATGCTATAAATGGATGTTCAAAATTGAATGAAATAGAGGTTTTCAAAGAATTGTAATATCTTGGATTGTAAAGCAAAAAATAAAACTATACAATGGAAACAGTAACTTTGATTTAAAATGCAAAACTATCATGTGCATAATGAAAAAACAACAACAATAAGTTAACTCATGTCCTAGCTTCT
Organism: Gari tellinella; assembly: GCA_922989275.2. Taxonomy (NCBI): domain Eukaryota; kingdom Metazoa; phylum Mollusca; class Bivalvia; order Cardiida; family Psammobiidae; genus Gari; species Gari tellinella. The sequence continues at coordinate 35,774,471 of OV277861.1, read as the reverse complement.
GGTAGGAGATCCTCACATCATAATTAATATATTGTTCTATATATCAAACTTCATTCGTAGAGTTCTTTGAACCAAACTATAACTAAATAAACTGCTGTGCATGCTCATACAGATACAGTAGTGTGCTGTAGATTCTCTAACAACTCACTCTTGTAAATAAATGATGGAACAAAACAATTGTGTTTGACTCACTTGAGGCCATTTATTATATTGCAATCAATGTATGGTCAATGTGTACAAATAGTTAACAAATTGGTAGTTAACCATAACAAAACACCTAGCTTCCTCTGTTTATCTTTAAAAAAAAGATTTCAGATGGCATATCTTAAAATAGAAGCATGATGTCATCAGCACATTAGTAAACAGTCTGCAATGTTCAGTCTGTGTCTCTTAATTTTACACTCTTACAATTCAATTCTGGTAAAACTGTTATAGTACATAGACCAGCCTGGCAACTTATCCAATCAGACAAATCAGTTTGCAACAGGTGCTCTTAAACCTAAATCTCTGATGAAATATGATTGGTTAAACTTGTTGGTCTAAATAGATACCATGCAGCTACGCTGAAAAAAACACGTTAAACTAACATTTGGACATTTTTGCATAGTTGAAGCAGACGAGATAACTTCGAGATAATTATTAACCCTCCCACAATGTCGTCTTGCCTGAATTTGTCGTCTGCAAATTTTGTAAATTTCAAATTTATGCATTTTGTGATTTAAGAAGCTATAAAAGGAATGTCAAAAATTCTGGATCGCGATTACGCGATGTCTGATCTGGAACCAAACTCATAACCAAAAATGAGTCAAGTCACGATTGGCATGCAAATGGTTAAGCCAGTAGAACCAGGTCAAATAAGACAACTATCTTTGAATATGGTCCGTACTATACAAATATCTGTTAGACATTACAGTCCTAAAATGGCCGCACTTGTACATAACCGGAAATGGCTTCTACTTCTAGCAGTAGCGTTCGCCAGTGTAGTTACAGGCTCCGCGGAGCTCACACTCAGTGATGACTTGTTACAAGGGCAAACTAAAAGCAACCTCATCAATATTGTTAAACAGTTGAAAGCGGACCTCATACAACATCTGGACACCAAACTATCCATAGTTGACAAGCTTGAGGCTAGAGTTAAAGAACTAGAGGAATCACTTGACCGAAAATGTGAATGTAGGACTGCTGGCAATGGTGGGGTCGAACCGGAAGCTAGAGACGAACTGACACAACACAAAGATGCACCTGCCCTAAGCTCCGTGATCACATCTAACAAAAACATTCGCAGAGGCAAGTTTGTGTTCAAGAAGTTAGTCTTTTATTTTCATTATGAGTGACATACTAGTCCGTATAACACTGTCACTGACGACATGGTATCGTCTGCTGAACTTTTCGTCTGCGCTTAATTGTTAATATTGGGAATTTATGCGGGTTTTACTTAACCCCTTCACTCTCAATGACGTCATAAAGCACATTTGCAAACATCGTCACTTGTTTTGAAATAACGTCAATTATAATGTATGAATGGCAGCCCTATGCTAAGGCAAAATAAAAAAGTACCTGTGTTTCCGGTAATCCGACCGACCCTAGTTTTTTCGCCCGACCCTCAACTTTTTTTTCTCTTTTCGAAAAATGTGTTAGCAAATGTCGGTCATTTTTGCGACAATCGTTTTTGAGAGCGTGTAATATAATATATTCTCCGTTAAATTGTTTACAAAGATAATTTGTTAACGTTTAAGTGTTTTAAAATTGATTTTTGATATATATGAGTTTAGCAAATATCGAAGTGAAATTTGCTCTAATCTGTCATAAAGTACGTAGCTTCCTTTAGTTATTTAACCATAAACACATTCAACATGCAGACAGCACACATCAATGACACATTGAACATGCATACAGCACATTTCAAAACATCATTCATTCCGTCTGTCATATATAAGTCACTACTATGCCGTCTTAGTGAATTAATATTATAAACATTCATACCGGTTTAGATTTTTAAGATAAGTTTGGTAATTGGACCTATCAATAAAATCAACAATTTGAATGGATATTTATAAGATGTGTAATGTATGGCTCAGGGCTTTGCACAATTTTATACATTCATATATTTTCATGTATAAAATACTCCAGCAGAAACTTATGTATTATTGTATGTTTTAATAAAAAAAAAATGTCCTTCCCTAATATTTTGGTTAAGTAATAGGAAACAATTTTTTGTTTTTGCCTAATGATGAGCACTCTCGCGATACATGGTCGTTCTGTTACCTGTGAGGGGTAAAAAACTCACGGTATACCTTTGATCATGAAAGGGTTAAGAAGTACTATTGTTTGGGTAGAACCGTTTTGATCCTGATAAAAAATAAACGTTTAAAGGATTGACACTGAACTTGATGGTTAAAGACTTTTCCTCAGTCCATTGAGGGACTCCCCCCACATTGTCTCGATAGTGTGAGAATTTAACTGCCAAAGTATGAATCACATGCTTTCACCGGGTATACCAATCTCAATTGGTGTGAAACTACATGTAACTAAATTCAAGTTGTCTAGAGAGGTTCTCAAATACTCACACTCAAGGGTTTTTTCAATGGGTTTTACTAACCTAACTAACAAATTTAAGGTACGGGCCTCACATGAAACGCTTGGGTGAGTATATCAATAGACAAGATAGCAAAAAGGACAAAACTTGCACGTGGCGGTAGCTGGTGTAGGTGTTATGACCAAAAGGTCGTCAGGAGATATCTTTAAGCGATTAAGGTATAAACATGTGCATCATTATTTGAGTTTTGAATACTTTTCGAACTATCTTATGTCAAACTTATCCGTTTACTATTTCTACGGTTAAAATGCGCAAACTTGAGCTCGCTTAACCGGAAAAGGTCGACTAGTTGAAGTTATCGAGGTTCGACTATCTAATTGAAACCTGCGTTAACGAACACAAACACGCGCCGCGCGCACACGCAATCACGCACGTACGAGAGAGAGAGAGAGAGAGAGAGAGAGAGGTTGAGAGAGAGAGAGAGAAGAGAGAGACACACACACAAACAGACATACGAACAGACATACACACAGACAGACAGACATACATACATAACCTTACAGACAGACAGACATACAGACAGACAGACAGACAGACAGACATACAGACAGACAGACATATATACATACATACATACATACATACATAACCTTACAGACAGACATACAGACAGACAGACAGACAGACATACATTCATAACCTTACAGACAGAGAAAGAGAGGGAGACATAAAGACAAACAGACATACAGACAGACAGACAGACATACAGACAGACATACATAACCTTACAGACAGAGAAAGAGAGGGAGACATAAAGACAATCAGACATACAGACAAACAGACAGACAGACATACAGACAGACATACATAACCTTACAGACAGAGAAAGAGAGGGAGACATAAAGACAAACAGACAGACATACATACAGACAGACATACAGACAGGCAGACATACATGACCTTATAGACAGAGAAAGAGATGGAGACATAAAGACAAACAGACATACAGACAGACAGACAGAGCCTTACAGACAGAGAAAGAGAGGAATACATAAAGACAAACAGACATACAGACAGACAGACATACATAACCATTTAGACAGAGAAAGAGAGGGAGACATAAAGACAAACAGACACACAAACAGACATACAGACAGACATAACCTTACAGACAGAGAAAGAGTGAGAGACATAAAGACAAACAGACAGACAGACATACATACATACAGACAGACAGACAGACATACAGACAGACTGACAGACATACATAACCTTACATAGAAAGAGAGGGAGACATAAGACAAACAGACATACAGACAGACAGACAGACAGAACCTTACAGACAGAGAAAGAGAGGAATACATAAAGACAGACATACATACATAACCATATAGACAGAGAAAGAGAGGGATACATAAAGACAAACAGACATACAGACAGACATACAGACAGACATAACCTTACAGACAGAGAAAGAGTGAGAGACATAAAGACAAACAGACAGACAGACATACATACAGACAGACAGACATACAGACAGACTGACAGACATACATAACCTTACATAGAAAGAGAGGGAGACATAAAGACAAACAGACATACAGACAGACATACAGACAGACATACATAACCATATAGACAGAGAAAGAGAGGGAGACTTAAAGACAAACAGACATACATGTATACAACCAGACATACAGACAGACAAACAGACATACATAACCTTACAAACAGAGAAAGAGGGAGAGACTTAAAGACATACAGACAGACATACATAACCTTAAAGAGAAAGAGAGAGAGACATAAAGACAAACAGACAGACAGAGACGACAGCTTTATTTGTGGGGCCACTGTTAAAAATTCGGTCGAAACCTCCTTATTCCGCGACCTCAACAGAAGTACAACAGTCTGCATTTTTCTACACTTTCATAACATTGCGTTTGTGTTTTATTTCGCTTAACGTCTCCCACATATAGTGGAGTAAACGTTATTCATTCCCAATAAACGCGTTTACGCTAAAACTATTATTCCAAATGCAAACAGTTTGGAGCCAGATCAGACGCCGGGTAACCCGGCGTCTGATCAGGCTCCAACTGTTTGCCACTCAGCTTAATACCAATTGTTAGAATTGTCGAAAAGTTATTTTCTACGTTTTAGTGTTATATGCGTTTGCGTTTCGTTTGCGTTTAAACGGGAAATAATGTTTTCTCCACTGTATCCTATTACAGGTATTCGCCAAGTGCCTGAAGAAGTGGCCTTCTCCACTGTAGTTTCCAAAGATCAGACACATCTTGGACTGAGACAGGTAATCAAATTTGACCACGTTATCTTGAACACTGGCGCAGGCTACAGTCCAAACTCCGGGGTTTTCACCACGCCAATCTCCGGGACTTATTTGTTCATGTATCATCTTGGTCATCACGGTACGGGAGAGACGTGGGTAGAGATCATGAAGAATGGCGCACACCAAAATGGGCTGGCAGTCGAGGGAACAGCTTCTAGTCAAAACCTCCAGGGCAGTAATTCAGTTGTATTGAACCTTAACCTAGGTGACGAAGTTTGGATTGAGATATTTCAAGTCCCCGACGTTACTCTGCATGGATTGTTCACTACGTTTTCTGGCGTCTTACTTCGCTGATTTACCCGTGAGAGTCTATGGTGATGACTAAATTATAATAGATCTACATGTACAATCAAATTGTTTAATGGTGATGAATAAATTACCGGTGTAAAACCGGTTTAAAACGTCTTTGTTCCATTTCAAGTAGATCTACATCAACATGAACAGTCAAATGGTTTAATGACTGTGAAATACTGGTTTTAAAGAGACTGAAAATTAAGTTTCAAACTTTGGCCTAAAAAACGTTTTTGTAAATGTATACCAAGCGCCTATTGTATTAAACACGTATATGTTTATTCAGGAAAATGATTTATAAAAAAAACATAGATCTATCAAAGAAAAGTCGGGATCGAACTCGTGCGGAGAAGTCAAAACAAGATATTAGCATAATCCTAATTTCGATGACGTCATGGCTATTTGCGATGGGAACTATAAGCGATTTCAATCAAAGAGAGGTTTTTCAATTAATAAATGAACTGATTTTTTTTCGGCGTTCAAGCTAGCGATTCATGGTAAATTTGTCGATAATTTTCAGTCGTTTATTTCGCTTTAACTCCGACAAAATCAGTTCATTTCTTACATTTACAATATATTGGCTGTAATTTCTAGTATCAAATTAACATTTTGTTAGTACGCGTGTATGTTTAATCCATATTAGAGGTTGATAACACGAATAATGTTTACCCTATTAGGAACAGCCATGGCCGAATTACTGAAGCTGTGTACATTCGAAAGCAAAAAAATAAGTTCAGGTTCAAATATTTACAATCGCCCCATTCAATTCCATTGAAAAAAATGCTGTTAATTTCGTATAAACACCACTTTTCGAGAGGGCGGGACTTGTTGATAAGTTTCAAAGGGGAGGCGGGGCATATGCAGTTTTCATTCGCGAATTAATTTTTAGAACTTGGACAGCAAACATTTGGCGAATTCTTCCAAATTTGTTCTTAACTGATCTATGCCTTCCTATTAGTGACAACCATGATTCCTGACTAAATTACAGTAATACTTCTTTATTAATGAGATAAATTGCAAGAAAATTGACATATTCCTTATAAACAGCGGCTATCTGCGTTTCTTTTTTACCCCCCCCCCCCCCCCCCCCCCCGGATATATTTAACCTTCTTTAAAATGACGTCACTTCCAATGACGTCGAAAATAAGCATTTTTCGCGCCAAACTGTCAAGTTGTTTACTTAGAATGTAAACATTGGAACTTGTTTTTCTGCTTTCGAATGTACACAGCTCCAGTAAATCGGTCATAACTGTTCTTTATAGGGTACAAATTATTCGTGTTATCTACCTCTAATTTGGATTAAGGACATACACGACCAAATGAAATCTCCGATGGATATCTATGAAAATTTCAGCATAGGTTCTTTAAACATATCTAAGTACAATGGCAAAAAGAAAAACATTATTATAATGGGTTTTTTTTGACTATGTGTATTTGAAATGTATGATGTAGCCATTCTCGGCAAAGAGTCGGCATGCGTTATTTGGCCTTTCTAAAATGATTTGGAGTAATAATTGGCACAAACAAACATTGAAACAGTTAAAAAGTGATGCTCACTGAAAGTATGATGCAAAGAGTATGTTTTTTTGCCCGATATATATGCATTTTTCTAAATTGTTTTCGGCTCCAATTCAATGAAAACACTCACTCAATCAAAATCTGCCCGAAATAAATTGATGAAACTTCTCACAATAAAAGCTATAGGTGTGAATAATAAGACAATGGTAAAAAAGCTTAAGTTATAAGGCTTCTTTTGAAACTATAGGCACTTTCATACATATACCAATGCCCTAAATAAGCCGACGGCTTTTTTTCTATGTGATCTCGGGTTAACGCTCATATTCAATTTGATTAAAGTTTTGGGTTATTAACTTAGCCTTATTAGATAAAGTATTTACCAATATTCACGTACTTTCATTTATCAAGTACACTTTCATGCATTTAACGTCTTTATTATGCGATTAATGGAGATTGTTTGAAACCGAAAGTATCTACGGGAGGTAACCGATATGCACGATTTCGTTGAGTAACGATGCTTGATTTATCGTACTTCGTTAAAAGCCACTAGGTGTCTCACGAATTGCTGGTGTATGCCGTTAAACATAGCGCGATTCATGGTATTTGCCGATAATTTTCTGTCGTTCATTTCGCTTGAACGCCGAAAAAATTCAGTTCATTTCTTAATTGTTTACATTCTAAGATCAACAACTTGATTTGACGTCATTTGGAAGTGACGTCATTTTAAATTAGGATAAATATATCGATTTTCTTGTCATAAAGAAATGCAGACTGCTGCTGTTTAGCACATGGCTTGGAGCTCTCGGCCAATGAGATGCCTAAAAAATCTGTGAATATGTCGTTTATTTCAACAAACCATGGAATAACTAACAAACTGTTCACTTATTCCTCGCTTCCGTCATCTCAAGGCAATTTGACGTCACAATTCTAAAAACAGCTGAGGTCAGAGGTGAACTGCACACGCTTCATGACGTTTATTATGTACAGTGAGACCTAGACTTTTAAGACAATTACTAATGAATTGTGCTTACATATAGAGCTTCAATAAGCGTTATTTATGTTGGTGTTAAAGCATGCTTAATGTCTCAAACTTATCATTTGAAATAACCTTTCAATTTTAGTAAAATATTACAAACAAAATGACTTTTTCGTCTAAAACAGAAATCAGAAACGAATGGTTTTCTTGTTTTCCTCGAGCCCAAGCCAGTGCTAAATAGGTTAGACCATGGTTGCGCGCGAATAAACGACATAGTTCTCGGGGGCTACGCCCCCTCGAACTATATCGTTTATTCGCTTGCAACCATGGTCTAACCTATACTTATACGGTACATTTGTATATCAATTTTCTTGCAATTTATCTCAATAATAAAGAATAATTTTTAGTCGGGAATCATGGTTTCCGATAACAGGAAGGCATAGATCGGTTCAGAACATTTTTGTAAAATCCGGCAAATGTTTGCTCTCCAAGTTCCAAACATTAATACGCGAATGAAAAAATGCACCCCCTCCTCTTCGGAACTTATCCACAAGTCCCGCCCTCTAGAGAAATAGCGTTTACAATGGATTTGAATGGGGCGGATGTAAATATTAGATGTGTAAATACGCTACAATTTTGACAGCTAAATGTTACACAAACTGATGACGTCACACATGTGCATTTGAATTATCGCCGCCCGTATCGATCAGTTGGTTTTACTCAATCTTCCGAAAATTCTCGGGATACCCGAAGATTTGTTATGTAAGCAAAATCGCTAGCCTTCTTGATAGGAAATTGACAAAATTATGTATGATTTTAAATGAAATGGGGGTATAATTAGGCATGTTACATCCGATTTTACTTAGTTTTAATACATAGAAAATGCACACATATAAGAAATTGCGCGTTTTCAACATTACTTTGGTCAGTATTATGCCTTTAAGATGTAAACAGTTTTGTAGCCTATACAATGTTAACAAGGTATTTCTATGATTTGACCCAGTGACCGCTGGTTACCCATATTCGAACTTGACCTAGATTTTATCAATGGCCAAATATAAATCAATTTAAAGATTTAGTGCAAAATATGGTCTTTAGTGATGACAAGGTTTTTCCTAGGATTTGACCAAATAACCTAGTTTTTTCCCCAACATGACCCGCATTCAAACCTGATCTTGATGTCAATGACAAATTATTTTGACCAAGTTTCATAAAGATCTAAGGCGATTTAAAGCACCTAGTGTTAACAATGTGTTTCTGATTTGACATACTGGTAGTTTCTGATCATACATGACCTAGATTTTTTTATACAAAACATTTTGACCAAGATTCATTTAGATCATATGAGATTTTCAGGTCCCGGAATGTTTACAAAGTATTTTCTATGATTTGCCACAGTGGCCTAGCTTTTGACTGCCTGTAACCCCCAAACTTTACCTAGATTTAATACATGACAACATACGGACGAGGGACATCAAGCAATCCCAATACCACACATTGAGCACTTCATGCTCATGATAGCTAAATATGAGGACAATATGCCCTGATATCGCTCACCCTAGGATATTTGACCAGATAGTTTCACCTTGGGTGTTAAAATCATCAAAGAACGTATAACCATGTGATTCAGTTCGTCAAAGTTTGATTAAACTAGATTTCATCGTAGGCAACATACAAGCTTCAGGGCCGGATCCAGAAATTTATGAGTGGGGGGGGGGGGGCACACTTGGGGAGTGTATGGGAGGGATTCCACCCTTCCCATAAACTGGAAAATTTTCGAAACTAACATCAAAATGGTGCATGCTGAGGGCATTCTAGAATATGTAAATATCCCTATGAAACACCAAAAAAGGTGGTTTTATAAGACAGAAAGAAGATTTGAACGTAAACTTGAGAGGAAGAAAAAACGATTCTCAGAAAACTATAACTTAGGGTCGGACTTTTTTTTAATTTACACCAAAAACATACATTCTGGGGGAATTCTAAGAAGAAAGTTTACATCAATAGAATGATGTAAATATCCAAACACCCCAAAAGTGGTATTAAAAAGAGGGAAAAAATCTAAACAGTTACTATTACTTTCAACCATGATATCATGCAAAGATTTTCATCAATCAAAACAGAACAGAATTCTGCTCCAACAAACTTAAATTAATATCTCTCCTGTCAAGTGTACTCGTCACAAGTATACTGTTAGCATATTCCAACTGAAATCATTCTCCACTAATCATCACATGTACAACTCCAATTCCACTACAGTCCACCTTTAAAGATTTTTAACGACACATGACCAAACCTGCTGCAAACGGTACATATATAATACACCCTCTCAGGGACTATATTATATTGTGAATACTGTACCTGTCAGGGAGCATGCCGTAACTCATGGGTAAGTTGATGAGTTATGACAACACGTAAACTCAATGTGCAGTACATATACCAAATTTCAGCTGCATATGTCAAAATATGTATGAGAAAGGTGCGGACAAATCTGTAGGGACACCATCAAACCTGTCAGACGATAAGTGCTGACGCTGGTCAGTCTGGGTCTCGGTAAATCTGTATCTACGCTGTTTGTATAGAGCACGTTTTCCAGTCAGTGGACCGTGGTAAACTGTTGGCACATTCAAACTTAAATTATTCTCATTTGAGGCACCAAATGGACAAAGCCAATGGTTAATAAAAAGTATACGTCATGTCAATAATTTACTATGATAAAGGTTTTGCTTTTTACAATACGAGCGTATTAGAGCACAAAATGACACTCAATGTGCAGTTCATCAAAACAATTTGTAAACCAAATTTCAGCTTTACAATTAGAGCATGTATCAGAAAGGTACTGCGAACAAACCTCGAGGGACATCACCATACTATTCAGACAGCCAGTATAATGACAAACAGTGCAGACCTTGGTCAGAGGGATCATTTATGAGCCCTCTGATATGGGTCTACTCTGTAGATCACAAGTTTTCTTCTAGCACACTTAGCATTTTCAAACATAACTCATTCTCTTTTGAAACATCAAATGGACAGTTTCAATGTTTGATTAAATGTAAGTCATGCCCATTTTTACTATTATAGTGAAGGTTCTTTTTCTTACTTATACCACAAAATGACATTTCACCTTGAATGACTCTCCCTAGAAATATCAAATGGAAAATTCCATTTTCCAATTTAAGAAAGTCCATTTTATACGCCCATCTCTAAAGGTGGTCGTATATTGACATGACCCTGTCCGTTCGTTCGTTCGTTCGTTCGTCAACATTTGTTTTGTCCGGAGTTTTTCCGGAAAGCTTTCTTTAGGATATTAATGAAACTTCACACACATGTTCTATGCATAAAGATCTGAAGTTGAGTCTGAGGTCCATTCGATTTGTCTTTACAGAGTAAAATGCCCTTGATAAACTCAAATATGCTATAAAAAAATTGTCCGGAGTTTTCTCGGAAAACTATTGAAGGATCTAAAGACCTAAAGCTGAGTGAAATTAAAGGTTCGTTTGATTTGTCGTTACATAGTTATCTGCTCTTGATATACTCAGATCTGCTTTAAAGTCTTATTTAACAGTTTTTACCACTCAAGCAACTACAGTTTTGAATGAATTTTGGTTATATTTGCCCACAGTACAATCATAGAAGTATAAGTTTATGAGGGTGTTTGATTATTATTGAAATTGGATCATTGTGTCAAGAGTTATCTACCCTCGGTGTACTCAGATATGCTAGAAAAGGCTTTATTTTAGTATAAGTATTGCTTATGCTCTAGTGTCTACAAATTGGAATAGTTATATATTTCTTTGCTAGTGGGCGTATTATATACCATTTGCGGTGCTCTCGTTTAATTTGGCAAAGGTTGTTTTCTACAATTTCTTACAAAATGTCAAACAGTGCAAACTCTGAGCTTTTATTAGGCCCCTGGTTTGGGTCTACATTGTTTGAACAGAACAAAGTTTTCAAGTCATTACTACGCTGATAACATACTATTAGTCTAATACAAAATGACAAAAAAATTGCAGAGAATGACCAGACGGCTCATTTACGAATCCTCTGATCTTGGTCTGCATAGTTTGTACAGGACAAGAGTTCTTATCACTATTTAACACACTGTAATTAAATTACAATATTTTCAAACATACCAGTCTCCCTTAAAGGGACTCGCAACCGGATGGTGTACTTGTCAAAATAAAATAAAATACTCAAATAAAAGCAAATGTGTGGCATTATTTGGCTTCTGACATTAAAAAAAAATGATCAGTCCAAAAAAAGTCTCAAGAATCGTCACCGAACCTTAGATTTTTAGATATTTTCCATCGTTTTTCTATACCGACTAGTAGACGGTATAGTTGTTGTTGTTGCTTCTCTACACGGGCTCAGACATAAACACGAGCCGAATTACGAAGTTGTATGCACTTTCGGTTGCTACACATTTAAATACGTTAAATCGATCCGAGATAAACGGATAGTTCCGTGGTCCATTGGTCTAAGCGGTTTCCCCTATTTTGCCTTCTGTCCGCCAATGCCGGGCCCCGGGTTCGAATCCCACCAGAGACCAATATTTTTTTTATTGAAATACATTTTTTTAAACAGAATTTCTTATCCTAAACTACTTCTTTACCATTTATATAAGCGTTTGACACATATTTACAAATTACTATTTTTAATGCACCATCTGGTTGCGAGTCGCTTTAAAACACCAAATGGATAATTCCAATTTCCACTATGAACAATTTGTTTTGAGAATATATTATTTAAAATGGCAAACAGTGTAGACGCTGATCGAGATGCATGAGCCATCTGATCTGGGTGTACACTCTATCACAGGTTTACCAGTCACTAGTACACTCTTAGCCATTTGGCATTTGCAAATTTAACCCATTCTCTCTCAAATATCAAATTACGGCAAGTCCATTTTTTGACATTTTAAAAGGTGGTTTCATTACAAAATGACAAACAGTGCAGACCCAAGCTCCCCCGGGGAAATTTTATTCCTAGATGGTCTTAGGTACGTTCTGAGGGCGGTTCGTACGTGTATTCGACTCAAAATAACAAATTATTTAATTTAGGACAATAATTTTCGTCTTATGTTTTCAAGTTTATACTGTTTATGTACTCTTAACAGGGAATTCCGAGGTCATGCTCATTTTGGAAACCTTTTTATTCCTTTATGGTCTCTGGTGCGTTCTGAGGGTGTTTCATGCATTTAAAACGGGTAAAATACTTACATGTACATAAAGATTAAGGTTATTTTATTAATTTTGGCAAAGATATTGGGGCGGCCCAAGTGCCCCCCCCCCCCCCCCGCCCCCTTTCCCCTGTTTCTATGGGCCTGACTTAACATTCCCTCTGGTCTGGGTCTACACTGTTTGCAAATGACAAAATGTACTAGTCATGAGATCTAATAAACTTTCAGAATGTTCGAACTTAACTGTTTCTCCCCTGAAACGCGTAACGAACAAGTCCAATTAAATGTAAGTTCAGTACATTTTGACCAATATTAAAGTTGTTTAACCTTTTACCCCATACCCTGTTTCTAGTTTGGAAGAGAAGTGAACACTAACTGCAGGTTGAAAGTAAAGCAGAATGCAACCCAATGGGGCATTCTGCTTTACTTTCACCCTGCTTTAAGTGAAATAATAATTTAAATGTGTAAAAAGGCGTAATAAATGGGTAATGGGTTAATCAATTTCCCCATAAATATGGCTTTAATTTATTCCTCCACTGAAGAAATTATGGTCACCTTTCAAATAGAAGCAGGCAATGGGGTAAACCGTTAAGTAACTGTGGTTTCGAATCTTTCTGTAGCCAGTGTTAAGGGTGTATCCAACCCATAAGCGATTTTTTCAAAGTATCAAACTTTTTTTCTATCGTTGTTTTTTTGGAAGAGCTATTTATGATGATTGAAAAAATGGGGAAAAAATATATGGTGGTGTCCTTTTTTTTGAGCTACAGCGATTTGAAAAAGGTATGTCAAATTTGGACATTTTCTTTCAAATTGTACCCATTCAGAGTACAAGCTTCAGTAAAATCTATTTCAAAACAAAACAAACATGGTAATTTGGGTTTTCATTATTTTTTTCATGTCTATGGTGGTATTTTCACATATAGAAACCAAATTTAGACAAAGCAGGCATCAGGTTTGAACAATATGGATCCTCGCATATCAAAAATATGCTTTTTATAGGGCATGATTTTATTAGATTTTTTATTTTATGAAAAAAAAGTAAAAAAGTTTGAAAATGAAATAGTTCTAGTATTAAACTTTTTCTTATATTCTACAAAATAAAAGCCAATGCTAAGGCAGTTCAAAATATGAAAATAAATTGAAAGGTCAATGTGGAAAAATTTGAGTTATTAAAGTAAAAAGAGTTATCTCCCCTTTCAAAATTTACAAAAAAATACCATATCGATGATATTTAGAGCTTTATAAATTCGCATTTGGTGCCTGTTTTCTCTTAAATTAGTTTTTGTATAAAGAAATACTACCATAGATAGGAAATAAATAACACAAAACCAAATTATCATATTTGTTTTCATTTAAAATGGATTTTATTGAAGCGGACTGTTTGAAAAGGACAAAATAAGAGAAAGTGGGTGGGGTAAATTTTACATGGCCATGGAGCCAACTGTTGTTCACCAAAATGTACACTTTTTCTATTTTTTCATTCATCTTAAATAGCTCTTCAATACAAAACCATCATAAAGTGTGTTCTTATACTTTGAAAATTTCTTAAATTCATGACATTGATACACCCTTAACGATGATATGGTCGCAAACTTTTTATGATATGAATCTACATGTATTGTTTGCCAGCTTGTGTTTCGTGGTGACAGTAGCGTGGTCTACAGTTTTCCTTATATAAAAACTTTCATTTCCATAGTAACCACATTTCGTCTGCCAGGATAGGGACCTGTTAAAACAACGATCCAATTCGCCAAAACGCTTGCTAGGTAGATATAGTTGTAAAACCAAGCGCTTATCAGACATGATTAAATGTACTGGCGACACCACCAAACGTGTGCCGCCTAACCCACTGAGTAATGGACCCCTGTAGTTGCCAGACATGTGATTCGTAGTATAGGGGCCAAATAAGGGGCACACGCCAACAGCTACATTAATCAGAAGTGAAAAAATATATAAAAGGAAGTTAAATTTTTTTTTAAAAAAGCGGCTCAGCGGGGGGGGGGGGGGGGGGGGGGGGGGGGGGGGGGGGCGGGGGCGGCACGTGCCCCCTGTGCCCCCCGGTAAATCCGTGCCTGAGGCTGCTTATTTCTTTAATATAATGTGCAAAATGTGGTCTCAAATGTAAGCAAGAAATTTTTATGATTTGACCTAGTGACCTAGTTTCTAGGCGACCTAAATTTAAACTTCAATTAGATTTCATATAGAGCAACACAAAAACCAATTTCTTTAGATTAAGTCCAAAATGTGTGGTATCTATCTATTTATCTATACATCTTTGGTTACTTCCAACCCCTCTCGCGAGTGTTATACATGCAGGCAAGAAAAGGTGCACGTCGGAATTGTTAGTAGAAAAGTGTGTATAGGTAAAGCCGGTAATGAGTATAATCAGGAAAATGAGAGACATGAACAGAGTTCAGGTCATAGATAAAATGTTAGCAATTATGTGAGAGTGCAAAAGAGTAAAAGAGTAAAAACACTAGTATGTGACTAATACTGTATCCCCACCACTGCATGCAGTCCCAACTCTCTGGAACACTCTATCATCAGACATCAGAGATGCTAGCTCAATTGCAGCCTTCAAAAAACGTTTGAAAACTCACTTCTTTAATATCTGTTATTAGAAGAAAGTAGGTAATCAATGACTGCTATATCTGGGCTGTGTTCTTGCTGTGGATGCTGTGGGTCTAAATGGCAGTTCTGGAGTTGTACCATTGACCTTATGCCTGCCTGGTAGATCTTGCTGGTAGGGATTGCCCAATCGCTTTGAAACCATTTGGCTAGGGGTCTATGGTGTAATTCTTGGACAGCTTTATGTTTATGAACTAAGGGTGTACCACGGCCATGGATTATACAAAACTCAACCAAACAACACGGAGAGTATTGTTTTAAACATTCGTTTTACGACTTGTGAACTGCTCTCCGGCTCTACACTGTAACAAACAAACAAACAACATGGAGAGTATTGTTTTAAACATTCGTTTTATGATTTGTGAACTACTCTCCGGCTCTACACTGTTCAAAACAAACAAACAAACAAACAACAAGGGCCACTATGGCCCTAAATCGCTCACCTGGTAACCATGTAACCATGTACACCATGTGACCTAGTTTTTGACCGGGCATGACCCTCATTCTAACTTGACCTCGATTTCAATGAAACAAACATTTTGTTCAAGTTCCATGAAGATTCAATGAATTTTGTAGTCTTTAGAGTGTTAACGAGGTTTTTCGATGATTTGACCTAGTGACCTAGTTTTTGACCGGACATGACCCACATTGGAACTTGGCCTAGATTTCATTGAGGCAATCATATTGATGAAGTTTCATGAAGATCAAATGAAATGTGTAGCCTCTATAGTGTTAACAAGGTGTTTCCATAATTTGACCTAGTGACCTAGTTTTTGGACCAGACATGACCCACATTCGAACTTGACCTAGATTTCATTGAGGCAAACATTTTGATGAAGTTTCATGAAGATCCAATGAAATTTGTAGTCTCTAGAGTGTTAACAAGGTTTTTCGAAGATTTGACCTAGTGACCTTGTTTTTGACCGGACATGACCCACATTCGAACTTGGCCGAGATTTCATTGAGGTCATCATATTGATGAAGTTTCATGAAGATCAAATGAAATTTGTAGCCTCTAGAGTGTTAACAAGACTTTTCGAAGATTTGACCTAGTGACCTAGTTTTTGACCGGACATGACCCACATTCGAACTTGGCCTAGATTTCATTGGGGCAATCATATTGATGAAGTTTCATGAAGATCCAATGAAATTTGTAGTCTCTAGAGTGTTAACAAGGTTTTTTGATAATTTGACCTAGTGACCTAGTTTTTGACCGGACATGACCCACATTCGAACTTGACCTAGATTTCATTGAGGCAAACATTGTGACCAAGTTTCATCAAGATCCATTGAGATTTGAACCTGGTAGAGTGTAAACGAACAATTGTGGACGGACGGACGGACAGACGACGGACATTCAGCGATCCTAAAAGCTCACCTTGTCACTACGTGCCAGGTGAGCTAAAAAACCACTCCGTTTTTAATCATGCCATTGATCTTTTAATTATTTGACTCATTTTAAAAATGATTTTACAAACTTACTATAACAATTTTATAATCTTGGTAATAATATTGAAAGAATTTCCATGTTTCCATACAGTGAATGTAGTTATTTGTCTTTCTCGCTTTGTAGGTACATTTATATAATTTCATGTGAAGCCCTTTTGAACGCACAACTCCTGTGTGAAAAGAGCGCTATATAAATCGGGTATAATAATAATAATAATAATAACTGATCAAGGTCAGACAGGGTTACAATGTTGCAGGGGAGCTGATTCAGTGCGGAAAGAATGAGAACTTGTGGTAGTCTGGTATAACCTGTATTTGTCCAAAAGGGTGCATGTGTCTAGTTGGTCTAAGTGGTTTCTTGGTGTAGGGTGGGAGACTAGCGGAAACTAACTTATGGTAGATCTTAAAGAACATGATTAGACGGAGGTCTAGTCTAGTCTACAATGCTCAAGAGAACGCCAGTCAAGATCTTTCTGCATGTGGCAGATACTGAGGATGATATGGAGTAGTCACGTTTCACCCACCGTATCGCTCGCCTCTGGACCATTTCAACTTTATGAGGATTGACTTGTGTGGGGATGCCAAACTGTGGAGGCATACTCCAACGGGGGCCGGACCAATGATTTGTATGCGAGTTGTTTAACATTTTCTATTTTTGTGGTGATATTTCTTTTGATGAATCCAAATGTTTGTTTAGAGTGTTAATAAGGTTTTGCTATATATGATTTGAAGTGATGACCTAGTTTTAGATCCGAAATGACTCGCATTTGACCTTGACTTAGATTTCAATGAGGCAAACATTTTGACAAAGTTCAATTAAGACCTAATGAGATTTGTAGGTCTGGAGTATTACTAACAAGGTATTACCAAGTGACCTGGTTTTTGACCGACCATGATCCACATTCCATATTAACATAGGTTTTTAGGCAAAACATTTTTACCAAGTTTCATTAAGATCAAGTCAGATTTTTAGCCTCTCGAGTGTTAACAAGGTTTTGCTAGGAGTTGACCTAGTGATCTGCGTTTTTTACCCGAAATGATCCATAGTAAGAAAATTTGTAACCTCTAAAGTGTTAACAAGGATTTTTTTTAAGATGTGACCTAGTTATTAAATGGACAAAACCCACATTCAAACTTGACCTAGATTTTATTGAGGCAAACATTTTGACTTACCTCTATAGTATTTACAAGGTGTTTTTTTTATGATTTTACCTACTTTATGACCGGACATGAACCACATTTGAACTTTTGTCTATATTCAAATGAGGCAAACATTTTGACCAAGTTTCAGTAAGACCAAATGAGATTTGCAGCCACTATTGTGATAAACTAATTGACAGACAGTCGAAATGCAATCCTAGCAGATCACCCTATGCTCTGTTTAGGTGAGCTAAAAAGATCAAAGGAAGGTTAAGAAAAATGGACGTCTACAGCTTTCAATAGTAATTTGTAATTTCATAAACATTTCAGTATCTTTATACAAAATTCAATCTACAAAATGTTTCATTCTATACAGATATAATTAAAACAAGAAAACAAAAACCTGAGAAGCACAATAAATCAAGGGTTTGCAAACTGGAATCTATCCATCAAAATTATAATAACATATCCCTTTACCCCATAGCCTATTTCAAGTATTGAAGACAAGAGACCACTTGAAGCAGTTGAAAGTAAAGCAGAATTTGCCCTAAGGCACATTCTGCTTTACTTCCAGCCTGCTTTAAGGTATCACCTGCTAGGATATAGAATGTATTTCTTATGGTTTATAATCATGAGTCCATGACTGTATAAAGTGGAACTATTTCATAACTGTGTAAAGTTATTTTCTACAATGGAGAAATATATCAAAGACGTAAATAGGCATATTTATGGGGTAATGGAATATACAATACTATTCTGTCTAGACATGACAAAGAAAGTGGTGCTTACTATTTGCTAAGTAACAAAAATTGCATTTCATCAAAAACAAACATTCACAATTCAAATTTACTGAAAAATCTAAAGCAGTGTCAGGTTATGGCCTGCCAAACATTCCTTTTATTTAACTTGATTTAACCCATTACCCCATAAGTACACCTCTTTACACCTTTCATTTATTCATCCACAGAAGAAAAATGTGTACAGTTATGGTAATGTATCATTAAATATATTTCCTATATTCTTACAGATGGTACCTTAAAACAGGCTGAAAGTCAAGCAGAATGTATGACTTTCAACCTGTTTTAAGTGGTCACCTGTCATCTAAACAAGAACTAGGCTATGGGGTAATGGATTAGTGTAATCCTTACACTGTTGACTTTCTAAATGGATTCTTCAATCATAAATAATGACTAGTTCACATTGGTGTTTGAGGGTTTGTCCCACAAATATCTAAATTACTGCAAACAGGATCCAAACTGTTTCCAAATACAAGAGAAGTTGGACATTTTCTCTCACCTCTTTACATTAACTGGAACAATCACTAAAGGAAAAGGACTTTTTAAAACTTCAAATCCAAACCAGGCCCATTGAATCAGAGACCTGAACAGGATTCAAACTGTTTGTGGGTTGGATCCCATTTATATACATGTAAACAAAACAATACCAATTTCAGAAGCAAATGTGTTAACCAATTATTCCATAAATTTGCATTTCAATGACTTATTTATCATCCACTGAAGACATTTATAATTTATCCAATAACTCATCCTGAACCCCTTTAACTTTAACAATAATTAAGAAAACTCAAGCGGTAAAACAAATAAGGCCTCTTGTTACCACCGACATTCATTACGTCATGCGCAAGCATTGACATGGCTCAGTACGCCAGGTGTCTGGTGTAATAGACATTAGGGAGTAGGTGTTTGGAACAACAATCACTTTAAAATCACCTCTTTTTTTTTTAATCATGCCATTAATCTTTCATATATTTGACTCATTTACAAATTGATTTTATAAACTAAGAATAACAATTCTTATAATATTAGTAATTAATTTATTGAAAGTAGGATAAGGGCTCTAGATAAGAGGGAGTAAACTGCACAGATCTAACATTTTCTCACTTTTTTAGCATCAAATCTTATGGTGTTACTACTCATTAGAATCGTCTCGTAGAGACGATTCTAATGATTAGTGAAACCATAGGGTTTAAAGCAGAAATAAAGATTTTAGTTTTTGAAATACCCCCTTTATCTGGAGCCCTGGTAGGATGTCATCCCTTGAAAGTACCTCTAGATATCAACCTCAACCATGATAATGAGTTGAACAACATCACAAGAGTGATATATAGCTGCCAATCTGTTATAAGCACAGTGAACACAACAGCCAAGATATACCAGTGTTAACCCATCACTCTATACATACACGTCTTTATGCATTTAATTTATTCATACACTGAAGACAAGTTTCAATTTATGTAGTAATAAACATGCTTCATAAAAAATATTTTCTCTAATTTAGCAAATGATAGCTTAAAGCAGGCTGGAAGTAAAGCAGAATGTGCCTTAAGTGGTCACCTATCTTCAATACTAAAGGGTTAAATATAATTCTTTTTCTCCACATATTTGCACTCAAATAATTTGATTGATAACAGTTTAGAATTAGCTCAGATATCTGGTAACTTGACATCTGACCAGGAGTTGAACTCATATTACAATATACCATCAATGTTTTCAACCGTTTATTCAGTTGCATTTGAATTTAATTTTGTTTCACCCTTCACCCCATAGCTTGATTACAGTATTGAAGAGAGACGGTTTCTTAAACCAGAAAGTAAAGCAAATGTTCCATACGGAGCATTCTGCTTTACTTTCAGCTTGCTTAAGCTACCATCTGCCAGGATATAGAAAGTATTTACAGTACATAAAGATATTCATGACAGTATAAAGTGTAACTGTTTTCTTCAGTGATAGAATAAATTAAAGGTGTAAAAAAGAGTAGGTATGGGGTGATTGGTTAACTCTTTCCTCCCTGAAACTTTAAATAGACAATTCCAGTTTCCATTTTAGTCTAGTCCATTTCTGACTTTTAAGGGTTGTTTTGTCAATGTTTGGCATTATGACAAACAGTGAAGACCCTGATCAGAGGGCTCTGTTAGGAGCCCTCTGATCTGGGTCTTCACTGTTTGCATAGGACAAGTGTAATATTGACATGTTCACTGTTTGCAAAGGACGCCAATATGCGGGACTAGGGGTCAAAGGGTTAAATGAGAGGGAAGAACTCCTTTCCCTTGGTCACACATCCAGTCAAACTACATGTATGAACACATTATGTGCAGTGTCAATCACTAATAGTTATTAACCCTTATACTGAATTGCCGTCTGCTTCAAATATATCATCTGCAAAAGAAACCTAAATCATGGATTATTAAACTAAAGAAAAGTTGAATATCAGTGACAAACAGTTTGGATCCAGATCAGATGCTGCATTATGCAGTGTCTTATCTTGATCCAAACTGTGTGCAAATGTTGGCCAGGTGGCACTTACCACCATAAGAGTTAACCCCTAGTAATCATATACATAAAACTCAAACGTATAACGGGCATCAACCCTTTCCCCCATAGAAGTGCCATTTAACACATTTAATTTATTCATCCACTGAAGAAAATAGTTCCAATTGATACAGTTATGAACATGTACCATCAGAAATAATTTCTATTTCCTTGCAGATAGTAGATGTGCCTTACAGGTGCATTCTGCGCTACTTTAAACCAGCTTTAAAACTAGAAACAGGCTATGGGGTAAAGGGTTAACTCAAAAGCCATATCATTAAAAACAAGAGGGCCTTCAAGGCCCTGATATTGCTCACCTGTTGTAATGAAGCCTGATAGTTTTACTTTTGAGTTTCACCCGTTTCAATCTAAATCCATTCATTTGTAGTATAGCTATAAACAATTTTGGAATACAATCTCATAACTCTAGTATAGTAGAGTACATCAAGGGCAGATAACTAGAGCCTAAACAATACTGAAATGAAGCCTTTTCTAGAATTTCAAAGTATATCAAGGGTAGATAACTATTGCCACAATAATTAGATATCAACAATAATTGCACTCCTGCGAGAACTTATAGCTATATACTTTGTGTGCAAGTATAATCAAAATCCATTGAAAACTGTAGTTGCAAGAGTGTAAATGCTGAGGAATCTGAGGAAGTATGAGAAAGATTGGATAAAAATTGTGGCCTCTAGAGTGTAAACACCCTTAAATATGGTATTTTCAGCAATGCAAAGGTAAATATCTCTGGACCTATTAGTCTGATTTCAACCATAATCATACTCATCTGAACTTTTATAGTCATATACATTCTGACCAAGTCTGAGATAGATTTGATAAAATTGTGGCCTTTAGAGTTTAAACACTGTTAAATAAGAAATTTTCAGCAATTCAAAGGTAGATAACTCTGGATCTATTTGTTCGATTTCAACAATAATCTAACTCAATCAAACTCTTCTAGTAAACTACAATCTGGGCAAGTTTGAGATAGATTGGGTAAAAATTGTGGCCTCTAGAGTGTAAACACTGTTAAATATGGCATTTTCAGCAATTTAAAGACAAGATAACTCTTGATCTATTATTCGGATTTCAAGCATAATCGAACCCATCCAAACTCTTATGGTAATTAACAATCTGAGCAAGTTTGAGAAATTAACATTTTGGCCTCTTGAGTGTAAACACTAAAATTGTTGACAACTAACGACGCATGAAGGACATTCAAGGATTGCAAAAGCTCACCGTGAGCTAGCTCAAGTGAGCTAAAAAGAACTGTCAAATATTGCAAATAATGACAAAGTAACATTTCAGACATAACTGCACTAGTAGGTGGTCTAAAACTGGCTCAAACAAATGACAAACAATGTAGACCCTGATCAGACACCATTGAAATATCCCTGGCCAGTTTACCCCAAAACATGTTGCTTTTATTACAACAATGACAAAACTGACCATTTCTATCCTCTTTTCCATGATGTCTCTATCAAACCATATTCTGTGTTACTCATTACAATCTTCTATTTCAGTTTAAAAAAAATTAAACTTTTATTATGAGTTTATGTCGCTTTTAACAGTATTTCATATAGCGACGTCCAGCTAATTACAGGCTGGGGAAGACCCCAGAAGCCCTTCATGCACTGTTTCAGGCACAAGTCGGCAACTGGGTAGAACCACCAACCTTCCAGGGGCCAGCTGGAAGGTTTCCCCACATGAAAAATCCAAACAATCAGACTAGGATTGAAACTCACAGCAGTGAGGAGCTTAGTGATGTAAGTCACAGTGACTATACCACTAGGCCATGGAGGCCCCCTTCTCTCTCAAAACATACTAATGAGGTATCACATCAGTGGACCTGAAAGATGCATCAGAACATAAGTATTTAATCCCGACTCTGCATAAGCATAATTCCTCGCCAAAAGTACTACAAATGGATAATCATTAATGTTTTGATTACAGGTAAAGCTTAAATCAAGATGAGAATAAAGCAGAAAGCTCTTTAAGGAGCTTTCTGCTTTACTTTCATCTTACTTAAAGCATTATCCTGCATTAAACACAATTGGATATCGGTGATTTGCACTATTGAACATGGAGGAAAGGGTGAAAATACTTGTCTAAGCTCGAGCTCTGATAATGAGATCTTGTGGAATATGAGATTTCCTACTGGAGTATAACCATTCAATTCTCCATTAACTCTGAGCTCTCTGTTTTAGTCTGCTCACAAGCCCCTGTACTTTGTACCAATTCCTCAGACCCCTTGTCAGTCAGCAGCTCTGACTCCATGAAGTCAAGATCTTGATCAAATACTGAGTCATACCCGGTTGTACTCCTGATTTCTTCATCACTTTCCTCCGCTAGCCCTGACTGACTGTCTGAGCCGGCAATACTATTACTGTCATTAGACATTGTTTCTGCCTTTACCACCAGTGGCCTTGACTCAGGGTCAAGGTCATTACTGACTAAAGCTTCCAAAGGCTGACACTTAGTCTCTGTGGCATTTCTATTATGAAAGTCAGATGTTATTTCTTGGCTTAAAATACTTGTAAACTGTTGGACGGTTGGCTTAATGTCAGTACTGCCTGTAGGATCCTCAGAGTCTTCACCAACTTGTAGCGAGACTCCTTCACCTAGATCAGGAGAATCTCTGGGCTTGAATAGCACATCAGCTGTTGAAAGTGGGGTGTAATCAAGGTCAGCATCACTCGCTTCTGCTAAGGGATCCCTGGTACCTGCCGAGGCTGTGTGGCCCTGTGATGATGCTGTTGCCCGAGCAACACTCTTCAAGAAATTATTTAAGACGTTTTCTGGTACCCCAGACTTCACCATTGAATCTGTAGAAAACACAAGCAGGGAACCAGGTCATAATAATATTCTTTTGCAAATTGAACTATCTTTAACTTTTTCAACAGTAAGCAACTCGTGTGGGTTATTATGTTCCCTTTTGGGTTTTAGTTACCAAAATATGAACCAGTCTACTTTGAATTCTGGGTAGTTTCATAAAAACTACTCTTTAATTAGCAAACAGTGCAGACCATGATCAGAGGGCTCCTTTAGGAGCCCCCTGATCTGTGTATACACTGTATGCAAATTTAATGAGTATATTCTAAACAGGTCCATGGTGCTGACAGAGTTTATCATATAGTAGTTATAAACATTTGCAGAAAATGAAAAAAAAAAAAATTGATTGTAACGAAACTTGTAAACCAAAGTGTTTAGGAAGTCTGATACATGCTACACACTGTATGAGTATCCACTTATTCTAGTAACAAGTACTGATGCTAGAAGAAAAAGCAATTGCAGACCATGCGAACACCCTCACTGATTTATACTTATATGATGACCTTTTACAGGGGTGACGTTTGTGACCATGTTTGTGAAATTTTGTGGTAAGGAAAATATACTCCAGACAATTGAGGTCAAAGGTCAAGGTCAAAGTAGCCTGGCAGTAGTATGCAACACTTTGCCATCGCCAAGATGTACTCGCACATCAAATTTGCTATTCCTAACTGATAAGGTACAGAAGATATGCTCCAGACAAGCTTTTTTACAATTGAGGTCAAAGGTCAAGGTCACAGTGATCTTAAAGTAGAATCGGACACTCCACTATCCCAAGATGTACTCACACACCAACTTTGGTGTCCCTAGCTAATGTGTAACAAAATAAGCCACATTTTCCATCCGGCCCAATATACTCCGGACATAATGAGTTACCTATATACATACATACAAACATTTTACACAAACATTTTACAATTGAGGTCAAAGGTCAAGCTGAAGGTCACAGTGACCTAAAAGTAGTATGTGATACTCCGCCATCGCATAATGTAGTCACACACCAAATTTGCTATTTCTAGTTGATAAGGTACAGAAGATTTTGCTCAGGACAAGCTTTTTTTTACAATTGAGGTGTCCGTAGCTAATGTGGTAAAGGAAATACACTCCAGACAAAATGTATCACGTACACACACACACATACAAGGGCAGATAACTATATACCCTCATGACGAGTCATTACAAAGATATAATTAACCTTGTACGCATGTACAGACAGGCAAACAAACAGGACAATCACTATATTCTTAGCCTCCCACATCTATAGAATGCTAAAGGTTAAAGAATAATGTATGATTAATCTATGGATTGGTCTAATGACCCACCAGGACTCCAGATAAAGGGTGTATTCCCAACGCTAAAATCCTAAAATCCTTACGTCCTCATGAACCCTATGGTATGACTTCTGATAAGAATCGTCTCTGAAATCATTTTAACGAGTAGTCACAAGAAAGGATTTGGTGAATGTATAGAGGAGAAAATGATGAAAATTTCCTTGCTCTCCTTTGGAGCCCTACCCACCTTTATGTTGTTGGAGCTGGTTACGGAGGGACCCATGGTACTGTAAGCCATCATCTAGACACTCCTGTAACAAGCCATTCTTGTGCTCCAGAGCCTGTAGCAGATTACGAGCCTGAAAGGTACATTACAATTAGGAAATAGAAAAGTGTTACACTAAAGTGGAGAAGACATTTCTCTCTCCCACTAAATATGTTTATGAGCTAAAAAATTGCATAATTTTGTGAGATTTTATGCAAGCAATAATTATGGAAATTGTAAATGTGTGTCCCAATATAACACTGATAATGTACCAAGTTTGAAGAGGGTATCATAAAAAGTTTTTAAGAAAAAGGAAATTGTCCTGGAAAATACGTGACAGACTGAGGGATGGATGGATGTTCTAACGAATGGTACCTTGTGAGACTTTTCCTTTGATCTTTTCTTCAATATTTTGTGGGACTACCGGTAGTCCAACAAGCAAAACATTTTTTGGCTCAAACTTTAGAATAGAATTATGTGGAGGCTAACCCTTACCCTGACCCACAACTGGCCAGGCTAATGTCACAACAAATGGCCAGGCTAATGTCACAACAAATGGCCAGGCTAATGTCACAACAAATGGCCAGGCTAATGTCACAACAAATGGCCAGGTTAATGTCACAACAAATGGCCAGGCTAATGTCACAACAAATGGCCAGGTTAATGTCACAACAAATGGCCAGGCTAATGTCACAAAAGATGGCCAGGTTAATGATTTTACATTGTGTGTCTCTTCAAAAGAGACAAGTATACTCCTCATTTACAAACTGTGTACCTGTAAAGAGTACACTGGTCTTATGCAAACAGTGTAGACCCAGATCACGGAATCCTTAAGGAGGGTCTGCACTGTTTGTCATTTTACAATATGTTATAACAATCAAAAGTGAATGTAACAAGAGTTGTCAGACAGTCAGAGAGACAACAAAGCTCGCCATCGGCACATTTAGAAACTGCAAACTAAATATGACAGTAATACCTCTAGGGACATGAAAGGTGACTGGACTGAATTTTTTTTGCATACATGGAAATGTCTTGTCCATATACACATGCATGCCAAAAGGAATATCTCAATGAAGTTATAGGCAATTTGAGAAACCTAAACGCAGATTTTGAAACCTAAACGTTGGTCCTAAGTTCATGGTCAAGGTCACTGGCTTCAATCTTTTTGCATGCAAGGAAAGGTCTAGTCCATATAAACATGCACACCAAATATGAAAGGAATATCTCAATGGACATAGGATTTATAGGCATTTTGAGAAACCTAAACGCAGATTTTGAAACCTAAACGTTGGTCCTAACTTCAAGGTCAATGTCACTGTGGTAAAAAATAGTGTGTGCATGGAAAGGTCTTGTCCATATACACATGGATACCAAATATAAAAGCAATGTCTCAAGGGACATATGAGTTGTTAGCAAATTTCGAAACCTAAACATGGTTCAAGGTCAAGGTCACAGGGATCAAACTTTTTGTGTGCATTATAAGGTATTGTCCATATACATACCAAATATGAAAGCAATACCTCAAGGGACATATGAGTTATAAGCATTTTTCGAAATTTAAACGCATATATTGAAACCTAAATGCTCAGGGTCACATGGGTCCAAATTTTTCTGGGCATGGAAAGGTCTTGTACATACACACACACATACCAACTATGAAAGCAATACCTCAAGGTATCCCAACATAGAAGTTACAGGCATTTTCTTAAAATTGTTTACGCCCTCCATGCCTACAACAACGATTACTCCGGGGGTATTGTAATAGCTTGTCTTGTACTTCATACAGGGGAGCTAAAAAATGGATCAGACTTAATTTACTCTGGAATTGTCCGTTTGAAATGTCTGTTGTGAACAAGTTTAAGGAAGTTGATCTATTAAGGTTTGACTGTATATCATGACTAGCTGTAGACTTTACACCGTCTGGCACAATCAAAGATGAGCTCACCTCCTGTAAGACCGCAGATGTTGGTATGCCATTGGTGTAGGACTGAAGCTTTGGGTTATATTTCAGTACCACTTTGGATAGATTATTGAACAGTCTCTTCAAGGCAAGTCGCCGACACCTCTCCCGATGGGGCTTTCCATGGATACTACCGTCTACTGAGGCAGCACGTGCTACTGCCTCTGGTGGTTTAATCTATCAAAAACAATCAACCTTAGCCCATTACGCATTAAATACACATTTTTACGCCTTTAATTTATTTTTAAGCTGAAGGTAACAGTTCCACCTTATACAGTCAAGAATATAATACCATTAGACATTTTCTTTATCCCAGCAGATAGTAGCCATTACATCAACGCTTAAAATTCTGTAAAACACATTTTATTTAAAAATATGTTTACATGTATCAAAATGATTTTTCTGCTAACAGCATTCATTGACATTGAAAACAGTGATGACCCAGTTTGTATCCTATTCTTGGTGAGATTTTTCTTATTTTATTTACCAAGGTAAAGGTTCAGATAATGTATGTTCATACTGGGCAGATTTTTATCCTGTTACCTAACAACTTGTTTCTAGTTTTTTAAACATACATTTAGTGGTGAGTCTGTTTCTAGTTTAGAAACATACATTTAGTGGTGAGTCTGTTTCTAGTTTAGAAACATACATTTAGTGGTGAGCCTGTTTCTAGTTTAGAAGACATGTGACTAGTGACCCATTATCACTACGTCCCTAAAAATCAGTCGGTGACAATCAATTGACATTTTCCTTCTTTAACAACATTACAAATGTGTTAAAATTATTCAAAGTTATGAAAAGGTTTGAATGATTTTTGAATGAATAGTCACAACATAGGGTTTTGAAAAACTCTATTAAGCATCAGATATAACCTGCTATTCAGAACTCCAGATAATGGGAGTATTTCAAAAAGTAAAATCTTTATTTCTGTATTAAACCCTATGGTGTCACTACTCATTAAAATTGTCTCTTCAAGACGATTCTAATGAGTAGTAAAACCACAGCATTTGGTGCTGAAATAAAAGAGACAATGTTGGATTTGTTATCTGGAGTCCTTGCTATCACTTCATGGAGTGTCTTTTCTTCATTCAGTAAAACTGGCTCATCAAACTCCATAGATACACATTTTAACACATTTGATTTATTCCTACACTGAAGAAATTGTTGCCATTTGATACAGTCATGAATTTTGCATATACTATCAGATGGTAGCTTTAAGCAGGCTGAAAGTAAAGCAGGATGTGCCTTAACCCATTACCCCTTTTTACGCTTCTTATTTATTCCTCAATTGAAGAAAATAGTTCCAATTTACACAGTTATGAATATGTTTGATAAAAAATATTTTCTTTATTCTAGCAGATAGTAGCTTAAAGCAGGCTGAAGGTAGAGCAGAATGTGCCTTAAGGTGCATTCTGCTTTACTTTTAACCTGCTTTAAGTGGTCACCTGTGTTCAAATTTAGAATCAGGCTATGGGGTAATGGGTTAATGAAGGTGTCATTGTTACCTGTACCTTGATTCTTTCTATCTCAAAGTCCTCAGGCTCTGTCATTGCTGTGTGCTGTGCCTTCCGACGACTGCCCTTTACTGGGCGGAGAACATCACTATCATCCATATCAAACGTCATCACATCAATCTCATCATCTTCCTGAGAAATAAAACACAAAAACATAAGGAGCTTTCTGTTTTACATATACAGTGCTCCCTCCCTACAACGGCCCTCCCAACAACTTCTCCCTCCTTACAACGGCCATTGTCGCAATCCCCTTAACGGCATAATTATATCTAACTCTATAACTGCTGCAATATCATCTGCTTAAAATTGTTGTCTGCTGTTTTCTTTCAGTTACATCTAAGTGGAGATTTTGATAGAATACATATAATGATGAGTGACAAACAGCTTGAATCTAGATCAGGGCCATCAGGCCAGGTTACGCAGCATCTGATCTGGATTCAAGCTGTTTGCAAATGTAAGGAAAGTCTTAATACTCCCTCTCTGTAACGACTCCCTCTGAACAACACACACAATATGTGTCTCCCATTGGGCATCTTTGTAGAGAGGGAGCACTACATCTTGCTTTAAGGCTTAAGCTCTTACCAGATTTTAAGATAAATTAGCAATCTTTTTAGCAGTCTTAATAGAGAAGTTTAACTATATTCTTATGAGTAAATATTTAGCAGAGAAATGATGGAAATCTTCAGCTTACTCCCACTTATCTCGAGCACTGTCACATTACTATGAAATAAGGGCCAAATTCAACAGAGATGAACATATAGGAGTGTTTAACTCTTTCAACAGGTCCATAACCAGTCCATGGTGTTGAAAGAGTTAACATTTCCCCAATAGCTGGTTTCAAGTATTGAAGACAAGTCTATGGTTGCTGAAAGCAGGCCGAAAGTAAAGCAGAATGCTTCTCAAGAAGCATTCTGTTTTACATTCAGCCTGCAAGGATAAAGAAAATATTTCTTACGAAAGTGTATTTTCTTAATATATAGGATATTACATGAGTGTTCATAATTTAATTGAATTTATTAAACGAGTCTTTTAGAAAACGATAAAAACGAGGCTTTGCCGAGTTTTTATCGTTTTTCTAAAACGACGAGTTTGATAAATCCAATAAATTATTAACACGAATGTTATACTCTTTTTATAACATAACCTAGAAATGTTATTTATCGCAGCCTTTGAGGTCAAGTGAATGCTAAGCGCGATATAAGTAGATCTATACAGGAGAAAAGTTGTTCCAAATTAACCCCGTTCACTAGCATAATGTTTATGTTGTTTTATGTATTAACAAACACTTTCATGTAGATCTAATATTGATTAATTACATCAAAAATCTATAAATTGAATCTACATGAGGGAATGAAGACGTTGGAAATCGAACGCATAGAACGCATTTTAATGACGTCACAAGTAAACGATGTCATGGTGTACCTCATTTGCATAGTTATATAACTAGTTATATATGACATTTAAACAACGGGTGTTATTCAACGCTCACGCCGTCTGTTATGTTATGAATATATTTACTATGTACTTTCTTTTAATAGTAACAACAGTTGTCAGAGGCAATCAAACTTGATGGCTGAACATTGTAAGACTTAAAGGCAGAGTCTGAGGTCAAGGTCCCAAGGTCAAACTCTTTGTACGTGCATGGAAAGCTCTTGTACATATACACATAAATTTTTAATGCCAGAGCAATACCTCAAGGGAAAAAAGAAATAGTTTTTGAAACCTAAACACAAATTTCCAAACCTAAATGTGCGCCCTTAGATCAAGGTCATTGTCACTTGGGTCAAACATTTTGCATGCATAGAAAGATCTTGTCTATATACATAAGCATATCAAATTTGAAAGCAATACCTTCAGGGACATAGCATTTATAAACATGTTTCCAAACCTTAACACAGATTTCGAAACATAAACACGGACCCCATGTTCAAGGTCACAGGTAAAACTTTTAAGGTGCATGGAAGGGTCTTGTCCATATACACATGCATACCGAATATGAAAGCAATATCTCAAGGGACATAGCAGTTATAACTTATAAGCATTTAGACACACATTTCGTAACTTACGATCACGGGAGTCCAAAATGTCACATAGATGGAAAGGTCTTGAAAGGATGTGTAATGCAAGTATAAAAGATGTAGGTGTAAGGACATAGACGATGTGAACACTTTCTTGCCACAACAGCCACCGGAAAGACAACGCGGATGACCTGTTGACAACATAAGCTCTCTTGGACATTCTTCTGGTGAGCTTAAAAGGTGTTTTTAGTGGGCAATTCATATAGGTAAAATTCAAAATGAAAAATGTTTTCTTTGAAATCTCTACCTAATCCTATGTTGTGACTACTCATTAGGAGTGTCTGGTTGAGATAGTTCTATTGGATAGTCGCAACATAAGGTTTGGTGCATAAATAAGGAAGTTAGTATTTGAAATATCCAACCACCTGATCAGAAGCTCTGATGCATCTTAGACTATATAGTTAAACCTCTCTTAATCAAACACTCTTTGGAAAAGAGAGGAGGCCACAAAAGATTGGTGACTATTTAATTAATACAGGATAGAAGTAAAACAAAAAGCTCCCAAAGGAGCTTTCTGTTTTTCTTTTATCCTGCATTAAGCTGCCACCTGTAACCAGCTGGATTAGAGATGGAAATTTTTTGGTTTTTTTTTTCAAGTGTGTGGTTTTGACAGGTTTAGCTATACACAATACTGAGTTAGTTACCTCTGTGTTGGCAAGGTGGGTGACCGGGAACTCTGCTGAGCTCGAAACCCCATGACAAATCTTTTTGGCTCGACTTTCCATGGATTCCACAGACGACGGTGATGGTTTCCTTTTCCTCAATTCGTGCAACACATCTTCTTCACTCACGGCTTTATAACCCATACTACCAGTTACTGGTTGATGGGTGTTAACAGTTTCATCAATTATTAGACAGCTGTCGGAGTCATCGTCTGTCAGGTCTTTTTTACTCTCTACACTGACTATTTCTCTCACGTCATCTACTTTTTCCGCTGAATTAAGTGCCATGGCAATCTCAATGCCAGCACTTTTAGCCAAACTAATGATATCACTAACATCAGCACTAGTATCACTGTTATCAGCAGGCTTGTTATTGTCACCTTGTTCATTTACAGCAGTGGTATCTGGTGTTTTACTAACAGCTCCAGCATGACTCTCCTCACATTTCTCTGTACTGTTGATAACACTATTTTCTATTCCAGTATTCTTACTGTAAATTCCACATACAACACTAGACAAATCAGCAGTTGAATCTTTCTTTTCTGTATTACCCGAATTGTGTTTTTTCTTTTTGTTAAAAATAACTTTGCTCTGCATATTTGGCGAGGTTTGCTGATTTATCACAGATAGAGGACTGCCAGTTTGTCTGGCAACAGTAGTTATAGGTTGATCACTGTTTACGGCAACAATACCACTGCTAGACAGGGGCAGAACATGGATGATTTTACTTTTGTCTTTTGTTTGCAGTATCTGAAAGGGAACAGCTCCGATACATTTAGCTCCTTGTGTGAATGGAAAGGTAGGTAATGGTGAAGTGACATTAGTGCTGGATGGGGCAAGTTTGATTGGGTAAACTGAGCAGGCTGTCGTGGGCGGAGTAAAGGGACGGGAATTGTTTACATATCCAGGAGATGCAATAGATACCAAACCTGGAGAAGCCATCCTAGGTACTAATTGTTTTGTGGCAGTAGGATTAAACTGGGCAGCTGTTGTACTTACTGCAGGCACACTGGTCTGGATGGGGAAGGTTGGTACTGGTGAGGCAGTAAGATTGACTGACTTGGAGATCACCTGTACTGAGCTGTATACTGGGGAGGACGAGGACACGGGCTGGATGGAGTTGATCATGATTGGTGAATGTCCCGGCTGGTTAGACTGTAGGAGAATGGGTTGGCCTGTCAGAGTGGGTGCACCCAAGGTAACACCCGCCTGTTTCCTGCCTGGGTTTGGATATCTCAGCGGCTGGGATGTTGTAACTGGAACCATTGGAATCAAACTTCTGCCCTGTGGGTTGTTAACAACAGATTCTCCATTGGGGGAAGACACTGAGCCATTGCCATTTGGCATTATTGTCATTTTGGCACTTAAAACTGGATTAGCACTAGGGTCCCATTTAGTGGCCCCATTTTCAGCCACAGGAATGAGTAAGACGTCTGAAAGGGGTGTTACAGAGGGGCCTGAAGTCACTGGATTCACCACCCCAGTCAGTTTAGCTGCACTAGTATTATTGGTAGCTGGACTTATGGGCCCTGGTTGTGTTCGCTGTTTGGCAACCATTTGATGAGTATTAGTTGAGGTGATGGTAGTGTTTGAGGACAGAGACGGCATGCTCGCTGGTGACAGGGTGGTACTGGTCTGACATGTGATACCACCCTTTGAACTGTTTGTCAATGGAATGAACCCTCCAGCAGAATTATGACAAACTATTTTCAATCCCTGATTAAAATGTATTCTAGCCAACGTGGCATTCATGTCCTGTGAATATCCTGTAGGTGTAAAGTGAGGCCTATCAGTGGTGGGATGAGCTTTGCTGCCTTTCTCTGAGCCTCCTTGCCCTGTTTTAGCTGCCTCCACTGCTTTCTTTAACTGCATCAGTGTCATATTACTACCACCAGTATAAGCCTTCCACAGCTGAGTCTTATACTTCTTCAAAGCTTTCTCAATGCCATCCCGAGACACAGAAAACTTGGAAGAATCAGATCCTTTCTTTTCTTCAGCAATAATAAGATCCCTAAGTTTTTCAGCAAATTTGATCTTATCAATAAGTTTCTTTTGTAGTTTGGCATTGAACTGTTTTCTATCATTCTCCAGGACCTGTTTGAGGGCCTCACTTTGTGTAACAGCCACCTCCTCCTCCGGCCTCGCCCCACAACCATCTTTACAGTTATTCTCAGCTCGCTCCATGTCAGTTATACTCTGAGTGATTCGTATCCGGATAGAGTACATTGAGTTGGGTAATTTTGACTTCAACTCTGGGGGAATAACTGCCGGTTTGTCTGCTTGAGGTAGAAAATGTAAACAGTAGTTCTGCCACATGAGGACATTACTGGCTGGAAAGTCTCTGTCCTTGGAGATGATATGTGAGATCTTAGATAACATGTTGGTGCGGTCATTCTCCCAGTTACAGTTAGAGATTATCTCCAGTAGTTTGATCTCTGACTGTGGACCACTAGATTTATCCTCAGTTTTCTTCTTGGCTTTCAGACATACCATCTGGGTCTTCCATTTGCTGTTGTCTTGGCCAGCCTGGTAAAACAAGGCATATACCACATTAATATGTACAGAACTGAAATACGATGTCCTTTGGCAAGGGAAACTACTAGTGGAAGTCTCTTGTAAAGTCCCACTATTAACCCACTACTCTATAAATACGCTGCCTTATTCCCAGGGCCTTTTTTCAAAAAATTGGGAAGGAGCCTTAGCCTTTCCATTTGGGAAATTCAAGCGTGATTTTCCAACAAATTGGGAAAAGTGGACATACTTAAAAATACTTAAAAATTACTTTATGAAATAGAAAATTGCATTAATTTAATACCAGAAAATAAATTATTTAACACTAGGAAGGACTGGTAATTGAATAGAAAAAAAAATATTTAAAAAAAATTCTCCACTGAAATTGGGAAAAAAAGAGGTGTTCTGCAATTGGGAAGTCACCGACAAGAGTCTTGTATTATAGAAGGTAAAAAAGCCCCGATTCCTCTACTTTTGGAGAAAGGGTTAAATGGTCACCTGTCTTCATAACTATAAACAGGTATAAATAATTAATACAGATGGCTGCCTAATGTTCTCTAATGATTTTATATCCAGAATTAAGGTGGCATCTGTCTATAGAACTGGCCATGGATGTTCATATGAATAACTCCTTCATCCTCTCTACAATGTAAACCTTTATTGAAGACCATTTCATAACGTTTGGATCCATATCAGGCCCTACTTCAAATGTAAATATAAACAAGACCAAACCAATTTAAGAATATTAGCACAATTTTTTTTATCAACAAGCAGTATTTTAAGTGTTTATAGGAATAAACAACATATTTTTGACGTTCATGACGGTATGACTACATTAGCTTCGCAGGGGGTAAATTCCGTAAACGCCCGAAGGGCGTTTTCGATAAATTTACCCCCCAAAGCTAATGTAGTCATGAGCGGCAAAGAGATGTTGTTTATTCCTTATATTTATATTTTCTGTCTTGTCAATTTAATGTGTTTATTGGCCAGATTTGTTTTTCTGTATAAGAATTTATCATATATCGGTCAAATAGGTTTGATAGATGTAATGTCGATGTAATAGCCATTCCAGTTTCTAAATATGGTGAGAAAGTAGTCCCAACTACATGTACTGTAACTGTATTAAAAATTCAGGATTTTTTCCAGTAAACTTTCTCTCTGTGAATGGAAATGACTTACAAGGCAAACAAATAACAGTGCAGCTTGAATATCTATTGCCAAAGCACATTCTAAAATTACAGGTCGCAGTTGTTTTCTTAACCCATTTACACACATAGCAAAGCGATGGCAACGACCTATGGGTCTGTATCACTCCGCTAGTGTCATATTACCGTCGACCAATGGGAGCTTAGTGTTAAGTGCCCCATGTAGTCTATTTGAAGAAGTCTACGGATAGCACGGGGGAAATCCGAACTGGTTAAATCCAGATTCGACGTGTAGGTTCATCGGCAGATGACTGCATATTTTTTAATAGGATTACATAAGGACTTTACAGGTTGAATGTAAATATGAAAGAATGAACTGTCTCCTCCACAGAAGTGCCTAAGAGTCCCTCTACCTAATCCTCCATGTAACTGTCACAAATCAATATTCATTTATGAATAGAAAATAGATTGCAGCTTAACCCTTTATCCCATCACCTGATTTTAGTTTTGAAGACAGGTGACCACTTAAAGCAGGTTGGAGGAAAAGCAGAATGCGCCTTAATGCGCATTCTGCTTTACTTTCAGTCTGCTTTAAGCTAGTACTGTCTACTAGGATAGTGAAATGTTTATTATGGTAAATATTGACTGTATAAAGTAGATCAATTTTCTTCAGTGGAGAAATTAAAATTGGAAGCATAAAAAGGTGTATTTATGGTGTAATGGATTAAAACAACAGGAATATAAAGCAGAAGAAGCTTTCTGTTTTATATTTCATTTCGCTTTAACACATTGAAACCACTTGATAATTATACTAATTCTTTACAATAGAGTTCCTGTGGAGAGTGCACCTGCCCTATGCAATCAGTGTAGACCTATATCAGAAGGCTCCTTCGGGAGACCTCTGATCAGGATCTGTAGTGTTTGGTGATGTTGCAATACATTGCAGAAAACATCTATAAATAGCCAGAAAATTCATTAGGCTTAGTTGGAAACCGGAAGTGTCCTATAAAACATTCAGGGGTGAATGAGTTAAGCAGTATTCTACATCAAACACAGTTGGATATACATGTAGAAGGAAAGAGTGAACTCAAATTTGCCTTGAGTCAGACAGTATGATGTTCCAGGGCTCCAGATTAGGGGACTTTTTCAAAAACTTAAATCTTTATTAACTCCTATGGTTTCTTCGAGATGATTCTAATGAGTAGTAATGCCATAGGACATGGTGCTGAAATGAGTGAGGAAATGTTGGAATTGTTCAGTTTACTCCCTGTTTATATCTGAAGCCCTGGTTTCATGATAATTCTTCCTAACAATGCTTACCTTTCTTGACAGACCCATTTTCTCTGACACTGTCCCGGTCATCTGTGCTCCACTATAGTGGCTAGACTCAGAGCTGGAAGGGAGGTAACTCTTGTAATCTTTTCTCAATGGCCTTTCTTCTGTCTCTGAGTCTACCAAATCTATCACAACTGAACCTGATGACTTCTTGTTTCCTGAATCATTGGACATGCTGTACCTCCTAAAATAAACACCACATTTACAGTCAACTCATTCACCTCTGAAACGTTTAATGGACAATTCCAATTTCAAAATATGTCTAGTCCATTTTTTTACTATTTGGGGATGATTTTAACAGTATATTTCAAAATGACAAACAATGTAGACCCGATCAGAGGGCTACTTAAGGAGCCCTCTGCTCAGGGTCTACATTGTTTGCATAGGACAAGTGTAATCCTCACAACTACACCGTTTGTAAATACTCGTCGCCAGGGTTGAATGTGTTAATTTTGCTCTCTTACCCTTTCCTCCCACTATTAACCCACTACACTATAAATACGCTGCCTTATTCCCTGGGCCTTTTTTCAAAAAATTGGGAAGGGGCCTTAGCCTTTCCATTTGGGAAATTCAAGCGTGATTTTCCAACAAATTGGGAAAAGTGGACATACTTAAAAATACTTAAAATAAATACGCTATGTTTATTCCTACACTGTAGACAAGAGGGCCTGAAGGCCCTGATATCGCTCACCTGTTGTACTGAAGCCTGATAGCTTTATCTTTCTGTTTCACCCGTTTTATCTAAATCCACTCAAATTTGTAGTATAGCATGTAAACAACTTTGGAATACAACCTCATAATTCTAGTAGAGTAGAATACATCAAGGGCAGGTAACTTAAGATCCTAAACAATACTGAAATGAAGCCTTTTCTAGCATTTCAAAGTATATCAAGGGCAGATAACTATTGCCACAATAATTAGATTTCAACAATAATTTCACTCCTTCGAGAACTTATAGCTATATACTTTGTGTGCAAGTATAATCAAAATCCATTGAAAACTGTAGTTGCAAGAGTGTAAACGCTGATAGATATGGCATTTTCAGCAATTCAAGGGCAGATAACTCTTGACCTATTGGTCCGATTTCAACCATAATTGCACTTATTCGAACTCTTATGGTCATATACAATCTGAGCAAGTTTGAGAAAGATTGGATAAAATTTGTGGCCTCTAGAGTGTAAACACTGTTAAAAATGGCATTTTCAGCAATTCAAAGGCAGATAACTCTTGACCTATTGGTCCGATTTCAACCATAATAGAACTCATCTGTACTTGTAAGGTACTATACAATCTGAGAAAGTTTGAGAAAGATTTGATAAATATTGAGGCCTCTAGAGTGTAAACACTGTTAAATAATATGGCATTTTCAGCAATTCAAAGGTAGATAACTCTTGACCTATTAGTCCAATTTCAACCATAATCAAACTCATTCGAACTCTTATGGTAATAAACAATGTGAGCAAGTTTGAGAAAGATTAGAGCCTCTAGAGTGTAAACACTAAAATTGTTGACGACGGACGACGCACACCGTACAACGCACACTGGACATTCAAGGATTGCAAAAGCTCACCCTGAGCTAGCTCAGGTGAGCTAAAAAAAGTTCTACTTTCAACAGTCATGAATATGCATAGTTAGAAACAGTATTTCATCCTAGCAGATGGCAGCTAAAAGCACGCTTAAATTAAACCAGAAGGCGCCTTAAGGCGTATTCTGCTTTACTTTCATTCTGCTGTAAGTGGTTCATGTCTTTGTCTTTAAACAAGAAACAAGCTATAGGGGAGTTGGATAAGCACAGTCATACTGTTGCCTACATAAAACTGTATTCTTTCACCTTTCAATCTGTTCAATTTATGAAAATTCATTTCAAAACATTCAATATTACTTAAGTAATATGCAGGAAAAGAAACTGTGGAAAAAGGTCGTAACTCTCACAGTATTGATGCAAGAGTTATGAGCTTTGTGCACTTCCACTTGCCAAGCTGTTTCCATAAAAAAAAAATTATCTGAAGAGCATCAGTTTGTTTGTTTTGTTTGTTAACTTCCGTTTCTGTCATCTATGGGCTAATTGGATGCCCCTGAGAGAGGGGAGCAGATACAGAGAACCCAGGCGCAATGCCCTGCTCTTATTATCAAAAGAGTTTTCTGGTTCTTTAAGATGCCAAGTGTAAAGCACTCATACACTGGTCGTAGGTTTATAAAATCTCATCCAAAGGACTTGGTCCGTCGAGGGATGGAACTCACAACTGAAGAGCATCAGTAGAAGAGGAATTATTGACAAAATATTAGAACATATTGAACAGGGGAATAACTCTCACAGCACTGATGCTTTAAGCTGTCTCTTGTCATTCATACAATCATTTATCCTTCTCTTCAGGGGTGGAACTGAAAGGTTGTACAGTGTTCCTCCCAACAATGGCCCTCCCAACAACGACTCCCTCCTTACAACAACCCTTGCTGCTGTTCCCTAAACAGGACAATTAAGTATAACGCTTTTATTGCTGCAATATCGTCTGTTTAAAATTGTTGTCTGCTGTTTTTCTCATAGTGACATAATGGACATTTTTAAGATAAATTAATGACCAGTGACAAACAGCTCGAATTTAGATCAAACGCCGCGTTACGCTACATCTGATCTGGATTCAAGCTGTTTGCAAATGTCAGCCAATTTCCCTCCCTATAACGACTCCCTGTGAACAATGCAGACAATTTTTGTCTTCCATTGGTTGTAGAGAGAGAGCACTGTACTGTATCTTGCTAGTGTAGATATGGTTATACCTGGGACGTTCTGCCACATATGGCATAGTTCTCCTACAAGATTCTGCCAGACCCTGCACCATCTCGCTATCGGACTCCTCATCAGATATCTCAAACACATTTGTCTCCATCTGTAACATACAAGAAAGAAATTAACCCATTACCCAATAAATACACCTTTTTATGTCTTTAATTTATTCACCCACTGAAGAAAATAGTTCTATTATATAGTCATGAATGTGCATTATATAAAATATTTTCTTTATCCCAGCAGATGGTAGCTTAAAGCAGGCTGAAAGTAAAGCAAAATGTGCCTGCTTTAAGTAGTCATGGGTTTTCAAAACTAGAAACAGAATTTGGGCTAATGGGTTAAGTAATGATTTGAAAATACAGTAAAGCTCCTCTATAAATGCCAGTAAGTTAAGTTATTTTGTGCTTAGAGCAAAGTGAAGTATGACATTAAGCTCCATTATGAGCATTCTGTTATACTTTCACCTTGCTGTAAGCTGTGCAATCAAATAGCCACATTGGGCAAAGAGTATATTGAATCTTTTCCTATGATTTGACCTACCGACCCTCTTTTTGACCCCATGGAAACCAGAGTTCTGCATTGTTTTTAATCCTTTGAACAAATTTAATGGACGAAGGAACAATCCCGTAAAGTTTGGTTGAAATCTGTCAAGCGGTATAGGAGGAGATGTCATTTGAAGCGATTGTTAATGATGACTCACGATGAACAATGCATGACGACGGACGAGCTCAGGTGAGCTAAACATTAGATCAATACGTGCTTCTATAGCCGAGATGATGAAAGGAAACTGAATGATGGCGGAATGACAGAATAACTAAAAGGGGTAACACTATAATTATGCCGCGGCAATTACATGGTGGGAGCATAAAAACACAACACAGTTGAGCAAACCTACCCTACTGTCATAACTGGTGCCCGGCTGATGTTTATGACTAGCCTCAGTATCGGTACCAGACTTCCTTCTATCTTGTGTCAGTTTTGGCAAGTCAGAATACTGGTAGCCATCAGTCTCCGGTAAGTCAAACACAGGATCCTGTAAGCAGTAAATCAGCAAAGTAAAACAAGGATTCCCGCATTGCATGTCTTGCTACTTGGGACAAAAATGCGAAAACATGACTAAATTATAGCAATGAGAGAACAGCAAAATCAAAAGTTAAAACCATTTCTCCATTAAAACGCTTTTTTACACCTTTAATTTGATCCTCCTCTGGTGAAAATACAATGTTGCTCCACTTTGTAATCATAAATATTTACCTTAAGAAATATTGTGTATATCCTAGCAGACGGTAGCTTAAAGCAGGCTGGAAGTAAACCAGAATGCACCTTAAGACCTTAAGGTGCACTCTGCTTTGCTTTCAACCTGCTTTTAGTAGTCACCTGTCTTCCAAACTAGAAATAGGCTATGGGGTAAAGGTAACATTATAGGGAAATTAAACTGTTTGATGTGACTGCTCCTCCACAGTCTGCCAAGCTGATAATACAACTGACAGGAAACACATACCTAAATAGTTATTAACCCATTATCCCATAAATACGCCTTTTTACGCCATAAATTAATTCCTCAACTGAAGAAAATAGTTCAAATTCATAGTCATAAATTTGTACCAAACAATATTTTTTATATTCTAGAATATATTGTCTTAAAGCAGGTTGAAAGTAAAGCAGAATGCAC
The DNA here is from genome assembly GCA_922989275.2 of Gari tellinella. NCBI lineage: Eukaryota > Metazoa > Mollusca > Bivalvia > Cardiida > Psammobiidae > Gari > Gari tellinella. Next base: position 35,733,051 of record OV277861.1, on the reverse strand, counting down.
TTTCAACCTGCTTTAAGTGGTCACCTATTTTCAAAACTAGAAACAGGCTATTGGGTAATGGGTTTATCACGATGTGTGAGTGTGTGTTTGTGTCTAGATGACATTTCAATAGAGAATATTCCTGTGATGTCAGATTGAGAATGATCATGAGTTTGTTTGTATATTTTACTTTACATCTGTTTCAGCCAATTTGGGCTTACTGGACGTGTTAGAGACAGAACATAGAGGAACCCTGAAAATGCCCTACTCTTTTTCAATAGTCCTCTGGTTCTTTAACAAGCCCAGTGTAAAGCACTGATGCATGGGATTTTAGTTTATAGCCTCATCTGGAGGAGTTGGTCGGGTGGAGTATCAAACTCATGACCCTTAGATAGACGTTTTAGGTGTTACAACTAGACCAAGGTCCTCTGGCATTGCTCATGTGATGCTGTACAGGCAAATCTGTATTAACCCATTACACCATAAAGCCTGTTTCTAGTTCTGAAGATAGGAGACCAATTAAAGGAGGTTGAAGTCGTTAAAATGCTTATTATTGGAGTAATGGGTTAATGCAGGTTGACTATACATTACACAGCAATTTGAGTCGGTAGGGTCACTTACACTTTTTCTCCTCCTCATTTTGACCTCGGCATACATCTCACTTGTAGCATACACTTCCATTGCTTTTCGGCTTACAGCATCAAGATTCTTGGCAAGTCTGTATGTACTCTCTCTGCGCGGTAGGTTAGCAAACCTGAAACAAGACGTGCTTGTAAATGAAGCAAACAGTTTGATCAACATTCATTAAGATTAAATGAGATTTGTGGTCTTAACAGTCAATATAGTTCTTTGATTTGACCTAATGACCTAGTTTTTGATGGCTGGTGACCCATATTTAAACTTGACCTTGATTTCATGCAGGGCAATATTCAAACTAATTCATTTACAGATAAAAGATAGTTTTTGACCACAGGGAGCAGAGATATGAAAATGTGCAAGAGGTGACGTTTGTGAAAATGGCTGTGAAGTTTCATAAGAATCAAAGAATAAATACAGTCTGTAGAGAGATAACCTACTTGGGCCATGTACAGACGCACACGCATTAGCGGGCAGATCCCTATATACCCTTCAAGACTCGCCGCGGGGGTATAATTAAAGGGCTTAATATTACCTGCTATTGTTTGATGCCCTCTTTTTCTTATTGGGAGGCTCCCAGTCCTCAGCATCATCTGACACTGTAATCCTCTCATCCTTCGGTGAGTCCTCCTCCTGTAATATAGCATTGTCTTAGTATGTCTGTACCCTCTCACAGCAGATATATAGGGCTCACAGCAAATATATAGGGCTCAAGAGAAGAGGAGTATTTCAAAATCTTAAATCCTTCAGTCTGCACAAACCCCTATAAGCCCAACTTGCTGAAATGTGTTGAGCAGAAAGACCTTTCTGCTTTACTTTCAGCCCACATGAAGTATCCACCTATCAGGATGCAGGTACCAATTTCTATGACCCTTTTACAGGGTATAGTAAAAGTATGAAAATGTATCTCAATGAAGAATAAGTGAACAGCATTAACAGGTCCTTCTATGGGGGGAAAGGGTATTACCCTTATTACGCTAAGATCGACTTGTCTAACATTTGCCAACAGTCTGGATTCAGATCAGATGCTGCGTAACTCATTTTCAACATTTCTTCTGTTTGAAAACATGAAGCTAATTTTTTGTTTTTTAGCAGACAATATATATATGAAGCAGATGACAATTCAGCATGATAAAAGTTAATGCACGAGACCTAGTGAAACAAAACGATATTAAAACAGAAAGCTCCTAAAGCTTCCTACTTTACCATCATCCTTTTTAACACTGGCACCTGTCTTTTTAAACATACATGTACTCTCAATGAGTCATGAATATAAAACATAAGAAATTTTCCCCATATCCTAGTGAATGACAGCTTAAGGCAGACTGACAGTGAATCAGAGTGTGCCCTAAGGCACATTCCGCTTTACTTTCAACCTACTTTATGTGATAACCTGTCTTCAAACTAGAAACATGCTATTGGGAGAAGGGTTAAGTGGCAATAAGGTGTGATTTTAACATACCTTCTTTTCAGGGGTCTTTGATTTCTTCCTACACTTTTTGCCCTTCTTTTTCTTTTTCTGGCGACTGTCATGTTCCTTTGGAATATCTGGTTTAGCCTGTTTGGGAGGACACTTGCACCCTAACATACATGACGGTTTACGACAATGGGATGGAGTTTCCTGAAATCAGTATCACAGTTGAGGGGTGAAAGCAAAAAGGCTCTAAGTAACATAAATTTAACCAATTACCCATTTCCTGTTGTATTGAAGGTAGTATAGACTACTTACAGCAGGTTGAAAGTAAGCAGAATGCAGCTTCAGGCACATTTCCCTTCACTTTTGACCAACTTTAACCCATTACCCCATAGCCTGCTTCTAGTTTTGAAGACAAGTGACCACTTAAGGCAGGTTGAAAGTAATGCAGAATGTGCCTTATGGCACATTCTGCTTTACTTTCAGACTGCTTTAAGATACCACCTGCTAGGATTTAGAAAATATTTCTTGTGATACACTATCAGGACTGTATAAATTGGAACTATTTTCTTCAGCAGAGGAATAAATTAACTGTGCTATAAGGCACTTCTATAGGGAAAGGGTTAAGCTTCAGGACTGTATAAAGTGTATTTTAAGGGTAATGGGTTAAAGTCATTTAAAACTGTTTTGCATTCAACAATCAAAGGGCATTCTGCTTCGTACATCTTCTAATCTACAGGGTTTGAGATAAGAGCCAGTACACTGAACATTTCAAACTCTATGGTGAAACTACTCACTCATTTCTATTTATAGTAACAGTGACCTAGTTTTGGACTGCAGGAAGTGGAGACATAAACTTGTACAAAAGGTGCTGTTGATTAACACATGTGTAAAGTTTCGTGAGAATCGGATGAGAAATGCAGCTTGTAGAGAGGCGACGTTGAAAATTCTGTCAATTTCTATTTATAGTAACAGTGACCTAGTTTGTGATCGCAGGAAGTGGAGATGCAAACTCATAAAAGAGGTGATGTTTGTTAACACATGTATCAAGTTTCATGAGAATCAGACAAGACTTGTAACCTGAACAGAGATGAGGTCATTGTGTTACATACATACAAACATACACATACACTCACGATTATCTGTACAATAGGATGAAATAACTCAACCGTGATGAGCGTTAACTGGTGTGTGGTGGGTGGGCATGGTTTTCACGTTTTGCACGAGAAATAATTTCAAAGTGAAAAAAATCAATTTTTATTTCCATGACATGTTTTCAGAAGGATAGCCAGGCTATAAAAACATATTTTGAGTATTATGGCCAGAATAAATAAAACAGCACAGTAGTGTAAACCGCATGCTAACTGCTGGATTTTCACTCAGACGGGTATGCTATTAATTTCGATATTAAATAATCACAGAAAGTAAAATAAACAAGGGCCACCATGGCCCTAAATCGCTCACCTGGTTCACCATGTAAAATTAACCTAAAGTGACCTAGATTTTGACTGGACATGACCCACAATCAACCTTTAGAGTGTTAACAAGATTTTTCTATAATTTGACCTATTGACCTAGTTTTTGACCAGACACAATCCACATTTGATTTTGACCTAGATTTGATGTAGGCAAAATTCTGAAAATATTTCATTCAGATCTAACGAGATTTGTAGCCTCTAGAGGGTTAACACTGTTTTTCTAAGATTTGGCCTAGTGACCTAATTTTTGACCCAACATGACCCATATTCGAACTTGACCTAGATATCAATTGGGCAAACATTCTAACTAAGTTGCATTTAACAAGATTTGTAGCCTCTAGAGTGTTAACAAGGTTTTTCTAAGATTTGATCTAGTGACCTAGTTTTTGACCTGACATAACCCACATTCCAACTTAACCTAGATATCAATGAGGTAAATATTTTGATAACATTTCATAAAGATCTATAGAGATTTGTAGCCTCTAGAGTGTTAACAAGGTTTTTCTATGATTTGACTTAGTGACCTAGTTTTTGACCGGACATAACCCACATTCGAACTTGACCTAGATATCAATGAGGCAAACATTCTGACCAAGTTTCATTAAAATCCATTGAGATTTGTAGCCTCTAGAGTGTTAACAAGAATTTTCTATGATTTGACCTAGTGACCTAGTTTTTGACCGGACATGACCCACATTCGAACTTGACCTATATTTTATCAAGGCAAACATTGTAATGAAGTTTCATGAAGATCGGATGAAATTTGTAGGCGCTAGAGTGTTAACGAACAATTGTGGACGGACGGACGGACAGACGACGTACGACGGACATTCAGCGATCCTAAAAGCTCACCTTGCCAGGTGAGCTAAAAATCAATTAAAATGTTAACTATTATCAATTCACTATAAATCATAACTAAAGTTTATATAAGTTATGTGATGAGATTCACATACATGTAAGAAAGCATCCAGTAGCTCCTCGTAACCTACAAGAGTTGCTGCATTCCCGTGTTCGGTAGTGGAGCAATGTCCCACAAGCTTTCATAAAGAATTACGCTCTGGCAGAGGTATCTGCAGGTCATATGAGCCAGAGGTAGTCACACCTGTAGCGCATTCAAGTACCGTATCAGCGAACAGCAACGTTAACCGATGCAAACATCCCATATAGTACGACATCTAACGTTCACCAATACTCTTCAATAATAACTCATTGCGCCCCCATGTTTATCAACTTTTCAAGGGTACGGACGATTTATGTACGAATCTAAATAACACACGCAAAAGTGTACTAATCAATTGAAATGCATCAATTTTATCGCATATAAAAAAAAGATTTAGCTGCTCAGATGTAAGCTGCTTTGTTTGATACATTAAGTATCGGAAAATGTTGGTTTATTGATGAGAAATTAAGTCGTGACTGTTCGCTTGTTTTATTAAATTCATTTTGTTGCCATTTTGTTTTCCTGGTTGGTGATGGCTAACTACCTCTGTGGTCGTTCGCAATCGGTAACAGCCAAACGGTCGTTAAAGGTAAATTGTTACTGTTTTCTGATGCAATCGATACGATACTTGAACGCGCTACAGGTATTAGATAGAGTTTTGCTATGAAAATGTGACAGTTGATTTATGCAGCAAGGATTGTGATATTGATTTGATGGTGATATTTGGAATTGTTCAATTTGGAGTTTTCGCAATTACGTGATTTTGTGAATTTAACATCCTCTATGGTAGTTTTATTTGTTATGTTTTAAATTTATTTTCTAATTGATTAAAAAGACATTTCTACCATGCACGTATGATGCATTGAGTAATACTTCTTTGAAATTTGAACGCATTCCGTTCACGGATACTCGAAATATTTTATATATAGAAAGTGTTGCGTTAGCTGTGGCCTTGAGTGTACATATTATATACCCTCGACAACTTGTCATGAGGGTATAATTACCACACAGTCACTTTATCTATTGTTATTGCCTCGGCCAATTTTCCTCTTCTCTGTGAGCACTACCACTATTTTGTCTTTCTTATCATTTGGATTCTACCATGTCTTGATAAATTAATAATTAGCCGTATGAAACTGTCCTATATCTATGAGCCTTATGCATGACTGTAGCCCTGCATTAAACTGCCAACTGTCCTGAATACTACAAATATATTGTCCTTTTAGTGGTAGCCTAACACAGGCTTGACTGCACTATGTGCATTCCTAGTTGGGTAATCTTACCACTTTACTGTCGATGCTCTCACATATACAGCCTAGTTTACAGTATTCCTTGTCACATGGAGGCTTCATGTCAGCCTCCTTCTCCTCCCCGCTGTCTGACAGCTTGCACAGGTGACAAATACAGCCATATCGACAACCTGTAAGTATAAACCAAACCCTCTTCAGTTTTACCTCATTCACCCCTGTCTTTAACTTCACCCACATACTTTATCATGCTTCAACCATATTCTGATCAAGGGTCAAAGAAACAAGAGGGCCATGGCCCTTAATTCGCTCACCTGAGGTCATTGTGCCTTAGCTTAATAGGCAAGACAACATTTTAATATAGCTATAAATGGAATTATCTTCCAGACAAAAAAAAACATGACAAATTGGAATAACTTAAAAAAATATTGTTGGCAGAGTTATGGCCCTTATCCATGACACTTCTTCTTATCAAGCTACATGTATTTCCATATGATTATTTATTGCGCACTCTGCTTTACTTTCAACCTGCTTTAAGTTATCATCTACTAAGATATAGATACTATTTCTTATATCTTACATGTTTATGACTGTATAAAGTGGAATTATTTTCTTTAGAGGAGGAATAAATTAAAGGCGTAAAAAGGCATATGTATGGGGTAATGGGTTAACATCAGTAGAACTGGAGTTATCTCAAAGACAAGAAAATATGACACTGGGAAATATCTCAAAAATGACATTGACCTTTGTAGGACATGACCCAAGTTATAAAGTTTCTAACTTTAACAAAGTTATGGCTAAGATTAAAGTTGTGGACTGACAGACAAACAAATGGACAAACAGACAAAAAAGCAGACAGACAAAAACAATATGCCCCCAACTGCAGGGCATAAAAATATAGCAGACAACACCATATGCTGTGAACCTCATCAGCTGACCAGCTGACCTGAGTTCAGTTATGTAACTCTGCCAGTAGGAAATTTGGCTAGGGTCTAACTCTTATAATGCTGAATTGCTGTCTGCTATACATATTTTGAATGTGAATTATGACCTAGATATTTAACCCACCAGAACCATTTGAATAAACTAGGTAAAGGACATTTAGAAGTGTCACCATGCCAAATATCAAAGCTCTGGCCATATTAGTTTCAGGGGAGAAGACGTTTGAAATTTTCACTATATAACTCTATGTAAAACTGTGACCCCCGGGGCGGGGCCAATTTTGACCCCAGGGGCATAATTTGAACAAACTTGATAGAGGACCTGTAGATAATGTTATGTGCCAAATATCTAAGCTCTGGCCCTTGTAGTTTCAGACAAGAAGATTTTTTAAGATTTCCTTATTTTTTCACTTTGGTTGCCATAGCAACCAGAGTTCTATATTGTTTTCAATTCTTTGAACAAATTTGAAAGAGCTTGACCCAAGGAACATTCCTGTAAAGTTTGGTTGAAATCTGTTCAGCCGTTTAGGAGAAGATGTCATTTGAAGCAATTGTTAACGGCGACGCACGACGGACGACGACAGACGACGGACACAGGGCCATCCCAATAGCTCACCTTGAGCCTTTGGCTCAGGTGAGCTAAAAACCTAACTATATCATAAACAGTAAACACAGGTGGCTGATTAAAGCAGGCTGGAAGTAAACACACAAAGCTCCATTTCCCTTCTGCCCACAGTTTGTTTCAGTATTTAGCACAGGTGGTTACTTAACCAATTACCCCATAAATACCCCTTTTTTACGCCTCTTATTTCATTTCTCCACTGTAGAAATTAGTTCTGATTACACAGTTATGAAAATGTACCATAAGAAAAAGTTTCTTTAGCCTAGTAGACAGTAGCTTAAAGCAGGCTGCTTTACTTTCAACCTGTCTTCAAAGAATAGACACTAAGTATACTAAGGGAAAATAACTCTTGCCACAATTATCAGATTTCAACAATAATTGCACTCCTACGAGAACTTATAGCTAATCAAAGCTTTGTAGTCATTAGTGTTGACGCTTGATGAGTTGGTCAAGAGTTATCTGCCCTTGATGTGTTGAAAATGTCATATCTAACAGTGTTTACACTCTAGCAACTACAGTTTTCAATGCATTTTGATTATACTTGCACACAATGAATTTTTCCAAGCCCTTTGGTGTCATATACAATCTGAGCAAGTTTGAGAAAGATTGGATAAATATTGTGGACTCTAGAGTGTAAACACTAAAATTGTTGATGACTAACAGCGACGATAAATGACATACATTCAAAGATTGCAAAAGCTAACCCTGAGCTAGTTCAGGTGGAACAAGTTTTGACACTCAAACCCTATTTTAAACACAAATTTTAGAAAATTCTAATTAAACAATACCTGACAACATTTATTTCAGAAAGCAATATCAATTTGTGTAAAAAGATCTAAATTTTTAATTAGTGCTAGTCATTCATACTATGATATCACTGTGTGAAAAAGCATGAGAATCTCCATGAATACCCCTTTTTCATCCACTTAAGAAGATAGTTACACTTTATACAGTAATGGATATGCACCTAAAATAATATATCCTAGCAGACATTAGCTTAAGGCAAGCTGAAGGTAAAGCAGTACAAGTAGAAGCACTTTTTAGCGCATTCAATTTATTCCTCCACTGAAGAAAATAGTTCAAATTTATTCAAACATTCATGTGAATCACATGACATATTTTATTTATTTAAGCAGTCTGTAGGTTAAAGCAGGCTGAAAGTAAAGCAGTATGCGCCCTAAGGTGCATTCTGCTTTACTTTCAACCTGCTTTAAGTAGTCACATAATTTCAAAACTAGAAACTGGCTATGGGGTAAAGGTACATTCTGCTTTACTTCAGCCTACTTTATAATTGATACTCTTTGTAAAGACTCCGGAGTGAGTACATCAATCAGTTGGAATGTTTACTCCATTATGCCTCCACCACACTGATGTTGTGACTACTGGTTAGAATTGTTGCAAACAGATATATATCTATGAATCCTTTACCCATTATAAGCGACTTTCACCACTTTTAATTTATTCTTCCACTGAAGTAAATATTTCCAATTTATAGTCATGAATATGTAATATAATAAATATTTTCTATATGTTAGCAAACAGGCTGAAAGCAAAGCAGAATGTGCCCTAAGGGGCATTCTGCTTTACTTTCACTTTCAACCTACTTTAAGTGGTCACCTATCTTCAGTAGCTGAGGGGTAAAGGGTACTTGATTTTAGTTATTTAACTTCTCTCCTATCTGGAGCTCTGTCTTCCCCTAATGAAATTTTTTAAACCTAATTATCACAGATGCTTTCTTACATGTATTTTTACATTTACATATTATGAACAGAAGTACATACTCATGCCTGTTTATGCCTTTACCTCTGAATCACACATATGCCCTTTCATTTCTTAACTAATTCATCACAAAAATGCAGATTTGTATATTTACCTATTGATCACAGAAACACCTACTCATGCCTTCACATACCCATCACAGAAATGCCTATTCATGGCTTTACCTTTTCATCATAGAAATACCTATTCATGGCTTTACCCATTTCTCGAAGAAATGCTTATTCAAGGCTTTACCTTTTCATCACAGAATGCCTTTTCATGTCTTTACCAATTTCTCACAGAAATGCCTATTCATGGGTTTACCCATTTCTCACAAAAATGCCTATTTATGGCTTTACCTTTTTATCACATAAAGGCCTATTTAGGTCTTAACCCTTTTCTCACAGAAATACCTATTCACATTTTTTACCTATTTGTCACAGAAATGCCTATTCATAGTTTTACCTTTTCATCACAGAAATGCCTATTCATGTATTTACCCATTTCTCACAGAAATGTCTATTCATGTATTTACCCTTTTCTCACAGAAATGCCTATTCATGCTTTTACCGATGAATCACAGAAATATCTATTTATGCCTTAACCTTGTCATTACATTTTCATATGCATGCCTTTGCCTTTTAATGACAGAAATGCATATTAATTTTTTTTACTTATCCATCACAGAGATGCCTATTCATGCATTAATCAATTCTACACAAAAATGTCTATTCATGCTCTAACCTTCACATCACAGAACTGCCTATACCAATATTTACCTATTTCCACAAAAATGCCTATTCATGCTTTTACACATATCTCAGAGAAATGCTTATTGACTGTTTGCACCCTGCTTTATCCCATTACCCCATAACCTGTTTCTAGTATTGAAGATAGTTAACCACTTACAGCAGGTTGAATGGCGCATTCTGCTTTACTTTCAGCCTGCTTTAAGGTACCATCTGCTAGGATGTAGAAAATATATTTCTTCTGGTTCCATATTCTTGGCTGTATCAATTTTAACTATTTTCTTCAGTGGAGAAATACGTCAAAAGATGTATTTATGGGGAAATGGGTTAAAGGACTCTGAACTTTGCTTTTATTGTGCTTAAAGCACCAACTGTTCTTAACACCATCATTTAAAGGCTTATGTAGGTGAAAAAGAAAAATTCCTACTGCTTACTTTTGGAGAAAAGGGTTACCCTAAAGTCACACAATGTGCATTATTTTATACCCTTTACCCCATAGTGTGTTTCCATTTCTGAAGACGTATGCTCACTCACAATAGACAGAAAGTACAGCGCAATGAGCCTTTAGGAACATTCTGCTTTATTTTCAGTCTGTTTTAAGCTACCATCTGCAAGGATATAAAAAATATTTATGGTGCAGCATATTCATGACTGTATAAAGTAGAACTATGTTCTTCAATGGAGAAAGAAATCAAAGACATGAAAAGGCATATTCCTGGGATAAAGAGTTAAATATTGTGTGGACACATCCCGCAAGAGGCAATGACAGCTAGTCTACTTTTAGAAATAGCAGAGCTCATTTTAAAAACTCAGTTTTAATATTTATAATATTTGGTGTGGGTGTTTGCAAGACTGTTCACATGTTTCCTACTCCTACACCACTGGTTAAACAGAACAAGAAACAAAGAGGTGAAAATGAAATAAACATACCCGGTCTACATGCCCGTGGCTGGCAGTAACTAAATCTAACCCCTACGGAGGGCAAGAAAAGCATGTGAGAGATCAAAGCATGCAGAGCTCCAAGAAAGGGCGGTATTCCAAATACCCACAGCTTCATTTCTCCATCATAGGCTATGTTGTGCCTATTCATTACAATTGTCTCCAATAGATGATTCAAATGAATAGTCACCATACAGCATTTGATAGAGAAACAAAGGAGAAAGTGATGCAGGACTCCAGATAAGTGTTTGTGTGTGTAAACCACTTATTTCTATACTTCTCCTATATGCTTCCATCAAACCCTATGGTGTAACTACTCAATTGAATAGTCGCAAAGTGATAGTTCTATTAAGTAGTCACAGCATAAGCCTTGGTGGAGGCATAAAGATTTTATTAATTTTGAAGTACTCACCTTATCTGGAGCTCTTATCATGGAAATATTTGTTTACTCACTCTCATGTAGAGCTCTGACATCATTAATGAAGGAGTAAATAATTAAGGTTCAGATAAAATGGTATATACCATAATTATCAAAATACTGCATGAGTGTTTCAGTCAAGGTCTGCAATCCTTACACAAATAAATGTCCAGCAAATTCCATCACCAAAATTAAACCAAAGGATATCTATGACATCGTCCCCAGATTTGAGGGATATTTCAAATGCTGTAATAACCATGACATCATTAAAACACTTCACCAATCTCGTATCTGATTAATTCTTTCACAACTGAGACTTCAAATGGATAATTCTAGTTTACAACTAACTGAACTATAGTCCCTTTTTAACATAATTAGGGTTGATCTTTTACAACTGCAAAATAACAAACAATGCAGGAGCCCTCTGATCAAAGTCTACAATGTTTGCATAGGACAACTGTGTGTACATGACTAGTATGCTTGAATGTATTAAATCTGTCACAAAGTTATGAAGAATTTTGGAAAATAATTAGTTTACTCCCATTCATCTGAATGGACCCTTGCTCAAATAAGGTGATCTGCTTCTAAATTTGCAGTCAACCTTTTTTTGTTTAACTTAGTTTAGAACTTTAGATTGAATTGGTAACATATAACTGATGTTCTGATGATACCCCGACTTACTCAGCCTTATTTTGATTCTAATGTCACAAAGCAAAAATGATTGCAAAGGTCTACCATATACGTGGGTGCAAATCCCCCATTTTAATCATGCTTTCATTATTTAATTCTTTGGCGAAACAGTAAAACCTTTGCCAACAGCCTGACTCCAGATGAGAAACTATGTAATAATGCTTCTCATCAGCCTCCAAACTATTTGATCCTCCAAACCTATCTTACAATATTTTTTTGAAAATTCTAAATTTAGATTTAATATTTGTTAAATTAGTTCAGATTGTGGGTGCTAATAGTGGTAGGATCTTTCTAATTGAATATTCAGTAGAAGAAATGTTAAGCATACAGATAAATTCAAAATCTTTGTCAGATGTAAATAGTTTATTCTTACACAGATTAGGATTAACCAGAGGCAATTAAATGTTACTAAACAAAGCATAAAGTGTGTTGTGTTAGAAGAAAAGTAAAACATTTAACTCATTCCCCCATAGCTTGTATCTTGTTTTTGAGACAGGTGACCACTTAAAGCAGTTTGAAAGTAAAGCAGAATGTGCCTTAAGGCACATTCTGCTTTACTTTCAGCCTGCTTTAAGTTGTACTTTACTAGGATATAAGATATATTTCTTGTGCAGCATATTCATGACTGTATAAAGTAAATCCATTTTATTAAGATGGGGAATAAAGGTGTAAAAAGGTGTATTTATGGGGTAATGGGTTAAATCATGAAAGGCTTGGAGAGTGTGCAGTCTATAGACAGTGAAACTGTTAGCAAGATTTGAAGTACTTTATCCAATCATGCACTGATTACAAGCACTTAAGACACAGAGACTCTACCTTGGACAATGTGAAACTATGTGTATGTAAATAAATTTTAATTCTCATTGAGCGTTTCATTTGAAGTTTTAGTGAGGATAGGGGTAAACACAATTTTACTATACTCCAAAACCTACACAAAAATGAGCTTAAATGACACAATTAATGCCAATTCAAATAAGCAATTTTGCGAATTGTTCTTTCCTGATAAGAATAATTACTAATTGGCAATTAACCCATTATCCAAAAGTGTGAGTTTGGAAGACAGGTTACCATTTTTTATGGTGCATATTAACCCATTACCCCATAGCCTTATTCTAGTTTTGACTATAGGTGACCACTTAAAGCAGGTTGAAAGTAAAGCAGAATGTGCCTTAAGGCACATTCTGCTTTACTTTCACCTGCTGTAAGCTAGCACCTGCTCGGATATAGAAAATATTTCTCATTGAACACATTATGATGGTATAAATTTGAACTATTTTCTTCAGTGGAGGAAAAATTCAGAGGCGTAAAAATGCGTTTTATGGGGTAATGGGTTAATGACTGTACAATTTGGAATTATTTTCTTTAGTGGAAGTTTAAAACACATCATAAGTAGTATTTAAGGAGTAATAGGTTAATTAATTGAGGTAAGATATTGTAGAGCAGTGTTATGGTACTGTGCAGTATCGCCATGGCAACAGTCTCTGTATCTACAGTGTGAACAATTCTTCACCTACCTGGCTGGTCACAGTGATCCTTCTGTAAATGTTTCTGCTCATCTTTTCTCTTGCCTTCTGAAATTTATATAATACAGTGCTCCACACAAGTTGCAAAATTTATTGACAACTCTGTGAAGTCAAACAGCCTTGAGCGTATGTTCAACTTAACTGAGGTTGATTAATGCAATTAATTTGGAGAAAAATGGTTAGTTAGAGTAAAAGCAAGCTGGGGATATTGAAGTTTGACTGTACTATCTTTCTCCCTTCTCCACCACTTGTGGAGTAGAGGGGACAATTTGAATGAGTGGTCACAACATAGAGTTTGGTGAAGGTATTAAAGACAATATTATGTAAGACAGGTGACTACTTAATGCAGGACAAAAGGAATGCAAAATGATTGGAGAAAGTACTTCACCTTAAGAGCATTCTGCATTACTTTTAACCTGCACAAACACATAACCCAACAACTTGTTTTTAGATTTGAAGACAGGTGACAATATATTGTCAATTTTTTAGCAACTCTACATTGTCAAAAATGTACTGCCTTAATTGGAAATTGGAATTGTCTATTTAAAATGTTCAGGGGTGAATGATTTACATTAAATGCATATGTAAAATCTCAAGGAAAGAAGAAGAAAGCTCTTTTTTGAGCTTACTGAATTACATTTGTCCTGCAAAAAATAACCATATAATTCTCAGAGATCCCTTTTCCCTCTGGTGTCACTACTCATTTGAATCGTCTCTTTGAGATGATTCTAATAAGTAATTACACCTTAGGATTTGCTTGAAATGAGTGAGAAAATGTTGGATTTGTTCAGTTTACTACCTGAAGATTATCTTGAGTCCTGACTATAGAATACCTTTGGTGTCCATTGCTGTTTTCTTGTTGACCTTGCGTGTGAGAGATCTGACGTGCATCATACCGTGGTATTTTCTGTGGGGGCTGATTTCCTCATACTCGTCAGTGACCTCATCCTCACTCTCACTACCACTATCCCCCTCCTCCTCTCCTTCCTCTTCCACACCTAGACCCAATACATTTGTATGCTATATACAGTGGCACCACTCAACACCCGAACCTCTAGATACTAGAGTTCTCTCTAAACGGTCCCGTTTCCAACCCTTCTTTATTTTTACACATTGCACCATAAATACACCTTTAATAACCTATTTGGTTTATTCCTACACTGAAGAAAATAGATTATACATTCTAGCAGATGATAGCTTAAAGCAGGTTGAAATTAAAGCAGAATGCGCTTAAGCTGTCAGCTATCTTCCATACTAGAAACAAGCTACATTGTATTTGGTAATGGGTTAAAACCCTCTAAACTGGAAACCCCTCTAAACCAGAACGTTAAGTGCTTTTGAACGCACTACCCCTGTGTGAAAAGAGCGCTATATAAATCTGGTATAATAATAATAATAATAGTTTTGTTGTCCCCACACATGTCTGGTTTAGAGCGGTTTCACTGTAGTTTATATACGCTTCACTGTAATACTTTTCTCTAAACATATGTGATAACTGCAGATAAAAGCCATATCATCTATATAGAGCATTATGTAGAGTGTGTCTGGAGTTTAACCAATTACTCAAAATGCCTTTTTACATCCTTTAATTCATTCCTCTACTATAGAAACAAGTTCTACCTTATACAGTTATGAATATACATATATGTAATGTAAGATAAAATTCTTTATATATATTTATCTATATTCTAGTAGATGGATGCTTAAAGCAAGATGAAAGAAAAGCAGAACATGCTTTAAGGGTAAAGGTTTAAGACATTTAAGTGGGTGCTAAAAGCAAGATAAAATTAAAGCATAAAGCTTCAATTCAAGATTTCTGCTTAAACATTATTTTGCTTCTAGCTATCAACAAAATCATCAGCAAAGTCTCATTTGAAATAAGTTTGTCAGCACAAGGTAGTGCCTGAAGAAAATTTTAAATGCTGAGAAATGGCAGGTAAGGTGCTTCATTAACTCTTTCCTCCCTGAAACTTTACATTGACAATTCCAGTTTCCATTTTAGTCTAGTCTATTTCAGACTTTTATGGGGTTTTTTGTCAATGTTTGGCATTACGACAAACAGTGATGACCTGATCAGAGGGCTCCTTTCGGAGCCCTCTGATCTGGGTCTTCACTGTTTGCACAGGACAAGTGTACTATTCACTTGTACACTGTTTGAAAAGGATGCCTATATGCGGGACTAAGGTTCAAAGGGTTAAGGTAAAGTAAGGTAATTCATTCATTCTTCCCTGAAACTTGATATAGATGATTCCAGTTTCAAAATTAAGTCAAGTTCAATTTTTTTAACATTTATAGCTCACATTAAGAACAACCTGTCTAATGACAGGCAGTGTAGACACTGATCCTTTGATCTGGGTCTACACGGTAATTACACTGGTTTATATAATATTTTTTGAAAATGACCAGTATACTTGTGGCTAGGCCTCAGTGAGTTAACCCATTACCCCATAAATACACCTTTATACACCTTCAATTTATTCCTCCACCTAAGAAAATAATTCCAATTTATAATTTATTATAGTCATGAATATGTATAAAAAGAAATATGTTCTATATATGTTCTATATCCTAGCAGGTGGTAACTTAAAGCAGGCTGAAAGTAAAGAAGAATGTGCCTAATCTGCTTTACTTTCAATGTGCTTTAAGTGGTCACCTAATTTCAAAACTATAAAACAAGCTATAGGGTAATGGGTTAATTGACAACATTACTAGCCCAGTTGAGACTGTGACAGTACCTTGATCCTCTACTACTGACTGGGAAACCCCCTCTTCATCACCACAAGCTCCCTCCATCAGCTCAGTGCCCTCGTCACCTTCTGCTGGCTCCTCCTCATCACAGTCAGTCTCCCCTGTTGCCATGGTACCACCAGATCTCTCAGACTTTCTTGGAGATTTAGCAATACGATCAGACCTTCGCCGACCTCGTCTGTCCACAACCTTATCATCCTGTTAACAGTTCAGAAAGGCATATTGGATTATAAAGAATCCACAATGAGTGTTGATGTAGGATAGGAAATTCTCTCCTGATGGTCAGAAAATTCATGCAGCGACTCATTGAGGTGCATCAACAAATGAACTTTCATGACAGTAGTTGCAGTTGTTTGACACAAAACCTTAACATTGACCCTAGAGGTCACGGTCTAAGGTCAAGATCATCAAACTGCAGTGCATCGTGATCTACTCATTGAGACACATCAGCATATGAAGTTTCGTGACTGTACGTGCAGTTGTTTGTTCAAAACAGACTTTAACACAAAACCTTAACCCTCTCTTGACATTAGAGGTCAAGGACAAAGTCAAGGCAACCAAATTGCGGTGCATCGTGGTCTACTTATTACATAACAAGAGGGCCTGAAGGCCCTGATATCGCTCACCATTTGTAATGAAGCCTGATAGCTTTACCTTTGAATTTCACCCTTTTTTATTCTAAATCCATTCAAGTTTTGTCGACCTACTCTAGCATAGTAGAGTACATCAAAGGCATATAACTAGAGCCTAAACAATACTGAAATGAAGCCTTTTTCTAGCATTTCAAAGTATATCAAGGGCAGGTAACTATTGCTACAATGATTACATTTCAACAATAATTGCACTTCTTCGAGAACGTATAGCTACATCCTTTGTGTACAAGTTGAAGTATAATCAAAATCCATTGAAAACTGTAGTTGTAAGAGTGTAAACGCTGTAAAATATGGCATTTTCAGCAATTAAGAGGTAGATATCTCTTGATCTATTAGTCCAATTCCAACCATAATCACCCTTTTTCGAACTCTTATGGTCATATACAATCTGGGCAAGTTTGAGAGAGCTTGGATAAATATTGTGGCCTCAAGAGCGTAAACACTGTTAAATATATCATTTTCAGCAATTCAAATGTAGATAACTCTTGACCTATTGATCCGATTACAACCATAATTGATCTCATCTGAATTCTTATGGTAATATACAATCTGAGTAAGTTTGAGAAAGATTGGGTTAAATTTGTGGCCTCTAGAGTGTAAACATCGTTAAATATGGCATTATCAGCAATTCAAAGGTAGATAACTCTCAACCTATAAATCTGATTTCAACCATAATCAAACTAATCTGAATCCTTATAGTCATATACAATCTGAGCAAGTTTGAGATAGATTGGATAAAAATTGTGAACTTTATAATTTAAACACTATTAAATATGGCATTTTCAGCAATTCAAACGTAGATAACTCTTGATCTATTTGTCTGATTTCAACCAGAATCGAACTCATCCGAACTCTTATGGTCATATACAATCTGGGCAAGTTTTAGAAAGATTGGATAAATACTGTGGCCTCTAGAGTGTAAACACCGTTAAATATGGCATTTTCAGCAATTCAAACATAGATAACTCTTGATCTATTTATTCGATTTCAACCAAAATCGACTTCTTTCGAACTCTTATGGTCATATACAATCTGGACAAATTTGAGAAAGATTGGATAAATACTGTGGCCTCGAGAGTGTAAACACTGTTAAACATGGCATTTTCAGCAGTTCAAAGGTAGATAACTCATGACCTATTTGTCCGATTTCAACCATAATCAAACTCATTCGAGCTCTTATGGCAATATACCATCTGAGCAAGTTAAAGAAAGATTGGATAAAAATTGTGAACTTTATAATTTAAACACTATTAAATATGGCATTTTCAGCAATTCAAACGTAGATAACTCTTGATCTATTTGTCTGATTTCAACCAGAATCGAACTCATCCGAACTCTTATGGTCATATACAATCTGGGCAAGTTTTAGAAAGATTGGATAAATACTGTGGCCTCTAGAGTGTAAACACCGTTAAATATGGCATTTTCAGCAATTCAAACGTAGATAACTCTTGATCTATTTATTCGATTTCAACCAAAATCGAACTCTTTCGAACTCTTATGGTCATATACAATCTGGACAAATTTGAGAAAGATTGGATAAATAATGTGGCCTCGAGAGTGTAAACACTGTTAAATATGGCATTTTCAGCAGTTCAAAGGTAGATAACTCATGACCTATTTGTCCGATTTCAACCATAATCGAACTCATCCGAGCTCTTATGGCAATATACCATCTGAGCAAGTTAAAGAAAGATTGGATAAAAAGTGTGGCCTCTAGAGTGTAAACACTAAAATTGTTGACGACGGACGACGGACATTCAAGGATTGCAAAAGCTCACCCTGAGCTAGCTCAGGTGAGCTAAAAAGTTTCTTGACCGTAGGTGCATTCAGAATAGACTTTAACACGTTAATGTTGATCCTAGAGGTCAAGGTCAAAGGTCTAGGTCACCGAACTGTGGTGCTACATGGTCAGTTCATTGAGGCTGAGAAGCATATGAAGTTTCAAGACAGTAGGTAGGTGCAATTGTTTGCTCAGTTTATGCTTTCAAGGTTTGGACACTAACGTGGAGGGTAAAGCACAAGTTCCCCTCCCTTAATGGAGGTAAGCTAAAAATATGATGTAAATCAAAATAGACAAACAGTCTTTCCAAATTCTTAAAATCTGTTTAACCTTTTACCTCATAAATGTGCCTTTTTAGGCCTCTTATTTATTCCTCCACTGTTAAAAATAAGTCCACTTCATATGGTCAGGAATATTCAGCACAAGAAATATTTTCTAGATTCATGTAGATGGTAGCTTAAAGCAGGCTAAAAGTAAAGCAGAATGTGCCTTAAGGCACATTCTGCTTTACTTCTTTCAACCTTATTTAAGGGGTCACCTGTCTTCAAAACTATATGTCCGCTATGGGGTTATTGGTTAAGGCAAGTGGCTCCTTAAAGCAAATTGAAAGTAAAACAGAAAACTACTTTCATCTTACTTTGTTTTAAGCTGCCACCTGTCTTTCACACAACTAATTAGCCTTATTTCAGTGGTTGTAATAGAGAGGTTTTACTGTATCCTTACCATTGTCAGTGTTTTAGCCTCTGAAATCAACCTCTTGTCCAATGCTGACACTGCTGCTACAGCCATGCTCTGTGTCAGTTTGCTCACTGTGAACCAGCACTGACGTCTCCTTGTCTTGGATGTCTCCTTCATACAGTCTTCTGTTTCCTTGGTAACAAGTTTCTGTGTGCCAAGTTTCTTCAGTATCATTTCATCTCTTGCGTCTAAGCCCATTTTTTTCACGAACATCTTGCGAGCACCATACTTGTGTTGACTGAGGTATTTATCTCTGTATAGGATCTTCTCTGGCTCTGGTCTATCATCATCTTCATTGTAAACATCCTTCTCTGTTATTGCACAATCATCAATTTCATAATCATCAAACTCATCATCCGATTCATTTCTTGCTGAGAA
Source organism: Gari tellinella (assembly GCA_922989275.2). Taxonomy (NCBI): domain Eukaryota; kingdom Metazoa; phylum Mollusca; class Bivalvia; order Cardiida; family Psammobiidae; genus Gari; species Gari tellinella. Next base: position 35,713,417 of record OV277861.1, on the reverse strand, counting down.
ACTTTTACTGTCAGATTTTGGAGTACCTCTCTTTTTAGAGAAATTTATCAATTTTCTTCTTTTCTTTTTCAGTTCTAAACCAATGTCTTTAAAATCATCAGGATCTAAATTTTTGAGAAGTCTTTCCTCAGTCTTCCAGTGCAGTTTCCCAGACTCTGACAACTGTCTGCCAGCTGCCTCTTGTAAGTCCTCGGCATTTCTATATTTATTCTTCCATCCTTTTATTTTAGTTATATCTGATGTTTTTTCCGGGGTTTTCAGAATGGACATTTCGTTGTATTCAGCATAGCCAGTCAATATTGTCTCCAGTTCCTGTTTCAACATCTTGTTGTATTTCATTAGCTTCATTGGCACACCACGAAAGTTCTGCTTCTGCTCATGAGCATCTTTAATGTCTGTCATTCTCTTTGACCCTACATCTTGTTGGCGTTCCTTCATGGACTTTAAATGTGCCAACTTTCTTATCGATGTATCATGTAACCAATCTACCTTTCTTTCTAATGTCATATGAGCATTAAGTGCCTCTTCACATGGAAAAGACAAAAACACCATATCATCAATTTCATCAAAGTCTGGATAAGGATTTTCCAGCAGTTTTTCAACATCTGCTGCAGATTTTATTATACCTACTTTTGAGTCCATGTCTTGTGTATCTTGAGATGGACCAATGTTCTCTTTATTTACAGCCAGGTAAGAATCCAGTTCAGCACTCATGAAAACTGATTTCTTGTCTCTTGTTTGCTTCTCCACCTTTGATAAGATTTCAAGTGGCTTTGGTTCCACATTTTTCATTAAAGATACAAATTTTGGTTTCTTAACTTCCGTTTTCATATCACTTTCATTCCCAGAGGGCAATGCTTCATCATCTGACAGAACTATCACTTCCTTATTCTTATTAGGATACTCCTCTGAGACTATCATCACATCATCATCAATCTCAATTCCTTCGTTTTTGTCATCAATTTTATTATTATTATTTCCAGTCAGTAGTTTTTCTGCTTCAGTATTTTCTTCTTTTTCCAAGTTACCTTTTATATCAGAGTCGTTCCTATCTTCATCTTTAGAAGATTGAAGTTTACATATAGAGGGTTTTCTTTTAAGCTTAAGACCGAACATATCAAATAAATTAGTTGTTTCTTGAGCAGTCTCTTTCTCTGTCTCTTTTTCTACTGTTGTTTCATTTCCACTTGTAAGATCAGAATTTTTCTCAAAGTCAACATTAGTTTCACTTTCTTTCTTTGAATTTACACCTGAATTAATGTTGGATTCAATCTCTTTTGTATCATTTATTTCTGAGACTTCATCCATTTTCTGCACTTTCTCTTCTTCAACAGCTTCAGAAACTGTTTTATCATTATCCCCTTTTTCATCAGCAGATTTTTCACCAGCTGCTTTAGAGTTATCACAGTTTGTATCAGCAGTGTTTTCTGTCATTCCCTCTCCTTTTTCAGCCTCTGTATCATTGGTTTCCTTTGATGATCCACATTCCTTCATAGTATCTTTAGAATCACTAGAATTGGACAATTCTGAATCTTTTTCTTTGGTCTTTTCCCCCAGTTCATGACTATTACTATCAAATTCCGTTACTGTTTTATCACTGTCAGTGCTATCATCAATACTTATGGAACTATCCTGTTCCTGTAGCTCTATATCATCCTGCTCTACAGCCTGACCAAACAGAGCATTCAAATTTTCATCAGTACTCTCAATTGAACTGCTAACCTTTGTAATAAGGTCTGAGAGTCCAACAAGATTTGACTCTTTAGATGACTGATACTTGTATTTAAAGTCTTTTGTTATCAGTGAACTTATACCATCAGCATTAGGAGGACATGTATCAAATGAGAGAGTTCTTGCTGCTGAACGTGTCTCCTCACAGCTGGAGCCTGGCAATGGCTCTAACTCTTCCTTATCTACCTTTTCTGTGGGTTCTTCTGTAACAGTTTTCTCCTTCCTCGGTGACTGTCTTTTCTTTGGGCTGAAGGTCTTTTTCGGACTCTGTTTAGCAATATTCTTTTCACCTGTAGGAGACTTATTTACCTCTTTTTCAGCAGTTACATTATTAGCACCTAATTTCTCTGTACTTTTACCAGATGGGGACCTTCTGGGAGATCTTTTTTCCCATGGGTATAAAATCATGTCTTCTTTGAACCTTGCATTTGGTGAGCGAGTACGTTTTGATGGACTCCCTGAATCTGTATCAGGTATATCTACATGAAGTAAACTACTTGTTGATGAACCTGAGGTAAGTTTGCCTTTCACTGGTGACCTCTTCTTACTGTTTGGGGAAGCAGAAGCTGATCTTTTTCTAACTTTGGGTGAGGTTTTGTCACTGCTATCTGACATGCTTGGTGAAATTTCTTCCTTTTTCTTTTTAGGACTAGCACTCACTTTACGTGTAGGACTTTCACTACTTTTGCGAGATGTTTTAGGTTTGTCTTTTGGTGGAGTTACAACTATCTCGGGAGGCTGTGTCTCTTGTTTTGATTTTGGAGACTTTTTCTTCTCCTTGCTACCTGCTGGTTTTTGGACAACAGGGGTGTCCTTTAGCTTTCTCTTTGACTTTGGTGTTTTCTCAACAGCATTTGCATCAAAAACTGATTTTATTTCAGCAAGACTCATGTCTTTGTTTTTTATTTCTTTATTTTCTTTTTTCATACCTTGGACAGTTTTGTCATTGTTTGTGGAGGCAAGTTTCTTTGTTGTCTTTGTCTTTTCTGCAGGCTTACTTAATCTACTAGACTCTGAAGTATTATTTAACTTTAATGAGTCAAGAGGCATGTCCATTTGGCCTGCTACAGAATCACTCATTGTCGAAGTTTCCTTTATCTGTCTGTCAGTATTTCTCTCATGCTGTACACTTGTCCTTTTCTCTTCCTGTATGTCTGTCATTCTACTTGGCAGTATGTTTGTACTTTTCCCCTTATACAAGTCTGTTAAACAAACAAGAGGTACCTTCTTACTGACAGACCTTACAACTGCTAGGGCTTCAGTGACTGACTTGTAAACAACTACTGGCTTGTCAGGTTGGTTTATGAAGTTGTCACTTAATTTCCCAATAGCATAGTCCTTCTCCTCTACAAGTGTGGTGTTCCCGCTAGCTGCCTCAGCCCTGACTCTGTTGTCAATCTGTCCGAGAGTGAGATTTCTCAACGGAAGGTAGTGCTTCTTTAACTTTAGTTTTCGAACCACCACACAGACGTTAGTTTTAAGACCTGGAAAACATGAAACATAATTTTGTTATACCTGGACTAATTTTCAACCATTTACTACCAATTGGTTCAGTTTACTATCTTATATCTTTGTTTTTATTGTTTACAAGATAAGTTAAATTGTCCTTTTGAGACTGTTACTGTGGAGACTGTGTTACTGTTCCATCCTAATAACAGCTATGCACTTTAAGGATTATTTCCATTGCAACCAGTTTGAAGCCAGACCAGACCAGTATAGCCCAATATATGATCAGACTCGAAATTGTTTGTCAATGTTATTTGAAAGAATCTTCAAAGTTTTCAAGACTTTGTCATTTTCTATTTTTCAGTACATTGCAGTTTCTTTCCATTTAAATGGGAAAATTATAACTTCTCAAATATACATATAAGTGTAAAACAGTATAAATCCTAATCCTAACTCTCATCAGGGATAAAACTAAATGTATTTGCAGAATGAAGGCAAAGTTTGTTTTGTAAGAGAATTGTTCAAACACAAAGGTTACCAACTGTTATCAAGTTGTCCTGTACAGTTTGCATGTTAACCAATTAGGGCCATTACCCCATAAACATGCCTTTTAATGCCTTATTTCTCCACTGAAGAAAATAGTTTTAATTAATACAGTTATGAAATATATCATAAGAAATAATTTCTATTTTCTAGAAGATGGTAGCTTAACCCTTAGCCTGCCACTCACGACTATAGCTCCATATGCAAACAGCTTGGATCCGGATGAGACGCCGAGGAACTCTGCATCTCATCCGGATCCAAGCTGTTTGACACTCGGACAACATTTTCAGCAATTTTGAGCAACTTTGAAGCACTTTGAAACTTGAAGCAGACGAGAAATATAGCAGACGACAATTTATTTGGCGGGCTAAGGGTTAAAGCAGGTTGAAAGTAAAGCAGAATGCACATTCTGCTTTACTTTTAACCTGCTTTAAGTGGCCACCTATCCTCAATACTAGAAACAGGCTATTGAGTAATGGATTAAAGTGACTCACAATAAAATGGTGTATTTGCAAAATTAAAAGAAAATACTCAAATAAAAGCAATAAAACTGAGAAACTTTCTTGTTCAACATTTATGGTGAGTAAATCTCCTGTCTTCAAATACTTCCAACTTTAACTGCTATAAACTTACTTGTTGGTTTTTTTTTTAATAAACTCATCCTTTTACTTATAAATTTACAATTTATGTTGACTATAAGAATATACATTTTCAAATTATTCAATGGAGGATAAACTGAAACATTGTAGATTCAGAAGGGCTCTTTCAAGAGCCCTCTGATCTGAGTCTACACTGTTAACAAATGAGTAATTTCATTGTTTTCCCACACAGAAATATTTAACTAATAAAACAACATAAGTATAGGTTAGACCATGGTTGCGAGCGAATAAACGATAATAGTTCGAGGGGGCGTAGCCCCCCGAGAACTATGTCGTTTATTTGTGCGCAACCATGGTCTAACCTATTTAGCACTGGCTTGGACTCGAGGAAAACAAGAAGACCCTTCGTTTCTGCTTTTTGTTTTAGAAGAAAAAGTCATTTTATTTGTAATATTTTACTTTAATTGAAAAGTTATTTCAATGTGTAGTTTGAGATATTAAGCATGCATTAACACCAACATAAATAACGCTTATTGAAGCTCTATATGTAAGCACAATTCATTATTAATTGCCTTTAAAGGTTAGGTCTCACTGTACATAATATGACGTTATCAAGCGAGTGCAGTTCCCCTCCATCTCAGCTGTTTAGTAAAGACAATCTAGACATGCATATCCCGGTTTTTACATTTACAGCTGAAACAATGCATATTTCTAGGTCCAAAGGGATGGGGTAGATCTAGATCTATTATTGATACTGTGGAATTACCGTATTGATTTAGTTTGAATCCTTGATCTGGTGTTTATTCCGATTATTTATCGTTAAGCCTACAGTGCAGGCAAAAGGTTTTCGCGGTGGCCCGCTCGGAGCATTGCTAGGGTTGTGACGTCAAATTGCCTTGAGATAACGAAAGCATGGAATAAGTGAGCAGTGTGATAGTTATTTCATGGTTTTGTAAACGATATATTCACAGGTTTTTGAGGCATCTGATTGGCCGAGAGCTCCAAGCCATGTGCTAAAGATACATATATACAAGAGGGCCTGAAGGCCCTGATATCGCTCACCATTTGTAATGAAGCCTGATAGCTTTAACTTTGAATTTCACCCTTTTTATTCTAAACCCATTCAAGTTTTGTCGACCTACTCTAGCATAGTAGAGTACATCAAAGGTAGATAACTAGAGCCTAAACTACTGAAATGAAGCCATTTTCTAGCATTTCAAAGTACATCAAGGGCAGGTAACTATTGCCACAATGATTACAAGAACAACAATAATTGCACTCCTTCGAGAACTTATAGCTACATCCTTTGTGTACAAGTATAATCAAAATCCATTGAAAACTGTAGTTGGAAGAGTGTAAACGCTGTAAAATATGGCATTTTCAGCAATTCAAAGGTAGATATCTCTTGATCTATTTGTCCTATTCCGACCATAATCACCCTTTTTCGAACTCTTATGGTAATATACAATCTGGGCAAGTTTGAGAGAGCTTGGATAAATATTGTGGCCTCAAGAGCGTAAACACTGTTAAATGTATCATTTTCAGCAATTCAAAGGTAGATAACTCTTGACCTATTGATCCGATTACAACCATAATTGATCTCATCTGAATTCTTATGGTAATATACAATCTGAGTAAGTTTGAGAAAGATTGGATAAAATTTGTGGCCTCTAGAGTGTAAACATCATTAAATATGGCATTTTCAGCAATTCAAAGGTAGATAACTCTCAACCTATATATCTGATTTCAACCAGAATCAAACTCATCTGAATCCTTATAGTCATATACAATCTGAGCAAGTTTGAGATAGATTGGATAAAAATTGTGAACTCTATAATGTAAACACTATTAAATATGGCATTTTCAGCAATTCAAAGGTAGATAACTCTTGATCTATTAGTCTGATTTCAACCAGAATCGAACTCATCCGAACTCTTATGGTCATATACAATCTGGGCAAGTTTTAGAAAGATTGGATAAATACTGTGGCCTCTAGAGTGTAAACACCGTTAAATATGGCATTTTCAGCAATTCAAAGGTAGATGACTCTTGATCTATTTATCCGATTTCAACCAAAATCGAACTCTTTTGAACTCTTATGGTCATATACAATCTGGAAAAGTTTGAGAAAGATTGGATAAATACTGTGGCCTCTAGAGTGTAAACACTGTTAAATATGCATTTTCAGCAGTTCAAAGGTAGATAACTCATGACCTATTTGTCCGATTTCAACCATAATCGAACTCATCCGAGATCTTATGGCAATATACCATCTGAGCAAGTTTAAGAAAGATTGGATAAAATTTGTGGCCTCTAGAGTGTAAACACTAAAATTGTTGACGCCGCACGACGGACGATGGACGACGGACAATCAAGGATTGCAAAAGCTCACCCTGAGCTAGCTCAGGTGAGCTAAAAAGGAACAATTTGAAACATAAAACCAATACCTTTACAACATCTGTACACCACTAAAGAGCTGGGCAAAAAAGGAGAACAATCAACCCATTACCCCATAGATACACCTTTTACACATTTAGTGCATTCCTCCACTGCAGGAAATAGCTCAAATATATAGTTATAAATATTTATCATAAGAAATATACTCTATATCTAGCAGATGGTAGCTTAAATCAGGCTGAAACTAAAGCAGAACTTTCAACCTGCTTTAAGTGGCCACAATTTGTCTTCAAAACTAGATTCTATTTTTAGAACAATATACAGCAGAGGACAAAATGAACACAATAGTTGTATAATATGGGTCACAATATCTACTGAAGTCAACCAGGGCAGTACCCTCTATACACCCTCAAACTGCACTAGTATAATCCTTTACACCATAGCCTGTTTCTAGTTTTGAAAAATGGTTAGCACTTAAAGCACGTTGAAAGTAAAGCAGAATGCATTCTGCTTTACTTTCAGCCTGCTTTAATTTCCATCTGCTAGATATAGAAAATATTTCTTATGTTTATTTATGGAGTGATTGCATTTACACATACTAAACCTTTACAGTCCAACAGAACCATTTCTCAGTCCATTTTACACATGTGGCAGCTTAAAGAAGGATGAAAGTAGTCCAAGTAAGGGGTAAAAATGTGTTCTATGAAATAATGGGTTAATGCAGGTTAACCCTTAGCCTGCCACTCACGACTATAGCTCCATATGCAAACAGCTTGGATCCGGATGAGACGCCGAGTAACTCGGTGTCTCATCCGGATCCAAGCTGTTTGACACTCGGACAACATTTTCAGCAATTTTGAGCAACTTTGAAGCACTTTGAAACTTGAAGCAGACGAGAAATATAGCAGACGACAATTTATTTGACGGGCTAAGGGTTAAAAGTGATCCATAAAACAAAACATGAACATGCTTTTGACATGCAATTAGCAGTCACCACCATAGTTCTTCATTTACTGGTCGCTTACACAAGTTTGACAGTTAATTAACCCATAAATACACCTTTTTATGCCTTTCATTTTATCCTCCACTGAAGATAATAGATCCAATTTTTACACTCATCAATATGATAGTATCGTAAGAAATATTTTCCAAATTCTAGCAGATGATGGCAGGCGTAAAGTGAAGCAGAATGTGACTTAGGGAGCATTCTGCTTTACTATCAACCTGCTTTAAGTGGTCACATGTCTTCCAAATAGAAATAGGCTATGGGATAAAGGTTTACAGTAGTGCAACGATCGGAAGGCGTTGTTTACAAAACATTTTGTATGTAAACAAAAAAATTAACGATAAATACAACTGCGACATGTTGTATCGGTAAATCAAAGCAAGTGGCTTGTGTGACTGTTTGGTGCAGTGGATAAGCGTGCTGCTAAGTAGTACATATTACTAGTTACTTTTGAGGGTCGTGAGTTCGAACCTAGATAACACCACTTTTCTTCCTTTTTTCTTTCTTTTTGTATCTTTCACTGATATGCGCTAATGTACGTAGTTTAAAATAAACATGGATATAATGAGTAAGTCAAGTGATATCACATACAATAAAGACATCATGTTGTCTTTGTACTGATTACAAAGATGTGTTTTGACCCTATTACTGCACGATGTAAAAATGCAACGATAATGAAAAACAGACTCAATAATATAACTAACGAATCTGTGAGAACGAAAATCTGTTGGAAGTGAAACTGAATGTCGTTAATTAGAAATCAATTAAAAAACAAATCTCCGAATGTGGGATTCGAACTCGAGACTTCTGTATGAAAGTCTAACAGCATAACCACTACGCCAATACAGCAGATGCTAGTATGGTTGTCAAACTTTTACTTATCGGTATTTTAACTAATTGTCTTTGTTTACATTTGTACTGTTTTGTAAACAATGCCATCCGATCTTTGTACTACTGTAATTGCAGTGAATCAATTAGTTACAACACAACAGTTATATAGACTACTGTCACCAACTCCAATCACCCAGGCCTAGGATAAGGTTTATGATGGGGAAACTGGGGAAAATTGTCAGTACTTTAGTTCTACCTGCTATACCAGGGCCAAGTCAAGCACATTCACTTCATTAAATAGACAGACTTAACCCATTACTCCAAAGATACACTTTGTTACTTTTAATTCATTCCTCAGCTGAAGAAAATTATTCCAGTGTATACAGTCATGAATACATAACAAAGATTGTTTTTATATTTGACCTTAATTTAAAGCAGGCCTTAAGGCACATTCTGCTTTACTTTTAACCTGCTTAAAGTGGTCACCTGTCTTCAAAAGTGGAAACAGGCTATTGGGTAATGGGTTAAATAAACATGCTCCTTTCTCCCACTGAATATTCATATATAATACTACACCCATGATGAACACTTATAATCTTAACTATAACTCATGAAATAAATTTAACTCCTGAAATAATGAAAGTTTTCTAAAGGAAAGAGTTCAGATTCATATCTATCAATTTCAGTGCAGACCCTGATCACACAACTCATAAATGAGCTGTCTCAACTGCTTTAACTCATTTCCCCATAGCATGTTTCTAGTTTTGAAGATAGGTGACCACTTAAAGCAGGTTGAAAGTAAATCAGAAAGGTGCATTCTGCTTAACTTTCAGCCTGCTTTAAGCTATCATCTGCTAGAATATGGAAAACAAATATTTGGATAGATATTCATAACTGTATAAATTAGTTATAATTTTTTCAACAGTGACGGAATAAATTAAAGGCTTAAAAAGGCATATTTATGGGGTAATGGGCTAAGACAATTCTAATGAGTAGTCAAAATATAGGGTTTGGTGAAGGCAAAAGGTAGAGAATGTTGGAAATAAGTGGTTCATGCACTTTTGTCTCGGGCCCTAACTTTATTAGTCCAAAGGCTGTGTTGAAAGCAAGACAAGGTCTCAAAGGTCAATGTCAAAGGTCAAGGCTACAAAACTGCCATGCAATGTGCTGTTCTCATCAAGGCATGTAAGCATATTAAGTTGAGTGACTGCAGTACTTAGTCACATACATGTTAAGATATTTTTTGACATGTCAAAACCAAACTTCTTAACAATTCTAACAAAAGTAACTAACTATTGCTCCAAATAGTGGCTATATTCTGCATAATTATGCAACATGCATTCAGTAAAGCAGCCTTAGATGTATCAAAACTTCATTCTCCCTTGCCACTGATACTTCCAACAAAGTTTGGTTCAAATTGGGTCATTGGTTTCAGAAGAGATGTTGTTTGAAAATGTGGACAGACAACAGAAGACGGACACTTGATGGCGAACAAACAGCCTGTCACAATAGCTAATCCTGGGTCTTCGGCTCAGGTAAGGTAAAAATCTCTAAGGACATGTGACTGCTTAAGGATGTCGGCCTGTCTTTATGAGCATTGTGAAATTTCCGAAACATTTTACGAACTCGTTTTCAAAAAAATGGTAAGAACTCATTTTTGGTGAATGTATACAGTAATAAAACACTATTTTCCCGGGAAAAAAATGGATTTTCGTTCCGGAAGGAACTTTTTAAGTTTTATGTCCTATTCGTAGTTAACAGCATACACTGTTTTAATAGGTAGGTTGTATTTTGTTACATCCGATTTCATTTTAATTTCTCAGAATATAAGCATGAAATTTTCATGGTAGTACAGTTTTAGTATAAATTATAGATAACTCAATAGATAAAATGATTTTTTTTGGAAAAAAAATATTTTTGGTAATAGTACACAAAAAATTGAAAAAAATGAGAAAAAATGGATTTTTTAGATAAAATGATCTATATCTTTTTTAAAAGGTGCGGGACCCTGTGTTTTTATTGGCTATTTCACTAAAACTTTTTGTTTGCAAGGCTAAATACAACAAATAAAAAATTTGGTATTTAGTTTGCTACAATTTGTAGGGCAATTTTCACAGTGCCTTATTCTCCCATTATAAAAAAGTGGGTGGGGTAAATTTTACTTCTTTCTGGTGAAATCAAATATTTTTATTTTGGATCTTGAAAAAACATTATTTTCAGGGTTTATTCTTACTATGGTAATATAAATTAGGATACTTTTGGTACAAATAGATTGTTTAAATAAAGATTGAAAAACCGTAGTACAAAAAAGTAGGAGTTTTTATGAAGCTTCAATTTTAGGGGGGTAGCCTTGAAAAATCTCAAATTGTGAAAAAGAAAGGTCCGGTACCCCCACTTTTTTCACCAGTTTTGTCATAGAAACTAATTTTACTATCAGTATGCAAAGTTTGAAGAATTTGGTATTTACTTTACCAAGGTGCACCTACCCCCTTAATGCAGGTCAACAGCAATGCAGAAACTCCTTAATGAGACTATACCACTACAGACATGAGGGCCTTGTAGGCCCTGATATCACTCACCTGTTGTAATGAAGCCTGATAGCTTAACCTTAAAGTTTCACCCTTTTTAATCTAAATCCATTCACATTTGTAGTATAACATGTAAACTATTTTGGAATACAACCTCATAATTCTAGTAGAGTAGAGTACATTAAATCACAGAAAACTAGATCCTATACAATACTGAAATGAAGCCGTTTCTAGCATTTCAAAGTATATCAAGGGCAGACAACTATTGCCTGAATGATTTGATTTCAACAATAATTGCACTCCTTTGCAAACTTATAGCTATATACTTTGTGTGCAAGTATAATCAAAATCCATTGAAAACTAGTTGCAAGAGTGTAAATGCTGTTAGTTATATGTATTTTCTCGCTTTGTTGGTACATTTGTGTAATTTCATGTGAAGCGCTTTTGAAGGCACAACCCCTGTGTGAAAAGAGCGCTATATAAATCTGGTATAATAATAACTCTTAATCTATTGGTCTGATTACAACCATAATCGAAATCATTTGAACTCTTATGTAAATAATTATCTGAGCAAGTTTGAGAAAGATTGGATAAATATTGTGACCTCTAGAGTGTAAAAAATTGTTGACAACGAACTACCGTACCGGACAATCAACGATTGCAAAAGCTCGCCCTGAGCTAAAAACAGTGAAGACCAAGATCCTGAAGAAGACCTCTAATCTGGATCTACACAGCTTGTAATAACTTTAGATATATTCAGCACTTACTCCAGTCCTTAAAAGTCAAAATGAATTGCTCAGAAATCAAGTTATGAGACAGTCACCTTTTGTAACTTTGCATTGTAAGTGTTAACCCATTACCTCATAAATACGCTTTTTTATATGGGGCAACTATCTGGGACCCTTATTCTTAACAAGATATTGACAAACTTGAAAGCATTCAAGGGGTACACAACACTCTGCCATATCAAAATGTATGTGCACTCCAGGTTTGGTGATCGTGGATGATATGGTACAGAAGTTATGCTCCAGACAAGGTTTTTCAATTATCAAGGTCAGAGAGGTCAATGACCTGAAAGTGGTATGCCATACACAGCCATCTCAAAATGTATGCACAAACCAGGTTTGGTAATCGTTGATGATATGGTATAAAAATTATGTTCCAGACAACTCTCAAGATCAGAGGTCAAGATCAAGGTCAAATTGACCTGAAAGTGGTATGGGACACTGGGCAATCCTAAGATGTATCCACACCAAGTTTAATAATCCTAGATGACATAGTACAGAAGTTGTACACAACACTCTGCCATCTCAAGATGTATGTGCATGCCAGGTTTGGTAATGGTAGATGAAATGTTAATTATCAAGGTCAGAGGTCAAAGTCAAGGTCAATTTGACCTGAAAGTAGTACACAACACTGGGTAATCCAATATGTATCCCCACATAAGGTTTGTAATCCTAGATGACATAGGTATAGGAGTTATGCTCCTGACAAATTGGGGACAGACCAACAGACAGACTGACCCTTTTTTATTGAAAAGATATCATAAAATATTGCCAATTGAATGAAATGCAAGGACTTAAATTTGGACTTATAACTGACAATTCCCCCACAGCTCTCCCCTGTGTAAACACAGAATCAATAGCTGGAAAAGCACAACATTCTTTCATACCAATAATCTTATGTCCACGGCAACTGCTTTTGTTAACTCTAATTTCACTCACTTTTTCTCCAACCTTAATGTGACCACCCGTCACTTCTGCATTCGGGTCATTCCTGAAAAAAATAAAAATAAACACTGTTAGTACATAACCTATTAAGCCATTAACACACCTTAAACGCCAATTATGCCTTTTAATATATTTACACTAAGAAAAGTAGTCCTTAGCTAGGAAATGCTTCCAATTTATAATGATTTGAATATGTTTAATAATGAATGTTTAACTGTCTTCTAGCAAATGGTAGCTTAAAGCAGGATGAAAGTAAAGCAGAATGCACATTAAGGCACATTCTGCTTTACTTTCAACCTGCTTTAAGAGATCAACTGTGTTCAAAACTAGAAACAGGCTAGTAATGGGGTAACTGATTAAAGTGGAACTAATTTCAATAGTTGTAAACAAATTAAAGGTGAACTTATAGTATGTTGTAGCACTTTAGCAAGGTAACTACTTCTTTAAATAGCTTTATTAAGTTTAATCATAATGAGTCACATATCAAACCCTGGACCTTCATACCCTACGCTGTCACTCTACCTTCTGAGTCAAACAGGCTGGTCAAGAATAAAGACCATGTTTAATTCTAGAATAAACACAGGTAAAAACTTGAGGTAGTATCTGTAATTTGATCACTACCTTTAATTCAGTACAGTAAATTTACATTTTAGACACTCAAAGGCTTACTATGCTGGTTTAACCAATTACTGCTTAGATATGGCGTGTGTGCCTTTAAGTTACTCCTGAACAAGAAAATACTGCTAGATTATACATTCATGAATATGTACTATAAGAAATATTTTCTTTATCCTAGCAGATGGTAGCTTAAAGTAAGCTGAAAGTAAAGCAGAATATGCCTTAAGGCAGAATATGCCTGCTCTCATTGGTCACCTGTCTTCAAAACAAAGACAACGCTATGGGGTAAAGGGTTAAGGCAGATGGTTATAGGAGCATTCTGCTTTTACTATCAGCTTGCTTTAACCTACCATTTGTCTAATTAAATCACTGTGATTGAATGTCTGCTTCTAGAGCGGCTGTGATAGAAAGATTTGTGTATGAACAGTAAAACCACTCTACTGCTGCCACCAAAAGGTCCTCAAGTCTACTTGATGGCTATAAAGACAGGGACAGCTTAACCCTTTACCCTATAGAAGCGACTTATTTAATTTATTCCTCCGCTGAAGAAAATAGTTCCAAATTATACAGTCATGAATATAATTTATAAGAATTATTTTCAGTTTCCTTGCAGATTATAGCTTAAAGCAGGCTGAAAGTAAAGCAGAATGTGCCTTAAGGCACATTCTGCTTTACTTTCAACCTACTTTAAGTAACCACCTATCTTCAAAACTAGAAATAGGCTATGGGGTAAAGGGTTAAAGCAAGATGAAAGTAAAGCAAAAAGCTCCTAAAGGAGCTTCAGCTTTACATTTACTTTGATTAAAGCAGGGACCTGCCTTAAACATCTCAAAAAATAATCTCAGTTAATTAGTGGTGGTAACAGAGGGGTTTTACAATACAAAATACATCTACAAATATTAAGCAAAGGAAAACTCAAGAGCATGTCCACCCCTCTCCTTCAAAATATGCTCTTCATTTATCATTTATTTCACTATTTAAAAGCCTTTATAGTTTAAGTTTAAGCCTTTATTTCACTATCTTTTAAAAGCCTTCATAGTTTAAGTTTAAGCCAAGCTTTTGGCATTCATTCTAGTGAATCCTAACACACATAAAGTGTTGGTGGTTCGGATTCAGTGTTTGGAGCCACTGAGATATTGGTAGCTAGCTGTGATTGTACAAATGTTAAATATTGTTGTACCAGGTAGCCTTTACCAAACTATAATAAAGAAAACGTTCTTTCCAAATAAATACATTTATGCTTAAACTACTATTTCACTGGCAAACAGTTTGGAGCCAAATCAGACACCAGCTAGGAGTTCAGTAAAGAAATCGTGGGCCGATGATGGCCATAGATTGCGAGTTTAAAGACATCTCCTGACTACCTTCGGTCATAACGCCTTGCTAGACAATTTCCTTGCAAAAAGCATGAGTCTTGTGGACATGCAGGTAGCAAAGAACCATTGAAGTGTCTCATGTGAGACCCGACCTTTATATTTGATAGTTTGGTTAGAAATAACCATTGAAAAGCCTCTAGAGCTTGAGTTTATCTGGCCCTCACCAGGTAAACTGAGATGGATATACCCTCTCTGGCAGCTTATGCTGCATGCTTTTTCTCGCCTATCAAGAACAATGGGGGGGGGCCTCCATCAATGGACAGAGGAAATATCTTTAAGCTACCAAGTCTGAAATACGGTGCACACTGCACACAGGGCACACACTATTAAACAATGTCGCAAACAGTGACAGCTGAACTCACTACAGGTAACCCGGCGTCTGGTCAAGATCCATATGGTTTTCCACTCAGATTAAAATAAATCTTGGGAAATTTAAACAAGAGGGCATGAAGGCCCTGATATCACTCACCTGTTGTAATGAAACCTGATAGCTTTACCTTTCTGTGTCACCTGTTTTAATCTAAGTCCATTCAAATTTGTAGTATAGATGTAAAAAATTTGGAATGCAACCTCATAATTCTAGTATAGTAGAGTACATCAAGGGCAGATAACTAGAGCCTAAGTAGCTTCAAATATGGCATTTTCAGCAATTCAAAGGTCTGATTTCAACAATAATCAAACAGCCAACTCATTTGAAGTCTTGTTATCATATACATTAACAATCTGAGCAAGTTTGAGATAGATTGGATACAAAGTGTGGCCTCTAGAGAGTAAACACTGTAATTTATGGCATTTTCAGCATTTCAAGGTAGATAACTCTTGATCTGTTAATCCGATTTCAACCATAATCGACCACATCCATCCTCTTATGGTAATATACAATCTGAGCAAGTTTGAGTAAGATTGGATAAATAGTGTGGCCTCTAGAGTGTAAACACTAAAAATGTTGATGACACACCACAGACGCTGGACATTCAAGGATTGCAAAAGCTCACCCTGAGCTAGCTCAGGTGAGCTAAAACGTTATAATTTTCTGCATTTTTGTGCATTGTGTTTTGTTTGCGTCCAAACAGGAAAGAATATAGAGGATAACTGTATTTTTCAGTGCAAGATGAAAATTTAATTCAGTATTTCATGCTTTTAAACAATTTTTTGAACTAATAGTCCAGCAGATATGTGAATGAATCGTGCATTTTATGATAAAAGCATGAAACTTGGTACACTGGTACTAGACATTATGAGAAACATTTTAAAGATTGGAGGCATTCTGGATCTGTCCTGTGTCGACCATGGTGGCCATTTTTAAAATGGCCGCCAATTAGAACAGTTTTCTGCAGTCTAGTGGCAATGTGTCTCGGTTTATTATAAATTGTTGTCAATTTAAAGCAAAAGTACAAGTTTTATCCTATGTGGAGCCCCAAGTTTTATATCAAACACCATTTTGTTTGCTGTCCCACAACATCACTAACTCATTGATTTGAAGTCAGATAATACTGACATTGAAACTTCTTATGTAAAACAATGTATATTTCATCCAAGTAACATATATAATATAAAGCACTATTTTACATTTTTCATCAACTTGAATATTGGTCAATTATTGTTGTAATATAGGGTTTTTTAAAATGGTACATTTAGACTGAAAATGGTACATTGAGGCATGAAACGGGACGTTAAGACTAGCTAGCCCCATCTGACTAAATACTGTTATGTCTATTACTTTGTTACTTCCGATCTTGGATTCGTATTTTTTCCATTCAGTAGTACAGTCTACGAATCAGCACTGGGTCTCGTCGATTGTTCGTAGTAATGCATTTTCTTAACAACGCATCTTGAGAATACGATGAGATTTCCACCTTTCCTCTTCATGGTATCGCCGTAGCATCAACATACATGTATCTACCGTACAGCGGTTTTGAAATTGCATATGTGTAATGGCATTGTCGTAATGCGATGTTGTAAAAAAGTTGTAGAATTATTTTTTTTATCAACTTATTGGTTTGATTTATATTTCGTGTTTGCCATTCAAATTATACATGTACGAAAGTCCACTCACATTTAATCAAATTACATGTGTATCGTTGAATGTCGTATGTCATAAGGGGTTATGTATAAAAGAAGAAACTGTAAGACCAGCTAACAGTCGAAATATTTCCAACATTTTCTCCGTTATGTTGTCATCAAGACTTTTGTGCTTTAACCCATTACCTCTTAGCCTATTTCTAGCTTTGAAAACAGGTGACCACTTAAAGCAGGTTGAAAGTAAAGCAGAATGTGCCCTAAGGCACATTCTGCTTTACTTTCAGCCTGCTTTAAGTTACCATCTGCAAGGATATAGAAAATATTTCTTCTGGTACATATTCTTGGCTGTATAAATTGGAACTATTTTCTTCAGTGGAGGAATAAATAGAGGCGTAAAAAGGCGTTTTTAAGGGTTAATGGGTTAACCACCCTTAAGCATTCTCTCTTAGCGAGATCTAGTCATCACATCTAGTAAACCCACTTTCATCTAGAGCCTGAGCCGTTTTTACGTTAGCAATATAAGAAGAGGTAGAGCTAATGTAAAAAAGAATTCAAAATGTTTACACAACGTATGCATACAAAATAAATTAAACACACGGCATAGTAATGTGTCGTAAAATCGACTTGTATTATAATCTTCTTCGTAGTTGCAGATGTAATATCGTTATAAACGTATGTTAGCAGTGCATTAGCAGAAATTATGACCAGTGTGTTGTTGGTGTTGCTGCTAAGGTTTATAGTCCCGCATAAGCTTTATCAGATGCGTCATCCCATTTTAAAAAGCCTACGGCCACACCGTATTTCCAGGCGGTCACCCATTCAAGTACTAACCGGGCTCGACGTTGCTTAACTTCGGTGATCGAACGAGAACCGTTTTTTTCAACGTGATATGTCAGTAGACAAGTATGACCAGTGTACATAAACGTTAAGCATTTTATATTCTTTGCGACAATGACATAAGTCACTCTAACAAACAAACCCGGCTTCCGCTGATCATAACACGATGTGTGATAAAACTTATCAGAAATCTCAGATAATTACATAAAACATTTCTTTTCATCATTTGCGACATGTAGTCAATCAGTTTAATCTTGCTACAAACACTGATTCTAACACGCTGCGTGTTAAAGCGTATCGAGCAGTCGGGTGTGTAAACAATAGAAAATTATGCCGACTCGACCATCGGATGTCTTTGTTGACGTAAGTGTGAAAAGCCCACTGGGGCGATTCGTACCAATGCTTCTTTTTACTACTGCTTAAGTGTTTAAGGGGCTACGAAAACCTTTCGTTATAACGTGTTTTTCGTTCTTTTGCATTTTCGTAACAATGCATCTTTTAACCATTGAAAAAAGAACAAATTCGGCCGGGACCGGCGGTGTTTTTCGTAGCAGACCGTTATTTCATAATAATGAGAATCGTAGTATCGCGAATAGACTGTACTCAACAAACCGGGCTGCCCGAATTACACGACAAGAGCCCCATGGGGCATATTTCGCTCACCTGAGAATAACTGACAAAATGGAGAAAAAGATTTATGTCCAGGACAGAGTCATTTTTTACTCGATTGGCATAATTTGAACAATCTTGAAAGAGGACCTGTAGATGATGCTATGTGCCAAATATCTAAGATCAGGGTACTAGGGTTTTAGACAAAAAGATTTTTTTAAGTTTCCATTGAATTTTTTTTTTTTAGCTCCTGTGACCTACTTATGCAACAGACTGGAACCATTTGAACAAAATACGTAAAGGACATCTAGAAGCGTCACCATGATGAATATCAAAGCTCTGGCCGTATTAGTTTCAGAGAAGAAAACGTTTGAAAATTTCACTATATAACTCTATGTAAAACTGTGACCCCTGGGGCGGGGCCAATTTTGACCCTAGGGACATAATTTGAACAAACTTAATAGAGGACCTGTAGATGATGCTATGTGCCAAATATCTAAGCCATGGCCCTTGTAGTTTCAGACAAGAAGATTTTTTAAGTTTTCATTGAAAAAAACCTATTTTTAGCTCCTGTGACCTACTTATGCAACCGACCGGAACCATTTGAAGAAAATATGTAAAGGACATCTAGAAGTGTCACCATGATGAATATCAAAGCTCTGGCCATATTAGTGTCAGAGAAGAAGACGTTTGAAAATTTCACTATATAACTCTATGTAAAACTGTGACCCCCGGAGCGGGCCAATTTTGACCCCAGGGGCATAATTTGAACAAACTTAATAGAGGATCTGTAGATGATGCTATATGCCAAATATCTAAGCTCTGGCCCTTGTAGTTTCAGACAAAAAGATTTTTTTAGTTTCCATTGAAAAAATCTATTTTTAGCTCCTGTGACCTACTTATGCAACCGACCGGAACCATTCGAAGAAAATATGTAAAGGACATCTAGAAGTGTCACCATGATGAATATCAAAGCTCTGGCCATATTAGTTTCAGAGAAGAAGACGTTTGAAAATTTCACTATATAACTCTATGTAAAACTGTGACCCCCGGGGCGGGGCCAATTTTGACCCCAGGGACATAATTTGAACAAACTTGATAGAGGACCAGTAGATGATGCTATGTGCCAAATATCTAAGCTCTGGCCCTTGTAGTTTCAGGCAAGAAGATTTTTAAAGTTTTCATTGAAAAAATCTATTTTTAGCTCCTGTGACCTACTTATGCAACCGACCGGAACCATTTGAACAAAATATGTAAAGGACATCTAGAAGTGTCACCATGTCGAGTATCAATGCTCTAGCCATATTAGAGTTAGAGAAGAAGACGTTTGAAAAGTTCACTATATAACTCTATGTAAAACTGTGACCCCCGGGGGGGGGGGGGGGGGGCTAATTTTGACCCTAGGGACATAATTTGAACAAACTTGATAGAGGATCTATAGATGATGCTGTGTGCCAAATATCTAAGCTCTGGCTCTTGCAGTTGTTGACAAGAAGATTTTTAAAGATTTCCTTATTTTTTCACTGGTTGCCATGGCAACCAGAGTTCTGCATTGTTTTTAATTCTTTGAACAAATTTGAAAGAGCTTGACCCAAGGAACATTTCTGTAAAGTTTGGTTGAAATCTGTCAAGCGGTATATGAGGAGATGTCATTTGAAGCAATTGTTAACGACGACGGACGACGACGGACGCCGGACACAGGGCCATCCCAATAGCTCACCTTGAGCCTATGGCTCAGGTGAGCTAATAACACAAGATTGAGTATGATTCTTAGTAAGCCCTACAGGAAAAGTCATAATAGAAGTAACAGTGGATCCATCACATGGTGATAATCTTACTGTTTGAAACAGTGGATCCATCAAGTGATACTCTAACATTATTTTGCAGTGAACCACCAGAAACCATGAAATTAAACACAATCCCCACTGTATATAAATGTATTCAGTTTAAAACTGTTGTATGCGTTTTGTGAACAACCTATATTTTGTGTCTGTTTTCATAAATAACTGTCTACTTTATAACATTTCTAAGTGATTAAAGCAGGTGATTGTTAAAATCTGGCTGAAACTGAAGCACATTTTCAATGAACCTTCTGCTTTACTTTCAGCTTGCTTTAAGTAGAAACCTGTTAGGAAGTTTCCTATATGAATCTTAATCAGATAAAGGTAAAAACGTGTACACTTGTCCCAAGCAAAATGGTGTAGACCTAGATCAGAGGACAGTCAATTCTATATTTGTATATACTGCATTAACCCATTACCCCATAGCCTGTATCTAGTTTTGAAAATAGGTTATCACTTAAAGCAGGTTGAAAGTAAAGCAGAATGTGCCTTAAAGCACATTCTGCTTTTTTACTTTCAGCCTGCTTTAAGCTATTATTTACTGGGATATAGAAAATATTTCTTATGATACATATTCATAACTGGATAAAAGCGATCTATTTTCTTCAGTGGAGGGATAAATTAAAGACGTAAAAAGGTGTATTTATGGGTTAATGGGTTAAAGTAAGACACCTACCTGTGGAAAGACCTGACTTTGAGTCTAGCAGAGTCAATGCTATCTTTGGCGTGTAGTTTCTGTGTGGCTCCATGCTTACTTTTCATATTCAGTTAACAATGGCATCAGTTTGGGCTGGAAGTACATATTAAGACTAGTTACAACTATGATAGAAACATAAATCCCTTAACTTAGTACAGTACTCCTTAAATACACCTTGACTAATTCCTGCATTGAAGAAAATAATTCCACTTTATACATTCAAATATGTACCATAAGAATATTTCATATATCCCAGCAGATGGTAGTTTAGACCAGGCAGAATGTGCTGACAGGGGTAAAATTGTCTCCACCCAATAGCATATTGTGATTATTTATTACAATCATCTCAAATAGAGATGATTGTAATGAATTGTCACAGCATAAATGTTTGATGATATGAGGCCTTATTTCAATAAAGAGAACAAACCATAGTTTTTCTGTTTAGACTTTATTCACTTGGTCATAGCTCAATACATATCCATCATGAGCAGTTGAAGTCTTGTTCTTTGAGATAGTTTAATTACTATGTTTGTTCTTATCTCCATTTTCTAAATTCAGCCATAGCATCAAACTTGGCATTTCTCTACATATACAACATAAACTGCAAAGAGCAACATGAGCCTTAATTGTCACTGGCACAATACCAGATATTTACTGTATTAAAACAACTAGAATTTGTTTGAGACACATGTATTTCTCCCCCTGTAAACGCTATCCCACAAAATGGCAATAGCCGAAATTTAAAACTTGAACAATTTAACAAAAAAGAAGTTCATCTGTCACAGTTTGGAATGAAGCCATTTAAGAAATGAACTGATTATTTTCGGCGTTCAAACAAAATAAACGACAGAAAATTATCAGCAAATATTTCATGAGTCGCACTATCAGTTCATTTCTTATATTTACAATGTATTTGCTGTAATTTCTAATACTAGATTAACATTTTGTTTGTACGCATGTATGTTTAATCCATATTAGAGGTTGATAACATGAATAATGTGTACCCTATAAGGAACAGCCATGACCGAATTACTGAAGTTGTGTACATTCGAAAGCAAACAAGAGCCCCATGGGGCATATTTCGCTCACCTGAGAATAGCTGTACATCAAAATGGAGATAATGATTTATGTCCAGAACAGGGGCATTTTTAACCCGAGGGGCATAATTTGAACAATCTTGATAGAGGATCTGTAGATGATGCTATGTTCAAAATATCTAAGATCAGGGTACTAGGGTTCTAGACAAGAAGATTTTTTTAAGTTTCCATTGGAAAAAATCTATTTTTAGCTCCTGTGACCTACATATGCAACAGACTGGAACCATTTGAACAAAATAAATAAAGGACAAGTCACATCTAGAAGCAACATGCCAAATATCAAAGCTCTGGCTATATTAGCTTCAGAAAAGAAGACGTTTGAAAACTGTGACCCCCGGGGTAGGGCCAATTTTGACCCAAGGGGCATAATTTGTACAAACTTGATAGAGGACCTGTATATGATATGCACCCAGCCAGAACCATTTGAACATTATTGGTATAAGACATCTAGAAGTGTCACCATGCCAAATATCAAAGCTCTGGCCATATAAGTTTCAGAGGAGAAGACGTTTGAAAATTTCACTATATAACTCTATGTAAAACTGTGACCCCCGGGGCGGGGCCAATTTTGACCCCAGGGGCATAGTTTGTACAAACTTGATAGAGGACATGTAGATGATGCTATGTGCCAAATATCTAAGCTCTGGTCCTTGTAGTTTCAGACAAGAAGATTTTTTAAGATTTCCTTATTTTTTCACTTTGGTTGCCATGGCAACCAGAGTTCTATATTGTTTTTAATTCTTTGAACAATTTTGAAAGAACTTGACCCAAGGAACATTCCTGTAAAGTTTGGTTGAAATCTGATCAGCGGTATATGAGGAGATGTCATTTGAAGCAATTGTTAACGACAACAATGACTTTATAAAGTGAAATTATTTTCTTCTGTAGAAGTATAAAATAAAGGCTTAAAAAGGAATATGTATGGGGTAATGGGTTAATAAGTATAATAATTTACATTTTCTAAATATAAACAAGAGGGCCAGAATGGCCCTTGATCGCTCACCTGTCCATGGTGACACTAGGATGTGTCACTTGATTTCAGAAAAGAAGATTTGTAAAAGGTGACCCCAAGGGCGGGGCAAAATTTGAACAACTTTGATAGAGGACCTGTAGATGATGTTATGTGCAAAATATCTAAACTCAGTGTACTATGGTTTCAGACAAGAAGATTTTTGAAGTTTTCATTGAAAAAATCTATTTTTAGCTCCGGTGACCCAGATATGCAACAGACCAGAACTTATTCATCAATATATGTGAAGGACCTCTAGAAGTTACACCATGCCAAGTATCAAAGCTCTGGCCGTATTGGTTTCTGAGTAAAAGATGTTTGAACATTTCACTATGTAACTCTATGTAAAACGGTGACCCCCGGGGTGGGGCCAATTTTGACCCCAGGGGTAAAACTTGAACAATTTTGATAGAGGACCTGTAGACGATGCTATGTGCAAAATATCTAAACTCAGTGTACTATGGTTTCAGACAAGAAGATTTTTGAAGTTTTCTTTGAAAAAAATCTATTTTTAGCTCCGGTGACCCAGATATGCAACAGACTGAAACCAATTCAACGATATATGTGAAGGACTTCTAGAAATTATACCATGCCAAATATCAAAGCTCTGGTCATATTGGTTTCAGAGAAAAAGATGTTTGAACATTTCACTATATAACTCTATGTAAAACTGTGACCCCCGGGGCGGGGCCAATTTTGACCCCAGGGACAAAATTTGAACAACTTTGATAGAGGACTTGTATACAATGCTATGTTCAAAATATCTAAGCTTAGTGTACTATGGTTTCAGACAAGAAGATTTTTTAAGTTCTCATTGAAAAAATCTATTTTTAGCTCCGGTGACCCAGATATGCAACAGACCGGAACCAATTCAACAATATATGTCAAATACCTCTAGAAGTTATACCATGCCAAACATCAAAGGTCTGGTCATATTGGTTTCAGAGAAAAAGATGTTTGAACTTTTCACTATATAACTCTATGTAAAACGGTGACCCCCGGGGCGGGGTCAATTTTGACCCCAGGGGCAAAATTTGAACAACTTTGATAGAAGACCTGTAGATGATGCTATGTGCCAAATATCTAAGCTCTGGCCCTTTTGGTTTTTGACAAGAAGATTTTTTAAGATTTCCTCATTTTTGCACTTTGGTTGCCATGGCAACCAGAGTTCTGCATTGTTTCAAATTCTTTGAACAACTTTGAAAGAGCTTGACCCAAGGAACATTCCTGTGAAGTTTGGTTGCAATCCAGCCAGTGGTTTTGGAGAAGAAGATGTTTGAAGAAATTGTTGACGCACAACGCACAACGCACGACGCACAACGCCGGACAAAGACTGACCACAAAAGCTCACCTTGAGCACTTTGTGCTCAGGTGAGCTAAAAACTATGTAAATGAGTGGCAAATAGTTTGGATCCAGATTAGATGCAGCATTATGTGGCATCTGACCTGGATCCATACTGTTTATGACCAAGAATTAATTGTGGACTGATAGACAGAAAGACAAACAAACAAACAAAACACAAACAAACAAACAGACAGACCAAAAACAATATGCCTCGAACTAAGTTGTGCTGGAGCATAAAAATTTAGCAGACATCATCATTTCTGTGTGAATCTCAGTTACCTGAGTTCAGAGCTAGCTATGGGTCAGTTATGCAATTGCAGCCGGTCTCTAGGACAAATTGCTATTATCATGCTGAACTGTTGTCTGCTCCAAATGTTTGTATGTGAAATATGTAAAAAATCATAACTTATATTTTCTAAATATAAGAAAAAATGTAAATGAGTGGCAAATAGTTTAGATCCAGATTAGATGCAGCATTATGTGGCATCTGACCTGGATCCAAACTGGTTGCAAAAATGTTGCCTTTAGTATAAGGGTAGCTTCTTAGCCTGGAAGATACCATGGGTCTGTATAACAAGAGGGCCTGAAGGCCCTGCGATCGCTCACCATTTGTAATGAAGCCTGATAGCTTTACCTTTGAATTTCACCCTTTTTGTTCTAAGTCCATTCAAGTTTGTCGACCTACTGTAGTATAGTAGAGTACATCAAAGACAGATAACTAGAGCCTAAACAAAACTGAAATGAAGCCTTTTTCTAGCATTTCAAAGTATATCAAGGGTAGGTAAATATTGCCACAATTATTACATTTCAACAATAATTGCAATTGTTCCTTTGTGTACAAGTATAATCAAAATCCATTGAAAACTGTAGTTGCAAGAGTGTACACGCTGTAAAATATGGCATTTTCAGCAATTCAAAGGTAGATATATCTTGGATCTATTTGTCAGATTCCAACCATAATCACCCTTTTTCGAACTCTTATGGTCATATACAATCTGGGTAAGTTTGAGAGAGCTTGGATAAATATTGTGGCCTCTAGAGCGTAAACACTGTTAAATTTATCATTTTCAGCAATTCAAAGGTAGATAACTCCTGACCTATTGATCAGATTACAACCATAATTGAACTCATCTGAAGTCTTATGGTAATATACAATCTGAGTAAGTTTGAGAAAGATTGGATAAAATTTGTGGCCTCTAGAGTGTAAACATCGTTAAATATGGCATTTTCAGCAATTCAAAGGTAGATAACTCTCGACTTATGAGTCTGATTTCAACCAGAATCGAACTCATCCTAACTCTTATAGTCATATACAATCTGAGCAAGTTTGAGATAGATCGGATAAAAATTGTGAACTCTAGAATGTAAACACTGTTAAATATGGCATTATCAGCAATTCAAAGGTAGATAATTCTTGATCTTTTTGTCCGATTTCAATAAAAATCGAACTCATTCAAACTCTTATGGTCATATACAATCTGGGCAAGTTTTAAAAATATTGGATACATACTGTGGCCTCTAGAGTGTAAACACCGTTAAAAATGGCATTTTCAGCAATTCAAAGGTAGCCAACTCTTGATCTATTTATCCGATTTCAACCACAATCGAACTCTTCCGAATTCTTATGGTAATATACAATCTGGACAAGTTTTAGAAAGATTGGATAAATACTGTGGCCTCTAGAGTGTAAACACTGTTAAATATAGCATTTTCAGCAGTTCAAAGGTAGATAACTCATGACCTATTTGTCAGATTTCAACCATAATCGAACTCATCCGAGCTCTTATGGCAAGATGCCATCTGAGCAAGTTTGAGAAATATTGGATAAATATTGTGGCCTCTAGGGTGTAAACACTAAAGTTGTTGACGCCGGACATTCAAGGATTGCAAAAGCTCACCCTGAGCTAGCTCAGGTGATCTAAAAACGGATCATTAGAGTTTTTACTGTCAGACTTGCATCAAGTGGCACTGGATATGGCTAGGGTTGAGTCAAATTTGACCCAAGGTTTTGATTTTTTACAATTTTAAAAGTGATCTAGTAGAAGATCCTATACATGAAATATCTAAGGTGTGGGAATAGTGGTTTTTTACAAGGAACTTGTTTAAAGTTTTTCACTTTTTAAGTCCACATTTGAAATTCATTTTAACGATTTCTGTAGAGAAGCATCCAAGGAACACCGTGAGCAAGCTAGTTTTTCCCTCAAACTCTCGGTTTCAGAGGAGATGTCGCTTGAAGTAAATTTGAACAGACGGACAGACGTCCGTGCCACCGAATTGGGTTAGAAGGCCTTTTCTTTTGTTATTTTCTTTTGTTCGAATAACGGGCCACGGCCCCTTAGTGTATTGTTAGGGAATGAACTCTATTGTCTTCTTTTGTTATGTTTACCGTTATCTGGCCCTCTAACCCACTTTAGTGGCGCGGACAGACGGACGGACGGACGGAAAGCGGGCGATCACAACAGCTCACCTTGAGCCTTCGGCTCAGGTGAGCTAAAAAGTAAGTTCCATTGTTTACATTCTAAGGTCAACAAACTTGACAGTTTGGCGCGAAATGCCGATTTGACATCATTTGGAAGTGACATCATTTTTAAAGAAGGATAAATATATCATTTTTTAGTCATAAAGAAACGCAGATAGCTGATGTCTATAAGGTATGTCAATTTTCTTGCAATTTATCTCATTAATATGAAGGCATAGATCTGTTTAGAACAAAATTTGAAAAATCCGCCAAATATTTGCTGTCCAAGTTCCAAAGATTAATTCGCGAATGAAAACTGCATCTGCCCTGTCTCCTCTTCGAAGCTTATCAACAAGTCCCGCCCTCTGGAGAATTGGTGTTTATAAGAAATGAACAGCATTTTTTCAATGGAATTGAATGGGGCAAATGTAAACATTAAATAGTAACACGCCAGTTTTCTGTGTATATTCTATGTAGGAAAACATTTAAAGGATATTTTCTGTCAATTTGGTCTCAGCCCACCACATAAACACTTTCACATATACTAAGTTAGTAGCTGTACTACTGGACCGGTATGTGAAACTTTGGAGCAAATCTTTTCAAACGTGTACATAATCCAGGGCTTCAGATAAAGGGAATATTTCAAAAACTACAATCATTATAATTGCATTAAATCCTATAGTGCTACTACTCATTAGAATAGAAATGCTTGATTTGTTTAATTTACTCCTACGTAGAAGTAGGTGCACATGAGGGAAATATTCTTAAGGCCATGGTGAAAATGGTCCCAGCTCAAATTCAAACATTACTTGAACACATTCATATGTAAATAATTATTCTGTGTACGTTTGGAGTAAATTCTTCCAAAAGTGAAGAATTAGTTGCACAACATTTCTTCCCTTTATAGTTTATGTAGGAAAAATATTCAAAGGGCAGCAACTTTTGTCAAAATAGTCACAGCATAAATTCAAAACCACATGAACACATCCCATATAAAGACTAAAGTTTGAAACAAATCCCTCCAAACATGTTCAAGTTTCATAGCTAAACAAATGTTTTTCCTTCATATTATATTCTATAAAGCACCATAACTTTTGTCAAAAAGAATGCAACCCAAATTCCAAACCATGTGAACATCGTCCCATATAAGTATACATTTAATCTCATTCTGTAAAAGTTTGAAGCAAATCCCTCATATAGCTTATAAAGAGGAGTTCACTGCTCAAAACTTTTCAACAGACAGATGGACAGAGAGACAGAAGGGTTGAGAGACATACAGAATGAATGTTTACCAATAGCCTGTTTCTAAAAGTTTGATCCTGAACATGCAAAGATGTTTTATGGCTGGTGTTTGGATTGTTTGGAGTCCTTAATTCTAACAACAGCTGTATAATTGTTGGAGATCAGCTTATATAGCTTTTCTATTGTCAATATTTCTCAACATTTGCATCTAAATCATAATGTTATCCAAAATCAAGACCAACATCAATGTATAAGTGCCCTTATTCTTATAATAGTCCAGACAAGCTAAACATTGAAAACATGCCATGGATAAGGGTTAATCACCAGCAGCAGATTGAACTGCCTCTTTGTGCTCCATGTTTATCATGCCCATTTACTACAATAAATCAATAACACTATGTAACTCTCATGGTGACATAGTCACATCCATGTGCAATGCATTGCTATCACAACATTAAAGGTGACTTTTACAATACAATACATTTTATTGGCATTAAGTACAACTGCTACTTCTAGCCTATATTAACCCTTTTTGAAAACAGTGAATACCCAGATCAGGCAGCTCCTAAAGGAGCTGTCTGATCTGGGTCTTCAGAGTTTTCCTACAGGATCTATGTGACAAACATGAGGCAGCACATTTTTCTTCGGAATATTTTTTACATGAACCAGTTTATAATTTAGATGATTGATGTTCATAGTTGATGGGAGTTTTGTATATCATATGATGAGTATGGTTGATTGTGTAATACAGATGTTGGCATATCACATGTGAAACAAGGCTCCAGATAAGGGCTGTATTTCAACAAAATAAAATCTGTGTTTTGCATTAAACCCTATAGTGTCACTACTCATTAAGTATTGTCTCTTCATGACTATTTAATGAGTAGTAACATTACATAGGATTTGGTGTTGAAATGAGTGAGAAAATGTTGGGTTTCTTCAGTAGCTCCTGATGTAGGTGCAGACCCTGATCACAGGGATCCCCTGCTCAGTGATGCCCTCTGATCTTCAACTGCACTGTTTGCATTACTTAAATGGTTTAGTGACTTTGTTTTGGGCAGAGAGTATGCCCTCTTGCAGTCACTTGTGTGAACGCTTAGGATAAAACGTTTTACTGATTTTAGTGAATGTGTACACGGAGCTCATTTGGTATAAAAACAAAGTATAATTTGCAAAATTCAATACACTTTTCATGTGTTCCCAGCGCTGAATACTCACTGCATTGTGTTATTTTATTTGAAGCTGTAGTTTTAAGAAGCTATGATCTCCCGTGTTTCTAAATAAATGCCTAATAAACATTTTACATGTATATTTACAACAAACTTGTCTTCAAAAATAATGCTTCCTTCCCTACTTACAGTTGACACGCTTAATTGTACCTTTTGATCTTGAACTATTTGGTTTACTTCTGATCTCTATTCTAGTAGCTTTGATCATTTAATGATGTCAAGGGTTTCCATGAATATTCCTTTGCCAATTACAATCTATTCTTAGAACATCCGATCAAAATGATAAAATCCTTTTAGCCAAACTTACATGGCGCTTTGAAAAATCGAATCACCTCATTATGATTTTATCAATGTTAAAGAAGTAGACAACAATGGGGCCTATTAATTAATATGCATATCTACAACATGATGTTGGTTGGCACGTAATTATTTCATTTGTAAGACTAAGAGTTAAGTATTATTTACAGTGGTTTTTTAAAATCAAATTCTTTTCTCCTTGAAACTAATTTTGGACCTTGATCTACATTGTTATGCACATTAAAACTTTAAACAAAAAGTGCAACAAACATTAACAATTCTTTAACATCAAGATTTTATTATTGTGTGATCGTTTAGATGTATAAGCCAGGGGCGTAGCTGCTATTAGGCACAACAGGCCCGGGCCTACAGAAAATTTCAGCCGTTGAAAAAAAATAAAAACGCCAAAAAAGGTATGAAAATTGAAGGCTAAAAGGTTAGACCTTAATTTCTAGATCCCTCCAAACACACTTCAGAGCTCACCATTTCATTTCTAAATTCAAATTTTCTGCCGGGGGAGGACCCCCAGACCCCCCACCAGTATTTGTCCCAAGTAATCTTAAAGAAATTCGAGAACTTAGTAACCTCAAAGACAGCAGCAGAAAAAAAAGGTGCTAGAGCTACATGTATCTCTGTCTGTCATGCGTATAAAAGTAGAATTGCTTTAGCAGAGAAAAAAGGCTAGTCACACACACACAATAATTTATGTCTAATATAAGGGAGCCTTGAACAAAACCGAATGGTTCACGCAGATCGTAACCAGTGCCCCAAAACACACTTTAGGGCTCACCATTTCAGTTCTGATTTTTCTTCCGGGGCAGGGCCCGGACCCCCTACAAACACTTTTCAATTTCAAGTTTTAAAACAAAAAACACGAACTTGCCGTAGTAACTACAAAGTTGGCAGCAATAAAACATGCGGTGCTACAGGACCTTTCCACATTGAAATGTAAATGTAAAACGTAATATGTAATAAAATTGGGGGTGGTCTCAAAAATAATGTAACATATATATTTATTTGCAAGCGCTCCTAAGTTCATACTCATAAATTTGGCCGTGCCATGACAAAACCAGACTTACTGAAATGAAAACAGTGTATGATCAGATCAGCTGCGGCATATTTGACGCGGCGTCCGATATGGGTCTGCACCGTATGCCATTGATCAGAACACATCCAAGTTTACTATCAGTGTATAGAACTCGTGGAAATAGTCTTATGTGGCGACGGTTTTGGTCTACACTCTTTGCGTTTCAATAAGTCTAGTTTTGTCACGGACTAAAAATCCATTTTAGCGCACCTGGCATGACGTGCCAATTTAGTTCAGCTCCAAAACCCCAATGAACAATGAACGTTCTGCAAATAGTTTTCCATTTTCGCATTACTACAGCGACCCCTCTCTACAATAACACCCAATGGAAGACACAATTTGAGTGTGTTGTTAGGAGGGAGTCGTTATAGGGAGGGAAAGTAGCTTACATTTGTTAACAGCTTGAATCCAAATCAGACGCCGCGTAACGCGGCGACTGATCTGAATTCAAGCTGTTTGTTTCCAGTCATTCAGTTTTTTCAGTCAAAATGTCTACTTTGTAACTTAGAAAACAAGAGGGCCAGAATGGCCCTTGATCGCTCACCTGTCCATGGTGACACTAGGATGGGTCACGTGATTTCAGAAAAGAAGATTTGTAAAAGGTGACCCCCAGGGCAGGGCCAATTTTGACCCCAGGGGCAAAATTTGAACAACTAAGATAGAGGACCTGTAAACGATTATATATGCAAAATATCTAAACTCAGTGTACTATGGTTTCAGACAAGAAGATTTTTGAAGTTTTCATTGAAAAAATCTATTTTTACCTCCGGTGACCCAGATATGAAACAGACCAGAACCAATTCATCCATATATGTGAAGGACCTCTAAAAGTTACATCATGCCAAATATCAAAGCTCTGGCCATATTGGTTTCTGAGTAAAAGATGTTTGAACATTTTCCTATGTAACTCTACGTAAAACAGTAACCTCCGGGGCGGGGCCAATTTTGACCCCAGGGACAAAATTTTAACACCTTTGATAGAGGGCCTGTAGTCGATGCTATGTACAAAATATCTAAACTCAGTGTACTATGGTTTCAGAAAAGAAGATTTTTGAAGTTTTCATTGAAAAAATCTATTTTTAGTTCCTGTGACCCAGATATGCAACAGACCATAACCAATTCAACAATATGTGTGAAGGACTTCTAGAAGATATACCATGCCAAATATCAAAGCTCTGGTCATATTGGTTCCAGAGAAAAAGATGTTTGAACATTTCACAATATAACTCTATGTAAAACTGTGATCCCCGGGGCGGGGCCAATTTTGACCCCAGGGACAAAATTTTAACAACTTTGATAGAGGATCTGTAGACGATGCTATGTGCAAAATATCTAAGCTCAGTGTACTATGGTTTAAGACAAGAAGATTTTTGAAGTTCTCATGGAAAAAAATCTATTTTTAGCTCCGGTGACCCAGATATGCAACGGACCGGAACCAATTCAACAATATAAGTCAAATACCTCTAGAAGTAGTACCATGCTAAATATCAAAGCTCTGGACATATTGGTTTCAGAGAAAAAGATGTTTGAACATTTCACTATATAACTCTATGTAAAACGTTGACCCCCGGGGCGGGGCCAATTTTGACCCCAGGGGCAAAGTTTGAACAACTTTGATAGAGGACCTATAGTTGATGACATGTGCCAAATATTTAAGCTCTGGCTTTTGTGGTTTGTGACAAGAAGATTTTTTAAGATTTCCTTATTTTTTCACTTTGGTTGCCATAGCAACCAGAGTTCTGCATTGTTTCAAATTCTTTGAACAACTTTGAAAGAGCTTGACCCAAGGAACATTCCTGTGAAGTTTGATTACAATCAGGCAAGTGGTTTTGGAGAAGAAGATGATTGAAGAAATTGTTGACACACGACGCACGACGCCAGACATTGACTGACCACAAAAGCTCACCTTGAGCACTTTGTGATCAGGTGAGCTAAAAACAGCAGACGACAATTTTAAGCAGACGATATTGCAGCAGTAAAAGCGTTAGGCATAATTGACCTGTTTAGGGAACTGCGGCAATGGTCGTTGTAAGGAGGGAGTCGTTGTTAAGAGGGTCGTTGTAGGGAAGGATCACTGTTTTTACATGTACACATGTACACGACAATGGTCGTATTCGAATCATCGAGTTTGTGGTCAAAGAAAAGTGGGCGGAGCAAACGCGCGAAGATTTACTGATGTCAACGATTTTGGCCCGACTCGAATAGAAATTGTAGTCAACGAAAACTTTGTACTTCCGGACGAATGGAAATGAATCAAACACCCGTTAAAACAGTCGTAATGCTCCCAATTTTTATATACGCACATAATGCCATGTGATCTGGATCCAATCGATTAATTGAGAGGGTCTTTATGTTTGTTTTATCTAGAGACACTAATCATGTGGTATAAACGTGGTCACGTGACTAAATCGGAAAACATCAAGTCGTGATTCGAATAGAACTTGTTGACAAATATTCCAACTAACGCGATAGTTGCCCTGATTCGAATACGACCATAGAAAGTTTACTTGCTGTAATCGATTGGTAAACCATACAGTGGCCTGTTCAGCCAGCCTTCCTCTTACCGAGCTGACGGTCGCTCGCGAATGAAATTGCTCGGCGAGCGCTAGGCAAGCGGAAGGTATGAGTACGTAAAAGTTGCTAGCTGTGCTTGTTGAACGATAGCGAGCAGACAGCAAGCGCTAGGTATCCGCTCGATGATCTTGAACATGGGGCTGGTATGATAAGCTGGTTCGCACGGGATTTTCGTGTCGTTATGTCTACTAAACCCCACAAGGCGTTGTAGCTAGATTTTACCTGCCCCAAAACGAAAATGATCTATATACACAGAGTCTCTCTAGACCAGCCTCAGCGAATCGATAAAATTGGGTCTTCTTCTTTTAGACCTATTTTCGGATAAATTTGGAATAATAATGGTTGGTTCGGGCCTACACTGTGTGCATATCGACTTTGTCTGCTATCAGGCGTTAAGTACACGTTTTGCAGATTTGCAAATAGGTTCATTTAGCAGGTATTATATTTCATAGTGAATGTTCTTGAGACACTGGGTAAATATACCTTTGTAAGCAGTGTCTCAAGAACATTCACTATGAGAGTTAAGTACACGTGTAACGCTTGTTACGGTTTTTTCAGATGAATAATAATCGACGGCACCTGCTGTTAGCTTCGCTTTCTGCTTTACTTCAATCGACAGAGGACGAAAAAGATAATTTCCAACAGATTAGATCGGCTTTCATTTCTTTACAAATTCCACCCAGATCCTACTCTAATGTCAGGCAGCGCATGTTCTTCGAAGATGTCACTGCTTTCGCTATCTAGAAGCACATATGTCCCGGTAATAACTACATGTAATAGACGATGTGAAAGAGAACGAAGGAAAGGGAGAACACTGAACCGGAGTATATGCCGGAACAGGGTTTGTATTGAACAAGCTTTTGCGAACGTAAATAAATACAAGGCTATTAAACTTGCCTGTAACTTGCATGTACGTTGATGGTCCTTCAATTGAGCAGGATTGCTCGTGTTGACCCAATTTCATAAATGTTGAACTAAACTCAGCATGGTTAGCTCAGTTTGGAGGACCAGAAGGATGCTGCTTCCAATAAGTGTAAAATTGACCGCATGCTTGACAAAAAGGAAAGCACTAAATGTTATCCATTAAACCAATAAAAAGTGCATGCCCTTGTGCGTTATATTACAATGAAAATAATATTGAGAAAGCCCCTCAGAAATAAAGCAAATACATAGTACATTTAAGTTTAGAATTACATTTAAGTTTAATGTGGAAAGGTCCACTTGCCCGTCTCATATGTCTTAAAGTCATATATTTTTATCTAAGCTAAAGGTAAGTCACACACATTTTTTTATGTCTAATATGAGGGAGCTTTGAACAAAATTATATAGTTCACACTGAGCGTATTCAGTGCACCAAACCCCTCAAAACACAATTTAGGGCTCACCATTTCAGTTCTAATTTTCCATTTTTATCTCCCGAACCCATGCAATCAGCATCTATATTAGCCAATGATATATATGCACAGGACGCACCCGTGCCCTTACGCCAGAAATATGTCTTCCATTTCAGTGGGTAGGCGCAGTTACTGTTGCAATTGCATGATTAGTTGTTTTGTGTTATGTTTTCTTATGGAAGGGTATTATGTTAGGTAGACAGAAATGCAACAAAAGTATTGTTTCATCAATTATTATTCGCGATGACAAGTTTTGTTTATGCAGGGCGAGAGTAAACTTAAAATCAATTGTACCCTTTAATCACAAATATTTTCAAAAAATATCTTGTCGGCTCCTTGTGTGCAACACCATACCCGGGGAACGACTATCGGCGCAGAACCTCACCGTTGATGAGATATTCAATACACTTGCTGCAGTCAAATTTAGGAATTTAGAATTAATCTAATTGAATTCCTAGATTTGACTGATGCTTTAAATGTCCAATCGTAGGTAAACCAGAGACTATACACTTGAAAAATAAAGGTATTATATTGCAGGGCTCGAACTTCGTTCTTGCGAACTCGCAAAATGCGAGTGGAATTTTGAAAATGCGAGCTGAAAAATTCAGCACTTGAAAAAAAGTGCGAGTGTATATTTTGATGTTCAGACATTCCAAAATGTAAGGTTAAATTGGTAAAGACGAACACAATGTCTAACCCTTCTTTTAAATAATTATCGCCTTTCGCCCATTCTGTTCTTTTCGTATCTCGGCTATTTATAACTTCGGGAAACCCAGCACTTAACGCATGCGCATGATTGATAGCCCGGCTTCATACGTACCAACGCTAAATCAGCATCAGAAAAAGGGGAACCAGTCTATTAGCCAGTGACCACAAACTGCGAATGGCGAACTCAAATATCAACGTTTTCCAGTTGACTCGTCCTTCTAACGTTTATAAACAGAAAGCTGACGAGACATTTAAGGAAGAACAGCCGAACACAGGCTGAAAGCTTTCCCAAACCAAGTTACGAAACTCACGAAGTAAATTGTGTTTTATTGCTTTGTGCGAAAATGGGTTGAACCACGGCATCGCTAAAATCTGTCCTAAAAATGGTAGAAAGAAATGCACATCTTTCTCGAACATAATATTATGGACGATAGTGAAAGCGTTTTCGAAATATAGTGTACTGTCTGCCGACTGTCTTCACCGAAGATAAAAAAAAATCATCCATAAACATCGAACTCTGAAAATATAACACGGTCCTTTCGCCCCCTTGACAAAACGACCCAGCTACAAAGTTCAGCTATAGTCCGTATTTAATTAATCTGCAAACCTTGCTGTTTGAATGAAAATTGACTATATGGGATGGACTGCAAATAAAGACTTATTTAAAGTTAAGAATAGTAACTGTACAGTATTTACACAAAAAGACACACACTCTAGTTATTATTTTTTAAACTTTATTTACATGAGTAATCTAGCACAGAATGAGATACAGAATGAAAGTTCAACAAAGTAATGTTTATCTTATAATTTTGATCAAAATGATGTGAAACGTCAATTTGTAGATAATCGTATTGAAAAAGCAAGTTGGAACCTGGTTTTGCAAGTAGAAAATATGGGCACTTGCAAAAAAATGCAAGTGGGAAAAAATCTAAAGTTCATGCCCTGTATTGCAGAGGTTTGGCTATTTTCAATCTCAGCTATCCTAGAGCTTCTGGGGGGCTTTGCCCCCCATACCCCCTGACCAAGGGGGTACAACTCAAATTTAGCCAGCTACGCCCCTGTAAGCTGTTTCAAAATATGTAAAGTTAATAGACAGAATACAAAATGTAACAGTGTAGTACAATTTTAAACGTCTGACTCTAAGTTTAGTGAATGCAAATCTTTTTACTTTAGACATAGGTAATAAGGTTACACAAATTTAATCTGAAAATGACAAGAAAACAACATTTTTATGAAAAATAAAAAGTTATGAAAGAAGTTATCCAAATATGATAACGTTGGAAAGCCCCAATAAAAAGTCTGCAATTTTCGGATGCGAGATTCATCCATCATTTAGGAATTATTAATCATGCGAGATAAAGATTTTTTATGAAAGAATCTCGAGATTTCAAATTTTCAACCCCTTTCACGCGCTTATTTTGGACTATGTGATAGTTGTTTTACCTTTATTTTACCCCTGTTTGTTCACCTATCTTCAATACTATAAACAGGCTATAGGCATTGGTTTTTTTTAGCTTCCACCTGTCAGGATGCAGAAAACATTTCAAATTGCTCTCAATCAGAACATTATTGTTCTAATTCTATTCTATACACTGTTCTAATTCTATTCTATTCTATAATAATGTAAAAACATCACTATTGTGGAGCCATTTCCAAACATATGAGCTATACAGAACACAAACGTCCGGTGTTTCCGAACATTGATGGATTTTTAAAAAAAATCAATAATTTTCATCTGAAGAAAAAAATCAACAAACAGGGATAAAATAAACGTATGTAACGTATTTATAACAAACTTGTAATTTACGATAATGTGTATACTAATTTCAGTACTCAATTCGGCACTGTGAATTAATAAAACGTTTTCTCAGTTGTAGAAGGGGAGTATGGGTAAAACATTTCATTTTCTTGCTATTTTTCAAAGTAAAGCAAATTGCACCTTACGGCCAATGCTGCTTTACTTTCAGCCTGCTTTAAGCAGGCCTGCCATAAGTTGATAAAAAAATCCTAAGATTTCAAATTTTTCCATTTTTCAAGCCCGATTTTCCTGATTATACCTTTAACCCATAGTCTGTTTCTAGTTTTTAAGACACGTGATGCTTAAATCAGGTTGAAAGTAAAGCAAAATGTGCCTTAAGGCGCATTCTGCTTTACTTTCAGCCTGTTTTAAGCTTCCATCTGTTAGAATAAAAATCCGGAGATTTCGGAAAAATCCGGAGAAATGGCAGCCCTGTTTAAGCTACAATCTGCTAGGATATAGGAAAGATTTCTTATGGTACATATTCATGACTGTATAAATTAGAACTTTTTTGTTCAGTGGAGGAATAAATTAAAGGTGTAAAAAGGCATATTAATAGGGTAATAAAACTTTAAGCGACTCGCAATTAAATTGTGTTTTTTGCAAAGATAAAAGAAAATACTCAAATAAAAGCAAATATGTAGCATTATCTTGCACATGGTATTAAAAAAATATGATCAGTAAAAACATTTTCAAGAAAAGTCATCAAATCTTAGTTTTTTAGAAATTTTCCATCGCTTTTACCATTGTTTGCTCGACTCAATTGAAATTGTTCAAATCGTTTGCACATGTGCATACATAAACCAAAAGAATACCTATTCTCCATCACTTTACACTGAAGAAAAGTTCAATCAATGGCTGTTAGTTGAATAAACTATCCTACACTAATATTTACCTGTTTATATAAGCATATCTGGCATACATAAATTTAAAAATTACTATTTTTATGCTAAATCTGGATGCCAGCCTTTATAAAGCAGGGTGACTTTTTAGTAAAGCAGAAGATCCAGAGCCATTAAGCAACCACTTGCCTTAAACACTGAAAATAGCGTATGATCAGGGTCCAAACTGTTTGAAAATCATAATGATATTAAATTTATAGATCTTCTTCAGTCTGCTGCAAATCACTGAAACTTTGAATTCAAGAAATAAAAGCAGACGACAATTTATGATTTAAAACAGTTCAGGTGTCATCCAGGCAGTAGATCTAGATGTGTTTATATAGTTTTTCATAGGATGCAAGTAGATCTAACTATTTTAATACAATTGACAGTTTAACCTCTAAAAGTAAATAATTAGATCTAGCTCTACTGTTCACTAGATAGATGATGAATTTGATAGCTCTTATCTAGAAGTTTATTTAGATCAAGATCTGGTTTTATTATTCATCAGTATGGATCCACCACATAACAGTCTACTAAGTATTTCTCATCTCTAGATTGATAACATTATTACAAAATAAATCACATTGATTCTATGTGCCTGGCCATTACCCTAGGGATAAACCATCTCTACAGTAGGCCTATGTTTGATTATTTATAAGTCAACACTGGTTTAACTTCGATTAAAATTAAGACAATCTAACCACAACTTTACAAAAATTGGAATATCTATCAATAGTAAGGCCATTCGCTGTGTCATTAATTTAGTATTTTTTCAGATTCTCTATCCCTAATTCTCAAAGCATCAACTTCTTTCACTCATCTCTGCGTTGCAAGATTTTCACTATCTTCCGTATCCGTAGATTCCTTTTGTATTGTTATTAAAGTTTTAACTTAAATAGTTTCGTCCTTTTAACTTTGCATCTATGTTCAAAAACATAACTGCGATAGAGCAAAGCTTAATCTCTATAGAGCGGGTTCGGCAGTGTCCGGATACTTAAGAGAAAAATATAGTTTCAAAGATAAGTATTCGGAAGACCCTAACATTGACTAGCTGGTTACCTTAGGTGAAGTGTACCCGTTCGTTTGTCATATAAAATACTGTTATAATCGCAGTCAGTATTTGAAAACACCGGGTACCATACATCAATTGCCGTCGCCTAAGTCCGTATACTGGAGGGACTTTCGGATATCTAATGAAGGGTCTTCCGGATACCAGCTCAGTTTTTAAAAAAAATGCCAACCTATTACGGCTACCAGAAGATACACTGAACAAACAATAATAAAACTTATTTTACTGCAAGTTTCTTGAAATATAGTTTTGCCTGGTCAATCGCTAGTCAAATACAGGGCTGCCATAAGTTGACATGTAAAATCCTAAGATTTCCAAATTTGCTTTTTTCAAGTTTGATTTTAGAGCGATTTCGGGTATTTGCGGCCGTCTAAGCGAATATTTATATAGTAAACGAGATTTTTGTCTGATTCGTGAGAAGGTCTGACTTATAATAAACACAAATAATTGTTTCCCGTTTCGTGACCTTTTAGTCAGATGCATGCGTCATTGGGCTGAGAACCATGTCATATTATAAACTGAATATAAAAGGGTCTGTGCGGCCGCTTCGTCTGACTGCGGCCGTCATGTCACTAACGATTTATCGAGGGATGTACCTTCAAAGTATGCTCAATGAGAGTTCGCACATCGTCAGTGTATGTTGATATTTAACACACTCCTTCACCAATTTGAGCATGCGGCAACTTAATTTCTTCATACCCAAATCTGATTGAGTATGGAGCTTATATAATTTGCTCATGATAATGCAGAATGGTAGAGGTTTGAAACAGAAATTGAAAACGTCGTTGTGTCTAGCTCTGTTGCCAAGGTTACAAAGCAGTCTCAGTTTAAGCAGCGTGTACAGACCTAGACAGACATAGAAGCTACGAATTCTATCGTTTTCAGGAGTATCTGAATATATACTTACAAGAGCGAGTGGTATATGAGCTAGACTGTAGCGTTTGACAGTGAGAATTATTTTATTTGTTGCATGCTCAAATTGAGAAAGTTTCGTAACTTTGGGGCCTAGATCACAAGCTGCCGTCAAGTGTAGACTACTATTGACTATCTGGCGTGTCGTTTTTGATCATGGCCAGTTAAGCAAAATTGATGATGATAGGCCAATAAGAACAAAAGTTATTGTCCGGGAACTGAGGCATGGGGACAGACAGACAGACGGACGGACAGCACACAAACAATATGTCTCCCCGCTAAGCGGGGGAGACACAATCAGTTCGTTATAATCTGACCATCCGACGGCTAGAGTACCTTCTCAGACGCAATATGTTTTATTTGCAGGAAACCTTAAAAAAGACTTTCCAATCTTCATGTGTTTAATTGGCAACAATCTCTTTACATATATCTTTTATAAGAAACCAGACACACTTAACACAGTAAACAATGTCCTGTCACCTCTAGTTCATCTGGAGTTGATTTTTATTTCTTCTATAATACATTTAACACAAGCTTCATCTGGAAAATGCATTTTTTTTATGAGTCTAGAAACAAGAAACACAATACTGTCCAACTCGCAGTCACTTTGTTGGTACAATTCTTCTAGAATTAATCTGGCACAGTATGTGTTTTGAGCTAAATCTAATACAATGTCTAGTAAATCGGCGAGTCCTGGGTGATCAAAGAACCACTCCTGACTGATCAAATTCTTTACTTTCTCTTCGACTAGTTTATAGAGGAAACCTCTGCCTTGGCCTATTTCGCGCTTCATCAAAGCTCTGCTGAAGTCCATCGTCTAGATACCTGAAACAATTACCACTGTATAGTAAAGTTGAATAGATCGATCTTTAGATCTATAATAAGCCTGCATTTATGGGACAGCTGTATGGATCCAAAGATGGATATATTGTGCACGATATGCTGACGATAATAGTGATTAGATTGATTATGTTGCTATATGAACCCTAAATGCTGGTCAGGTAACTCCATAATTGGACTAGCTAGATCTAAGTACTGATCTTGATGTAAACTGTGTGCAATATTTAAACGCTCTATATATTAAAGGCAGTATAAACACTTATTAATTTACGATTACATATGAGGACTGTTGAGACCGTGTTTGCTTGAAATGGGTTACCCACAATTCATGCTTGACTTCTCGTGTACCTTATCGAAGATGGTTGACCTAGGTACTTTATATACACGTGAAGCTTTCAGGTACCCCATAGATTTACTTTTAACCGCCATGACTGCATTTTGCAGAGACTCTTTGTCGTATTGCAACTGCCGGCTCATACTGAAATAATACACAAAACAGTGTATGAGCAAATCTGGTCGATTCTGATTTTAAACCACGAAAAACGTTTAAAGAACCAAAGTGGTAAACAATTATCTGTCCGTAAAAATTGAATTAAAATGAATTGAGTTCAATAATATTTCTCTCTAAAAAACCGGTATCCGGAAGACCCGGCTATGCATTTGTTTTCGTCTCTTCCGGATACCGCTTTATCATATGTAAACAATGCATGACGTCATTTTTACACAAATCACATGAGGTGTCTATGTTTCTACGATCAATATGCATCTTCACATGTTAAATAATCATAAATAGAACGTGATAACAAAAATCACAAGTTTCGGCATAGCTAAGCGTACTATGTAAAAGTCATAACCTATTTTTACCTTGCAAACAAACTTGGTTCTCTCTGGTGTTTGAAAAGTCCCGCGAACGAAAGGTTTTTAAAAACCGGAAAAGGAAGAAGGAACAAACTGCCCATGCGTACAAAAATCGTGGTATGACGTCATATGGTAAAATGGCGCGATTTTTTTAAAAAGTATACGGACTTAGACGATATCCGGACATAGCCGAGGGCGCTCTACTGACATATACCTCGACTATGCAATTAACCAAATTCTACTGTGTATAAGCAAAATATCACAGCGTGCTCAGGCCTCGTGAAGACACCGAAGATCGTAAACGCCGTATCGACCCTCTACTCATACGGAGGTGAACCAATCTTTTCATAAAGCATCAGTTGGAAAAATAACACATTCAGATGAAGAGCTAACATCTTAAGAAAAGAATCTGTGCGATCACAAGGAAAGGGAAATACTAGGTGTACTAAAACAAGCGCAAATATTATCTACTATTTCACTTACAAAGAATCCGCCATTTTGTCTAAATGCATATTTCTGCGGTGCAGTGTGGGTATTTTCTCCTTGGACACGTGGAGTGTCACATGATCATGACTACAAAAATAGCACACATGGCTCAAATTTTTCACATCGGCCTTACTTTCATAATTATCAGTTTTGACTGTGGTCGTTATATACTCTTTAAAGAGCAGGATAATCTTAATAAGCACAATATATATTTAGTTCAAATGATTGGACAACAAAGGACATAGTTTTGTAGTAATTAGCTCTACCGATGGTTTTTGCGCAGAAGAAAAAATAGGTCAAACCCCTGGAGGAATTTAAGGGAAAGTAATCTATTTTTGGCCAAGGCATATAGATACTTGATCTTTATATTAATTATGTGCTAGATGATGGGTTAAAATACTTTATAATGACAGGAACGTATATATCTATATATGTTAGAGCTGATTTGGGGAAATATCTATCGGTACACAGGGGGTTGATCTAGATCAATATTTTACAGAGACATAAATACATGTTATCAAGAACGTATATACGTATATACGTTCCTGATGTTATCTAGGTGTGGCATCCAGCCCTGGAAAGTTGGTCCATCTGGCTCAGCCGCTGGACCCCCGGACTGAAGAATGAATCCAAGACAGGTATCTTCCTGCGCGGCTGTTTTTTCGACCAATATCCGATGTTTTTAAAAGACACCGGCTAAGTATGTCACACTACGGGACACCAAAGAGACCGGAGATGCTGAAGGCGCACTCGAAAGTAGTTCCCCCGAGTTATAGTGCCAACTTTTTTGCCTTAAAATGGCACTTTATGGCACATAAAGTTCTGTTGAAGCATGGTAAAGTAAACCTCAGTATTTACGTTGAATTTATTTCATTTATTTTTACGAAAAGGGAGATTGTTCACGAACGAAATGACGAATCGAAACAGCAATTGCAGGTGCACA
Organism: Gari tellinella; assembly: GCA_922989275.2. Taxonomy (NCBI): domain Eukaryota; kingdom Metazoa; phylum Mollusca; class Bivalvia; order Cardiida; family Psammobiidae; genus Gari; species Gari tellinella. The sequence continues at coordinate 35,670,376 of OV277861.1, read as the reverse complement.
ACTTCAGACGGAAATCAACATTAATTAGGGGCCTACTGCATAATTAAAAAAAATCTGTTCAAATATGGCAGAGTAAAGATCCGGACAAAAGTCATGTGTTAAAAATTACGAAAACGGGATATATATAAATGATTGTTGAAACCTCAATCGCAGGTGCACAACTTCAGATGATGGTGATATAAAATTACTGCATAATTTAAAAAAAACGTCTGTTTGAAGGATTATCGAGTACAGCTCTGTACAAAATTCCGTCTACTGACGGACGGACAGAGATCCTTACAACCTTATTGCTATGTGGCTATTTCCTTTGATCTTGTTTACGAGGCTAGCCTAAATTTCAAATGGGTGTAACTTTGAATGATTGAACGATCTAGAGACTGAATCTGACCATATTCACACTAATGACCAGGTTAATGTCACAAGGGATGGCCAAGTGATTTTTTTCACGTAAGGTACTTCGCATATGGAAGTCTTCTTGCAAGCGAGCGGAAATGCGTATTGACGACATTATTAGTTATACAGTTTCTTCACAGTGTACATGAGGATTTCTTCCCGGCTGAGGAAAACTGTATAACGAGCTATCGGAAGCAAGACTCAGGGACCTGCCAGCCAGTGAGCTGACACGGTAGGCCTACATGGAAATGCAGCTGTTTTCATTGGCTGGCAGGTCCCTGAGTCTTGCTTCCGATAGCTCGACAGGATTGAGTGCATTCAATCGTGCATCCTCAGTTTTAATTCCATTTCGGCCAAGAAACATTCGCTGTTTGGATCTTTCAACAGTCGCATTATTTCTGGGAAAGTTTGACGCCGAATATGCCCATTTTTCTTATGAATAACATTGTCAGAAACATATGACGTCACAATTTTACGCTCAACGTTATCTGCTTTGGCGCGATTTTGTTATAGTTTATTGTAAGCGCTGTACAAGACAAATTCCGAAATATTTCGTTTGAACAGTGAAAACTTTGCTGTATAGTAAATTCGTTATACAGTTTCTTCACAGTGTACACGAGGATTTCTTCCCGGCTGGTAAAATCATGTAAACCTCGCCTAACGGCTCGGTCAATATGATTTACCTCAGCCGGGAAGAAATCCTCATGTACACTGTGAAGAAACTGTATAACTAATAATGTCCAGAGCTCGTTGACCAATGAAAAGTAAGGAATTTACTTTGCAGTATAATAAAGACCTTTTTCCGCACGTGCTTATACTAGAAAATTTATATAAAGGAAATGTTGATAAGATTCAGCGTAGTTCTTCATAGCGCAGTCGATAGATAGATTAACTAGCAGTCCAGGGATCATATGTTCGACTCCCATTTGATCCAAATATTTTTTTAAATGAAGTGTCCGATTTTATTGACTTGTCAATCCATAACGCAGTGATCGAGGGACATGCTATGTTTAGTCTTCGTTGATTATAATTAGTGATGCTAATCATGCTATATACGGTCCAATTATATGTCCACTTATACATGTACGTTTTAGTTTAATGACTTACAAGTCAATAAAATCGGTATACATGTATTAGATTTGATCGAACTATAAAGCCACACATTGAAGCATATCAATAAGACAACCTTTTCAAGATCGATATTGCCCATTATAACGTTTAAACAATATAATTAACATTGTATGCAAGTCCATGAATAAAAAATAATGCGTAGTTCGGATCAAGATAAATAAATAATAAGCCATTACGCGCCTGCATATTAGCAAATAAGAGGTGTGAAAAATAAAACTGGGTATATGCGAAAAAGTCTAGGTAGCGAAAAAGACCATTCGCGAAAGCCACAAGGTAGCGAACATGCTAGAGTAGCGAAAATCCAGGTCGCGAAACGTCCTGAAATCTGTGTTTGATATGGCTCACCGGGCAGCGCTAACAAGACGATATATAACGTTCATATGTTCATTTAGAGTAACAGTGTACCTGGGAACCACAGCTAGTAGTATGGGTTAATAGATAAATGTACGATCAAAAAGTCAAAATAATGCATGTTTATTGGGATGATTTATATGTAGATCTAAGTTATCAAATTTTAATGCCCTATGCATAATACTAGCAAATCTTTCTTTATTTACTCGTTGTCAAATTGCAATCCGATCGCCAACTGGTCTCTTCAACATACTAAGTACTGTCATTATACTTCGTGCTTCAAATCATCTTACCCCTAAAAACTATTCATATTGATGGTCTTTGCAAACAGTTTGCACCCGGATCAAGCCATGGTAAACGTGGGACCTGATCTTGACCAAACCTTGCCAGAACTGTAGGATCCTGTTTCTGTCTACACTAAAGCAGACTGAAGTTCATCATCGAAACCATTTCAGAATTGTAACCGAGACAACATTTTCAGCATTCGACAAACCCTTGTTAAACCCCTTCACTGCCATGACGAGCCACTTTTTAACAATTGCCTTCTGCTTTTGTATCTCAAATATAAATTTAAGCTAGATTCTGTTTTATCTCAATAAATATTGAAATGAGTGTCAAACAGTTTGGATCCTGAACAGACACTGCGTTACGCGGCATTTGATTAGGCTCCAAACTGTTTGCAATTAACCAGTGTACTCGGGGTACGATTTAAATAACCGAATGAGCTTTTATCGTAACGTTCAGACTTATCGGTTGGAGTAACAGCCTGCCTTTTAACTCGGGAACAAAATAGTGAAAGGGATTTCTGGGTTCATTAAAATAGATAGCTTCCCCCTTAAGCTGCGAAGGGAGCTAACTGTTACTCCCAATTAACGCTACCATGCTGCTAATTATCGAGTTGCTCTTGTGATAAGAATGTTGGATCTAAGCTCAGGACACACAGTAACATTACCTGAAGTTTGAAATGCGTTCTTGGTCTGGTATATATAACATTTATGTAAAGCAAACATAGTAATGCCTTTTGATATATAGCAGTTGATATATAGCAGGAACTTCACGACTGGCTTTTGTTAGATTTGTCTCCCTTCAAACAAGTTGATGCATAGCCACTGAGCACACGCCCCTCTACTATGAAAAGAACGGAGATCCTTCAGTAAATTTAGAATTATTAACGTTCACATAGTCATACATAATGAACACAGCTTTATTTAACAGAAGAGTAAAATCAAGGAGCAACCAGAACAGATAAGTGACTGTGCCCCATTAAATGTACCATGTTACATTGTAAATTGCAGACAGATTTACAAATCAGACAATTACCTTAATATAACTACACAGTTTGTAGAGAATCTATATACATATAACTATCATTTGAACTTAAACAAAGTCACTGAATTACTCGATATTTAGTGTATGTCTACAAACTTCAATATATTCAGGCTGAGCGGTTTGCACACTGGGTGACCTAGTTACAGTTGTTCTGGTTCACCTAGAGCTTCCCGCCATTAGTAGGCCTTATGCTGTACAGTAAGCCCTCGCTACGGACACTATACAAACAAAGACAATAAAAGACAGGTGAATGCTTATAGAAGCATATTAGTTAAGAAAAAAGCTACTAAATGTAAATGTCCTTTATTAGTTTCATGTTTCCTAGCATGTATTGAAAGCTATTCTATAAATTTATGTTTAAATGCGTTTTCTCTTTGATAGCGCTAGCGGGGTTAACTGTATATTAAATAATCAACAACCAAACTGTGTTAAGCGGTCATTCAAAATGTCCGAAGATCCATTTTGTTTTTGAACACAGACTCGGAAGCTTAAACCTTTGCCCGCTGGTCGCAACTTTACTGATTTTAACAAACAGTTTGGATACAGATCAGACGCCGCGTTACGCATCGTCTGATCATGGAGAAAGGACTTTCTCCATGGTCTGATCTGGATCCAAACGGTTTGACACTCTTCTGTAGGAAGATGTATAAATCAAGATTTACCGATTTTGCAGACGACAATTTCGAAGCAGAAGATATAACCGTAGGATAAGGATTAATGCAGAACAAAAGTTTCAATTTCTAGATCATATTTTTCGGCGGAGCTGACTGTTTTCTATTTAGACACACTTTATATTTGGCCACACATTTCAACCAATAATATTTGATCAGAAATTTAGAATTAAGAGCACCTGTTGAAACTGAATAGTCTGATTGGATAGTAGCCAGGGCTCCAGATAAGGGAATTGTTTCAAAACTTAAAATCTTTATTTGTGCATTAAACCTGTGGTGTCACTAAACATATGAATTGTCTCTTCGAGACAATCAAAATGAGTGGTAATACCATAGGGTTTGGTGTTAAAAGAGGTGAAAAAATGTGATTTGTTTAGTTTACTCCCTCTTATCTGGAGCCCTGTAGGCTGGTTTATGTCCCATTACAGTTTTACATGATGTGGACTGTGGGTGTAAAATTTAGAGATACAGGCTGGCTTTTACTACACTGGGCTGATGAATAGGCCACAGAAGTTTCCACTGTTGACAAAATTATGCTTCTATTTTAAGATATGATCTGAAATCTATTTATAGATATACAGAGGAAGCTAGGTGTTTCGTTATTGTTTACAACCAATTTGTTTTAATTGTTAACTATTTGTACACATTTGCCATACATTAAAATTTAAAAGCAATATTTTATATATGAATAGCCTCAAGTGAGTTAAACACAATTGTGTTGTTTCATCATTATTTACAAGAGTGAAGTACAGTAGATTGTTGTATCTGTACATTTGTTCATGCTATAGTTTGTTTCAAGAAACTCTATGAATGAAGTTTGACATATAGAACAATAGATTAATGTGAGGATCTCCTACCAGTAGCTAGGATATGCGTTAAATTATTGTTTTGTTTTGCATTTCTGTACATGATAGTTTTGCATTTTAAATAAAAGTTCCTGTTTCAATTGAATACTTGTATTTTTTGCTTTTCAATCCAAGATATTACAATTCTTTGAAAACCTCAATTTCATTCAATTTTGCACACCCATCTATATAGCCTTAGTTCAACCACTCATTCCGCCGAATATCTTTTTTAAAGATATTTCTTGTTCCACATTACCACCTTCACTGGCTTACGTACAATGGTTATTTCACTTATTTGTAAGCTTTTGGATCCTGATCAGACATCGCTCATTGCGGCATCTGACCAGGATTTAAACTGTAGTACAATTTTCAATATTTAAAGTCAAAACACCTATAATTTAAATTTGAGAAACCAAAGCAGACGACAATTGTTTAAACAAATGACGTCATGGCCGTGGAGGACAGTCACCTGTTTAATATAAACTGACTGTTCCATTTGATATGGAATGCCGGTCACGACATGCCAATTGCTAAATGCTGCTTTGCCAGTTGCTAAATGCTAATACATCCAAAAATAGCTTACTAGATCAAACTACAGCACCAGGCTTCACCAGATGTTGTCCTTAGACATTGCCGTGGAGGTAAAGTGAAATATTGTTGTATGTTGTCCCTCACAATAGATGCAGACATGTATAAAATTATTAAGCAACTGGCAAGTGGCATATTGGCATTTAGCAAATGGCAATGTAGCAACTGGCAAACAAGCATTTAGCATCTAGAAACTGACTTAACTGGTCAAAACAGCAAACAAAGTATTGTGGGTTTATTGTTTACACTCATGACTACCATCTAGTCGATTAGACGTCACGGTGGTACAGTAAACATTTGACCCCGAAAAAACACTCTTCAGTTAGTAGATATTAAAATAATGACAAATGGCAATTAGCATTAAGCAACTGGCAAATGGCATATTGGCAAGCATTTAGCAAATTGTAAATTAGCAATTGGCAAACAAGCATTTAGCAATTGGCATGTCGTGACCGGCATTCCATATTGATCCATCATTTTCCAGATCTGAATAAGTTATGTGAGGCGACCTCACGGTCATTCAACATCAACATCTACTGTATACTAGACATTCGCCCCAAATACTAACAACAACAACAATAACATTACGACAGTCACTGCATGTCGGTTTTCGTCTGGACTTGTGGAGACCCGTATACAATGCCATGAATGCAAAAAGCTTACGACAACCGAATGTCTGCTGCGTTTTTACATATTTACATCCAATCATAGATATTTATATAAGTATTTTACCCGTTTTGAATGTGAGAAACGCCCTCAGAACGCACCAGAGACCATCTAGGAATAAAAGTTCCCCCTGGAATCATGTCCCCGGATCACCTCTAGTAAGAATGCGTACACAGAGTTATCTTTACCTTCTTGTCTTGTCTTCTTGTTACTACTCATTAGAATCGTCTCAGAATCGTCTCTTCGAGACGATTCTAATGAGCATTGACACTACAGGGTTTGAAGCAGAAAATAAGATTAACGGTTTTTAGACTGTCGGCTTTAGCCGTCAGGATTATGTTACTATACCATTTCCAGAGGTTGTGATCGTACAAAGCCATGCAACTTTAACTATCTCAGATTAATACGCCAGATGCGTATCCACACACAGACACTATTGAGTGGAGCAATATAGTAGTTAGGATATACGTGTAAAGCCACTACTTACAGTTGGACTTTTACTCAGATTGGCTAGCTTAGTAACATATATCAATACGAACTGTTTGGCATTCGGGTGCGATTTTGCAGTTTGGATTCAGATGAGTATTGACATTCTGCACGGGCGATTTCGTGATTATTGCCAATGATGCAAATAGTTTGAATCCAGATCAGATCGTGATACGAACTGTTTGACTCTCGCGTGCGATTTTACAGTTTGGATCCAGATGAATGTTAACCTTCTGTACGTTGCAGGCGATTTCTTGATTATTGCTGCAAATAGTTTGGATCCAGATAAGATCGTGATACAAACTTTTTGACATTCGGTGCGATTTTACAGTTCGGAGCCAGATCATAGTGAATAATTACCTTCTGCAGGTTACGCACGAATTCATGATAATGGCTGCAAATAGTTTGGATCCAGATCAGATCGTGATATGAAGTGTTTGGCACTCGGTGCGATTTTACAGTTTGGATCCAGATGAATATTAACCCACTGCACGTTGCGGGCGATTTGTGATTATTGCTGCAAATAGTTTGGATCCAGATCGTGATATGAACTGTTTTAACACTGGGTGCGATTTTACAGTTTGGATCCAGATGACTGCACGCTACAAGCGAATTCATGAGTATTGCTGCAAATAGTTTGGATCCAGATCAGATCGTGATACGTACTGTTTCAACAATCGGGTGCGATTTTATAAATATATATATAAAAAAAATCAACTCATGCAATTGTTGAAGACGCAAAGTTTGAGTTTATAGTGAAATAGTGAGAGATTTGTATAAGCAGTCTGGTAGCTCAGTCGGGGAAGCAATCGCCTCTTAAACCAGGGTTTCAATGAAGTACGAGTTCCTGTCTGACTGTATATTTTTCTCACCATATATGTATTGTCAAAAAGCGTTGTAACCCTAGTTATGGGCAAATGAAGAAATCAATGAAAAGGCATGGACTTATGGGACTGCTTTATGAAGAACAATATTGGAGTAGAAAACTCCTCCAGCTTTACTATTGTCTTGCATTAAACATAGCTGCAGCATACCTTGAAAACTGCAATTAAATCTCGCACTATATAGGAAGAGACATATTGGGTGTACTTTTATCACACCGACAGTCTTTCAGCGCTTTCAGCGCTTTCAGCGCTTTCATTTAAATACTCCCCTTATCATGCTTATCCACGGAGTTTATATATGTATTTACTGCGTGCCTTACCTAGAGCTCTGAAGATACCTTAATTTGACGAAGGATATATCTGTAACTCGTCCATTCCATTAACGGTATATAGTCTCTGAAATAACAACTTCTCCCTCACATAGAGATATATCCTCAATTCATTTGAAAATATCTTGAATTATTTGAATATACCGTCAATTTGATTGAAGAGCTCTTTAATTGAACTGGAAACATCTATAACCGATCCAAAGATATATGTAAATTCATTAAATTGAAGACATCTTCAATTGTAAATTGAAGGTACAGTCATGGGACATAATTATTCGCCACCCTACGAAATTTTGGCTTTTTTTCCACACATTTTTTACATTTTTGGTGATGCCACATAATTGTCGTACACAAAATTACACAACAGTGTAGGGCAGTTTAAAGTCCCATTGTGTTTTCAGACCTTTTCTTAATGTCTGAAATACAATAACGGCTAACAATCTTATGGGCCAAACTGATCTATGAAATGATGAAGACGGACCTAAATCACCAAAAAGGGCGATTTAAAATCATAACAAACCGAAAATAGAACGTCTGATATCAACATTACCACACGGCTTAGTATCACGTGATACAGCCGGATTCAACTTCACCGTGTGCAACCGTTATCTACCTTCGCCCGTCCATCCATCAGTCAGTTAGACTATCACACTTTATTGTCCGCTCTCTAACTCGAATATTTTTTATCCGATCTTCCACAAACTTGCTGAAAATGTTCATTGATATAAAATCAAGGTTTAGTTTGATTACTACTAAAATCGCATAAGGTATTTTTGAGTTATTGCCTGTTTATTAATAAAAAATGACTGTTTCAGTCATTTTTGTACTCTAAAACAAACAGCTTTTATCGGATATTCACCAAACATGCTGAAAATATTTATTCATATAAAATTCAGGTCTAGTTTGATTATTACTAAAATCGCATGTGGCATATCTGAGTTTTTGCCCTTTATGTATTAGAAATGACTGTTTTCAGCAAATTTTGCTCTCCAACACAAATACTTTTTTTTAATCTTCACCAAACTTGCTGAAAGTTTTCATTAATATAAAATCAAGGTTAGGTTTGAATCCTACTAAAATCGCATGAGGCATGTTGGAGTAATAGCCCTTTAATTATTAAAAAATGGCTGTTTCAGCCTTTTTTGCTCTCTAACACAAAGAGTTTTCATCGGATCTTCACCAAACTTGCTGAAATGCTTTATTTATATAAAATCTAGGTCCAGTGTGATTATTACTAAGTCCCATAAGGATTATCTTAGTTATTGCCCTTTATGTATTAAAAAGGACTGTTTCACCATTTTTTGCTCTCTAACACAAATTCTTTTTTCCTTGACCTAGATTTAATACCAATACACGTTGTCAGCAAGTTTGGTGAAGATCCAATAAAAAGTGTTTGTGTTAGAGAGCAGAAAATGATGAAACAGTCATTTTTTAATTATTCAAGGACAATAACTCAGACATGCCTTATGCGATTTTGCTAGTTATTGAACCTGACCTAGATTCTATACTAATAAACATTTGTATCAAGATTGGTGAAGATCAAAAAAGAAGTGTTTGAGTTAGAGAGCGGACAAGGCTGAAACAGTCATTTTCAGCAAGCTCAAGGTATAGATCCCCCGTAATGTTTTTAATCGCTTACCCATGGTGAATAATATGTACACGTTGTCACTGGATCAAGTAGTGTTTAACCCTGTGCCCATTGGTCGTAACTTTACGAGAGTTTACAAACTGTTTGAATCTAGAAAGACGCCGCGTAACGCGGCGTCTCATCTTGATCCAAACTGTTTGACACTCGTCTTAAGGTTTGTTTAATTAAAACAATGCATAAATCTAAACTGAACAAATTTTGCAGACGACAATGTCAAAGCAGACGTATGTGCAGCAGAATAAGGGTTAACAGGGTAATTCTCAGTGCTCCAGCTATACACATGTAACCGGGAGTAATCTGAACTAATCTAACATTTTCTCACTCATTTCAGCACCGAATGCTATGGTGTTACTACTGATTAAACCGTCTCTTCGAGGCAATTTTAATGAGTATGACACCATTGGGTTTAAAAGCAGAAATAAAGATTTTAGTTTTTCGAAATACTTCCGTTATCTGGAGCCCTGTATTTACAGAGTTGCCCCTCTTTCCATTCACAAGGGAGGCTTTTTAATTTGTGCAGCACAAAAATATTATAAATAAAATTTAAAAAGCGAATTTCTTAGATAAAGCCGGTTTTTGTGAAAGAATCACGTCCTACGTAGTTCAAATGGGACCCCAAACAACCGTTTTATGCAGGTTTCTCAAAACACAATGCGGCTTTAAAAGCTAGAGTGTTGACTTTTCAAATATAGATCTATTATCTGCTGTTCGGACCAGTATATCTGTTGCTAGGCAACTTTAGAATATAAATGAAAAAAGTCGACTCGTTCCACTAAACTGGTTGCCATGGTAACAAATGTGACAAATAACTAGAATTGAAGAACGTTTTTATTTAAAAAAAAAAAAAGAAATTCTCCCACACAATAGTGCTCTTTCAAAAGGAAAATAAAGAAAGCTACAGAAAGTGTTAATGTTTATGTTTACTGACATGCAATAAATGCTAAAATTAACATGGGAGTCTATGGGAAATCAATTTTACCGATTAAATTTTAGAACTGTGTGACTGACCATGAAGTTACAGAGCTTCAGAATGACATTTTCTTATTTTCTTATTAATCGCATATGTAAGGTGTTCGTAAATCCGGTGAGGTTTTACATAATTTTCATCTATTGTTACCATGGCAACCATATAATGTGATAATGGTTCAAATTTTGCATGTACATTCTAAAATTACCTAGCGACAATAACCAAATAATCACATGCTCAATTCGAGACTAGAAAACATTTAACGGCTCTATGCTCAAACTCTTAAAACCAAACAGAACTACAATGAATGTTAACTTCTAAAATTATTTTCTTCTCGCATATCCAAATAGTTTTTTCTTACAGTAACAGTTTCGGCACTCCTTTGGAGTGCCTTCTTCAGACTGTGAAATTGACCGTTGGAGGATGACGTCATAAGCTTTGTTTAAATCCTGATGAATTTCTTTCGTGATATACAATGAATGTTGTCTAGAGTTTTAATTCTAATAAACAGTTAAGAAATATATACTGATAAAAATGAGCAACTTTTTCGCAGGGTGGCGAATAATTATGTCCCATGACTGTATCTTAAAATGAGTCGAAGCTATATTTAATTGAAATGAAGATATTTGTAATTGGTTAAAACAGTATTTCGAAATATTACACTGTGTCATATTTACAGAACATAATGTCAAAAACACTTAAACATGGATTAGAAAACAAGTTACTGAAACATGTGCGAATTCTTCTCCATATATTTAATTGATTGAAGCAATGATATCGTTTAATAATGAAATATATGTCAAAACGACGTTCCATGCAAAGCTTAGTTTTTCAGCAGTGCAGAATAATTTCTATTTATACCAATATTTGCACATTTTCAACCAATGATGAATAATCAGAACCGTGTATATGAAAAATGAGTTTTGCAACCTTTGTTTATGCCGCATAGAGATAGAATCTACCTACTCATGCCTTTATCATGCCTTGTTATAGAACCAAGAACATTGTTTGGTGGTTATTAAAACAGACTGAACTTGAGTAATCTTTCTGCTTTACATCACACATATGTTCGTGTAAATGAACGTTTTATCAGAATCTAGAAGTTGTACTTAATAAAGTTGTTTTGTTAATGGTCACATATGTAAACATTAATCCTTATCCTGGCAGATTGCGACTTGGACAACTGATATTTCCAAACAGTTTTGCGTCTGGTCTGGATTCAAAACTGTTTAACAATCGTCTTTTCGCCTTTAATTTTCTTACATTTTAAAGGAAAAACGTAAATCTTAATAGCAGACAGCAATTTCTAAGCAGACGATATTGCGACAGGATGAGGTTTTACCGTTTACTGATGGTGAGAGACCAGTAAATAACGAGTGATTTCATTGGTCAAAGCCAAAAACGGTAGAGAGTCCTGACAGCTAATTGCAAATGGCAGCCTCCATTCAGCAAATAAATCAAATAATGTAATGAAAATGTTTTCTATACTTGCGATATACATTGTCACACAAGTTCAGTGTATTTTAGAGTAGCGAAAATGCACTCTGGTTATTTTTTGGAGCGATATTTAATACGCAGTAAATTTCGGGTTGGGTCTACAGCATCCTGTTTCGGCGGATGTAGCAAAAATCTGGCATGGTCAATATGGCACTTACAGTTTATTTTTAGATGAGACTTGGTTGGCTCTAAAGTTTCGAAGGAAAAATACCGTTCCCCTCATCGGGTTCAAATTTCGTCAACACAGCCTTGAACGTTATAATGGAGGTCTATGGAAAATGATTTAGTGGTCTCTGACCTGATGTACAACTTGATATACGTGCAATATATACGAGATATACACACTGTCACAGGAAATATGATATAGGCATTATATGTGTATCGAACGGGGGGGGGGGGGGTGTTAGATATTAAGGGATATAACTCGTACTAACAAGATGGTCATACTATTACACAGAATTAATGTTCTTGTCACTTGTACTTATCGAATACTATCTTGAAATAATTCTCCCATAGCCAAAAAGCAATTTAGCTTTAGTTATATCCAATAATTTTTAGGCAGAGTTATGCATATCACAATATCAAAATAAACCAGAATGCTCTAGAATTTACCTTGTTTTAAGCTGTCACCTGTATCCATGTACATGTAGTTTCAATTTACGAGTTAATGCATTGTTGGACGATTTTAAACTTGTAATCTCTTCACCGTCTTTCCCCGTGTAGATCTACAATGATTATTTGAACACAGTTAATATCCGAATCAGACGACATGTAAAGCGGCATGTGATCAGGATCCAAACGGTTGAGAAAAAAGCAGACGATGTTTCATTGTTTCAATCTTTGAAACCATTTATAGTCAGTGTCGAGTTTCCAATTTTTTTGCTGAAGTCTTCATCCGCCAAAGAAAGCAACACTCAATAATATTGTTAGAAATTATCAGTTCCCTAAAAACGAAAAATTGATTAATTCTACTGTATTAGAAGAAACAGTGATCCGATTTGTTAAAATAATAATAATTCTATTGTATAATATACATTACACTATGAAGTAAAATGTGATGATAATAAGATAAGTATAATCTACTTTCACTTTCTTTTGTGTACGAAAAAAATTCGGGGCCAGAAATGTGGCAGAGGACTTATATAGGATATTTTTAACAGCTCTATGATTTTGAAAGAGTATGCTCTTTCATCGCAAAAAGCAGCGAAACACAGCTTTGGAAATAGTGTGGATCCTGATATGACACAGCGTAACGCGGCGTATAAGCTGTTTGAAGCCCGTGTCGATATTTCAGTCAACAAACTTTAAAATTAAAATATTGCCAACAATACAATACCAATACTGACGATGTTTAAGAAATAATAAATTCATACCAGTGTTTTATCGTACAATCGAACACTGGTAGGAGTTGAGATGCGTAGTAACTTAATCACGAGGCCTTTAGGCCGATTGGTTTAATTAAATTTGTACCGAAGAAACGGCGCTACATTTCTTAGCGTACGCATTTTCGAAGCCATGCATGAACGTTACAGCGCGTGAGTGTTCTATTGAGAGTTCGTACACTGATGCGTTCCTTCTTTGTTTATTTAAGGGCGTGCGGGAAGTGGGTTAGAATATTGCATTAAACCTTTCACTAGCAACATTTCCGAGAGTTTTTACCCCTTCACCGTTTCATTGTCAAAATTGTTGTTTGCAAGATCGTTTCAAATTAAGATTCCATAAAGTATGTCATAGCATATCGAAACGAGTGTCAAACAGTCTGGATCCTGACGCCGCGTTTCGCGGCGTCTGATCAGGATTCAAACTGTTTGCAAACCGCTTTCAAGTGCCATTGAGAGTGAAAGGGTTAAAGCAGACGGTGCAATTTGGCTGGGAAAGAGTTTAAAGGTTGAGAATCAATAATAGAAGTAACTGATATGTCATTGACCTATGATATTTGGACTTTCTACTGAGCATTCAGACATAACAAACTAACAGTATGTGCAAAATAATTGTTGTAATATAAGTCTGTACCGGTGTACCCTCAAACTATCATTACGGTAGAACGTACCTAATGGGATCGGATCAATGGCGGTCAATATCGGCACTCTACGCAGAACGATTTGCCACATTTTCCGTATGATTTATACCCCTTCACCGTTTCATTTTCGTCTGCTTGAATGTTATTCTCAGCAATGTCGTTTCAAATTTAAAAAATAAGGTAGTATGACTGGAGGAATTTCAAAACGAGTGTCAAACAGTTTGGATCCTTATTAGACGCCGCATTACGCATCAGAATCCAAACTGTTTGCAAACGCGCTTTTAAGCGTCATTGAGAGCGAAAGGGTTAAAGGTCGAACTCAAGATGATATGAAAAAGATTTCATATATATCAGAGATTCTATACTGTCTCGAGTGACATGAAATGGTATTCGACACTCCACAATTCCATGAAGTACTCATTCACAAAATTGGATATCTCTAATTGATATGGTAAATGACATATGCTCCGGGAAAGCTGTTTCTATAACTGCGGTCAAATGTCAAATAAAAAGCCACATTGATCTTAAAATGGTATGTTACACTCCGCCAGTCCAAGATGTACTCACACGCCAAATTTGGTATCACTAGCTGATTTGGTATATGATATATACTCTGAACAACTTTTATAATAATATAATTGAGATCAAAAGTCGTGTCCAAGGTCACAGTGACCTGGAAATAATGGCCATACTAAGACGTACAACACATTACATTCAGTATTCATATATACTAGTAGATGTGGTGTATGGAATTCAAGATAAACCTCTTCTATAGTTGAAGTCAAAGGACAAGGTCAAAGTGAAATCATAAAAAGCCATATTGATCTAAAAATGGTATGTTACACTCCGCCATTCAAAGATGTACTCGCACACAATTTAGTATCCTTAGCTGATGAGGTATAAGACTGATCCACTGGACAAACGTTTTCTATAACTGATGTCAAAGGTCAAGTTAACATAGACCTTGAAATTTATGCGACACTTCAACATTCCGAGATGTTCTCACACATGTTTTCATTGCAAACAGTTTGGAACAAGATCAGATACCGTGTAAAGCCCGGCGCCTGTTCAAGCTCCGGACTGTTTGCCACTCGAATTAAAATGAATAGTCAGAAAAGTAAGAATGTTATAATTTTCAAAATTGTTATGCAATGCTTTTGCCTTTCGTTTTCGCTAAAACGGGAAATAGGGTAATAATGTCTTCTCCACTGAATCCTTAGCTCATGTGGTACTAGAGATATACACGGACAGACGGACTAACACATATGTACAGTAAAACCCTTTCAGGATCAAATTTATCGGGAGGTTTTTACCCCTTCGCCGTCATATTGTCGTCTGCTTCAATATTGTTGTCTGCAATATCGTTTCAAAGTTAGATTTTATGCAGTATAACATACGTTATTTCAAAACAAATCACGATACTGATCAGACGCCGCGTTACGCGGCTTCTGATGAGGATCAAAACAGTTTGCAAAAGTTTTATGACGTCATTGAGAGTGAACGGATTAACGGTACTTTTACACATTCATGACGCTATCCGCTTAACCCTTTGAACCCTAGTCCCGCATATAGGCGTCCTTTTCAAACAGTGTACATGTGAATAGTACACTTGTCCTATGCAAACAGAGAAGACCCAGATCAGAGGGCTCCGAAAGGAGCCCTCTGATCAGGGTCTTCACTGTTTGTCATAATGCCAAAAATGGACAAAAACAACCCTTAAAAGCCAGAAATGGACTTGACTAAAATCGAAACGGGAATTGTCCATTTAAAGTTTCAGGGAGGAAAGAGTTAAAACAATTAATTGCTGTCTGCTTTTATTTCTCAGATTGTACTTTTTGGTATATTTGACTAACTGACTGTCAAAAGTTTGATACCGCCCAGACGCCACATCAGGCGGCATCTGATGAGGATCAAAACTGTTTGCTAACAACCATTATATTAGGATAAGGCAGTGAATGGGGTTAATTACTATATCTCTACAACAACATAATATTATGTCATTGGGCATACACATATTAATTATATTTTCTTATGACTGTGTCCGATTACATTTACTTATGATACAAGAGATTAAGCATTGGGGTAAAAGTAGTCATATACGAGTACATACATGCTGGAAATTTGTTACATTGAAATATCAATTATTTCAGTCGTAATTGCTCCGACAGCGTTATTGGTTTATATGGTTTTATAGCAGTAACGGACAGACTAAGTGGACACAACACGCAAATCTTAGCGGACACACGAGTGTTCCTGTAAATATAAATCATAAAGTATTTCAGACGAATAAATGATTCTGCAAAGAATACACATACTGTATAGATATTGTAAAACTAAAACTGCACTTACAGAGACTCATATAGACAATGTTTAAAAAAGATTAATAGATAGTCCGAACTACACACATATTTACAGTCAACATTAACATTTTCAGTAAGGCTGAAACTGCATAAATGTATACTACACGAAAGTATACAAGCACAGCATAATCTACTCATAAATGTAAACATTCTTATCTGAAACTGCACACATATATACAGCCAGCGCGAAAATTAAACAAAAAAACGAATATTATACATTTGTGTAGTTTTAGATTATATGACCTAGGACATATTAAGCCTTCTTGTTCTTTATGAAAAAAGCCATTTTCCGCACCCCATGATTCTCCCAGCAATAGATTTGAATTTAACATATTTAACCCATTCATGTATATTACATACACTGTCTCTCCATCACTAGAAAACTAGGACAATATCGATGACATTTTTTCTCTACAGAGAAAAGTATTTACATGTCTGGTTTCACTTCAAATTCCACCATACTGCACACACATATTCCACAGCCACCAGAGGAAGTAGTTCTACAAGAAAGCAACAGAAAATGAAAACACACATAAATTACTTTTTAATATGCAATAACGTGACATGCCAGGTCTAATAGACACTTTCAGAACCATTCGGAATTTACTATTTTTTGGAATACTTTTTTACACCTGGCAAAGGCTACTAATATGTATATATAGGCAGAGTGAAGATAGAAATAAGTTAAAAACAAACAGTAAAACTGTTCGAAATGGTCACTCTAGCTATGAAAAACAATTAAGGACTAGATGTAACATACAGCAGACAACTTGGAGAACTTTTATACATATACAATTCTACTTTCTTTTTCCGCACGAGAGAGTTATACTGGAGTCGATTTAAGCCGTTTGCTCACAATGGTAATCATTACATGTACGCTTGTTGTCGTGTTTGTGATCTTGTAAGTAATTCTGTATAAACAATTTCGCGCCAAATATTATCGTCTGCTTCAACCAATTTCACCTCCGCAATATCGTATACTTTAATATGACCGTTAAAACTAGATTTATGGCAAACTGTTTGAAAAAACGTTATCAGTTCCGAACAGTTTGATTTCTGATCAAACGCAACGCGGCGTCTGATCAGAAACCAAATGACATGTATAGTATTTACAAGATGGACTGAAGTGGTGTATGATGCTTAGAGCATTATTGTAGATCTTTTTATACATCCACTTCATGTGACAATCTTAGTTCCATTACAATAACAGATACCGTAAAGCCCCGCTCTTACAACAGCCTGCTACATGTGCCAGGCAAGACTGCAAGCAAGATGAAAGTAAAGCACTGGAGCTTTCTGTTTTATTTTCCTTTCAATTAATGTCGCAACATTTCTTGAACAAAGTAATGTTCAGTTTAGTTGTCGCATTAGTACGTCGTATAAGTATTTTACTGTAATTTGTAGCATTCGATATTTACCCCTTTACTGCCTTACCCCTGGCACAATGGTCTGACCAGACGCCACGTCACTAATCAATATCCAAACTGCTTGGCACGCATTACAATATACTTTTAATCAATTCACCTATAATTTATATTTGAGAAATAAAGCAGACGACAATTGTTTAAAGCAGATGACGTCATGGCAGTGACGAGGTTAATACCGATGTATGCAGACATGTCTGCAATACTGAGGTAATTTTATAAAGAAGGTAGTTACTGCAATCTTGAAGGTTATCCACGATATGTAAAATGAACCATCTCTATTACGACCAATAAAATACGACTAAAAGACAGGTAACAGCTTTAAGCAAGGTGAACGTAAAACAGAAAGCTCCTAAAGGAGTGTGTTGCTTTACGCTCGCCTTGCTTTAAGCAACCTCTTGCAATAAACAACTGATAGATACCAGTATTTTGTGGTCGGAATAGAGAAGTTTTGGTGTATTGTTGACAGTCTTCTAGAGGGCATAATGGAGCCGGACAGATAAAGACCCCCTACGGAGCCACTATATCTCCGTTCAATAATATTCCTTAAGAACGTCAATTCGCTGTTTGCACTGAATGACATGATACATGGAAATAACGAACTTCCATTTAATGTTGTTCTGTAAATGAAACTCCAGATATATTACCACACTGCAAAAACAGTTGCATTCGTTGTTGTCAAATCTCTGTAGCCAAACCATTTACCCAATGGCTTCTTTCTTTTTTGGGAAGACAGAGATACCTACTCAAAGAACGTTGAAAGTAAAGCAGAATGCGCATTTCAGTCTGCTCTAAAGTACGATCTGCTAGGATTTAGAAAATAACTCTTGCGGTGCATATTTTTGGCTCTTTGAATGGGATATTTTTTTCTTCATGAGTTGCATGATTGGCTTTCACATTACTTTAAAACAATTACCTCCCCATACAAATACGGAAAATTGCAGTGGGCTGTAAGCAGCGGAGCGGGGTTTGGCACAGGAGCACAGATTTAGCAGCACAATAAATCATTTCTCTTAATTAGTTTAAGGTTGTGGCTCGAGTTCCGAAACCTCAAAATTCTTACGTCATGAACATTTGAAACAAATTGCTTATTAATCAGGCTAAACTAGATTTTGATGACATAATCGTAAATGTTAGACACAATCTTCATGAAATGAGTCTTATATGTAGTTTTAATTTAGCGTTTTTCTATCATGTCCATGGACATAACCAGGGTATGTTTTACTTTGTCCCATAGCCACGTGTTGTTACGACTCGTATTCAAGACATAAAAATGACGCAATATTGTCGCTTATAAAGATAAATTGTATGGATGTAAAATATCTGAATAAAGATAAAAATAACCAGTGAAGAATAGTTCCCAATAACCGCGTTTGAGCAGCTTGAACGCCTTCTATAAAAGCACATTGCAAAAGTTTTCAAGCCAGATCAGACGCCGGGTCACCCGGCGTCTGACCTGGCTTCAAACCGTTTACCGTTCAGAATAAAACGAATAGTCAACATCATTTTGTACATTTTATTACATTGAGTTTGTGTTCAGTTAGACAAACGACACTTTCATGTATTGACTATGTTTGAAGGGCGTTTACTGCTCGCATTCAAGACACTACATGTATGTTAGAACTCTATTTTTCGTCGCAGACGTACCATTTCTCTTTCTAGCGAACTTTTCCGATTTCGACCAATCAGAACTAAGGAGTCAAGCGTTTCCTCCTTCAAACTCTAAAGGCCTTGGCTGGTGTTTTGACTTTTCTCAAATGTTACTGGTATTAAAACGTGTGTACAATCAAGAGATACAGACTTAATCAAGGCTGCGTGCAATCAAACGGTACCATATTTTAACAGATCTAACGAGACAGATCCCATCATTCCATAGCATGTTTCTAATTTAAAGATATGTGACCACTTAAAGCAGATTGAAAGTAAAGCAGAATTTTAAGTAATTTCTTTAAATATGCATGTGGTTTATTTAATAAAATCAATATAGTACAGGACATAACATTATGTTTAACGATAAATCATTAAAAACATACAATATTACGATACTTTTCCATCTCAATAACGGATCACAACTTTTTAATTGCCCTTTGACCCCCTTCCTCTGAAGGGTGTAGATCCGACATTGTTACTAATAACTACACGGTTTTTAGGCTTTTTGAAGCTGTAGTTTAGTTTATCTTTACCGTAATTCATGTTTGTTTTCCATGCTCAGGTTCAGTGGAGAAGTGTCTGAGGCTAACAGTGCACAGTAGGATGTTTGCCAATTCAATAATCTATTTCTCGGCCTAAAATAATCTTATTATAAAATTGTACTCACGTGGATCATTTCAACTGAAATGGTTTCAACCATGTGGTACGGAATTCTATCAGTATTTAGTACTTTTTACCATTGTTGCTATCCCGTTTGACATACCCGAGTAGTCATTTTAAGGGAGCATTTCACCAGACTGGTAAAAGTATATACATTTTGTTTTCTAATTCTCGAATGGCACGGTACCTATTATAACGTTAACTAGTATAAAGCCAAACTATCACTTACTGGGACACATATTTTAGTATTTAAACAGGATCAAACAGGATTTGATAGGCGTCTGATCCAAATCCAAACTATTTTATAAGAAAAAATGCCTTTGTTTCGTAATTGGTTTATTGTTGGTTGTTTTGAAAATAATTCAAATCATGGTCTGATATAAACTCATTCAACCCTAGTGGCGAGAATGTTCGTCTTCTACAAACAGTATTCCTGTGAATAGTGCAGTTGTCCTATATAGATGCAAACAGTATACCTATATCACAGGGTACCTTTAGAAACGAGCTTATCAGGGTCTGCACTGGTTGTCATTTTGAAATACATTTTAAATTCGAACCACTTTAAACACTCAAAATGGACCAGATTTAATTGGGAATCAGAATTGTCCATTTAAATTTAAACTTAAGTAAAAAAAAATCTGCCATGAGCATGGGGACCTGTAGAATGCAACAAGATGCGTGTTATTAACTTTTTCGCTGCCAAATCATTCGTGAGGTTTTTACCCCTTCACTGTTACAATGTCGTCTGCTTCAATATTGTCGTCTGCAAGATCGTTTCAAAGTTAGATTTAAGAAGAAGAAGAACGTTTATTTGACTTAAACTATACAGTTTCTCGTCATACATACAAAACATACATATTTTCAAAATAATATAATACAAGGTCAAATCTGATATGTATACCGACCGAGATCTATTACAGTAATTTTCAGCCTGAAATTATTTACGTTAAGTAAATTAATGAATTAATAAATACCATATTTAAGCAAGTAAGACTTAAGACATGTCGAAACGAGTGTCAAACAGTATGGATCCTGATTAGACGCCGCGTTACACGGCGTCTGATCAGGACCCAAACTGTTTGCAAACGCGCTTTATGGCGTCAGTGAGGGTGAAAGGGTTAATTCTATAAAGGGCGCCAATAAACAACAATAAGAACATCGTTGGAACATGTTTTGCCCATTGAGTCCTGGCGACGAGTATACTCGTTCTTTACAAACAGTGTCTTTATATGAAGAGTGCAAGGGTTTTAAACACACACTGTATACCAAGATGTTCTTCCAAAGGAGTTATCTGATCAGGGTCTGCACTGTTTGTCATTTTAAATATATTGCACAAGAACAACTTTAAAAATCAACAATAGACTTAAGACTGAGTTGAACTCTGGAAATGTCTATTAAAAGTTTCAAGGGTGAAGGAATTAACCCTTTCACTGTCATATGCACACGGCTGCCATAAGTTGATCTTGAAAAATTCCAAGATTTTCGTTTGTTTCATTTTCAAATGCGATTACTGCATGCAGGACTATATCTATATCTCTCTCTTTTTTTGAAAATTCTATTTTTCAGAACAGTAGCAAACGATAACTGTTGCAGACAACATTTTCAGCTAACATTCAAATAATTACCATTACAGTGCCAGACAATAAGGAAAGCTGATTGAATACTTGTTGATGTTTGATCTGGATCCAAACTATTTGTGTTATGGCAAGTGTTATCAGAGCGTGAGACAAACATTGACAGTACTATATTAAACGTATGGTAACTAACAATAATAGTTTGGATCCAGATAGGAAGCCGCGATACGCATCACGGAATCAGGGGCCAAACGTTGGCACTCGATTTTTTTCGATCAAACTTCTTTAAAATTTACTTGAAAAAAATGTATAGGCAACATGTTTAAAGCAGACGATACAATTTTGCGCTAAAAGGGCTAAGGTAGCTTAGGAACAATACCAGTGCAGTTAGATAGAAGTTTCATGCATGCAGCCCCAAAGCTCTGGAACAGTCTACCATCAGACATCAGAGATGCTTGCTCAATTGCAGCCTTCATAAAACGTTTGAAAACTCACTTCTTTAATATCTGTTATTAGAAGAAAGTAGGTAATCAATGACTGCTACCTCTGGGCTGTGTTCTTGCTGTGGGTCTAAATGGCAGTTCTCGAGTTGTACCATTGACCTTGTGCCTGTCTGGTAGATATTGCTGGTAGGGATTGCCCAATCGCTTTGAAACCATTTGGCTAGGGGTCTATGGTGTAATTCTTGGCGGCTTTATGTTTATGAACTAAAGGTGTACCACGGCCATGGATTATACAATACTCAACCAAACAACACGGAGAGTATTGTTTTAAACATTCGTTTTACGACTTGTGAACTGCTCTCCGGCTCTACACTGAAACAAACAAACAAACAAACAAATTCAACCAAACAACATGGAGAGTATTGTTTTAAACATTCGTTTTACGATTTGTGAACTACTCTCCGGCACTACACTGAAACAAACAAACAAACAAACAAAACACTCTGTTTTTAATCATGCCATTGATCTTTTAATTATTTGACTCATTTTACAAATGATTTTATAATCTTGGTAATAATATTGGAAGAATGTCCATGTTTCCATGCATCTCAATATTGTATCATTTTTATTGTAAATGTAGTTATTTGTCTTTCTCGCTTTGTAGGTACATTTATATAATTTCATGTGAAGCGCTTTTGAACGCACAACTCCTGTGTGAAAAGAGCGCGATATATAAATCGGGTATGATAATAATAATAATAGTGATTTCGAAAGTTTTAAGCACGGATTCGTTCTCAATCATCTTATTATCAAGGGGCCCGTTTCATAAAACTTCGTACGACAAATGTTGTCGTAAGTCAGCTTATAAAAGTTTCATTTTTTTATTTATTTCTCCATCTAATCCTGTCTTGTGGCATTTCTTTGGAATCGTCTTGAAAAGGCGATTCCAAAATGATGTCACAAGACAGGATTACATAGAGAAATCGGAAATTAAATGTATTTTAAAGATTTGACTTACAACAACATTTGTCGTAGTTTTATGAAACTAGGTATTCAATTTCAAGCATATGATTGATCGGATTTGAATATAAATCGGAACCAATCAGGGCTATATCGCTAGAATATAATTGATCCGATTTGAGCATGAACTTCTAGTTTCGTCAGTGGTCCAAATAAGCATATGCCTGAAGCTCAAATCTGACCAATCTGAGTCTATTGTAAAACGTTTGATATGAGTCTGAGATTGTTTTCAAGCTTTTGATTGGTTAAATTTAAGCAGAATACTAAAATCTGACCAATCAAAAGCGTGAAAGCGATATTAGACTCAACTGAAGCTCTTTAAAAGCATGGACCTAAGTGCTTAAAAATGAGTCCATGCCTAGACTCAAAATGGACAACATGTATAAGCACTGTCATGGTTGTATAATTTATATTTCATTTGTAGTACTATTCCTTAACTTTGTTAACATATATACCCTTTCAAGAAAAGGTGGTCATAAGTCTTACAAGAAAAAAGAAACAGGCCAGTGCCAAGGGATAAAACAACAACAAAAATGCTTACTCCATGTGTACCATGTGGGTTTAAGCTTTGGCATGTCGTTCCGTACAATTTGTTGCGATTTAACTGTTACGCCGTGCATTTTTACTGACATTAATTGAGTTCTACAGAAACGCTGTTGCTACTTACACGCACACATGTTTAAACAAATCATACGTTGGCCAGGAATCTCAACCGTACAGTGGGGATGACGTTATTATTTCCCAATAAACACATGTACACTAAAAGAATTATTCCAGTAGCAAACTTGTAGTTTGAAGCCAGATCAGACGTCGGGTATCCCGGCGTCCGATTGTGCTCCAAACTGTTTTCCCCTCAGATTAGAGAGTTAACCTATGGTTTTCTACATTTTACTGCACTGTGTTTGTGTTTAGTTTCGTCTTAACGGGAGAGAATAACGCATGTTCTCAACTGTAAATGTTTAACCCTCTCATTATCAAATTTATCGTGAGGGCGTTTACCCCCTCACCGCCATATTGTCGTCTGCTTCAATATTTTTGTCTGCAATATTGTTTCAAAGTTAGATTTGAAAAGCAAAAAAAGAATTGCATTAACTTTTTATGTAGAGTATAGCATAGCTACTAAAAAGCTATCATCTACAGAAATGCCAAATCATAATCTAAACCTTATCCTTCTGATTTTGGTGGATCGCAGGTCTGTTTATTTCCTGTCAAACGTCATTGAAACCTTTTACATATTGAGAGAGAACAATCATTTAAATGACAGCAATATAAGATATTGTCCAACAACAAAATATTTCATGAACTACGTTTACTGGAAATATCACCGTTTAAAAAAAGTCAAATTGAAAAGGTCACTAATTGTAAATTACACATGTACATAAAATCTAGCAGTTTAACACACACTAATTTTAGACTTATTGCATATATATTACTAAATTCTACTAGTTACAAAAAATATTTAATAAAAATCTACAGAAATTTAGACAAAAGTTTGAGTTCAACTTTAAAATACTGCCAGCTTGAAATAATACCATAAGTCAACCCCGTAATAAAAACCCATTGAATATTTTAGCCTGTAGATTTTGAAAGACATTTGTCCGATTATGCATGACAAAAGTAATGCTTTAAAGCCCCTCTATTAGGAGACAAAAGTGACAAAAGTAAAGAAAAAAATATCCCGAAGGAACTAGTAATATTAAGTAATATCTATCTTATAATTCAAAATTACTAAATGTTCTACAGGTAGATTTTTTGTAATTTGAAATTTAGTGACTTTTACAATATTTGAGATTTTTAAACATTGGTTTTTCAGAAAATATTTCATGAAATATTTTTGTTTGGACAATATCTCATATTGCCTGTATGAATGTATAGACATTATTGAGTTATACTATTTTATCAAGAAAATATTCCTGTTAACAAAGATTGATCTCCAAAAAAGTTAGACCTGCGAACCACCGTAATGTACAGTTCTATAAAACACACCTTATTCATAGAGTTATTTAAAACAAACTATACTTTAACAGATATCATACCAAAAAATAGGAACATGCTGTCCTAGATATTGCAGACTGTGTCTATTAATTTTGCATTCACAATACATCTCCAGTAAAACTTGTAATTGGATATATAGAACAGAGAATTGATAACTGTACCAATTACAGAACAGAGTATTGCTCATAGTAGCAATACCAGAACAGAGTATTGTTCACTGTACCAATGAAGGAACCGAATATTTTTCGCTGCACCAACGACAGAACAGAGTATTGCTCACTCGACTATTGATAGAACAGAGCAATAACAGATTAGAGTATTGTTCACTGTACCAAATACAGAACAAAGTATTGCTCAGTGTACCAGTGACAGAACCGAGTATTGCTCACTGTACCAAGTACAGAACAGAGTATTGCTCACTGTATCAGTGACAGAACAGAGTAGAACTCTCTGTACCTTACAAAGAACAGAGTATTGCTAACTGTACTAGAGACAAACCAGAATATTACTCACTGTACCAATAGCAAAACAGAGTATCGCTCACTGTACCAATAGTAGAACAGAGTATCGCTCACTGTACCAATAGTAGAACAGAGTATTGTTCACTGTTCCAATGACATAACAGAGAATTGCTCACTGTTTCACTGACAAAACAGAGAATTGCTCACTGTTCTAATGACGGAACAGAGTAGTGTTCACTGTACCAGTGACAGAACAGAGTATTGCACACTGTACCTTTGAAAGAACAGAGTATTGCTCACTGTACCAAGTACAGAAAAGAGTATTGCTCACTGTACCAGTGACAGAACAGAGTATTGCACACTGTACCTTTGAAAGAACAGAGTATTGCTCACTGTACCAAGTCGGAACAGAGTATTGCACACTGTACCAGTGACAGAACAGAGTATTGCACACTGTACCTTTGAAAGTACAGAGTATTGCTCACTGTACCAAGTACAGAACAGAGTATTGCTCACTGTACCAGTGACAGAACATAGTATTGCACACTGTACCTTTGAAAGAACAGAGTATTGCTCACTGTACCAAGTACAGAACAGAGTATTGCTCACTGTACCAGTGACAGAACAGAGTATTGCACACTGTACCTTTGAAAGAACAGAGTATTGTTCACTGTTCCAATGACAGCGAAGTGGCAGAGCATAGTTACAGCACCTCTCTAGTGGTGGGCATTTATTGGAAACAAGCAAATCCCTCACCGATATCACACAGGCTGAGTGGATGATGTGATTTGTTCATTTTGTTAACTAACGGCAGTGACTTAATAATACTTTTACCATATTCAGAAGAACATTTACGCCATTTATTGCCGGTAAACATAGTTATCTAGTGAGATAGTGCCACTGGGGATTTATTTTATATATAGTTAGACTTGTTTTTCAGCGACCACGATATACATAACAACACATGTCCATTATCGCCGTTTTTACAATGGACAAAAATGTTATTCTTTGTCGTTAAAACAAAACAGAAACGCAATGCAATCGAATGGTGAAATTCTGACGATTTATCTATATCTGTTTGGTGAACAGTTTGGAGCCTAGTCCGGTGCTAGGTTGACCTTTTGATGAATGATTACATGATACAAGTTGGACTATAATTGGACAGTGAACAAGGTGTTTGATAATTATATATACTCTTAGACTGTTTCAAAGCTTCTGCACAGTATCACTGAGCTCGTGTGTAGCCTATTCATATATAAACACTTTCTGTGTGGATTTAGTTTCAACTTCTACAGAGCGACATTATGCAGTACAGGTATGTTAAAGTGTGTGTTTCACTGGGAGAATTACTATTTAGATTAACTTTAACCGTTTCATCGCCATAATTATGCGACTAGAGTCGGCTTAACAAACAGTTAACACCCAGATCAGACGCGTCTGATCAGAAACCAAACTGTTAGGCACTTGTGTCAAAAGGTCTTTAGTCATAACTTGAGAAAATGAAATCGATATTTTCAGACGATATTTTGTCAGTGAAAGTATTAACTCATTTTTAGGGTTGATTTTTACAATAAATTTCAAAATGGCAAACAATATAGACCCTGATCAGAGAGCTCCTTAAGGAACTCTCTGATCAGGGTCTACACTGTTTGCCAGGGACAAGAGTAATTTTCTCAGACCATTGTTTTTAAATAACGAGTATACTCGCCGCTAGGTTTCAATTTGTTAAAACAGATGGTAAACTTTGAGGTTGAACCCATTCCCTGCTTTACCCTAATTGAACTAACATTTACAGAGAGTGTGTAACCTGACCAGACGCCCAGTTGCTCTGTGTCTCATCAAATCCAAACTACTTGACCCTTATGTCAAATGCATTCATTAACCAAAATGCCTAAAGCCCAAATCGTTTCAAAGTAAGTTTATAGGCAGTGAATCTGATGTTATTTCTAAACAAGTGGCAAACAGTTTTGATCCAGTCTGATCAGGATCAAAACTGTTTGCAAATGCGCTTTATGACGTCATTGAAAGTGAAAGGGTAAACCGGTGTCACATGAAGTTTTGACCCTGTTGAAGAATGATCCACTGCCAACTCTCAACTAATAGAGAATGGACCCGAGTCATCGATGTATATGTACTTTATTAGCGCCATAATGATACTCAACGTAGATCTACTGATGATATATTCAAACTGAAATACAGAAGTATGGAATAAAAAGAAAACTAGGAGTTAAATAGTGAAAAATCAGAACCAATATTTCTCTTTAAATGTCTCCAATAGTAAGATTTGTAATTGTTTATAATTTATACATACCTTTAATACCCAGCGATTGAGGACTTGGTAAAAGTTTTGAACTCAATGCTGACTATAGATGGTTCCTAAGATTTGAAAAGATAAAAATAATGTACAGTGCTCCCCCTCTACAACGACACCCAGTCGGAGACAAAAAATATGTGCGTGGTTCGGAGGGAGTCGTTATAGGGAGAGAGATTGACATACAAGTACATTATGTAACTTTGTGAATAACAGCAGACGACAATTTTAAGCAGACGACATTGCAGCAGTAAAATCGTTAGATATAATTGTGATGTTTAGGGCGGCAAGGGTCGTTGTAAGGGGGGAGTCGTTGTTGGGAGGGCCGTTGTAGAGAGGGGACACTGTACAAATGTATAACATGTTTAAACTATTATAACTGTTTGCAACAGTTATCACAAAATCCCCGACTGCATACATAAAATTCAGATTTCTTAACCTAATTACCACATATGTATAGAAAGTTCTTTTTTTCACTACTTGATTAAATTATTTACCTTCGACAGTTTTGACATCCACTGATGTCTTTCTCAAGAATCGCACTGCGACGATCGGCTATCTTCGGCCTTGTCCGTCAGTTTCCGGCTTCGTGGAAATGTCTATACAAAATGGAATTGACCTACTAAATGAACACATTCAAGGATAATTACCACATAATAACCCTTTTTACATCTCTAGTTCTTTCCTTATAGTTTCTATGTACTATATAGGAGATGGTAGCTTGAAGCAGGCTGAACATAAAGCAGAATGCCTCTTAAGGTGCATTCTGCTTTACTTTTAAACTGCTTTAAGTGGTCACATGTTTTCAAAACTAAAAGGAGACTATTGGGTTTAACGACATGCCATTCATTGTTCATTGTTTCAATGCATTGCCACTATCACCGTCTCACAGCATAACTTCTAACACTTTTGTTCAATTCCTTCCATATTTGGAGATAGTTTTGCCAAGGGTTCAATTTACAGATTCTGATGTATTTTACACTAAATCTTGTTCAAGTCATGTAGCCGAAAACCCGAGAAAATCATCAAAATGTGAAATTTATGAGATTTCACCAAAATTTTTAACTCCTTTAACTCTACATTTTGACGATCAAATTATCCTTTCTCGTGTTTAAATATTTGAAAGGGCCTGGCTCCTGTCTATCTTAGGGGACAGTTCGCTCCTTTAAGTTATGTGCATCACCGCTGTATACAAGGTTAAACATGACAGCACTTTCAGTTAAAAAAGATTCCTTTACTTTCATTTTTACAGAAAACGGACGCTACGCCATTCGTAGAGTTAACAGTCTTTCTTTTTAGAGGTGTTCACCTGTGGAATGGTTTTCATCTCATTTTAAGACTATAAGTAAATACCCCAGTCAAAGTTGGTATTAAAACGTTTTTTTAGTTAAAGAATAAGTTCAACGACAGACTTCTTTAAATTCATGGTACATGTTTATTCTGTACGGATTACATTTCTTGCATATTGACCAGGATTTCGTTTTATTGCTTTGATTTCTATTTATCACAATATGTTACCTAAATCTACATAGGCTTGTTTCATTTTCTTCTATGATTCTTATGATGATATTTCTGTGATACTGATACATGTAGTTTAACTTAATAGCTGTGATAGAAATTTATGATAACACCGTGACTCTCTGTGACTTGCCACTAGAATCAAGGACCACAATGGAAATAAGTAAAATATGCCCCTTTTTGTTATCCTTTGTGTCTACTGCGCATTACATGGCTCTTATAAATATGTTACCTTAATTTTGTTTTGCCAGGTTATGTACAATCTTTACAGAAATAAAGCTAAATATCTATGTTCTTAGAGATGTTGTTCGTTGGTAAAAACAATAGTTTACTTTTCAACGTTCAGTTTTACCCATTATTGAATTATGAAGCTTGTTAGTTAACTTAAATACATAATTTGTAACTTTTGCAGTTTTCTGTGAAAAAGTGATACTTTATCTTTTTATCAATGCACCTGCATGTGTCATTTACATTTGCAAGGCACATTAGAACCTGTAGAATGGACCTCTGGCTGCAAATCCTGAACATTTTGTTGATTTTGAACAAATCTGTTGAACTTTATAAAGCGAGAAAGCGAAAGGGTCAATGCGTTGGTTTCTATGGAGGTTATAGACCTTTGGTGCTTATCAAACTTGAGTAGTATATTAACATACAATTAAACTCCACGGTTCAAGAACACTTATATGAATTCTTACTGATGTCGTTAAACTCAATTGACAGGTTAAAGCATGGTGAAAGTAAAGCAGAAAGCTCCTACAGGAGCTTTCTGCTTTACTTTTAACCAGCTTTAAGGAGCCAACATTCGTATATACGGAACGCATTAGCTGTGCTGAGGGGACATAAATGCGGACAAGGGCTGTTGTTAGTATTGATAATATACAGTAACCTGACAGTAATAGCTGACCAAGGCTCTCTCTGCATGGTCATTGTCTGGACTCGTTAGTACAACATCAGTAGAATACACGCTACTCCTATCCGTGTATACGAAAACTAAACGTAATCACAGCGCAATGAAATGCACACAAAGTTCTAGTTTTAAAGTTCTAGCGATTTCTTTTATCTGGGTAGCAAACAGTTTGGAGCCTGATCAGGCGAAGGGTTACCCGGCGTATCATCTGACTCCAAACTGTTTGCAAAGGATATAATTGTTTTTAGCATCAAACGTGTTTATTGGGAAATAATAACGTCTTCTCCACTTTCTGGCGTCTAGCCGCTGTAATTTGACTTTTGGTATACTCATACATTCTTTACACAAATCTCATCTGCCATAACTAGCAGTCAATATTTTTCTTGGTATAGCTCATACGCAGATACTTGTCAGGGCCCAGAAGTCAAACTGCAGACCATTCAAGATTAGACGTTTGTCATAATGTGGATGTCTAACAGCAATAATTATCAGACCCAATGTTCAACGATAAGATATCAGCGCTTGATATATCTTAATCATTTCTATTTAACAAAATTGTGAAAAACTGGCAAACCTACAGTATATTTGATAAGGGAATATCACATATTGTCAAACAAGACTTAATCCATTGAACCATACGTGACCTTCACGGGCAGTGTTGTTGTGAAGAGTGCACTTTTTTATGCATACGTTTACTATGCAAACGGGACTCTTATATGATGCATCCTCTTAATGTGGTCTTCACTATTTATAATTTTACAATAAATGGCAAAACTACCCCTTAACCCATTAGCGCCTAGCCTAGTGGATTCTTCCATGCTTATCTATCCTATTAGTCCATTTTCATGTAAGGGGTGCCTTATCTAAATTTTCATTTTCCATTTGTTTTATAATGAAATTCATAGCAGCAAACACTGTAGACTCTGAGTCTACAAGGTTTGCCCATGTACCTTTTATGGGATGCTAGGCACAACTCAATTAATAGATTGACAATATTTGGAATGGTTGGAATAAAAATTAGCATGATATGACACACTGACGCACTTTATATGAATTATAACAGGGATATGGCAGAAGCGATTCGGTGCATGACTCGTGTCCTTAATGGCCGATCGTTTTCCGTAGAATCCCGATATTGACCAAATCTCATTAGCGGTATTCGACATTAACCCATTACTCCATAGCCTGTTTCTAGTTTTGAAGCTAGGTTGCCACTTAAAGCAGGTTGAACGTAAAGCAGAGTGCGCCTTAATGCGCATTCTGCTATACTTCCAGTCGGCTTTAAGCTACCATCTGCAAGGATTTTGGAAATATTTATTATGGTATATTTTCATATCTGTTTCTTCAGTGGAGGAATAAAGTAGAGGCGTAAAAAAGGCGAATTTATGGGTTAATGGGTTAACACATTCAACCCCTATAGCGACGACTAATACTCGTCATTTACAAACAGTGTACCTGTGATGATCAAACTTGTCCTATGCAAACAGTGTATACCCTGATCAGAGGGCTCCTTAAGGAGACCTCTGATCAAGGTATATACTGTTTGTCATTTTGAAATATATTACTAAAATCAACCCTAAATTGTCAAAATTATACTAGACTTATCTCGGATTTCGAATTGTGCATTAAAAGTTTCAGGATAGAATGACGGGCCGTATGCTGTTATTGGCTCATAATTCGACACTCTATTGGAATATGGAAACACCTTTGGGAACGATTTTATCAGGACATAAGGTCAAGTTTGCAGTTTCTGTAAATAATTGGCATTAATTTTATTCAGATTTTGCCGGACATCGTTCAGTTTATTGAGTATAATTGGACAGCTGTTGACCATACTAATTGCCATCCATTAACCTATATACCCCGAGTCACAATATGTATACAGTCGAAAAGACATTGTTCTTTCTTATCAAAATGAAACTAAACGCAAACGCGCTACATGTATACACAACAAAATGTAGAAAATGACAATAGATGGAAAGCTCTCACGCTTTATTTCAATCTGATCTGAGAGTCAAACAGCTTGAAGCCTAGTCAGACGCCGGATTACCCCTTGTCAAGATTGGCTCCAAACTAAAGTATGCATAGTGACTCTATAGGCTTGGTGCAAACGCGTTTATTTGGAAAGCATAAAATCTGCTCCACTGTACGGTATGGAAAATAGACTGATGATCACTACCCACATAAGTCCCTGCTTGGATATCGCCTATTTCAAAATCACGTTTACTTTTATATTCAAAATTTAGACGACACATTAGTACTTTTGATGATGAAGAAATTGAAAAGTAACTGTTAAAAAACACTTTGGTACTGATCAAGGGGGAACACAGTAAATGTTCTTTTTATTTCGTAAAGTATTTACTGTCGTATTATCTGAAGTCGATTTTGCAAACAGTTCAGAGGATCCGAATCAGACGCCTCGTATCGTGTTAGTAAAAATCAACAGCAGAAATTGTCGAAGCTCGACTGTATAAAATCCGTCATTCCAAAATTCAGGAACAAGCATTGCAAGCTATTTCAAGACCGATATATACTTGATAATAGACATAGGATATTATGCATTGTTATTTTAAAAAGTACTGCACTCCTTACCATCCATATTTAGTTGAGAAAACGTCATTATTTCCCGATAAATGCGTATACGCTAAAATCTCTTGTTTCCATAGCAAACAGTTTGGAGCCAGGATCCAAACTGTTTGCCATTCAGATTAAACAGAATAGTCAATCTTGTCAAAAAGTTCGTTTTCAACATTTTAGTGCAACTCTTATACTCTCAATGACGTTTGAAAGAGCTTGCAAACTGTTTGTCACTCTAATCGATATTGATTAAGTCCTACAACCTTAAATCTAACTTTGAAACGTGCATTGCAGACAAAAATACTGAAGCAGACGACAATAAAGCGGTAAAGGGGTAAAATCTCCCGAATAATCTGATTATGAAATGATTTAAGCATGAACCTTTCCTAAATATCGTTAACACGCCGTCTTTTGGGTGGTCGTGAACTTTGGCTTTTAACGCTCTACTCTACTAATACTTTCACTCTCAATGACGTCATAAAGCGCATTTGCAAACAATTTTGATCCTGATCAGACGCCGCGTAACGTAGCGCTTAACCAGGATAAAAAATGTCTGCCACTTGTTTTATAATTTAGTCTGTTTTACTGCCCTAAATCTAACTTTAAAACGATATTGCAGACAACAATATTGATGCAGATGACAATATAGCGATGAAGGGGAAACAATTATCGCAATAAATTTGATCAGGAACGGTTAATGCTCACTGTTACGCCTCTACTAAATAGAACAGTTCTACTTTATATAATTATGAATATGCAATATAAGAAATATTTCTTAAGCCATAGTAGAGGATAGCTTAAGAGCAGACTGAAAGTAAAGCAAAAAGTCAAACGTGACGCGGCATCTGATCAATATCCGAACTGTTTGACACTCGGACGGTAATTTGACGATGAAATTGTTAAAACTACTTGTATACGACCAAGTGTCGCTATCACGTTTGCTTTTAAAAATACAAATGACAAAGACAAAATGCAGCTGAACCTCTTCACTGCCATGGCGTCTTCAGCTTTAAGCGAGCGTTCTCTGCTTTTTTTCTTCTCAAATATAAGTTTTAGGTATTTTGGCTTTAGAAATATAGATAATTGAGCATAAAACAGTGTGCATCCTGATCAGACGCTGCGTTACACGCAATATAAATCGTTTGCAAATACATACAGTACAAATGTAAACAGCGTACTCGGGATAAGAGAGAGAACGGGTTAAACAAGTTGAAAGCTATGCAGAAAGCTTTTAAAAATATTTGCAAATATTTGCATGGGTTTTGGGTGTTCATTTATTTTGTTTTAAGCAGTCGTAAATATGTAAAACGAACATTCTTTTGTGTGACCATAGTATTTTAGTGGGACTTTAAAATAATGCACGCAGTATTCATTCTTATTTGTTTCATCACTAATACAAAACTCAACCCCACTTTGATGGATAAATGTATTTGATTGGTTATAATGTATGTCCCAGATACTTGGGAAATGCTGTTTCGTGTACATATTGTACGTTTAATATGTTTCCGTAACAGATTTTACGCATTTTATAGCTAAATAGCTTTCTATTTTGTCTCGCTATACGTGTGACAATTTCTAGCGGAACATAGTGTGTCAGTATTTGATATGGCATGAAATACTTGATAGCTTAACATTGTTTTATTCTACCATTGAATAACTTGTGAAACATACAGTCTTTCGCTGACCTTTAATCAAACAAACAAGATATTGTTTATAGATGCAGCAGCTTTGCACTCTTGTCATAAAGTGGAGAAAAAATATTTCCCGTTTAAACTGAATGCTATGTAGTAAAGTGTAGGGAATTACGAGTTTTCACAATCTTACCAGGCGTCTGATGTTGCTCCAAACTATTTGTAATTGTAGTTTGGATTTAAAGTGGTTAAGATAAACGTGTTGAATGGGGAAGAATAAATACAAGCTGTGCCATAACACAATCTGCCTTATTGCAGTTCAACATTGCACAGACCGATAATAATACAGCTACATAAAATACTTTATATGAATGTGTGTGTCAAACAGTGTAGATCAAGACCAGTCGCCACGTGTTTGAAGCGGTGGTTGACCTTGATCTACATTGTTTGCAATGCAATAAGTCAGGTTTTCTCATGGCACGGTTCATATACAGTTCTCTATTATATCGAACGAAGTTTGCATTGGCTGTTGAATCAAACGATATATTTTGTTGTTGCAAAGGTTGAATATATTTAAAGTAATTGCTTGACTTTACCACACAGTATCCAAAATAAGTAAACTGAATAGCAATCGAAGGAGCAGTCTGATCAGGATCTACACGGTTTGCTCAAGTGTGTCTGTCCCTATACTTAGGGTCATCACGGTACTGATTAACTTTGTAAATAATGTGAAAGAAGTGTTGATGCATGCTACACGTTATGGCAGGATAATCTTTAGCACCACGTGCATTTTCATTTGCAAACATTGTCGTCTGTAGCATTCACAATAGTTGAATTACAGTCTAACTTCGATATCTCGAACTTGGTTAAATCGAACATACCCATATTTCAAAGTTAAAACGTGGCTTAGCCACGTTTTAACTTTGAAATATGGGTATGTTCGACCTAACAGAGCATGAAACAATGCAGTTCATGTGTCGAACTATCGGATAGTTCGTGTTAAGCGAGTTCGAGATATCGAAGTTCGACTGTATCTACCATTTCTTTTAACCCTTAATGCACCTAGGATTTTATACACTAAGGAAGGTATAGTGCGCTCCTAGGAAGTCATAAACATGAACAATCGAAGACGTTTCCAATATCTTTCCAAATGGTTTAGCTTGAAAGCAGTTTGAAATTTCAACATGCTTTTTAAGTGGTCACCTGTCTTTATAACTAAAACCAGGCTACAGGGTAACATAGTCAGTGTCAAATAGTTTGGATACAGATAACACTTGAACACATCATGCAGTTTTACTTGGCGACGGGCACCTGCGGTCATACCTGGGTCCAAACTGTTTGTAACTGTTATAACAGATTCGTGCATATCGTTTCTAAGTGTTAACCTTTTACCCAACAGCCTGTTTCACGTTTTGAATGCATGTGACCCCTTAAAATACATTGAAAGTAAAACAGAATGTGCCTGCTTTAACCCTTTGAGCCCTAGTCCCGCATATAGGCGTCCTTTTCAAACAGTATACATGTTAAAAGTGCACTTGTCCGATGCAAACAGTGAATACCAAGATCAGAGGGCTCTTCCAGGAGCCCTCTGATCTGAGTCTTCACTGTTTGTCAAAATGCTAAACATTGACAAAAACAACCCTTAAAAGTCAGAAATGGACTATACTTAATTGGAAACTGGGATTGCCTATTTGAAGTTTCAGGGAGGAAAGAGTTAAGTTACCATCTGCTAGAATATACAATCTCTTTTATCGCACATGTTCAGGACAGTATTACTTTGAACTGTTTTTATCAGTGCTTGAATACATTTAATATGCCAAAAAGAGCTTCTATTGGGGGAAGGGTTAAGAGTCTGAAATATCCGAGAGGCATTTCTGCTTGCTAGTCGACATTATTGTCGAATCTTGGTATCGCAAACCAGATGTACCTGTAGAGGTACATATTCGTCATTAACCTTTGCTATACTGATGTACAACTCTTTGTGTGCTGAGTAATTGTTTCGTCTGCAATAAGTGTCGTCTGCTTTTGTTCTAAAAATGGATTTTTCTAATTTTTATTTTCAAAATAGGGTCAGAGTGTCAAACAGTGTGAATCCTGATGAGACGCCGCATCATCGGGTTCTATATTGTTTGCAAATTCACCGCTAGCGTGAAAAGTGTTAACTGTCGTTTGCTTAAACAAATCGTCTGCAAAAACTCAGTGTTTTCATTTAGTTTTAGTTTTGGTTTTATTTATTATCTGTCTTATTTTGCAACAGACTAACAATTTGTCAAGGAAACACGCATGTAAACTCTTAACTCTTGTCATGCTGAATTATCGTCTGCTTCACTTACTGTACATCGTCTGTGAACAAAAATAAAAATATATTCTTATACTTTTAAACTTGAAAAAACGTTGAAAATGAGTGTCAAACAGTTTGGATCCAGATCAGACGCCGCGAAAACGGTATGGCTTCTGATCAGACGCCGAGTAACTCGTAACTTAAAGTCATATCCAAACCGTTTGAAGATGCCAACTGCAATTAACTTCGCAGAAAATGGGTTAACAGCCAAACTTTTTACAATGTCACGCAACCATGTATATGGTCAGAACACTCTGTGAAAAGGCGATTCCTTTAGCACACAAACAGGCAAGAAAATGTACCCAAAATACGAGCAGATGGTTGCTTAAAGCAAGTTTAAAGTAAAGCATACTTTATTTCTGATTTTAATAAAAACTTGTTTCCAAAGCTAGAAACAGGTTATTTAAGTGGGTCTTTGTATTGTTTACATGTAATCAAAACATGCAGTGACAAACGTTGGATCCTGTTCCAAACTGTTAACTCAGGCCACAAAGTCTAAAAAAATATACCTGGGTGTTAAATGTTGGCCCCATGAGTGCGTCGAGCATACTCACAGAGATTACTCGTAATTAAAGAATTCCTCTGAGTTATATAGGAATAGGTAAGCTGCATCCATGCCACTATCTTCATGGAGGTAGTCAGGCGCGGATCCAAAACATCATTCCTCCAGGTGTTGCAGACGACAATATCAATGCAGTCGAAATTATAGCAGGAAAAGGGTTAAAACTATAGAAAATATATGTATGTAATACTTAAATGGAGGTTGTTTTTTTTTTTACTAGACCTCTATTACATTACCGTATATCTTAGATAGAGTAGTTTTTTTTAAAAAAAAAAAAATCTTGTTTTTTTTTCGTTTTTTTTGTTGTTGTTGTTTTTTAATATGTGTAAAGTACCTGTGCTCGTGAGCGTATCATTTTAGAAAAAAACACAGGTACTTGACACACAGTTCGTGATCCATTACCAACAAAAATTATATTTTTTTTACTATATCTAGACATTTGTCAAGTACCTGTGAGCATGAAGTGTTGTTTTTTAACCCTGGTGCTACTTGTATAGATGGACAAATCCTGTTTCTAATTAAGTCTAGTCCATTTTTGTCTATTTATCTTTGTTTGTACAAACAAGTTACCAAAAGACAAATCTTAAACAATGTAGAGCTTGATCAGAACCTCTACGTAATCTGGGTCTACACTATTTACATGGGATAATATATGTAGGCTACTTTTCAC
This sequence comes from Gari tellinella, assembly GCA_922989275.2. Classification (NCBI taxonomy): domain Eukaryota; kingdom Metazoa; phylum Mollusca; class Bivalvia; order Cardiida; family Psammobiidae; genus Gari; species Gari tellinella. The sequence goes on along the minus strand of OV277861.1, from coordinate 35,632,467 downwards.
AGGTGCAAAATTTGTTAAATGTACATCTATAATATATACGTGATTTAAAGAAGTTAATGGTAAATCCACTCTATATTGATAGAGAGAAGTAAGAAATAGATTGAGAAATATAGCTCTTATGTGATTCGTTTAAAGGCCCATCTAGTTTTCAATTCAGTAATCTTTGGTAACTACAATCTCGAATGTGCATGAATTATCTCCCCTAATATTTCCCGCGCAACTGTCAGCGTGTAAACAATGCCTGCAGATTTTCGGCAAGTTTCAGTTTTACAATATACTTTTATGTTAGTTTTATGAGTTATAACTTTTGCACATGGTATTATAAACTGACATATAATTCCGTGGTTATATTAGTTCAGACTAAAACAATTAGTTATGACTAAAACTCAGTCTTGTCTTCTAGGAAGACCCTGTGTTTCGAATTTTTATCATGTTGATTTTTTATATTTTTCAGTTTCAGCTCAACCAGGGTCTTTCACTAATATGTCATTTTCCGATAGCAAGTTACGGACTAAATTGAGCCGCGACTTCACACAAAATTTTCTCTTAATTTGAACTTTGTCTGCACACAGTTTGTGCTGTAATCTACAATTTATGCCTGTATACATTCAATATTTTTGACAAAAAATATAATGACAACTACCTTAGAGTCTTATTCCTTCGTTCAAATCCTAACACTACACGTTTTTAGCTTGACTTTTTCGAAAAGTCGAGCTATTGTCGTCACCATGTCGTCTGCGTCAGCGTTAGTCCTTCATAGAAAGCCGTTGCATATGCTAATATCAACATTTCCCATCATTAGCTCACCTGAGCCAAAGGCTCAAGGTGAGCTATTGGGATGGCCCTGTGTCCGTCGTCGTGCGTCGTGCGTCGTCCGTCGTCGTTAACAATTGCTTCAAATGACATCTTCTCCTAAACGGCTGAACAGATTTCAACCAAACTTTACAGGAATGTTCCTTGGGTCAAGCTCTTTCAAATTTGTTCAAAGAATTGAAAACAATATAGAACTCTGGTTGCTATGGCAACCAAAGTGAAAAAATAAGGAAATCTTAAAAAATCTTCTTGTCTGAAACTACAAGGGCCAGAGCTTAGATATTTGGCACATAACATTATCTACAGGTCCTCTATCAAGTTTGTTCAAATTATGCCCCTGGGGTCAAAATTGGCCCCGCCCCGGGGGTCACAGTTTTACATAGAGTTATATAGTGAAAATTTCAAACGTCTTCTCCACAGAAACTGATATGGCCAGAGCTTTGATATTTGGCATGGTGACACTTCTAAATGTCCTTTACCTAGTTTGTTCAAATGGTTCTGGTCGGTTAAATATCTAGGTCATAATTCACATTCAAAATATGTATAGCAGACAGCAACTCAGCATTATAAGAGTTAGACCCTAGCCAAATTTCCTACTGGCAGAGTTACATAACTGAACTCAGGTCAGCTGGTCAGCTGATGAGGTTGCATATGGTGGTGTCTGCTATATTTTTATGCCCTGCAGTTGGGGGCATATTGTTTTTGTCTGTCTGCTTTTTTGTCTGTTTGTCCATTTGTTTGTCTGTCAGTCCACAACTTTAGCCATAACTTTGTTAAAGTTAGAAACTTTATAACTTGGGTCATGTCCTACAAAGGTCAATGTCATTTTTGAGATATTTCCCAGTGTCATATTTTCTTGTCTTTGAGATAACTCCAGTTCTACTGATGTTAACCCATTACCCCATACATATGCCTTTTTACGCCTTTAATTTATTCCTCCTCTAAAGAAAATAATTCCACTTTATATAGTCATAAACATGTAAGATATAAGAAATAGTATCTATATCTTAGTAGATGATAACTTAAAGCAGGTTGAAAGTAAAGCAGAGTGCGCAATAAATAATCATATGGAAATACATGTAGCTTGATAAGAAGAAGTGTCATGGATAAGGGCCATAACTCTGCCAACAATATTTTTTTAAGTTATTCCAATTTGTCATGTTTTTTTTTGTCTGTAAGATAATTCCATTTACAGCTATATTAAAATGTTGTCTTGCCTATTAACCCTTTCCCTTATAGAAGCGACTTTTAGCGTATTTAATTTATTCCTCCGCTGAAGAAAATAGTTCCAATTTAATCAGCCATGAATATGTAGTATAGGGAATATTTTCTATATTTTAGCACATGGAAGCTTAAAGCTGGCTGAAAGTAAAGCAGAATGCGCCTTAAAGGCGCATTCTGCTTTTCTTTCAACCTGCTTGAAGTGGTCAATTATCTTCAATACTAGAAATAGGCTATCAGGTAAAGGGTTAAGCTAAGGCACAATGACCTCAGGTGAGCGAATTAAGGGCCATGGCCCTCTTGTTTTTTTAGTTCACCTGGCACTTAGTGACTTCTCCTCCAAAACTAAGGGATAGATTTTTACCAAACTTGGCCTGAATGATCCTAATATGGTCCTCTTTCAAAGATGTTCAAACATTTCCGGTCTGTTGCATATCTAGGTCACAGGAGCTAAAAATAGATTTTTTCAATGAAAACTTAAAAAATCTTCTTGTCTGAAACCACAGTACCCTGAGCTTAGATATTTGGCACAAAGCTTCGTCTTTAGGTCCTCTATCAAGTTTGTTCAAATTATGTCCCTGGGGTCAAAAATGACCCCGCCCCGGGGTCGTAAATTTACATAAGAGTTATATAGTGAAATATTCAAACATCTTTTTCTCTGAAACTAATATGGCTAGAGCTTTGATATTTGGCATGATGACTCTTCTAGAAGCCTTTAACCAATATTGTAAATATGGTTCCGGTCCATTGCATATCTAGGTCACAGGAGCTAAAAATAGATTTTTTCAATAAAATCTTAAAAAATCTTCTTGTCTGAAACCACAGTACTTTGAGCTTAGATATTTGGCACAAAGCATCATCTACAGGTCCTCTATCAAGATTGGTCAAATTTTGTCCCTGGGGTAAAAAATGACCCCGCCCTGGGGGTCGTAATTTTACATAGAGTTATGTAGTGAAATCTTCAAACATCTTTATCTCTGAAACTAGTATGGTCAGAGCTTTGATATTTGGCATGATGACACTTCTAGAAGCCCTTAACCAATATTGTAAATATGGTTCCGGTCCGTTGCATATCTAGGTCACAGGAGCTAAATATAGATTTTTTCAATGAAATCTTAAAAAATATTCTTGTCTTAAACCACAGTACCGTGAGCTTACATTTTTGGCGCAAAGCATCATCTTTAAGTCCTCTATCAAGATTGTTCAAATTATGCCCCTAGGGTTAAAACTGCCATGGCGCTAGGGTCACAGTTTTACATAGAGTTATGTAGTGAAATATTCTCCACATAGAGTTATGTAGTGAAATATTCTTCTCTGAAGCTACTATGGCAAGAGCTTTGATATTTTGCATAGTGACACTTTTAGATGTTCTTTACCAATATTGCTGAAATGGTTCAAGTCTGTTGCATATCTGGGTCATATTAGCTAAAAATAGATTTTTTTTCAATAAAAAGTCTTCCTGTCTGAAACCATCCATGTACAAAATATTTGACAGCACACTTAATTTTCAAGTTCATCAGCAAGATTTTTGAAATTATGTCTCTGGGGTGAAAAGTGATCCCTTCCCAGGGGTCATGTGACCCTTGTGTTGGTTTTTCCAGGTGAGCGATATTTAGGCCCGCATGGGCCTCTTGTTTGTGATATTTAACAGTTTTCAGTTTCTGGCATATGCAACGTCTTTCACTTTTTCAATGAAAACTCGGCGCATCGTTCCCACTGAAAATCACATGGGAAAGGTTCAAGAGACATATTGAGCAAATTAGGTGTGTTTGAGCTCGTAATTCACTTCAGTCCTATAAAATGGCTGTTTTTCAAACATATTTTGCCACAAAATAGTTTACAGTACTCACATTTTGTGTTTATTTATCTGATTTGAATCACTCCTTCACATTTCATCAGTAACCAATGCTTATTATTAGGGAATTCCCTTCATTTGCATATGAGGTCAACCGGAAGTTGGTTCACAAACTAATTATTTAAACGAAATCCACCATTACAATTCCCCCTCCATTCTTAAGCTATTTCGTTCAAATGAATTTGTATATTGTCATAGCCGTATGACGTCATCACAAGCATGGCGGACTTTTTGATGACTGTTCTACTGGGAATATTACTGTGAGCGTTATTGACCTAAAGATAGGTGAGTGACATGGATTTTAGGCAGTATACAATATAAAACTGTTTAATGTATCAAACGAAACCCATATTCTCCATGAACTAAGATAAATGACGAAAATCGATTCAGGTAGAAAATGCGTTAGGGAATTAGCCAATAACTTTTAGACGTTGAAGCTTACAAAAAAGGAATGATGAAAAAGAGCAAGCGAAACGTCTAAATAATTTGGACTACGTCAGCGTCTGCGTCGGTTAAGTTTTTTGCTTAAGGTTTTTGTAAGAGTTGATTTCTCAATAACTATCAAACTATCATTTGAAACTTGGAATAGTTGTTCAGTATCAAAAGGGCAACTTATAACAACAAGGCAGGTAACCCTGGGATTTGTCATTTTAGAGTAATTGCCCTTGTTTTATTTACTTAAAAATTGTAAATTAACATATCTAAATAACTATGAAAGATATTAACTTGAAACTTTGAATAGTTTTTCAGTATCAAAAGGGCAACTCATTACACCAAGACAGGTAACCCTGAGATTTGTGTATGCAGAGTTATTGCCCTTGTTTTTATTAATTAACATATCTAAATAACTATGAAAGATATTAACTTGAAACTTTGAATAGTTATTAAGTATCAAAAGGACAACTCATTACAACAAGGTAGGTTACTCTGTGATTTGTAATTCCAGAGTAATTGCCCTTGGTTTATTTACTTAAAACTTGTAAATTAAAATATCTTAATAACTGTCAAAGGCATTAACTTGAAACTTTAAATACTTGTGTTATATCAAAAGGGCCACTCATTCAAACAAGAAAGGTGACCAGGGATGTGCCATTCCAGAGTTATTGCCCTTGTTTTTATTTACATAAAACTTGTAAATTGAAATTTCTCAATAATTACCATAGGTATTTACTTGAACTTTAAATACTTGTTAAGTGTCAAAAGGACAACTCATTACAAGAAGGCAGGTAACCCTTGGTTTTGTGATTCCAGAGTAATTGCCCTTTTTTTGACTTTTTAGAATTTAATAAAATTTCTCAATAATTTCCATAGGTGTTGACTTGAAACTTTGAATACTTGTTCAGTTTCAAAAGGGCATCACCTTTCAACAAAGCAGATACAGTGGAGAAAACGTTATTCTTTCCCATTTAAACGCAAACGTACGCAAACGCAAAACACTAAACATAGAAAAGTACAACTTTTGGACAGTTCTGATAATTCATGTTTATCTTTGTGGCAAACAGATTGGAGCCTGATCAGACGTCGGGTTACGCGTCATCTGATCAGGCTCCAAACTGTTTGCAATAGAAAAAATAGTTTTAGCGTAAACGCATTTATTGGGAAAGAATAACGTTTTCTCCGCTGTAACCTTGGGATTTGTCATTGCAGAGTTATTGCCCTTGTTTGACTAAGAATTTGTATATGAAATTATTCAGTAACTGCATAAAGTTATTAATTTCAAACTTCCAATATATTTGAATACTTGTTTAGTTTCAAAAGGGCAACTCATTACAACAGGGCAGGTAAAGCAGGCAAAGATATTGTCCTTCTTTTGACTTATAGTTTACTGAAAATGGAATGTAGACTGTCCAAGTATGTTTAAGTTGTTGTTGCTTACAAACTTCTATGATCAATAGGGCATTAAACACCCATACACATTCTTTAAGTTTGAAAAATGTAGCCGTCTCAAGTATATGAATGTCGAGCCTCCAGCACCCTTTTGCGGTGCTCTCGTTAGCTCACCTGAGCCAAAGGCTCAAGGTGAGCTATTTGGATGGCCCTGTGTCGTGCGTTACAAGTGCGTCGTCGTTAACAATTGCTTCAAATGACATCTCCTCCTATACCGCTTAACAGAATTCAACCAAACTTTAAAGAAATGTTCCTTGTGTCAAGCTCTTTCAAATTTGTTCAAAGAATTAAAAACAATGCAGAACTCTGGTTGCCATGGCAACCAAAGTGAAAAAATAAGGAAATCTTAAAAAATCTTCTTGTCAAAAACTGCAAGGGCCAGAGCTAAGATATTTGGCACATAGCATCATCTACAGGTCCTCTATCAAGTTTGTTCAAATTATGCCCCTTGGGTCAAAGGCCCTGCCCCGGGGGTCACAGTTTTACATAGTTATATGTAGTTATATAGTGAAATTTTCAAACGTCTTCTTCTCTGAAACTAATATGGCCAGAGCTTTAATATTTGGCATGGTGACACTTCTAGAATGATGTCCTATACCAATATTGTTCAAATGGTTCTGGTCTGTTGCATATCTAGGTCACAGGAGCTAAAAATAGATTTTTTTCAATGAAAACTTAAAAAATATTTTTGTCTGAAACAACAAGAACCAGAGCTTAGATATTTGGCACATAGCATCGCCTACAGGTCCTCTATCAAGTTTGTTCAAATTATGCCCCTGGGGTCAAAAGTTATATTGTGAAATTTTCAAACTTCTTCTTCTCTGACACTAATATGGCCAGAGTTTTGATATTCAATATGGTGACACTTCTAAATATTCTTTACGTAGTTTGTTCAAATGGTTCCGGTCTGTTGCATATCTAGGTCACAAAAACCCTACTACCCTTTGGCACATAGCATCATCTACAGGTTGTCTAACAAGATTGTTCAAATTATGCCCCTCGGGTAAAAGATGACCCCTTCCTAGACATAAATAATTATCTCCATTTTGTCAGTTATTCTCAGGTGAGCGAAATATGCCCCATGGGGCTCTTGTTTCTGAAACTCAGCCATTGTTGTAGTATGGTCCCCGGATGTTTGATTATTGTTTGTAAAGGAGACAGGGAACCAGACTACCAATTGTTGAACAAAGGTGATGTATAAAACACAAGAATACCAATTTCCGTTTCCGGTTTGAACGAAAATCGGTTCGCTGGCTCCCAGTCCATTTTACTTTTTGGTTTTGTTTGTTATTTTACTCTCATAAATTTACCGGAAGTTGACGTTTTAATTGTTCACCGGAAGTTGAAGATTCAACACTTATTCTCTCTGATTTTTCTCTCTCAACTGAGGAAAGTTGTGAAATAAAGCAGAAAAAGGTTAGGGAATTATTTTCTTCTGTGCAGAATGCTATTTAAAAATGTTTTTTGACCTTATAATAGAACTTTAGTTCGCCTGACTGACATTTCAATTGTTAGTGTTAACGCGATATCCGTTTCATTGCTATCGGGAATTGAGCAAATGAATTTGGACCCTAGATTCATCAGGGATCCTCATTACTTGGACTAAGTTATAATCGTGATTGATTGTTAGGCAGAAACAAGTTGAAGAATTGTAAATCATTGTTTTTCAATGGTCTTGTATGGACATTTCCAGGCTAGAAAATGGTCTAGGAGAATAAATGTTACACAAATGCGTTTCAAGGGTCTGTTCTCATTAAAACCATTGATTCTACCATTCAAGTCCATTTTTATTTCAATGGTGCACTAAAACATTGAAATCAATTCGTTTTAAGGCTATTTAATTCAATGGTTTTCTCTAGAAAATGGTCTTTCAATGGTAAATAAAGGCTCTTTCAATTGATTTTTCAGCATTTCATTTTGCTAACTGGGGAGACTGAAAGATGATTTAAACCCAAAAAATAATTTTTAATTTGTTTAAATGTGTTTTGCTGTTAATTTCTTGTAGTGAAACCTTTATTTTTCTGGACAATGAACACATTCGAAAGCGGTGTTTCCCGGGGGGGGGGGGGCCCTATCTCTTTAACTGGGGTACATTTTGCATGCTTAAACATTTTTTTATCAGGTTGTGCAAAGAAGGTCAACTGTAAAATTTGGGTCATGTCTGATAAAGGTCAATGCAATTTACAGGTCAAGTCAAATTGGCCATGATTTTGGAACTTCATGTGGTAGCGACATCATTTTGCATGACTGTGTACTCTGCTCAAGAAACTCATTGAGCTCAGTATCAGTTGGGTCATGATAGATTAAGGTCAAAGTCAATTAGAGGTCATAGTCACATCAGGGGGCATCGTGTTTCACAAAGTCACCTTGTTTACTCTAGAGGTATACAGCTCCTGTGAGAACACATTGCCTGGTATCTGTAGAATGTGGGTGGAGTGGAACATCATTCAATTCCAAAATCCTTATTTGACATAGTAATAGTGTTTGTTTGCTCTTGTTAATGAGAAGATTATGTGTGTTACATTGTAGCAATGTTACTGCATTTGTTGGCCTTTTGAATGTGGGAAGCCATTACAGTCAAACTTGCTGTAGTGTTACTGCCTTGGTCCCTGTAACTGCACATCACAGCCCAACTGGTATTTGGCTTACCTTTACTTTGACAATTAACCCATTACCCCATAAAAGCGCCCTTTTACGCCTCTAATTTATGGCTCCACTGAAGAAAATAATTCCAATTTATACAGTCATAAATTTTTTATCATAAGAGTTATTTTCTACATTCTGGCAAATGGTAGCTTAATGCAGGCTGAAAGTAAAGCAGAATGCGTGCAGGAAATCAAAAGACAGGTGACTGCTTATTGCATGGAAAATAATGGTGAAAGCTCCTGAAGGAGCTTTCTGCATTGGTTTTAATCTGGCGTTTAGCGTAAGATAGTTGTTCAATGCAAACCCAATTGTGATGAGCCACAAATAAAATTTTACAAAGTTGTTGACATTTCCTTGTGGCTCATCATATGATCATTTAATGTTTCATGGTGACAAAAACTCCGACTCAATGAAACTTCAAGGCTCTATAGTCTTTATTTTAGTAGTTTCAGTGTATGCATGCACTGTAGAACCAGATTTAAGTGCAGTTCTTTTATTCTGGCCCTCTATCCAAACCATCCAATTAATGCAAAAGGCGAAATTGGGGTTGCATTGAACACTTAGCTTATGCTAAATGCCTTAGAGTGCATCCTGCTTTACTTTCAACCTGCTTTAGGTGTTCACCTGTCTTCAAAGCTTTCTTTGATATAAAAGGTTACAATCAAACCTTTGTTAATTGACTACATGTATTTCAAAAGAATTATAACTTTATGAGATGAATGGAAAGTCTTACTCTTTATTCCAGGCCTGGCTGCAGCTTAATGAAGAAATTAAGTAATGCAAAAAGCTCTACATTAAAGGGATACACGCCTAACTCTTGCACCACCTATAATTCAAGAATTGTTACTCAACAAAATAATGTGTATCCTTTAACTCCCATAGGTACTTTCGGTTTTAAACAATTAAATCTCTAATAACCGCAAAAAATAAACATGAAACAACAACAATAAATTTTGACAGTCTAATGAGTCTTATTGAGTCTCGGGGTTGTTGTTTCCTTTCACTAAAACGAAATCGAAATAATGTGAAAAAAGACAAACAGGACTCAAAGTGACTGAATAAGTATGCGTCTGCTAATAGTTTGTGTACTGTATGCTCTATAATCAGGTATAGTATTTGTCCTAAACCTCAAGTAATTAACACAGTATAATATACCTTAGCAACATAAGGCTTCTATGATAAATCAGTGGATTGATGGTATTTTTTTTAAGATTCCAACATCAAGATCGCTGAGCTTACTTTATTGTCACAATATTACGCACAATAAAAACTTTTATTTGTATTCCTAGCTGGCTGTTGCTTACGTATAGTTATGGGAATTATCTAGCCCAATAATCAACCCATTGTCAGTTTTAGAATGTTCTAATCTAAAAATAAAACAACCAGGTCAGAAGAAAACACTAATACTACTGGTGCTAAATTTCATTAAAAGAGCACTTCTGGACCGTAGAGTATTTTGGTGGTGACAGGTAGGTCACTTTAGTGGAGAAAACGTGATTGTGTTTACCTTAAAACTATTATTTGCGGTGCAAACAGTTTGGAGCCAGGTCAGACGCCAGATAACCTAACCTCTGACCAGGCTCCAAACTGTTTACCACTCAGATTCTGGAAAGGAAATGCTTAAAGTCAATTCTAACATGACACCCGCTTTGATCACTATAAAAATAGAACAAGCTCATCGTGGTATACCTGAGACGTTTTACAACGCTCTTCCCTACCCTGCTCCTCCCGCGGTTAAATGATGTGACGTGTTACGTAAAGACCATCACCGTTTAACCAGTCTTGTAACAGCCGCAGGGAAAGTTATTCGGTCGAAATACTGCATCCACTGAGGAAATAAGTATGGAACATTTTATTTCCTTTCTAATTAATTTCTTTAAATCGGGTCATGTTTTCGTGGCCAATTCATGCGCATCACAACTCCCAACCGTTGTAAAATACCCTTTAACAAGGGTAGAACATACCCGGTAGACTATTTCTTAATTGAACAATTTGTTTATCTTACTGGTATAGTAAATAATGGTGTCAGTGCCAGTGAAATTGTCTGCCATTTGCACACAATTAAGTTCTCTATCAGATGCTGAGTAAATTGATGTCTAAATTTTGAGCAGGTATTATTACAGAGCACCTTATATTAAAAATGTTTAACCCTTCTCCTGTTAAAAGTGTATATTGCTATTTTGAAACAGGGAAGACCAAGATCAGATAGCTTCTATCTGATCAGGGTCTACTCTGTTTTGTTCAGGGCTGCCATAACTTGACACAAAATATCCAAAGATTTCCAAATTTGCATTTTTCAAGTGCGATTTTACGAATCGTACCTTTTCCCCATCGCCTGTTTCTAGTTTTTTGACACGTGGCTGCTTAAAGCAAGCTGAAAGGAAAGCAGAATGCGCCTTAAGGTGCATTCTGCTTTACTTTTAGACTGCTTTAAGCTACCATGTACTAGAAAAAGAAATCCGAAGATTTAGGAAAAATCCGGAGAAATGTCAGCCCTGTTTGTTACAGGATTTTCAGACATAGTGCTTGTGTGGCGGCTGTAAAAAGTCGCCCCGTACTTCATTCTCAGTGTTGTTATACTTTCGGGTCCTTTGGAATCATCGATTTCAGAGCATTTACAGTTGAAAGTTGAATTCCGCTTAAGCTGGTGCTAGGGAGCGTGAGCACTGTTGCATATTTAAGTATTGCTCATGAACAGACTCAATTAAACCGAGTCTGCAATTTTCAGTATTTGCTTTGTTTTCTGTGCTTTCAAAGGATCTCACCTTATTCAGATTATAGACTCATGACAGATTGATTCTATAAGGAAACAGTGCAGTGCACAGTGGTCTGTTTCCAAAAACTGTCATGATAGACTATTAGCAGGAGAATAGTTAATCCTTTACCCCATACCAATTGTTCCTTCATTTGGAAATACAATGTATGCAAACAGTGTTGACCAAGATCAGAGGGACATTAAACTAGCCTTCTGATCAGGGTCTACATTATTTTTTCTTTTGCAAATATATTGTAAAAACAACTGCAAATAGCCAAAATCGACTCAACTAAATTTAAAACTGGAATTGTTCATTGAATTATTTTAGGAAATATGGTTTTAGGTACATTCTGCTTCACTTTCAGCCTGCTTTAAGCTACCATCGGTTAGGCTATAGGTAAAGTTGTACAGTCATAACTGTACTAAATGAAATACTATTCTTCAGTATAGGAATTAATGAAACACAAATTTAAAGATGTATCCTATAATTATGGAGTAAAGGATTAACAGATGAAATAATTGGCTTGCTCTTGTTCTGGAGCCCTGAACTAAACCTAGCTATATAATAATCAGTGAATGTTCTAAAGCTTGATCAACAATAACATAATACATGAGAATATGGCTTTGTAATGTAAGGTCAATGATTGCTACTTTGCTTGGCAAACTATATATATTATATTATTATACATAATATTGCATATATATCTCATTGCGTACAGTCAATTTATGGTAAGCAGTCATTGGAAAGATCTTCACACAATGTGGAACTTTACCCTTTCTCTCATAGAGACGCCTTGTGACACCTTCACCTATTCCTTATAGAGATATCTTGTCATGATTTTACCTTGCCATTAAAGCCTGCATCCTGTTAACCCATTTCCCTATAACCTATTTCTAGTTTAGAAGACAGGTGATCACTTAAAGCAGGTTAAAAGTAAAGCAGAATGCTAGTCATAAATATGTACCTGAAGAAATAGTTTTTAGCTCGCCTGTTCGTAGAACAGCAGAGCTAATGTCATACCCCCGGCGTGAGCGTGAGTGTGGCCAAGGTTAAAGTTTTTTGGACAGGTTGTTTTAAAGTTTAATATTTGTACTAGGGTGCTGATATTTTGTATGGAGGTTATGGGGTTAAACATTGATGATATGAAGTTTTAATTTAAAAAATATTTTTAGTTTATGTCAATTTTCAACATGTTTTAAACTTAGGTTTTTCGTCTACAAATCACCAGGTTAAAGTTTTTTGGACGGGTTGTTTTAAAGCTTAATATTTGTACTAGGGTGCTGAAATTTTGTATAGTGGTTCATTTGGGGTCAAACATTGATGTTATGAAGTTGAAATTTAAAAATAATTTTAATTTTTGTCAATATTTGACATGTTTTGGACTTAGATGTTTTCCTACTAAACACGAGGTTAAAGTTTTTTGGACAGTAGTTTTAAAGCTTAATACTTGTGCAAAGGTGCTGAAATTTTGTATGGAGGTTCATTTGGGGTTAAATATTGATGTTATGAAGTTGAAATTTAAAAATGATTTTAATATTTGTCAATTTTCAACATATTTTGGACTTAGGTTTTTCGACTACAAATCACAAGGTTAAAGTTTTTTGGACGGGTTGTTTAAAGCTTAATATTTGTGCTAGGGTGCAGAAATTTTGTATGGAGGTTTATTAGGGGTCAAACATTGATGTTATGAAGTTGAAATTTAAAAATAATTTTAATTTTTGTCAATATTTGACATGTTTTGGACTTAGGTGTTTTGCTACTAAACACCAGGTTAAAGTTTTTTGGACGGGTTGTTTTAAAGTTTAATACTTGTGCTAAGGTGTTGAAATTTTGTATGGAGGTTCATTAGGGGTCAAACATTGATATTATGAAGTTGAAATTTAAAAATAATTTTAATATTTGTCAATTTTTGACATGTTTTGGACTTAGTTGTTTTGACTACAAATCACCAGGTTAAATGTTGCACAAGTTGTTGTAAAGTTTAATATAACTAGATTTAGACTCAGCATTAATTTAATAATCTTTCTAAACTGAAAACTGATTTGCTTTCGATACAAGATGTTTTTTAGACTTAAACTTTAAACAGGCGAGCATCAGGTGGCTTTGACACCCATTTCTGGTTATATCCTAGCAGATGGTAGCTTAAAGCAGGCTGAAAGCCTTAAGGCATATTCTGCTTTACTTTCAACCTGCTTTAAGTGGTCACCTATCTTCCAAACTAGAAACAGGCTATTGGGTAAAGGGTTAATGCAGGACAAATGATAGTCTAACAGTATGTTGTGAGGCTTGTAACTAATTGGTCTGACTATAAACTACTGTACAAATTAAAGGAAGAGATAGACATGTGGGTAATATAGATGTTAAGCTATTAATTACAGAGAAAATAGATCTTAAGTGAAATTATGTCATTGGGAACGATAAAACTCTATTTGGCCTGTCTTTAAAACCTGGAAGTACTAATAGCTGTAGAACTCTTTGCACGCTAGTGGCAGAATCAAGATTGTGCAAACAGTTTGATCATGATAAGACTTTTCACCAGGATCCAAACTGTATGACACTCTGACCTTGATTTGAAAATAAATTAAAAAATTATATTTAGAACAACAGCAGACAACAATTGTTGCACACGGAAAAGTACCCAGCATGCAAGAGTTAATTGGTCACAACCGGTGAACTTATTTGTGCATTATTTGATCAGCTGTTAACCTTCTATTGCTATTTGTGTACCTTTTGCAAACAGTGTAGATCTAGATCAGAGAGCTCTTGAAGGATATTTAATATTTTGGGAACAAATCCCTCTAGAAACATTTCTAACTGGTAATTAGAAAATGAAAAGTCAGAATAGTAAAGTGATTAACACATTGAACCCAAGGTACAAGTAATATTTACTTGTCATTTACAAACTGTATACCTGTAAAGAGTACATTTGTCCTGTGCAAACAGTACAGACGCAGATCATGCAGAGGGCTCATGATCAGGGCTTGCACTGTTTGTCATTTTGCAATAAATTTTAAAAAAAGACCAACAAAAACCTATATATATTATATTCAAAATAGTAAAAAATGGACTAGTCTTAATGGAGAATATGAACCCTTTCACTGCCATTCAGGCGGAAAGACCCCCCGTCTAACACAGTTGCTGCCATATTAATTATTATCTGACTGCTTATAAATTTTGCCTGCTTTCACTTTTAAAATTTGAAATTTTATTCGTTTTTGACTAAAGGAAACATTGATATTTTGAGTGTCAAATAGTTTTTAGTGTCAAACAGATGCCACATAATGCAGATTCTGATCAGGATCCAAACTGTAAAGGCCAGTGTTGGTGGCCTTGGCAGTGAAAGGGTAAGTTATAACAAAACTCCAGGGTCAAAAGGGCTAAAGGGTAACAGATTTGTGAAATTTTGTCTTGATTCTGTTTATTTCAGGTGACATTTTCCCGTCCGGACTCGACATTTGGGTGAAGCTGACTGAGGCTATGGGGTATCACATGTGAGTTGCTATTTATCTATTGACTGTTTGTACTAAACCCTTTGGATCACCGCTGTGGGGTTGAATCCCAGTGTGGGCATTCATATTTTTCAGGTGGGGAAGCCTTCCGGCTGCATGGCTTGAGGTAAGGTCAGTGGTTCTACAAAGTTGCCCATTTGTGCCTAAAACAGTGCATAAAGCACTTCTGGGGTATTCGTAACAAATCAAATCAAATCAAATCAAAAACCTTTTGGATAATGATTTGTTTTGCCTGTTGTGCTTTATATCTTTGCTTTTAATTCTCTTATAGCCTAGTATTGAAGATAGGTGACTACTTAAAAAGTTGGTTGAAAGAAAAGCAGAATGCACCTTAAGGTGTATTCTGCTTTACTTTCAGCCTGCTTTTAGCTATCAACCATTTAAATTTAGAAAAATATTACTAAGATATTAATGACAGTATTAATGCTTTAACCCTTTAGCTAATGAGAGCCTGTTTAAAACAGGTTGACAGTTACAAGCACAATGTGCCTAAAGCAAATTCTGCTTTACCATTTTCAATAATATAGAAAATATTTCTTATGGCATGTATTCATTTCTGTATAAAAAGAACTATTTTCTTCAGTGGAGGAATAAATTAAAGGCATAAATAGGCATAT
Organism: Gari tellinella; assembly: GCA_922989275.2. Lineage (NCBI taxonomy): Eukaryota > Metazoa > Mollusca > Bivalvia > Cardiida > Psammobiidae > Gari > Gari tellinella. The sequence continues at coordinate 35,617,163 of OV277861.1, read as the reverse complement.
TTATGGAGTAATGGGTTTAGCTACCATTTGCTAGAATAAAAGAAATATTTCTTATAGTGCATATTCAGGACTGTATGAAACGGAATTATTTTCTACAGTGGAAGAATACAAAAAAAGGCATATTTATGGAGTAATTGGTTAAGATTGGTTCTACTGCTTGTCCTGTCTGGTGACATGCAGATAGAACTGGGGTAATTGGAGAGACCTTTCCAAGTATTTCTTGTTATTGTCAAGTGAGAAACTGTCTAGAATTGTGTGAGTTCTGTTCTCTGGAGTATTCTGTGCTTGTTGCTGTCAAATTGCTTCTGCAAATGACTTTACAAGTTTCCCAGCATCTGTTTTGTATGGGACATAGGTTTCATGACATAATAATTATATGGTCAAACTTCCTTAACCCTTTACTCCATAGACTGGTTTCTAGTTTTGAAGACAGGTGACCCCTTCAAGCAGGTTGAGAGTTGAGCAGAATGTGCCTACAAATTTTGTGATTGGTCTGTAATTACTTTATCAGTGAATGCATGGCAGAAATGTTTACCAGACAAACACACTGTGTCATGTTCAACTCCAATATGCATGGACCAAAAGTCACGGGCAATGGTTAATAAGGACAACCCTGCGGTTATGTAGGTGTAAAAAGTAGGTCAATAGGTCAAAATATAGAAAATGCTTCTAAACCCTATTGGAACCATATTTTTAGCCTTAATTTCATAAAACTTATTGAGAATGATCACCTTGACAAAATCTAGGTAATGCTATATGGACAATTTGAGGTAAAAAAGTTGGTCAGTAGGTCAAATCGAAGGAAAAGCTATAGAGTACTCTAGGGCCCACATTTTTGGCGGTAATATGAAATTAACTGAGAAAAATCACCTTGACAAAATCTAGGTCATGTATGATGATGGATTATGTGGGATTTAAAAGTAGGTCAGTAGGTAAAATCAAAGAAACAGCTTTTGAACACTTCCCCAGCCACATTTTGAGCCCAAAAAGTCATGAAACTTCCTCAGAATAATCACCTAGACAAATTCTAGTTATAGGAAAACCTTTAGAAATCTTCTTCTCTTAATCCGTTAAACCGTAAGGCCAAGATCATTAATATTTGACATGTTGCTTTGCATTGTGGTCCTGTACCAAGATTGTTTAAATTATGACCCCTGGGTCATAGCTATATCAAAATGTTGTCCTGCCCAGTCAGCTTCTATGGTACAATGTCCTCAGATGAGCGAAATGTGGGCCCATGGGCCTCTTGTTATTACTGTAATGCAGGATAGGAATTATTCTGAAAGAGCTTTCAGCAGTATTTTCATCCTGCATTAAGCAGTAACCTGTATTCAGTGATTCAGTGATTTGCTCACAAACACAGAATTGACCGTAGTTTAGTGCCCGACTGCCCGGTATTTCTTGGACTAGACATAAGACATGGTGTTGAGTGGCTTCTGGCCACAGTAGTCATTACTCAGGCACCTGCATGTGTTAATTGTCTGTCCTTAATTAGCAACTGATAAGTTAGGAGGCATTAAATAACCCCTTACAGACTGCTGGAAACAATTTCAAGACCTCAGCTAGAGGGGAGTATTTCCAAGACTAAAACCCATATGACAGCACCTGATAAACACTGTACTGTGACTATCATTATGTACCCCTCTATATAGTGGGTGGGGGAGACATATTGATGTTGTCTGTCTGTCTATCTGTCTATCTGTCTATCTGTTTGTCCTTCTGTTAAGAGAAATTTTGAAGCTAACTCACCCTACAGTACAGGAAGGCTTTGCTCCAAACTTTTACAGAATTTATAGGGAAAACTAACTCCTCCTGCACTACTGGAGGGATTTGCTCCAAACTTTCACAGATTAACAACTTATATAGAAAGATGTCCATGTGGTTTGGAATTTTATAGAAAAGTAGTATAGGGGTCACTCTGTATTGCAAACAAAGATGATTAGTAGTATAGTCTGTACAGAGTGCTGAAACCACTTGACGCCGCAGGGAAGCGGAAACCTCTTGATTACAGTAAGTATTTGACTATTATCTTTATTAATATTGCATGGATCTGTTCAAAATAAAGACGAGAAACAGGGCCCTGGCACTTTTTAAGACTCGTCTCATAGTTAGAGTGAGGTTGAGAAAAAGTTCAGTTATTGAGCCCCAAATTGACCATTGAAATCTGATGGCGCCACAGGGACGAAAGTTCGTGGAAATTCATTGAAATACAGCTCTTGGACATTTGTTGTTTAAAACTTTATACTGCCTATAATGACCTCACCGCTGTGAGTTCGAATCCCAGTCCGGTCTTTTGGATTTTTCATGTGAGGAAGCCTTCCAGCTGGCTTGCGGAAGGTCGATGGTTCTACCCAGTTGTCGATTTGTGTCTAAAAACAGTGCATAAAGGCCTTCTGGGGTCTTAATCCACCTGTTATTGGCTGGACGTCGAGATATGACTGAAATACTGTTAAAAGCGACATAAAATCATAACAAATCAAATCTGTTTATAATGAAGTGGTGCATAGTTGTTGCCTGCCAGCTTATCTTGAATAGAAAGGTTATTAAAGTTGTCAAAATTAAAGTTTACCATGTAGCTCACACTTTTGTGTCTTTTGTTTTACATAAAAAGATTGAAATGACAAGTACAAAAATAGACTTCTGTGACACATGCAAGATCCATGTTTGTAACTATATAAGGACAAAGCCACAGTCAGTCACAAACAGATGGTAGTCCTGTCATACACATGACCAAGGTTTTAATATCATGGATTTCATTGGGGGGCGTTTGTCACTGTGACTGCAGCAGGTCTTGTTACTGGGGTAATCACAAGTAAAAACACAAATATATGTTCAGGGATTTCACATGCAAACAATTATTAGTGAGTATGTGACACTCCTCTAAACCCGACATGTGTTGGGAAAACATAATTTTCCCATTTAGAGGGGTTTTAACACATAGCTTGTTTCTAGTATGGAAGATAGCTGATCACTAAATAAAGCCATCTGCTTTACTTTCAACCGGCTTTAAGCTACCATCTACTATAACATAGAAAGCATTTCTGATGATACATATTAATGAATGCATTTTCTTCAGTGTAGGAATAAGGCATATTTATGGTGTATAGGGTTTGAAGTGGGACCAAAGTTTTTGTCCAGTTTACAGTGAATTCCTGTATTTAAAGGTTCCAGTTTTGGGCGGTTTCACTTTTCTAAGTTCTGTAAGTTGCCAGCATGATCCTTGAACTTTGTAGTTAGAACAAAAGACTAATTCTTTGTCCAGACGGCTGCTGACATCATTTGCATAACTTGCCTCTTGTGATTTAAGGTTTCATTATAATTAAGGGCCCTGCATTGAAAATGCAAGATTCCTATAGCAATCATATTTTGTATCGATCCATCCATCTGTCTGTCCATCACATTTGGTGTGATGCGATAACTCAAACAGTTCTTCACATAACAAGTTCATATTAGGCTGTTATGCTTAGTATCATGTGAGGAAGACACCTATAGTTTTTTATTCAATCGAATAATTACGTCCAGAGTTATCTGTCCTTGATTTTTCAAAAATCCGATATTCAATCAATGATTATTCTCTAGCAACCTAATTTGTCCACCAATCCTAATCATATTTTGACAAAATTTGTACCAGTATTCGATATTTACTAAATTTTGACAAGTTACTTAAATCAGATTAGACACCAAAGGGTTATTGCCCCTGATTTATAAGAACATGCTATATTTGGCCTTGTTTACAGTGACTCTAGCAATCTCATTTATATATTATACTCTAGTGAGCTTTGTTGACAGCTGTTGATTATACTTGCTACAGGTAAAACTAGATCTTATGGCACACCTTTAATTGTTATCAGTGTTTACAAACACTTAAGGTAAATGCTGTAGGTGCATGGATACAGTCAAATATAGTTTTAAACAAGAGCTGCATGCAGCCCTAAATTACTCACCTGGTACCCATGTTTACGGTCATGGTAATGGACCAGTAATGATAAAATTCCACTATAAGCCATCACCGGTAAATTACCCCCCACCCACAGGCAGCCATGTTATTTGAACTAGGAAGATTCTTTGAAGAAAACTGGCTAAGGGTCAACCATCATTACTTTTTTTAGCTCACCTGGCACGAAGTGCCAAGGTGAGCTATTGTGATCGCCCTGTGTCTGATGTCGTCCATCTGTCGTCCGTCGTCAAACTTTTTCTTCAAAGCTCTTCTTCTTGGAAACCACTGGGCACAAGATGAGCTAATGGGATGATCCTGTGTCCGTATTCCGTCGTAGTAAGTCGTGCGTTGTGCATCCTGTGTTGTCCGTCGTCGTTAACAATTGTTGCAAAGGACATCTACTACTATACCGCTGAACAAATTTCAACCAAGCTTTACAGAAATGTTCCTTGGGTTAAGTTGTTTCAAATTTGTTCAAAGAAATAAAAAAACAATGCAGAACGCTGATTGCCATAATACTCATTACTCTGTAAATACAAGAAATATTGATTTTTCTCTGTTTATCTGTTTGTCTGTCTGTCGACAACTTTAACCTTGGCCTTAACTTTGGAACTATAAATGTAATTGAGACTTAATGTTTGGCATGTGTATTCAAACCCAAGTTCTTTAGCTCAGTAGAACTAATGGATCATGTCCAAATGGGTCAAGGTCATTTTGGAGTCTTTAAGTTAAATTTAATATTGGCCATAACTTTGGAACTACATTGTGATAGAGACTTTATAATTATGTGGCATGTGTATTCCATTCACCAAGCCCATTGATTACAAGTTTGGTAATGTCAGACAAAGGTCAAGGTCATTTAGAGGTCATGGTCACATAATCTTATTTTTTAAGAGTAAACAACTTCATAACATCCTTATGTAACTTTCAGTAATGGGCATTCTGTTTAATTATTTGCAAACTAGCGACAAAAACATAATAACCTTTTAAACAGTTGACACTCTAACCCTGTTTTTAAAAAGATAAAACATTCTATATTTAGAACAGAGGCAGCCAACAGTCAGTTGTTGTAGATGAATAAATTACCCAGCATCAAAGAGTTAGAATAGACTATTGGGAAGTTTGAATGTGTCTGTATTAGGGAATAAGAAGGCAACAGAGCGCGTTATGAGAGACAGAAATAGCAGTATATAACTCATGGTGCCAAATCATTTCCTCTTCTCTGATCTATAACTACAGTCATGCCTTTGTGGAGTTAAAGACATCCCATTAATATGCCTTTTTTCCCCTTTAGGTTATTCTTCCTCTAAAGAAAATAGTTCAGCTTTATGCAGTCAACACTATTATGTATCTGAAACAATATTTTCTATAGCCCAACCGATGGAAATTTAAAGCAGGCTGAAAGTAAAACAGAATGTGCCTAATAGCCCTTTACCCCATAGCCTGTTTCTAGTTTTGAAGACAGGTGACCACTTAAAGCAGGTTGAGGCGCATTCCGCTTTACTTTCAATCTGCTTTAAGCCATTATCTTCTAGAATTTAAAAAATATTTCTTATGATACATATCCATGATTGTAAAAATTGGATCTATTTTCTTCAGCTGAAGAATAAATGAAAAGTGTAAAAAGGCTTATTTATGGGAGAATCAGTTGAGGCGCATTCTGCTTTACTTTCAACCTGCTTTTTAAGTGGTCACCTGTGTTAAAAAGTGGAAACAGCTTATGAAGTAAAGGGTTAAAGCAGAATGAAAAAGTAAAACAGCTTTCTTCATTACTGTTTTTCTGTCTTTAAAGCTTCCACCAGTGTTTATCAATCTCTCGACTTCTTCATTTATTGCTGCTAAACAAATGTTTTAACCTTTTACCCAATAGCCTGTTTCTAGTTTAGAAGTGAGATAGCTACCCACTAGACCCATAACCCCATATAGCCTGTTTCTAGTATTGAAGATACATGACCACTAAAAGCAGGTTGAAAGTAAAAACAGATTGCGCCTTAGTGCTCATTCTGCTTTATTTTCAGCCTGCAAAACCCATCATGTGCTAGAATATAGAACATATTTCTTATAATACATATTTATGGCTGTATAAATCTCATCCTTATTCTTCAGAGGAAAAAATAATGACAGGCTTAAAAAGGTGTATTTATGGGGTAATGGGTTAAAGCAGGTTGAAAGTAGAGCAGAATGGGCCTTAAGGCACATTCTGCTTAACTTTCAGCCTGCTTTAAGCTATTGACTGCTAGAATATAGAAAATATTCTTATGATTCTAATTTGTATGCCCTAGGCATCGACAGATGCAGAGACATATAGTAATCGTCCTGTCCGTCCGTCCGTCCGTCCGTCCATCCGTCCGTGCATCCGTAACAAGGTTAAGTAGATTTTAACGTTTCGTCTAGCATCAACACCCCTTACCCAAATGCTTGGATACTTATACAGTTGTTGATTTTACTGTTTCGTCTAGCATCAACACAACTCACTACAATGCTTTGATACGTATACAGTTGTTGCCTTTGACCATTCCCTGTCCACTAATATCACCAAATTTTGTTTTTGACCTTGACCTTGACCTAATTTTAACTTAGAATATTTTAAATAGGCTCTTTCTCGGTTAACTAGATTTTACCGTTTCCTCTAGCATCAACACTGTTTACTACAATGCTTCGATACTTAAACAGTTATTGCCTTGGACCATTACCAACTCACCAATAATACCCAAGCTCAGTTTGACCTTGACCTTGACCTAATTTGGATTTAAAAGATTCAAAATATATTGTCAAGGATGCCACTGTGGGCATAAGCGTTTGTTGAGCGCGCAGTCTTGTTAACCCTATAAATTGGAACTACTTTGTTCAGTAGAGAAATAAATTAAAGGCATAAAAATGGGTATTAATGGGGTAATAGATTAACATTGCAATAAAGTGTTAGTCATGTGAATGTCCATTACCCTTCTCATGCTTAATATTACTATATGAACATCAACCACCTATAACATTGGCTAATAAAACAAGGAAATATTTCTTCAAGAATTCAAATTCAAATTCAAATTCTTTATTTCGCTCAGTACATGTTTTCACATGAATACATGAGGTTAATTGAAGGTGTAATACAAACTAAACAGGTAATGAAAGAGAACTTTAACAATTAAGTATTTTAAAGATATTAGCTACAGGCTCAGGTGGGAGAGCTACAATGAAATTTACAATTAAACCGCCGTTCGCGGCAATGGTTGTAAGTTTTGTAAGTTGCAATAAATAGATTTGAAATAGATAAAAATAGATAATTAAAATTATACATCTGTAGGAACAAATTATTTCCAGATGAGACACACGGTTACTTAGCGCCACAGCTAGTTCCAAACTGTCCGGCACTTGCGACTTCGAAAATTTTAAAACTACAGCCGATGTCGTAAATTGTTGTTTCTCATTTTAGACTGAACATAGTGTGGAAATATCCATTGGGAGCCTTCCATGTCATTTTCTATCCAAACTGAGAAGGCATATTCAGGGTTTTGTAACATAGATATGATAGGAAGAGTGAAGACTCAAGTTAAAACAAATTCTTTAAGAAAATAGGAGCTGTCTGATCTGGATCTACACTGTTTTCAAAAATCATTAATATAATACTCCTATAGAATGAGAATTAAGGGTTTATCTTTTCATCAATATATATCTAAGGCTTTTGCTCAACCATACTTACCCTTTGAACCCTAGTCACGCAAATACATGTACATTGCAAAAAGTGACTGGTGAAGAGTGCATTAAAAATTATGTCCTCTGCAAATAGTGAAGCACAACTACATGCAGTCCTCTGACTAGGGCCTGCACTGTTGGTCATATAATCCCTAATATGGATTAAACATACATGACTAATAATTTAATATTAGAAATCACGGCAAATAATATTATAATGTAAATATAAGAAATGAACTGATATTTTTCGGTGTTTAAGCAAAATAAACGACAGAAAATGATCACCAACTTAATCATGAATTGCTGGCGCGATTCGTGGAATTTGCCAATAATTTTCTGTTGATTATTTCGCTTAAATGTCCAAAAATCGGTGCATTTCTTAATGCCCGTGTCACACTGTCCCGATTTTGACACCAGAAGGCCACACGAACATGGAATTTTGAATTTCCCGCGAAGGTGGCCCCGAACCTGGCTCAACAGGCAAACCAACACGAAGGCAAGTACGGTGCCTACAGAAGGCCACATGATGGCAACCGAACCACACACGAAGTCAACACGAATATGCGGATTTTCACAGGAAGTTTACCCGAAGGCCACACGAAGGTCACACGATAGCAACGCGACGTCGTGTTAAGAGTATGATGCAGTCACGAAGGCATCACATGACATTCCGATGGTATTAAACATTCGGTAGACGGCGGGAAAGTTCAGTCGCTGATCTAAGATTAAAAGCCGCCATATATTTACCGATTTTAGATCTAATGTAACTTAAAATCTATGTAGGTTTTAAATTCATCATGTCACGAAAAGGAGGACATGGAAGGGGAAAGATGAAGGATGAAACCACAAATAGATGAGTTCGAAGATTCAAAAAAGAAGTTAACAGTCATTAATCCCCAGAGGGAGTTGTTGTTCAGAGGTAGTTGTTATAGGGAGGGAAATATTAAAACCCTGAGAGTGTAAACAGTTTGAATCCAGATCAGACACATCGTAACGCGCTGTCTGATATGGGTTCAAACTGATTGTCACTCGTCATTATCTTGGTTTGATATTGGGAGGCTTATTTTCAAAATGGCTAATGCCAACTTTGTGAGGAAATAGCAGACGACAGCAGTGATATCGTTGGTATTAATGTTTTACTTAGGGAACAGTAGCAAGTATTTTTTGAGAAGGGGTTCGCTGTAGGGAGGAAGCACTGTATGTGAAAATAATGTTAGTGTATATAATGGGAATGATACATGACAATCTTGTCCTACCAGGGCACCAAGCCAGCCTTTAAAGTAAAGTAGTGACCTAAGTATCGTCTATAGTTTAAAACTTTGCATGCTGTGTAATGTTTTTTTTCTGTTACAATCTCAAAATTTCTTTTAAATTCAGGGTCAGGGGCCCGTTTCATAAAATCTTGTACGACGAATGTTGTCGTAAGTCAGATTATAAAAGTCTAAATTATTATTTATTTCTCCATCTGATCCTGTATTGCGGCATCTCTTTGGAACCGTCTTGAAGACAACGATTTCAAAGAGAAGTCACAAGACAATTTTAGATAGAGAACTCAGAAATTAAATGTATTTTAAAGTTTTGACTTACGATTGTTTTTGTCAACTATATATACCTCACACACATGCGTATGTATTGAGCTTTGTATTATATAATATATTTGTGTATGGGCCGGAGGCCTAATTGCATAATAAAATATTGAATTGAATTGAATTGAATTTGTCTTACGACATTTTATGAAATGAGTCCCTGAAGACTAAACAGCTTAGATCCTGATGAGATGCTGTGTTACGTGTTGTATCCTCTTGATCCAAACTGTTTGCAAAGGTAATCAGTGTGGCCGAATTATCAGTCGCTAGCAAGTTTCCAAAATGTAAAGTTCAATACTAGATTAACATAGAATTAAAAGTTTGATCGACTCTTCATCTTGGAAACTAGAAATTTTAAACTAAAGTAAAGCCTGTCTATTGGAAATTGCTTATTGATTATAAGAAGATCGATGGCAGCTTAAAACATGGTGGAGGCAAAAAGAGTGTTCCGAAAAAGATGTTTGAACATTTCACTATACATGTATAAATCTAAAAATCAGGGACCCCCGGGACGGGCCAATTTTGACCACAGGGGCATACTTTCAACCTGCTTTAGCAGTCACCTGCCTTAAACACAATATAAATCAGTGGTATTAATAGAGGGATTTTATTGTTTCTCAATATTAGTTGAAAAAATAACGAGTTGTCTCGGACTTGACATTTTTAAACTGGAGATTTTAAACTACAGTTAAACTTGTTCATTGCGTCCATTAAAGAAAATTCTTATTGGTTATAAGAAAGAAAGGTGATAGCTTGAAATATAGTGAAAGTAAAATAGAATGCGCATTCTGCTTTTTAGCTCACCTGAGCCAAAGGCTCAAGGTGAGCTATTGTGACCGCTCACCGTCCGTAGTACGTCTGTCCGTCTGTCCGTCTGTCCGTCTGTCCGTCTGTCCGTTCACTTTTACTTCAAACGACATCTCCTCTGAAACCCGCCGATTGTAGGGAGAGTTCAAACTGCTTATGATGTTCCTTGGATGCTTCTCTACAGAAGTTGTTCAAAAAAAAGGAAAAAAAAGCACAAACTCTGCTTGAAAAAGCAAAAAAGCAAAAATCTTTAAAAAATCTTCTTGCCCAAAACTACTAGGCCCTAAGCTTTGATATTTGTACAGTAGAATCTCCTGGTGGATCTATCTATAGTTTGTTAAAATGAAATCCCTAGGGTCACATTTGACACCACCCTGCACAGTTTAAGTGCTGCTCTAGGCAGGTTTTACAGTATTTTTGATTTAGGCAGAACTGTATTTACCTGAGTTACCCTTAATATACTATGGGCAAATAGCCAATATTTGCAAACATTTTGGATCCAGATCAGATGCAACATAATCATAATGCTACATCTAATCTGGATCCAACCTATTTGCCACTCATTTACCAACTTAACATTTTCTAAATTGTTTTTTTGTACACTTTTCACATACAGTAGGTTTTAAGCCGACATCATTTCAGTCTGGTAAGGGTAAGCCCAAGCGTTCTAGCCACTGAGGTCAAATATTATGCAACTCTGAACTGGTAGTGGGTATCACAGAACTGGTCATGATCAGCTGAACATGTTGTCTGCTAAAGTTTAGATATGGTTCAGTCTGATTCATACTTAGAGAAACAGGATCTGGAAGTGATCCACTGACAGTTATGTAATTATGTCTTATGCCATATTTATACATATGTTTAATATTGGTTTTGTCAGAGTTATCTGTATGTCTTTTCAATAATTCCACTTTAAACAGTCATGAAAATGTAAGATGCAAAAGTAAAGCAAAGTGTGCATTAACCCTTAGCCCGCCAAATAAATTGTCGTCTGCTATATTTCTCGTCTACTTCAAGTTTCAAAGTGCTTCAAAGTTGCTCAAAATTGCTGAAAATGTTGTCCGAGTGTCAAACAGCTTGGATCCGGATGAGACGCCGAGTTACTCGGCGTCTAATCCGGATCCAAGCTGTTTGCATATAAAGCTATAGTCGTGAGTGGCAGGCTAAGGGTTAAGACACATTCTGCTTTACTTTCAACCTGCTTTAGGTGGCCACCTATTTTCAAAATTTGAAACATGCTATGGGGTAATGGGTAAAATGAAATTGCCTATTTGGAAAGAGCCTGATGAGAGGAAGTACCATTTGCAAAGGCCATAACTCTGACATCATTGTTTTTTTAGTTATTTCCCTTTGTGATATTTTCTTGTCAAGAAGACAACTTCAGTTCTACTGATGCTATTGTAATGAAATTTTATGTATGGAAAGAAACTGATGAGAGAAAATGCCATGCACAAGGGCAGCAATATTTAGTTTTTCCCCTTTGTCATATTTTATTGTCAGGAAAATAATTCCAGTTCTGTTGACGCTAGTGAAATAATTATCATTTATTGGAAATGGAAATAGCTTGATAAGAGGATGTGTCATGGATAAGGGTCATAAGCTTGGCAACAAAATTCACTTTTGTCATGTTTTCTTGTCTGGAAGATAACTCTATTTATAGTTATATTAAAATGTTGTCTTGCCCAGTCAACTTAGGTACAAACTTCAATGTCCTCAGGTGAGCGAATTAAGGGCCATGGCCCTCTTGTTTAACCTACTTTATGTGGTCACGTGTCTAGAAATTGACTTTTGGTAGAGGGTTTAAGGTACAATTCATAAAAAAATCCGTTTCAAAAACAGGACATTTGGAAATATTAGGGATTTTTCATGATCAACTTTTATAATCATCAATATAAAGCTGGTACATTGTAATAAAACTAATCATAATGATAATAATTATAATAATAACATTAACAATAATAATAGCAATCAACTAGTGGCCGCCCTGATGTACAACAAAACAAAAATTTCAAATTTAATAGATGGTAGCTTATTTTAAGCAGGCTGAAAGTACATACCTTTAGGCACATTCTGTCTTACTTCCAATCTGCTTGAAATGAGTACCTGTCCTCAAAACTAGAAATAGGCTATTGGGTAATGGGTTAAACACCACATTATTTATGTGATTGAGTGGTAGTTATAAATAGTGCTGTTGTTTCTTATTATTTCAATGTTGAACCTTTATTTCATAAGTGCAAACAATAACAAGTACTAGGTGTTCTAGGAATATAAATTTCAAAAATTATATTTATTATTTCACGTTATGCTTAAGGTATTATGCAATACAGGGCTGCCTCTCTACAACACCATCCAACAAGAGGCAGATTATGTATTTTGTTCGGAAGGAGTTGTTGCAGGGAGGAAATATTAAGACCCTGAGAGTAAAAACAGTAAGAATCGTCTGATCTTGGTTCAAACTGTTTGTAACTCATTATTATGGTTTTTTTTCGGTCACATCGTAGTCTCATTTCGATGTCATCGTACTATAATACGATAGCTTCACGACATCATTGCGATGGCTTCACGGAGTCGTGTTGCCTTCCTAAGACTTCGGGCGGCTTCGTGTTTCCTTCGTATTATTGTCTTCGTGAGAGGAAAAATGCCCGATGGTACCGATGATTACATGAGAGAAACACGAAGGCAACACGATTTGACAAGATGGCCACACGATGGCATTACGAAGGGTAAAATGAAAACATGAAGTCAACACGAAAACGAACCTTCGCAAGGTCCTTCGTCAACTTTTTTGACAGCCAAAGATTTTGTCATCGCTCACGAAGTTGCTCTCGATGCCCGTAAAATTCAGCCGGAGTCCACACGGTGGCTGAAGAAGCCCTCACGAATGACCCGATGATTACACGATCAGGCCCGAATGTGAACATTTCGTCTATCGTGTGTCCATCTGTTGTCAACTTCGGGACAGTGTGACGCGGGCATAAAGAACACAGCCAGTTTGCTTATAAGAACTGCAAACAAATATATAAATAAAGCAAAATAAAAGCAAATCAGAAAACTTTCTGCTTTACTTTATCCTGCTTTATCCTGCAACCTGTCTACAGGAGAACAACGATCGGATGGTGTTGTTTACAAAACAGTGCGAATGTAAACAAAGAAAATTAGTTAAAATACCGATAAGTACAAGTTTGACAACCATACTAGCATATGCTGTATTGGCGTAGTGGTTATGCTGTTAGACTTTAATGCAGAAGTCTCGAGTTCGAATCCCACATTAATTTCAAATTAACCGCGTTCTGTTTCACTTCCGACAGAGTTTCATTCTCACAGATTCGTTAGTTATATTATTGAGTCTGTGTCACATTATCGTTGCATTTTTACATCTGGCAGTAATAGGGTCAAAACACATCTTTGTTAAAAGACAACATGATGTAGCTCTGTATTGTCTGTGTTATCAATTGACTTACTCATTCTATCCATTTTTATCTTAAACTACGTAAATCAGCGCATATCAGTGTAATATACAAAAAAAGAAAAAAAAAGAAAAGTGGTGCTCTCTAGGTTCGAACTCACGACCCTCAAAAGTAAATAGTGATAACTACTACTAGGCAGCACGCTTATCCACTACACCATACAGTCACACAATCCACTTGCTTTGATTTACCAATACAACATGTCGCAGTTGTATTTATCGTTAATTTTCTTTGTTTACATACACAATTTTTTGTAAACAACGCCATCCGATTGTTGCACTACTGTAGCATGCCTTCAATAAGCCTACATTACAGCGGTTGTAAAAGGTTTTACTGTTTATACTGCTTGTAACATTAACCCTTAGCCTGCCACTCATATGCAAACAGCTTGGATCCGGATGAGACGCCAAGTAACTCGGCGTCTCATCCGGATCCAAGCTGTTTGACACTCGGACAACATTTTCAGCAATTTTGAGCAACTTTGAAGCACTTTGAAACTTGAAACAGACGAGAAATATAGCAGACGACAATTTATTTGGCGGGCTAAGGGTTAATACTTTCCCTGTGTAGCTGGTTTTCAGTGTTTCAGACAAGTGGTAAATAAGTTTGAAAGACAGCTGACTACCTAATGCAGGGTGAAAGTAAAGCTACCATCTGCTATGATATAGAAAGTATTTCTGGCAGCTGGTATAACTGTTTTCGTTAATGGAACAATAAATAAAAGGCATTCAAAGAAACATTTATGGAATAATAAGCTACAGCAGGCTGAAGGTAAAGCAGATAGCTTTCAAGGATATTGCTGCTTTGCATTTAGCCTGGTTATGTCCCTTTATCTTCAGACAGTTAGGGCCAGGCAACGGGCAAAAATGGCGGCACCCATGAAAGAGAGGAAACCGGGAACCATAATGATAAGTGGTGGGTGGATCATATGAGCTTAATAGGGTGTTTTCTTATATTAGGTGGTTCACGATAAGCCATTGTAGTAAATGGGAACAGTTTTATACAAAGTTACATTATCAATCAAAAAATACAGGCGAACCAGTTGAATTCAGTATGAATTCGGGCAACGAATTTATTTCAAAACTAGCCCTATTATCGGATATTCTTCGAACGTACCTTAGTACATGTACCATGGTAAAAAGTAAAAACATAGGTTATAATATTCTTTTTTGTCTATGGGTATTTGAAATATATAATATAGCCTTTCTCGGCAAAGAGTTGGCATGCATTATTTTTGGCTTTCTGAAATAATGTTAAGTAATAATTGGCACAAACAGACTATAAAACAGTTAAAAGGTGATGCTTACTAAAAGTATGATGCAAAGTGTATACACTACAGTGTGTTGCCTGAAGTATGTGCATTTTTCTTAACTGTTTTTTGGCTCAAATTCAATGAATACACTTACTAAATCAAAATATATCCTTAAGAAATGGATCAAACTTTATAAATAGATCTAAATGCTTTAGGTGTGGATAATAAGAAAATGGTAAAAATAAAGCATATATTATATAAAAAAAACGCTACTAGAATGCACCAAAGACAATAGAATTAAAAGATATCCCGGGAAGCATGCCCCGGACACGCTAGTAAAAGTGCTACACTTATTAGAGGGGGTAGAGGTAGACTAGGCTAATAGCCGGAAGACAACGTCAAAAATATGATCCTTTATCATTAATAATTTGTTATTTTAAGTTGAACATTTACATGGATTTTTAGGATCCCTGAATGTCCGTCATCCGTCCGTTCACAATTGTTCGTTAACACTCTAGCGCCTACAAATTTCATCCGATCTTCATGAAACTTCATGACAATGTTTGTCTTGATAA
This sequence comes from Gari tellinella, assembly GCA_922989275.2. Lineage (NCBI taxonomy): Eukaryota > Metazoa > Mollusca > Bivalvia > Cardiida > Psammobiidae > Gari > Gari tellinella. The sequence goes on along the minus strand of OV277861.1, from coordinate 35,601,852 downwards.
AATCTAGGTCAAGTTTGAATGTGGGTCATGTCCGGTCAAAAACTAGGTCACTAGGTCAAATCATAGAAAAACCTTGTTAACACTCTAGAGGCTACAAATCTCAATGGATCTTAATGAAACTTGGTCAGAATGTTTGCCTCATTGATATCTAGGTCAAGTTCGAATGTGGGTCATGTCCGGTCAAAAACTAGGTCACTAGGTCAAATCATAGAAAAACCTTGTTAACACTCTAGAGGCTGCACATCTCATTTGATTTTAATGCAACTTGGTAATAATGTTTGCCTAGTTGATTTATAGGTCAAGTCGAATATGGGTTATGTAGGGTCAAAAACTAGGTCACTAGGTCAAATCAAAGAAAAACAGTGTTAACTCTCAACAGGCTTCAAATCTCATTAGGTCAGAATGAAATATTGTCAGAATGTTTGCCTACATCAAATCTAGGTCAAAATCAAATGTGGGTTGTGTCTGCTCAAAAACTAGGTCACTAGGTCAAATCATAGAAAAACCTCGTTAACACTCTAGAGGCTACAAATCTCAATGGATCTTAATGAAACTTGGTCAGAATGTTTGCCTCATTGATATCTAGGTCAAGTTCGAATGTGGGTCATGTCCGGTCAAAAACTAGGTAACTAGGTCAAATCATAGAAAAACCTTGTTAACACTCTAGAGGCTACAAATCTAATTGGATCTTAATGAAATTTGGTCAGAATGTTTGCCTCATTGATATCTAGGTCAAGTTTGAATGTGGGTCATGTCCGGTCAAAAACTAGGTCACTAGGTCAAATCATCGAAAAACCTTGTTAACACTCTAGAAGCTACAAATCTCAATGGATCTTAATGAAACTTGGTCAGAATGTTTGCCTCATTGATATTTAGGTCAAGTTCGAATGTGGGTCATGTTTGGTCAAAAACTAGGTCACTAGGTCAAATCATAGAAAAACCTCGTTAACACTCTAGAGGCTACAAATCTCAATGGATCTTAATGGAACTTGGTCAGAATGTTTGCCTCATTAATATCTAGGTCAAGTTCGAATGTGGGTCATTTCCAGTCAAAAACTAGGTCACTAGGTCAAATCATAGGAAAATCTTGTTTACACTCTAAAGGTTGATTGTGGGTCATGTCCAGTCATAATCTAGGTCACTATAGGTCAAGTTTGCCATGGTGTACCAGGTGAGCGATTTAGGGCCATAGTGGCCCTTGTTATTAGTATTTTACCTGTTTTAAATGCACAGCACGACCCTGAACGCTTCTGAAGCCATCTGAGAATAAAATTTCCCCGGGGAGCAAGTCCCCGAACCCCAACTAGTTAGAGGGGGTATACTGATATGAGTATGTAGGGTAGAAGTTGAAGCTTAATATCTGGAAAGAAACCTGTCGAGAAATGTTGTCCAAGAATTAAATATGTGGGGTCATTTGAAGTATTTTTATACGCCCGTTATCGACGGTCATATTATGGTATACCCAGCGCTGTCCGTCCGTCCGTCCGTCCGTCCGTATGTCCGTCCGTACGTCCGTCCGTTAACTTTTCTTGTTAGCGCTCTCTCACCTTCATTTATTTACCGATTTTGATTAAACTTCCTACAAATATTCCATACCACAATAGCTCGGACGAGTTCGCGTTTCAGACGTTGGCGGCTATTTTTAGCAGAGTTATGCCCCTTTATTGTCAAAAATGGGCATTTTAAAAAAAAAAACAGAACTTTTTTTTTAATTATTCAATTTATTTCAAATTTGATATGGTGATACAATGAATGAAGTTACTTAACATATTTTACGGGTTTTTGGTTTGACTTCGTATTTTCAGAGTTATGCCCCTTTACACAATTTTTTAACAATATATTGTTTCCTGATAATAATTTTACTTATATTTTGTCTATTGTAACCAAATTTCATATTTATCTTTCTCATCATGCAGGGAAGGCACCTGTGAATTTTAGTTCCTGTTAAATTATTTTTCTATGAGTTATGCCCCTTTACATCCTTAAAATTTAAAATAAGCCACACTTCGTCCGTTAACTTTTCTTCTTAGCGCTCTCTCACCTTCATTTATTGACTGATTTTGATTAAACTTCCTACAAATATTCCATACCACAATAGTTCGGACGAGTTCGCGTTTCAGACGTTGGCAACTATTTTTAGCAGAGTTATGCCCCTTTATTGTCAAAAATGGGCATTTTTAAAAAAAACAAACAGAACTTTTTTAGTTTTGATTCAATTGATTTCAAATTTGATATGGTGATACAATGAATGAAGTGACTTAATATATATTACGGGTTTTTGGTTTGACTCTGTATTTTCAGAGTTATGCCCCTTCACACAATTTTTTTAACAATATATTGTTTCCTGATAATAATTTTACTTACATTTTGTCTATTGTAACCAAATTTCATATTTAGCTTTCTCATCATACAGGGAAGGCACCTGTGAATTTTGGTACCTGTTAAATTTCAGACGTTGGCGACTATTTTTAGCAGAGTTATGCCCCCTTTATTGTCAAAAATGGGCATTTTTTAAAAAAAAACAGAACTTTTTTTTGACTATCGCAATACTATCGGGATAGTACTTGAGCTATCGCAATACTACAGAATAGTCTTTTTGAGATCGATAGTCGGGCCTACACTCCGGGCGACTTTTTCCAGTCGGCCTGAGTCTGGACGACTTTGACACCCGCCGGCCGTGACGGGCGTATTTTGCCGCACTGCGGTGCTCTTGTTTTACATATACTGAGCAAAAGTAGAAACGTCCCACACGATTACAGGAACATTTGCTGGAAAGTTATAATGTTGATGGTCTAAAACCTATACCGAAAATGAAGTTTATCATTTTTAATCCATATCAGTTAACCTCATACTGCTGTGAAGAAGTTTTTTCGAGTGATGTAATGAAGAAGTTGGTAGGGGTCTGAATAAAAGTTGTTTTTTCTTAAAATGTTTAAGTGTTTAATGAAATATCATAAAAAGTCCAAAGTTGTATTCAGTATCATTAATATCGTGAATGGCCACTATTTGCACCATTACATGCTACATTTCTACGGCGTAGCGTAACATTCAATAAGTACCTCAGTCCGTCACGCTTAAATTGCCTGTGAAGCCTGTCTCAAATCTTGACTGCTGAATCTTGAATGTTAAAAAATTGTGTAGCCTACCATCTGCATTGCTCGGTGAGATGAACTCAGTGCCAGTCAGCCTGCTTCTAATTCAAATGACGTCGTGACCACAATTTAACATAGCACCACGCGTCTAAAGTTTGACCGAAATATGGGTGTCGTGCTCTGATTGGTTGAGCGTTGGATCGCAAGCGATAACTAATTAGGTCTGTGTGTCTGTATGTGTTCTCGGGTTCAAACTAAATTTCACGTTAGAAACCGAAAGTATCCACGGGAGGTAACCGACACGCACAATTTCGTTGAGTAACGATTCTTGAGTTATCGTACTTTGTTACCATGAATATGGCGCGTATGCCCTTAAGTTGTCTCATTTGTTGGAACACTAGCCTTATTTTCGGCTATTATATATATCAGTTTGATGTAACATCCGTACTGAGCCGTTGGTGTATTGGTTAGGATCCCTGCTTCTCGTCCAGGCGGCCCAGGTTCGATTCCCGTCACCGGAATGTATTTTTCTTTTTTGGTCATAATTTTTTAAACGTAGTAAATAATAAATGTCATCTATTCAATGATCTATTTTTCGGAAAACCAATAAAAATAACTAAACTAATGTTTGATTTACCACTCAAAGTTTAATTAGCAACAAAGGTGTACGCCTTCATAGATTGGCTATCAATTAATGCATTGACCCTACCACTGTCTCACCGTATAACTTCCAAAATATTTTGATCAATTCCATCCAAACATGGAGAAATCAATGCTATAGGTTCAAATTTTACAGATTCTAATACGTCGTCGTTATTCATTCGGTTACATATTATAGATCTACACTTTTAAATTTGTTCAGGTTCCGGAGGGGAAAATTGAGGAAATTCTGAGATTTCATCAACATTTTTAAACTCATTGAATTTTACATTTCAATGTTCTTAGAGGTGTTATTCGATCGTAAAAATATTTAGCGTTTTATATTGAAAATACATTTCCAAATAAAGAGTAAAAAAATATTGAGCCGGCTGGGATTCGATCCTGGGTCGCCTGGACGAGAAGCAGGGACGCTAACCACTACACCAACGATACAATATACTAATATCTAATCCAACTTATTTATAATAGCCGAAAATAGGAGTGCTTTAAAAAGGTTTGGTGCACGAATTTCTGCTGAATTCAGTCGCTTACCACATGTTTGAATTGGTAATTTAGTTTTGAATAACATTGAACCCGTAGGTTACAATGAGATATTGTGAACCACCTAAAATAAGAAAACACCCTATTACAGCTCATATAACTCCACCCACTTTTCTCTATTTCATGGGAGCGGCCATTATTACATATTGCCTGACGTACTTTGTGAAGAAGTCGGGTACCTGACTACTTTGCATTCAGTTCACTTTGAAATTGTACCTGTCAGCCAAATTGCAGGAAAGTTTCTTATGAGTCTTTAACCCATGATATATTATATTACTTCATAGTCTTTTTCTAGTTATGAAAACATGTGAGCAGGCACATTTTTGCTTTACTTTTAGCCTGCTTTATGCTACCATCTGCTAGGATATAGAATATATTTCATGTTGTACATATTCATGACTGTATAAAGTGGAACAATTTTTTCATTTTTCGAAGAGGATTATATTAAAGATGTTAAAATACTTAAAATAAAACAAAACTGAAGAACAAATAAGCGGCTTCCAAAATATATCAACCCCTCTGGGTCTTCCAGTTGCCCAGGTTACAATAGTATGGCAGTGGAGTACAATAAACTTTATCCTTTGAAGTTTTTGTCTGCTACAATTACTCTTGCCTGCTACTGTTCTTTACTCTTTTTGCATGTTGGGTAATTTTTTCATCTGCAAAAACTGTCATCTGCTATTGTTGTGAAATGAGAATTTTCAAAACTTCTTTTTAAACTCAGGTTTAGAATAGCAAACAATTTGGATTCAGATGAGACACTGCATTACATAGCGTTGCATCTGAATCCAAACTGTTTGCAAATTGTAATCACTTACGGAACATAACTATCTGCTGCTAGCATGGTAATTAAGAGTTATTATAGAATTTCCAAAAAATTCCCTTTAACCCTTTCCCTGATAGAAACGCCTTTTAGCGCATTTGATTTATTCCTCCGCTGAAGAAAATAGTACCAATTCAAACAAACATGAATATATAGTATAGGGAATATTTTCTATATTCTAGCACATGGAAGCTTAAAGCAGGCTGAAAGTAAAGCAGAATGCGCCTTAAGGCGCGTTCTGCTTTACTTTCAACCTGCTTTAAGTGGTCACCTATCTTCAATACTAGAAATAGCTAGGCTATCAGGTAAAGGGGTAATCCATTACCTAAGTGCTTAAGTTTCTTGTAAAGCAGGTTAAATGAAAAGCTTTACCTCCAGCCTGCTTTAAGCTTCTTCAAATAGGATATCAAAAATATTTTTTATTGTAAACATGTCGGTAAAAATTGAAACTGTTTTCTTTAGAAGAGGAATAAATTAGAGGTGTAAAAGGGAGGTATTATGGGATAATGACAAGGTTACAGTGACACACAGTTCCCATACTGATGAGATGCTAGATTATGTGGTAATATCTCAGCAGGGTCAGAACTGTTTGCAAGGTAATTAACACACTGAAGCCTTTTGACAAGTCTGTATTACTCCTTCTTTTCATACAGTGTACATAAGAAGAGTACACTTTTGTTTTACAAATAATGTAGACCAATATCAAGACCAAGATCAGATGGCTCTTAAGTGACAATTATAAGTATCAGAGGTGAATGATTTAAACCTTTACTTCATGGTCTGTTTCTATAGTTTTGAAGACAGGTGACCACTTAAAGCAGGTTGAAATAAACCAGAATGTGCCTGAAGGAGCATTCTGCTTAACTTGCAGCCTGCGTTTATCTACAATCTGCTTGAATGTGAAAAATATTTCTGTTGATACATTTTTATGACTGTATAAATTTGAACCATTTCTTTCTTGGAGGAATAACTGATATGCACTAAAATGTTATTGAGGAAATGGTTAGTGTTCCATTGGTAGTGTGGTTGGGCAGTAAGCCAGGACATAGGCTAACCATCTGGTGTTGTGAATCCATCCTCTTTCACAGCTCCAGATAAGAGGAGTTTTTTAAACACTAAAATATTTATTTCTGTATTAAACCCTATGGTGGTACTTCTCATTAGAATTGTCTCAAAGAGACGATTCTAATGAGTAGTAACACCATTAGAGGATTTGTGCTGAAATGAGCGAGAAAATATTTGATTTGTTCAGTTTACTCCCTTTATCTGGAGCCCTGCTTACTGACATGTCTGTGCCAACAAATCTACTGTAACTGTCACTGAACCAGTGGAACACTAAAAGTCTTGTAAATCAGCTACTCTTGCTCTTTGCATGCTGGATACTTTTTCCCCATGCAATAATTCTCATGAGCTATTGTTCTTAAAATAGAATTTCCAAAAGAAAGCAATGTATCAAACATTTTTTATCCTGATGAGAGGCCACATAATCCAGTGTCTCATTTGGATCCAATATATTTGCACAGATAATCACGGGGTAGTGTGCAAAGAGTTTATCATAGTGCTATCTGCCAACTCTTGAAAATGATGATCAAAATGTTTCACTTTGTATATATTTGTATTTAAATAAACTCCAATTACATTGTGAAAGAATATACTTTTTCAATACTAAGAAATTATAAATTCATACCAGTGTTTTATCGTGCAATCGAACACTGGTAGGAGTTGAGATGCGTAGTAATTTAATCACGAGGCCTTTAGGCCGAGTGGTTTAATTTCAAGCATCTCAACGACTGTTAGATAAAACAGTGGTATGATTTTATGGTTTACGGACGTTTCGCTACACGGCGTTTCGCTACCCGGGACGTTTCGCTACCCCGGAGGTTTCGCTACAGTCGTTTCGCCACCTACCAGTAAGTCGTTTCGCTACCCAATTTTTTTAAATGATCTTAACCTATATTTGAATTTTCTATGTTCAAATTAGATATGGCGATATATTATTAAGCGAAAATGTGTATTAGAAACTTATATTTGAATGAATAATTGAAAAAAAGATCGATTTATTGACAAAGATCTTGTAAGTTACTAAAATAGATGCTGCTATACTTATGCCATGGTATAAATATAATACAGTGCTAGCTAGCGTATTTGCTAAGGGCTCATAATTAAACAAATAGATTGGATCCACACCAGACGCCGTGTTACGCGGCCTCTCGTCGGGATCTCAAGTGGCTATTATATAGAAATTAATAATAGTTATTAGTAAATTATTTATACATTTTTTATGGCGAAATATATGCGAACAGTCGTTACGCATATATACAACTTATGCGAGTAGACCCTTAGAAAGCAGGGTATAGAGCGACGAGAAATGAATGTGGTGATAGAGTAAGTAGCAACTGATTGGACCCATGCTAGACGCCGAGTTCCACGAACGCTGATCTAATATGTCTGCATAAGCCTTACAGTCTGCATTAATTCTAGTAAAAAGAGGTTTACATATGAATCAATCAATATTTAAGTTCGATCATGATGTTTAAAGAAGTGTCAAGCAGTTTAAAACCTGGTCAGATGCCGAGTTACACAATGATGACCTTTAATTAAGGGGGGTTAATTTATTCCTTAAAGTAAATTTCATTCTTAAGTTAGGAAATCATGAGGAATACAATCAGTTCCATTGCTGGTGCTGTTTTAATCGATCGTTGACTCGGCACGTGCCAGTATACAATAAAACCTTTGTTCGACGGTCACTCAATGATAATGTACGGTGATCTTCAAATACAATGTATATCTGCTTAAAGCAGGACAAAAGTATTGCATACACTCTCACATGAGTTTTCTACGCTACATTTGTCATGCATTAAGCAGAACCTTTCTATACGCATGTCAATTTATTATGCGGTGCTTTAAATGGTCGCTTATTTTAACACAGATGTAACGGTTTCAGCACGTGTCTTATTATGACACTGCAGAGGAGTCTGATCAGGATGCAAACAATTCGCAAATAACCTTTCTATCCGATCTAAGGCAGCGAAGGTGTTAATTAATAAAGAAATGATTGTCAACACTGTGTAACCTGAGCAGAGTTGCACACTAAGTACAAAGATATTTATTCCTAAAGTAAAATTGCATGTAAATTATAAAGTTCAAATAATAAGGAATTCGATTGCTGGTGCTTTTCTAATTGACTTGGCACGTGCCGATATACAGTAGTTTAAAGCCTATGTTGGGCGGCCACTCAATGATAGTTTACTGTGATCTTCAAATACAATGTATATGCTTAATGCATTGCAAAAATATTTCCTTAACTCCTAAGGAGTTCTACGTTACTTTTGTCATGCGTTTAGCAGTACCTTTCTATGCGCATGTTCATTATTACATATTCAATTTCTTTCACGCGCATGCATTAAATAAACATACATATTTTTAACTCTATAATTTTTCTCCTTTTATTCAATTTTATTTTGGAAAATAATCATCAAATGATACTAATTTTTCTTTACTTATGGTTTAAATTGATTCTCTGAGTTTTAATTACTACAGTTTCAATAATTTTCACGCGCGTTCATTAAATATAGGATCTACATACACTTTTTTAACTCTGAAATTTAACTCGTTTTCGCCTTTAATTCAATTTTATTTTGGTAAATTATCATCAAATGATATTAAGTTTTCTTTATTTATGGTTTAAATTGATTCTCCGAGTTTAAAATACTACAGAATCATTAATTTTCCCCTATTTTAAATATTGGGTGGCGAAACGTCCGGGGTAGCGAAACGACTTTAGGTTTGGTAGCGAAACGACTGTAGCGAAACGTCCGGGGTAGCAAAACGTCTGGTAACCGATTTTATCATTTCGATTCTAACACATAATTTAACCTTAATTTGCACCGAAGCAACGACGCTAAAATTCGGAATTTGATTTGGTCTTCTTATTTTACCTGATCACAAAGTTGCTTCTGGCGAGAGTTTGTGTTCCTTGTGTCTGTTGGGCAGCTGTCTTTCATATATCATGCTGTGATGCTGGACATAAACTTATTCAAAGATAGTGGATGAGGCCATCAGTCTTGTTACCATGTCAGTTGTGCAGAATATCTTGACAATTATTCTAGGTGTAATCCTTGTAAAATGTTTCTCAATAAACATGCAGCATTTCAAAGTTGTTCAAAGAAGTTATTATGATGATATGTCAAAAAACATGGCCACCAGTATCGTGTTCAGTTATCGAATCGATGGCCATCGATGGCCTCCAATCGTAACAATTTATACAAAAACGACCTGTTTACAAAATTGAGCGTGATGTTTGCCAAGGCTAACAGGAATTCCAAAATGGCTTCCAAGTTAGTACATGAGCAACAAAGAACATGACTGAGTTAATTGCTCTTCAATAAACCAACATTTTCCAATACTTAATGTATCAAGCAATTAAAGCATCTTACAATATTATTTTTTTAATCTTATTTTTGTATGCTGTAAATTTGATGCATTTCAGTTGAATTGTACACTTTAGCGTGACTATTATTCGGATTCGTAAATAATTCGTTCATAACCTTGAAAAGTAAACAAACATGGGGCGCAATGAGTTATTATTGGAGCGTATTGAAGAAAGATAGATGTCGTACTATAAGGCTAAAGGACATTGGACTTCGATACATTTACCTGAAAACGATACATTAATTTTACCTGAACACACTACAAAGGTTGTAGTCTATTTTTAGCTCACCTGAGCCAAAGGCTCAGGATGAGCTATTGGGATTGCCCACTGTCCAGTGTCCATCATCTGATGTTTGGTTATTTTGTCTGTGTCATGCCCTTGATAAAATTTAGGTCATACATGAATATAGGTCATATCTGGTCATGAAATTAGGCCAGTAGATCAAATTGCAGGAAAAATATTTGGCTCCAGGAGCCATAATTTTAGCCCAATCTTCTTTAAACTTGCTTAGAATGACTATTTAGACAAAAGCTATGCAATATATGAATATGGGTTATGTAGGTTTAAAAAGTAGGTCAGTAGGTCAAAACATAGAAAAAGCTTCTTAACACTCTAGGAGTCATATTTTTAGCCATTATTTAATAAAATCTGCTCAGAATGATCACCGTAGGGTGAAAACTTAATTGAAATCCGACTAGTTCTTTTGGAGAAGATCTCTCTAAGGAGGGACTATTTTATAATAGCACACTTTAATCAAAGAGCTAATTTTTCTAAGGGTATGAATACTAAGCGTAAAGAGGCATATCTATAGGGTAATGGGTTAAACAATTGTAGCATGTTTCTCAGCCTGCATAAGCCACTTTAGTGGTTTGCTAATTTATAATTGTAATGAGTGCAATGGGAAATTAAATGAAATGCTGAACAGTGGCAGTTAACATTGATTTCCAGATGCTCTGGTTTTGCAATGTATTTTGTTAGCTCACCTGAGCACAAAATATTCAAGTTGAGGTTTTGTTATATCCCTCTGTCCATGGTTCCTCTGTGTGTCTGTGTGTCTGTCTGTCAATTCAAATGACTTTTTCTCTAAAACTAATGACCCCTGAGACTTATTCAGATACATACTGTTGGGTTGAGCTTCAAAAGGTGTTTAAAGACTGGATTGGGCCATATTGGTCTTGTTGCAATAGCAACTGCATGCCAAATATCTAGAAAAATCCTCTACTCCAAAACAACTGGTCTGATTCCAATTTAGTTGTCATCAAATTGTATCTCAATGGAATGACTTTAAAAGTGCTCAAAGAAATTTGTTCCACAAAGGGCGTAGTTGTTCCATATTTGGTAATATTAAGTCAACAGTTAAGAGCCTTCTAGAAGTCATATTTTTGACTATATCTATATGTTATTTTGTCAGTGTCATGTCCTTGATAAGATTTAGTTAGTACATAGATATATCTTATGTTGGGTCATAAAGTAGGTCAGTAGGTCAAATTATAAGCAGAAAAGGCCTTTGGCTACTACAGAGGCCATATATTTTAGCCCAATCTTCTTGAAACTTGCATAGAATGCTATTTTGACAAAAGCTATTTGATTGATGAAAATAGATTATGTAGGGTTAAAGAGTAGGTCACTAGATAAAGGCAGAGAAAAAGCTTCTAAACACTCTTGGAGCCACATTTGTAGCCCCTAAATCATAAAACTTTCTGAGAATAATCACATTGACAAAATCAAGGCAATGTAGTGATATAGATTACTTTGAGACAAAAAGTTAATCCACTTTTTTGGCCATAATTTCATGAAACTAGCTCAGAATAATCACCTTGACAAGATCAGTAGATCATTTATGAATATGGTTTAAGTTGTACCATCAGTAGGTCAGTTCCATTAAATGACAGAAAAGGTTTCTGAACATTTTAAGGCCTTATGTTTTAGCCCCAAAGTTATGAAACTTGTGCAGAATAAATACCAACAGAAAATTAAAGGTAATGTATAAATATGACTAATGGCAGGTGAAAAAATAGGTCTCCTGGTCAAATCATGGGAAAAGCTCATGAACACATTTGGGGCTATATTTAAACCCAAACTTAATGAATCTTACTCAGAATGACCACCATGACACAGAGCACCAGATAAGGGTAGTTTTTCAAATACTAAAACCTTTATTTCTGAATTAAACCCTATGGTGTCACTACTCATTAGAATCGTCCCTTCGAGATGATTCTTATGAGTAGTAACACCATAGGATTTGGTTCTATAAAGATTAAGAAAATTTTGGATTTGTTGAAATAACTACCTCTTATCTGGAGCCCTGATGACAATATCAAGGTTATGTGTGAATATATGGTATTATCCGTATATGTTTGGCAAAAATGGAGGTTAGTGTGACGATTTATAGAAAAGTTGTCTGAAGGCTCTAGACTCAAGAGGCCACATTGTTTAGCCCATTCTTTGTTTAGATCTACCTGTCTAGGTAAAATGAATATTGGTCATGTAGAGTTATAAAGCAGGTTGAGTGGCAGAAAAGCATCTGGAGACAGCCATGTGTACAGTTAAATTTTCTAATCTCTCAGGTGAGCGGTTAAGAACCTCATGGCCCTCTCGTTATACTTTAGCATGTTATGTGGGCATTTGAAATCCAAATAAAGCTCTGTGTTTAAACTTATAACATTCACAGAACACCCCACTGAACAATCCTACAATAAGGCAGGAATTAAGGGATGTCTAAGTTTAAATTGTATGCCCATTTCATTTCGGTATATTTTGGTTTTATGCCACTTGTTTAATACTTATATTTCACTAGATATTGAAGACTCAATAGATAACATATTTTTAACTCATTGCGTTCAGCACTGTCAGCTTGTTCTGTGCTTTTAGTCGTATTCAAGACTAAGGAAGGGCAATACCTACAAAGAGCATACTTCAGATACACTTCAACAGCCTTTTAACCCTTTCCTGGCCCGTAGAAGCACCTTTTAGCAAATTTTAATTTATTCATCCACTGAAGAAAATAGTTCTAATTTATACAGTCATGAATAGGTATTATAAGAATAATTTCTATATTCTAGCAGATACTAGCCTAAAGCATGCTAAAAGCAAAGCAGAATGTGCCTTTTATAAGGCGCAATTTCTGCTTTACTTTCAACCTGCTATAAGTTGTCACCTATCTTCATTATCAGAATTCCACAATGGCTTAACCCTTTACTCCATAGATATGCTTATTTACACATTTAATTTATACCTATACTGAGGAAAATAGTCGCTGTTTATGCAGTGATGAATAATTATCATGAGAAATATTTTCTCTATTCTAGGATGGAAACTCAGAGCAGGCTGGGGTAGAAAACATTTGTATAAGCCCACTGCTTTACTTTCATCTATCTTAACCCATTACCCCATAGCCTGTTTCTTGTTTTGAAAATATTTGACCACTTAAAGCAGGTTGAAAGTAAAGCAGAATGCACATTAAGGCGCATTCTGCTTTACTTTCAGCCTGCGTTAAGCTATTATCTGATAGAATATAGAAAGTATTTTTTATGGTGACTATTCATGACCGTATAAAAAGATCAATTTTCTTGAGTGGAGGAATAATTCAAAGGCGTAAAAGGCGTATTTATGGGGTAATGGGTTAAGTGACCACCTGCCTTATACAACAAATAATTAACCTCAGTTATCATTCTAAGCTTTAATATAAGAGGCATTGTGATAATCCTCCCATCAAATAGGCTGAAACAGAGAAGCTCAAGCTGGATGCCTGAACATCACAACACAGCGGGTCCATGCAGACCTTGTTAAACATGACCGCCACGCACTCGGCTGGAAAGCACCAACCCAAAAAATGGCCAAGAATGTAAAGGGAGACTAAGTTACTGTCTGGACAGCCAGGCCTCACCCTTATAAGATGGTTAATCAATGGACTGGTTAACCTAAACTGGATGATGATGAAGATGATGATGAGTTGTGTCTACCAAGTGATTTACTGCATAGCAAAAACTCATTCTTGGAGACTCCCAAGACCTTCAGTGAAGGTTTTAGGATTTAGAATACTTTAGACTTAATATTGAAGTGTTTTTATGCCCCCAGAATCTACGATTCGGGGGCATATAGTTTTTGTCATGTCTGTTGGTTCGTCCGAGCGCACGAAAGGTCCTTTGTTGGGTAGGGAGAACAATAGATTCCATTCATTCCGTGATTGCCCTATTGTTATTGTTGGGTATTTTAGTGTACTGTTGGGTATTTTTAAACAAAAAAAATACCCAACAAATGTCCAACTGTGAGAACGTACGTCCGTCCGTCCGTCCGTCCGTCCGTCCGCGCCACTAAAGTGGGTTAGAGGGCCAGATAACGGTAAACATAACAAAAGAAGACAATGGAGTTCATTCCGTAACAATACACTAAGGGGCCGTGGCCCGTTATTCGAACAAAAGAAAATAACAAAAGAAAAGGCCCCCTAACCCATTTCGGTGGCACGTCCGTCCGTCTGAGCGCACGAAAGGTCCTTTGTTGGGTAGGGAGAACAATAGATTCCATTCATTCCGTGATTGCCCTATTGTTATTGTTGGGTATTTTAGTGTACTGTTGGGTACTTTTAAACAAAAAATATACCCAACAAATGTCCAACTGTGAGAACGTCCGCGCCACTAAAGTGGGTTAAAGGGCCAGATAACGGTAAACATAACAAAAGAAGACAATGGAGTTCATTCCGTAACAATACACTAAGGGGCCATGGCCCGTTATTCGAACAAAAGAAAATAACAAAAGAAAAGGCCCTCTAACCCAATTCGGTGGCACGTCCGTCCGTCCGAGCGCACGAAAGGTCCTTTGTTGGGTAGGGAGAACCTTAACCTTGGCTATACATCTTACAGTTTTGTACCTGGGCCTTTTGAACTTGGTATGTGTCTTCCCTGTATCAAGACCTTTCCAACCATACAAACTTTTTTCACCTTGTGACCTTGACCTTGACATTTGACCTACTTTTGTAAAAATCTTTAAATGGCTATAACATTTGCACCAGTTGGCCCAGGGCTTTCATATGTTGTATGTATATTTCATGTGTCAAGACCTTTCCAACCATACCAACATATTTGACCATGTGACCTTAACCGTTGACCTATTTAATCAAACTTTAACCAAAAACCTTAACCTTGGCTATAACTTTTGCATTTTTGAACCTGGACCTTTTATACTTGGCATGTGTATTCCTCATGGTAAGACCTTTCCAACCATACAAAACTTTTTGACCTTGTGACCTTAAACTTGACATTTGACCTACTTTTGTAAAAATCTTTAAATGGCTATAAAATTTGCACCAGTTGGCCCAGGGCTTTCATATTTTGTATGTATATTTCTTGTGTCAAGACCTTTCCAACCATACCAACATATTTGACCATGTGACCTTGACCTTGACTTTTGACCTATTTAATCAAACTTTAACCAAAAACCTTAAAATTGGCTATAACTTTTGCATTTTTGAACCTGGACCTTTTATACTTGGCATGTGTATTCCTCATGGCAAGACCTTTCCAGCCATACAAAACTTTTTGACCTTGTGACCTTGACCTTGACATTTCACCTACTTTTGTTAAAATCTTTAAATGGCTATAACATTTGCACCAGTTGGCCCAGGGCTTTCATATTTTGTATGTATATTTCTTGTGTCAAGACCTTTCCAGCCATACCAACATATTTTACCATGTGACCTTGACTTTTGACCTATTTAATCAAACTTTAACCAAAAACCTAAACCTTGGCTATAACTTTTGCATTTTTGAACCTGGACCTTTTATACTTGGCATGTGTATTCCTCATGGCAAGACCTTTCCAACCATACAAAACCTTTTGACCTTGTGACCTTGACATTTGACCTACTTTTGTAAAACTCTTTAAATGGCTATAACATTTGCACCAGTTGGTCCAGGGCTTTCATATTTTGTATATATATTTCTTGTGTCAAGACCTTTCCAACCATACCACCATCTTTGACCATGTGACCTTGACCTTTGACCTTATTAATCAAACTTTAACCAAAAACCTTAACCTTGGCTATAATTTTTGCATTTTTGCACCTGGGCCTTTTATACTTGGCATGTGCTTTCCCTGTGGCAAGACCTTTCTAACCATACAAAACGTTTTGACCTTGTGACCTTGACATTTGAACTACTTTTGTTGAAATCTTTAAATGGCTATAACATTTGCACCAGTATGCCTACCGCTTTCATATTTTGTTTATATATTTCTTGTGTTAAAACCTTTCCAACCATACCTACGTTTTTGCCCTTGTGGCCTTGACCTTTGACCTCCTTTTGTATAAATCTGTATACGCCTATTACGTTTGAACCAGTAGGCCTAGAGCTTCCATACTTTGTATGTTTCTTGTGTTAAGACTTCTCCAACCATGCCGATGTTTCATTTACCCTATGACCATGACTTTTGACCTACTTTTGCAAATAAGCATTACATTACAGAACATGACGCTGGCTGGGGGCATTTGTGTTTCACAAACACATTGCTTTTCATCTGATCTTCACCAAACTTTCTGAAAATGTTTGTTGACATAAAATGGAGACCAATTTGGATAACCAGCGGCCACAATTTATGCTAGGCCCTTTAGAGTAATGGCCCTTGAATTCCTCAAAATGGCACTTCACGACAGTTTCAGCTCTCTAACTCGTACATTCTACATTTGATAGTCTGGATTCCCCTCCCTGTATCATCGGGGGCATTCGTGTAACTGGGACACGCTCTTGTTAGATCAGTTTTAATCCATATAAATATTGAGCTTGGTCAGGCTCTAGTCATGTTGTCACTGATACAGGATTTTTTAGCTCACCTGGCACGAAGTGCCAAGGTGAGCTTTTAGGATCGCTGGATGTCCGTCGTCCGTCGTCTGTCCGTCCAACCGTCCACAATTGGTTCGTTAACACTCTAGCGCCTACAAATTTTATCCGATCTTCATGAAACTTCATGACAATGTTTGTCTTGATGTAATCTAGGTCGAGTTTGAATGTGGGTCATGTCCGTTCAAAAACTAGGTCACTAAGTCAAATCATCGAAAAACCTTGTTAACACTCTAGAGGCTACAAATCTCATTGGATCTTATTGAAACTGTGTCAAAATGTTTGCATCATTGATATCTAGGTCAAGTTCGAATGTGGGTCAAGTCCGGTAAAAAACTAGGTCACTAGGTCAAATCATCGAAAAACCTTGTTAACACTCTAGAGGCTACAAATCTCATTGGATCTTATTGAAACTGTGTCAAAATGTTTGCATCATTGATATCTAGGTCAAGTTCGAATGTGGGTCAAGTCCGGTAAAAAACTAGGTCACTAGGTCAAATCATCGAAAAACCTTGTTAACACTCTAGAGGCTACAAATCTCATTGGATCTTGATGCAACTTGGTCAAAATGTTTGCATAATTGATATCTAGGTCAAGTTTGAATGTGGGTCATGTCCGGTCAAAAACTAGGTCACTAGGTCAAATCATAGGAAAATTTGTTTACACTCTAGAGGCTGCACATCTCATTGGATTTTAGTGCAACTTGGTCAGAATGTTTGTCTAATTGATATCTAGGTAAAGTTCGAATATGGATCATGTAGGGTTAAAAACTAGGTCAAATCTGAAAAAATCAGAAAAATCTTGTTAACACTCTAAAGGTTTATTGTGGATCATGTCCAGTCATAATCTAGGTCACTAAAGGTTAAGTTTACATGGTGTACCAGGTGAGCGATTTAGGGCCATGGTGGCCCTTGTCTTCATATATAATGTTAGAATAGAAAGAAATGAAGAAACTCAGCAGGCAACATTTTCAAGGAAAGACAGTTCTCTGCTATCACACTCGGGCTACCAGTGATTAAGCATGTACTCTTCACACTAGCTGCAATCAGGATAAAAACTGTTGCACACTCTGACCCTCTTTTGAAAAGAATCTTTGAAAGTTCTATTTTTAGCTCACCTGAGCCAAAGGCTCAAGGTGAGCTATTGGGTTGTCCCTCGTCCGTCGTTCGTCGTCCGTCGTCGTTAACAATTGCTTCAAATGACATCTCCTCCTATACCGCTTGACAGATTTCAACCAAACTTTACAGGAATGTTCCTTGGGTCAAGCTCTTTCAAATTTGTTCAAAGAATTAAAAACAATGTAGAACTCTGGTTGCCATGGCAACCAAAGTGAAAAAATAAGGAAATCTTAAAAAATCTTCTTGTCTGAAACTACAAGAGCCAGAGCTTAGATATTTGGCACATATCATCATCTATAGGTCCTCTATCAAGTTTGTTCAAATTATGCCCCTGGGGTCAAAATTGGCCCCGCCCCGGGGGTCACAGTTTTACATAGAGTTATATAGTGAAATTTTCAAACGTCTTCTTCTCTGGAACTAATATGGCCAGAGCCTTGATATTTGGCATGGTGACACTTCTAGATGTCCTATACCAAAATTGTTCAAATGGTTTTGGTCGGTTGCATAACTAGGTCACAGGAGCTAAAAATAGATTTTTTTGATGAAAACTTAAAAAATCTTCTTCTCTGAAACTGCAAGGGTCAGAGCTTAGATACTTGGCACATAGCATTGCCTACAGGTCCTTTATCAAGTTTGTTCAAAGTATGCCCCTGGGGTCAAAATTGGCTCCGCCCCAGGGGTCACTGTTTTACATAGAGTTATATAGTGAAATTTTCAAATGTCTTTTTCTCTGAAACTAATATGGCCAGAGCTTTGATATTAGGCATGGTGACATTTCTAGATGTCCTATACAAATTTTTTTCAAATTGTTCTGGTCAGTTGCATAACTAGGTCACAGGAGCTAAAAATAGATTTTTTTCAATGAAACCTTAGAAATTCTTCTTCTCTGAAACTACAATTTAGGGCCATAGCTTAGATATTTGACACATAGCATCACATACAGGTCCTCTATCAGGTTTGTACAAATTATGCCCCTTGAGTCAAAACTGGCCCCGCCCCGGGGGTCACAGTTTTACATAGAGTTATATAGTGAAATTTTCAAACGTCTTCTTCTCTGAAACTAATATGGCCAGAGCTTTGATATTCAGCATGGTGACACTTCTAGATATCCTTTACCTATGTTGTTCAATTGGTTTCAGTCTGTTGCATAATTATGTAAGTCACAGGAGTTAAAAATAGATTTTTTTTCAATGGAAACTTACAAAAATCTTCTTGTCTTAGAAAACCCTACTACCCTGATCTTAGATATTTGGCACATAGCATTATCTACAGGTCCTCTTACAAGATTGTTCAAATTATGCCCCTCGGGTAAAAAATGACCCCTTCCTGGACATAAGTAATTATCTCCATTTTGTCAGTTATTCTCAGGTGAGCGAATTATGCCCCATGGGGCTCTTGTTAGAAAAGTAGCAGAAGCCGAAAATGTACATTTTGTTACATACAAAAAAATGCCAGCCTGCTGGGAGTTAATGTAGCTGTTGATTAACTTGCACTGTAGTCACCACCTGTTCCATTAACAAATTGCTTCATTATCCCCTGTGATCTCCGCCTGTGGTTTCCAGGGCTCCAGATAAGAGGGAGTAAAGTGAACAAATCCAACATTTTCTCACTCAGTTCAGCACCAAATCCTATGGTGATACTACTTCGAGACGGTTCTAATGAGTAGTGACACCATCAGGTTTTACGCAGAAATAAAGATTTTAGTTTTTGAAATACTCCCCTTATTTGGGGCTCTGTTTCTCCCTATATCTTATCCCTATGAACAAAGGGTGCTTGATAAGACAGGGAGTAAACTAAACAAAGTTAACATTTTCTCACTAATTTTAACAACAAATCTTATGGTGTTACTACTCATTAGAACCCTCTCTAAGAGATGGTTCTAATGCTTAGTGACCCATAAGGTTTTAACACAGAAATAAAGATTTTAGTTCTGAAATACCCTTATCTTGTCTGTAAGTTCTACTGAACATGAAAGAAACAAATACTGCATACCATTACTGACACCCTGCAGTTGCCACTGTTTGTGGCTTGGGTTAGCAGCTTGTGCCCCGTGTGCAGCATGGGCAGAGCACAGTAGAAAAACGAATTATTTCCCAATAAACGCTTTTTACGCTAAAACTATTATTTCCTTTGCAAACAGATTAGATGCTGAGTAACTATGGCATCTGATCAGGTTCCAAACTGTTTGGCACTCAGGTTACAAACGGTAGTCAGAATTGTCATGCATTTGCGTTTGAACGGAAGAATAAGGTTTTCTCCACTTTATTTCATACCGGTAGCCAACTCTCAATCGATGGCCAATGACGGCCATCGATTTCTTTGCTGAACTCATGGCAGGTGTTGCAGGTGTGTACAGCTAAATGGAAGGTTAATGTAATTTCCTGCCATTGTCAATAAGGATTTATTGGAGAGTGTTGTTCCTCTAACCTGAACACGTCTTACAACAAAGTCAACAAATATTTATAATATTTATTGTAAACTTGATTAGAGCACTTGGGCAGATCCATATGCAGATCCATGACAACAACATGTTATACGTAATAGAACCACTTGTATCTGGTTAATCAAAACTGAAATATATCCAGAATCACGATTGTATAATCAATTATTACAACATAAAATATCTGCTCTGATACCCCAATAAATTTAAAATTTAATGTGTGTTGTCCAGTGGATCTCCCAAAGCTGAATGACCAAATACACAGTTACTTGCCACGCACGAAAACTTCGTGCGCTACTACTAACGCCACTTAGCGTAGACTTATTCCGGAACAAGGGAAAGTAATTTTCTTCTAATTCACTGCGTTTAACCGAAGAAAATTATATTTCCTCTAACCTGAACACGTCTTACAACAAAGTCAACAAATATTTATAATATTTATTGTAAACTTGATTAGAGCACTTGGGCAGATCCATATGAATTAAAAAGAACGGGATAACAAGCAGATATTTTATATTAAATTCTTTGATGCTAATTCTATTAAAACACAATCTCAGCAACTATCAGTATATCAAACACATTTCCAGATATCTGCATATAAGTATGCAATGTTCACAGTCCTAATGATAATGACACAGCTAATCTTTCTCTTAAACTGTCTTTAACATAGCCATCCTTGGCACTATCACTAACCCAGCGTCCATGGCGCTTAAACATTCTGTCCTTCACTCCATTATTTGCAGCTGCACTAGCACCACCAGCTCGCAATGAATGTAAACAAAACTTTGTGACATCTGGAACGTGTGGCCTAATAGCCTCAAGAAATTGTTCACGTAGATTTGAATAAGATGTACTAACATTCTTGTCTCTAATCTTGAAACCAGTCTTAGTTTTAGACAAATTACACATGAGATAATCACTGTGTGATAAACCTGACCATCTTAAGTACTTTTGTACATTTAAAACAGGACATAACATTGTCCCAGTCTTTGCAATCATAATCCAAGAACCTTCTCTGTATCTATCCGTTTTACTGCTTTCTATAAATATACCCATGTAGGAATCTTCAAAAATTAGATCGTTAACTTGTATTTTAAGCAATTCTGCACTTCTCAAAAACCCAGAAAACGACAATAAGCATGCACAAATTATTCGTTGATGCTTTAGATTGTTTTCTGAATATAAACCATTATAAACTGATGTTAATATTTCAATGGTTATTGGTTCCTTCTTTTGTTTTGGTTTACTTAAAATCCGCTTCGCAGACTCCAGAACATTAACTACCAATGTAGAGTCAGTAGGTGAAGCCAATCCATAATTTTCATGAAACCATTTGATAGAATAGAAAGCAGTAATGACCGGACTAGGTGTATTAGCACTCTGAATAAGTGATGATAGGTAAATAGACACCGGTAATGCCTTAGCTGGCAAAATATCCCCACTCCCAAGCCCATTACACAAAGCCCATGACTTCCAGCGCAAAAAAGCTAACTCATACTTTTTACTTGTATTTGCTGCTCTGGATCTGTATAATATGTCTGGGAGTAGGTCCACCTTGCCCGCCAAAACCTCCGGTAGCTCGTCTATCGCATCTCTATGACACTGGAAAAATAGATTTATACAAAAAATAGTATTAGTACCAATTAATCGTTCATTAGACCTCAATATAAACGCTAAACAGCGAATATAAACGCTAAACAGCGAATACGCTAAACAGCGAATATAAAGGCTAAACAGCGAATATAACTGCGTCTAGCATTCATACACGAATCATTAACTACCCGTGCACCTCATCGCAATTACAATCCTGCATTACTTCCCCAGAAGCTGCACTTTGTATCATATATATTCATAATAGTGGAGAATACTCTCCCACAGACTGCGATACCGCTGTCTATATGTTGTACATGTATATAAATAAGCAACAGTATATATAACTATACAGTAACTGCACTTTGTATCATATATATGCATAGTACTGGAGAATACTCTCCCACAGACTGCGATACCGCTGTCTAGATCTCATATTCATGTATATAAACAACAATATAATGTATCTCTACAGTAACTGCACCTTGTATCATATATATGCTTAATAGTGGAGAATACTCTCCCACAGACTGCGATACCGCTGTCTATATGTAAAACATGTATATAATAAACACAAATATCTGTATCTATACAGAAACTGCACTTTGTA
The DNA here is from genome assembly GCA_922989275.2 of Gari tellinella. NCBI lineage: Eukaryota > Metazoa > Mollusca > Bivalvia > Cardiida > Psammobiidae > Gari > Gari tellinella. The sequence goes on along the minus strand of OV277861.1, from coordinate 35,579,717 downwards.
TCATATAAATGCAAACAACCGAAGAATACTCCCTTAACGACTGCGAAACTGCTGTCTAGATGCCACATACATGTATATAAATATATAAATACTATCTAGTGTATAAATCATTTTTAACCAGAAATACTCATTTCTGATCAGCGATAGCGCATAATGACCAACGTTATACCATATTTCTGTCTAGTATAGACCCATTATGTAGATATATCTCAAAAAGCAATACTGCTGAAAAACCCCTTACTGAAAGGGAGATAACTCGTCCACAAACGAAAATATCGTGTCAAGGGACATAATCCATACATCCAAGCTGCACGAATGATATTCTAAGAGCAATCATTGCAAATTTAAGGTCAGTATTTCCAAACAATCCCAATCCATTCCTACATTTAGTATAAAAACAAGCCTCAGTCGGCAGCATCATATAGTCTGTAATATTTGCAGCCAATACACCATCTCTACAAATTAAAGGCCAAAATGCAGCCGCTCTCCAACATGGGACAACAAGAACACTCTCGGCTCTGTCCTCATAAATCTTTCCAATGACCCTGTTTAACACAGAAACAGGCGGCACAAACAAGCCAAAGTCATACGACCAATCCTGCATAAAAGCATCTACACCAGCACATGTGCTGTTCCAAAATCTTGAATAAAACCTTGACAGTTTAGCATTATGATCAGATGCAAACCAGTCTACATCAAGACACCCGAATCTATTCTGAATCATGTCAAGAATCGTTGATGAAATACCCCAATCATCATTATCCACAATTCTAGATAAATAGTCTGCTTTTTCATTTAAAGATCTCGGAATCCATTCCATTTCTATAAAAATAGAATTAGATAGACAGAATTGAAGAATTTCTATAGCCAAGTCCTGTAATTCTCTATTCATAGACCCTTTAGCTACTATGGAAACTACACCCTGGTTGTCAGAATACCACTTTATCCTCCTGTTCTTCAAACAATGAGCCAATGAAAGCAGAGTTTTCTTAACAGCCACCAACTCTCTCCATGTTGAAGACTTTAAACTTTCCTCTACTGACCACATGCCTTGGGAAACCCCATTAATAGTGCTGACTTCAAAGCCTGCATAGCCCGTATCGCTAGCATCAGTATAAACCACCTTTGAACAACTGCAATCTGCAGTAAGAGACTTGGAATTTACCCTGTCAATGTTGTCAAACCAAAACTGCAACTGCTGCAAGCTTTCTGCTGATATCGTGATAAACGAATCCCAATTGAACGCTTTCAAAATATCAAAGCTCAAATACCGCGTCATAATTTGAGATATACTTCCTACTACCACCGACATAGAAATAAGCTGACCCACAATACTAGCTAGCCTCTTAACATGAACTCTCCTGTGACCCATAAACTCTCGTAAAAGGCATGAAATGGCTTCTTTAACCTTTTCTAACCTGCGTGCAGGTACATTTATACAATTTTCTTCTGCATTCAATGACACACCCAAAAAATCTAGCTCTTGAACTGGATCCCAAAAACATTTTTCTGCTTTTGCAACAAAACCTGAGCAATGCAAATCTGCTTTAACTTCAGAGCTTTCTTTCAAAGCTCTAGCTCTATTTTGAGCGCATCCAAAGCCATCATCAATATACATCAAAATCAACTTAGCTTCCCCTCTCCATTTAGCAATTAAAGGCCTAGTGATTTTAGTGAACAAATAACATGCTGAAGATAGGCCAAAAGGTAAAACAAGAAACTTATAAAAGCAAATCTTCCCATCTTTTCCTTTCCAAGAAAATCCTAAGAACTCTGTATGCTGGTCATATATTTCAACAAAATGATAAGCACTTGTAATATCAAATTTATACATGAAATACCCCTTTTTAAGGTAGGACAGTGCTATTTTTATATCGTCATATTTGACAGATTGCTTCCATACATGCTTATTAACCTCTCTCAGATCTAAAATTAGCCTTTTCTTTCCACTACTTTGTACAGACACCGTTAAAGGGTTAACAACTCGAGGAGGCTCAACGCATTTCTCTACTAGACGCCTGTCTAACAAATCCTGTATAGCTTCAGAGACAAAATCTGCCTCTAACAAAGCTGACCTATTGTTTTTATTAAAACTATGGGGAGGCAGGGAATACAATGGAATCTTGTAGCCATTTTCTATTACGTCTAATATGAATTCATTTGCACCAATATCACGCCAAAACTGTAGGTTTTCTTTTAACCTACCCCTAACAATAATGCTTTTCTGGCCTTGCTCATACTCATATATGTCATGTGTAAAACGAGAATAATCATACTCATCTTTCAATGACGTGTCAGTTTCCGTTTGATGCCTGGAATCTGGTCTTGATACAATTTTTTCTGTAGTGCCCAATTTCTCCGCAGGCATAACAGGGCCCTGGTTTGACTCTCCCTGAGCTGTTAACCGGCGTCCATGTTGGTCCGGCTGAGCGACGAAAAAGACTCAATCCTCCGTCCGCCTGTTGGAATGACCTTGCTTGACCTCCGTAGAAAGACGAGCCCCTATTAACGTGGCTCTCAGCAGCATTTGGAGTAAACGAACGCCGCTTACCCTTCTGTGTAATCTGAGACTTCTTCCGCTTAAGCGCACGGCTTTCTGCCCTGTTTATGCGACTTTCATCTTCGCTGTCACTCGCTAGTGGGTTACATTCGTAATGCTTAACGGTGTCCCAGCCTCCCAGTGACGAATCTGCAATTCTTATCAACTTGTTGCGTTTCCTCAACTTCTCGGACAGCTCGTTTAAAAGTTCGTTTGTGTACTCAGGTTTCCCGTGGTCAAGTCCCCATGAAGCCTGCCTGACGGTCTCCACCAATTCGTTGTTGAATTCGTACTGCACCTTATTACCTTTGAAACGCCAATCAACAGCCGTGTCAGATTTAATCTTCTTAAACTCTGAAGAAACACTCAGAGTATTGCCTTGTACCTCCTGCTTCAATGCTCGAACCTCCAGCCTCTGGCTCTTTAACTCAGACAATACCTCACGTAACTGTCCCTGCAAGCCGCTGCTGACATTTTCCTCAATATCAATCTCGCCACCACGTGTACTGTTTTCTGCCATGTTACTAACTCAATTTAATGTGTGTTGTCCAGTGGATCTCCCAAAGCTGAATGACCAAATACACAGTTACTTGCCACGCACGAAAACTTCGTGCGCTACTACTAACGCCACTTAGCGTAGACTTATTCCGGAACAAGGGAAAGTAATTTTCTTCTAATTCACTGCGTTTAACCGAAGAAAATTATATATCTGTCATGACATCCAAAGGAGGTCTTCTCTCTAGTTTCTGTAACCTCAGGGTGCTGAATAATGTCATCTGCTATCATTCTGCCCCATAAAACTGCTGTATTATCCTAAAAGTCAAACAAATTCCTTTTAACACACAGTATTTTATCCAAAAGGTGGAAACTGAATATCAAATAGTGTAGACCCTGTGCAGACTATGTGGGAGCAGTGTAAGCAGGGTCTACACTGTTTGTTCAGACCTGTCTTTCCCATTTCATGGGGTTGTTATGATATTTATTTCTTTGCTTATAAATGCCTATTTGCAAAACCAGTTGTTCATGTCTGCTTTTCTGATAACTCTTTGATTGTTAGAACAAAGTATCAATTAATGGATCTGATAGTACTTTCAATTTAAAGTGTCCCCATAGCTAGGTATGTGAGGCTTCCCAGGGCACACCATTTTCATATTTTTTTTATGCCCCAGCAGGACTTAATCAGGGGCATATTGTTTTTGGTCTGTCTGTCTTTAATTTGTTTCTTTGTCTGTCACAACTTTAACCTTGTCTATAACTTTGGAATAACAAGTGACCTGTGTAGTTAACTCAAGAAGCTTTTAAGCTCAGTACAACTTGGGTCATGTTCAATAAAGGTCAAGGTCAATAAAAGGTCATTTAGAGGTAAGCTAGGGTGATTTTAATATTGGCCATAACTTTGAAATTGCATGTGGTAGAGACTTGATATTTGGCATGTGAACTCATCTCAAGCAGCTCTTGAGCTAATTACAACTTGGGCCATGTCCAACAAAGGTCAAGATCAATTAGAGATCAAATATTGTTAATATAACATTGGCCATAACTCTGGAACTACATCTGAAAGAGACTTCATATTTGGCATTCAAACTAAACTCATGAAGATCTTAAGCTTAGTAAAACTTGATTCATTTCTTAAAAAGGTCAAGGTCATTGACAGGTCAAATAGGGTTAATTTAACATTAACCATAACTCTTAAACTACATGTGATATATTTGGCCTGTGTACTCAATTTAACATAACAAGCTCTTGAACTCGCTTCAAGTTGGGTTATTTCCAACAAATGTCAAGGTCATTTAGAGGATCATGGTCACATCAGGGGGGCATAGTATTTCACAAACACATCTTGTTCCTAAATGTGTTTAGATAAGTTTGTCATTTGATGGTAAAATTAAGAGAAAAAGTGTATGTCACAAAAACTGTTAGAACTTCATGCTCTAAAAAGTTGAAACTGATTTGTCTTTACATTGCATTCTGACAATAATTTGATCTATTGCCCTAAGCATTTGGTTTAACAAAAATGATGTCAACAGGCAATGTTGAAACAAGAATGTTGTGTTCAATAAGGGAAATCACATTGCAGACAAAAAAAGGGGTAAAAATCTCACGATAAATTTGATCACAGATGGTTATGGTTTTGACCTCTTAAAACTGTATCCCTATAACTTACCAATTGCTTTATATACTCATATGCAATTTCATGTTATGATTGGAAAAGGAATAACGTTTCCAATGATGCTTGTTTACATTTCGGATACGATAGCTAAAGACTTTGTGAAAAAAGTCTACAAACTTAAATAGCAACCGTCGTACATATAATTTACAAACAGTAACCTGGTGAAGAATACATTTGTCATATCAAATAGTGTAGATCCAGATTAGAGTCTGTACTGTTGGTCATTTTGTAATGATAACATGCAGCCATGGATAAATAAGATTGGACATTTTGTAATATTTTGTTAAAAAAAACAACACCCAAAATACATGTAGTATAACTACTAAATTTAAATGGACACTGATCTTGTCCATTTGATGTTCAAAAGAAAAATGGGTTATTCATTTCCCACCTGAGCTTGTTCTGAGTATCGAAGATAGGTGACTACTTAAAGCAGGTATATATTAAAGCAGAATGCCCTGCTTTACCTTTATTCAGCTTTAAGCCATCATCAGCAGGGATATAATAAGTAATATTTTATGGTACATATTCATGACTGTATAAAGTGGAGCTATTTTCTTCAGAGAAAAAATAAATTAAAGGTGTAAAAAAATTTATGTAACTATGTAGTGTTAGGCTAAACAGTCATAATTTTAAGTGAAATGAAAACTACAAATTACCTCGGCTTACTTGGACACTGGAATTGTCTGTTTGATATTTCAGAGGAAAATGGGTTAACCCTCACCCCATAGCTTGTTTTCAGTATTTAAGACAGGTGACTACTTAAAGCTGGTTAAAAGTAAAGTAAACAGCGCCTTAGATGCATTCTGCTTTACTTTTGGCCTGTATTAAGCTACCATCTGCAAAGACATTTTCTTTTGATTCATAATCATAATTGTATAAAGTGACACTTTTTTTTAGCTCACCTGAGCCATAGGCTCAAGGTGAGCTATTGGGATGGCCCTGTGTCCGGCGTCCGTCGTTGTCCGTCGTCCGTCGTGCGTCGTCGTTAACAATTGCTTCAAATGACATCTCCTCATATACCGCTTGACAGATTTCAACCAAACTTTACAGAAATGTTCCTTGGGTCAAGCTCTTTCAAATTTGTTCAAAGAATTAAAAACAATGCAGAACTCTGGTTGCCATGGCAACCAAAGTGAAAAAATAAGGAAATCTTTAAAAATCTTCTTGTCAAAAACTGCAAGAGCCAGAGCTTAGATATTTGGCACACGGCATCATCTATAGGTCCTCTATCAAGTTTGTTCAAATTATGTCCCTAGGGTCAAAATTGGCCCCGCCCCGCGGGTCAAAGTTTTACATAGAGTTACATAGTGAAATTTTCAAACGTCTTCTTCTCTGAAACTAATATGGCTAGAGCATTGATACTCGGCATGGTGACACTTCTAGATGTCCTTTACATATTTTGTTCAAATGGTTCCGGTCGGTTGCATAAGTAGGTCACAGGAGCTAAAAATAGATTTTTTCAATGAAAACTTTAAAAATCTTCTTGTCTGAAACTACAAGGGCCAGAGCTTAGATATTTGGCACATGGCATCATCTACTGGTCCTCTATCAAGTTTGTTCAAATTATGTCCCTGGGGTCAAAATTGGCCCCGCCCCGGGGGTCACAGTTTTACATAGAGTTATATAGTGAAATTTTCAAACGTCTTCTTCTCTGAAACTAATATGGCCAGAGCTTTGATATTCATCATGGTGACACTTCTAGATGTCCTTTGCATATTTTGTTCAAATGGTTCCGGTCGGTTGCATAAGTAGGTCACAGGAGCTAAAAATAGATTTTTTTAATGAAAACTTAAAAAATCTTTTTGTCTGAAACTACAAGGGCCAGAGCTTAGATATTTGGCACATAGCATCATCTACAGGTCCTCTATCAAGTTTGTTCAAATTATGTCCCTTGGGTCAAAATTGGCCCCGCCCCGGGGGTCACAGTTTTACATAGAGTTATTTAGTGAAATTTTCAAACGTCTTCTTCTCTGACACTAATATGGCCAGAGCTTTGATATTCATCATGGTGACACTTCTAGATGTCCTTTACATATTTTGTTCAAATGGTTCCGGTCGGTTGCATAAGTAGATCACAGGAGCTAAAAATAGGTTTTTTTCAATAAAAACTTAAAAATCTTCTTGTCTGAAACTACAAGGGCCAGAGCTTAGTTATTTGGCACATAGCATCATCTACAGGTCCTCTATCAAGTTTGTTCAAATTATGTACCTAGGGTCAAAATTGGCCCCGCCCCAGGGGTCACAGTTTTACATAGAGTTATATAGTGAAATTTTCAAACTTTTTCTTCTCTGAAACTAATACGGCCAGAGCTTTGATATTCATCATGGTGACACTTCTAGATGTCCTTTACGTATTTTGTTCAAATGGTTCCAGTCTGTTGCATAAGTAGGTCACAGGAGCTAAAAAAAAAAAAAAATCAATGTAAACTTAAAAAATCTTTTTGTCTAAAACCCTAGTACCCTGATCTTAGATATTTGGCACATAGCATCATCTACAGGGCCTCTATCAAGATTGTTCAAAGTATGCCCCTTGGATAAAAAATGACCCCATCCTGGACATAAGTCATTATCTCCATTTTGTCAATGATTCTCAGGTGAGCGAAATATGCCCCATGGGGCTCTTGTTAGCTCACCTGGCACGAAGTGCCAAGGTGAGCTATTGTGATCGCCCTGTGTCCGTCGTCGTCCGTCGTCAAACTTTTTGTTCAAAGATCTTCTTCTTGGAAACCACTGGGCCAATTTCATCAAAACTTCATAGGATTGTTCCTTGTAGGGTACTCTCTCAGATTTCTTCAAATATAGGTCATCCAATTGAAATTGTGGTTGCCATGGCAACCAATTGAAACAACTTTAAAAATATTCTTGTCAAAAACTACAGGTCCGAATTGAAAATAATTTTACCCAAATGTGCTATTGGTGACCCTCTATCAGATTTCTTAAAACATTTTTCCTATCTTAAAAAACATGGCCGCTAGTGGGTGGGGCAGATTTTCCTTATATGGCTATATAGTGAAAAATCTTCTTGTCAAAAACTACTGGTCCGATTTGAAAGTAATTTTATGCAAACGATCCATGGGTGACCCTCTACCAGATTTCTTAAAATTATTTTGATATCTAAAAAAACATGGCCGCCAGTGGGTGGGGCAAGTTTTCCTTATGTTACTGTATAGTAAAAACTTTAAAAATCTTCTTCTCTGAAACTACTGGTCCAAATTAAAAACAATTTTACACAAATGGTCAATTAATAATCTTCTACCAGATTTCTTAAAATCATTATGTTATCTTAAAAAACATGGCCACCAGTGGGTGGGACAAGTTTTCCTTATATTTCTGTATAGTAAAAACTTAAAAAATCTTCTTCTCTTATTCAGAAACTACTGGTCCAAATTAAAAATAATTTTACACAAATGGTCAATTAATGATCCTCTACCAGATTTATTAAAATCATTTTGTTATCTTAAACAACATGGCCGCCAGTGGGTTGGGCATGTTACTGTATAGTAAAAACTTTAAAAATCTTCTTCTCTGAAACTACTGGTTCAAATTCAAAATAATTTTACACAAATGGTTAATTGATGACCCTCTACCAGATATCTTAAAATCATTTTGTTATCTTAAAAAACATGGCGGCCAGTGGGTGGGGCAAGTTTTCCTAATATTTCTGTATAGAAAAACTTTCCAAAAAATTCTCTGAAACTATTGGTCTGATTTAAGAATGATTTTACACAAATAATGATTCATGGGTGACCCTTTGCCAGTTTTCTTCAGATAATCTTCCTAGCTCAAACAACATGGCCATGCACCAATGGGTGGAGGTGAATAAGTGAAAACTTAATCATTACTGGTCCATTTACATGACCGTAATCATGGATACCAGGTGAGCGATTTAGGGCTGCATGCGGCTCTTGTTCGGTGGAGGAATAAGTTAAATTTTAAGTTCTAGAAATGTGTATGTACAGGTAAATGGGTTAAGCAGTCATATAGGTGGAATGAAATCTTGAATGAACTTAAGGTGGTTCGCGGGTCAGCTTATTCTGTGTCAGAATTCTTTGAAACCTTGATTAAATTGAAATATGCCATATGGAGAGTGAAAAATCGTTAAAATAAAAAAAAGTTACAGTGCCGTTTTTTTCTGACAGGACCTTTTGTCGAGAAAAGCTCTTTTTTTAATAAACAGGAATATTTTCTTTATAAAATCATATAACTCAATAATTTCTGTACATTCAAGTAAACTGAACATAGACAATAAGATATTGGGCAAACAAAAGTGTTCCATTACATATTTTCTGGAAATATCAATATTTTAAAAAAGTCAAATTCTGAAAATCTCAAATTACAAAAAATCTAGCTTTTTAACATACACTAATTTTACTCTTATTAGATAGATATAACTTAATTCTACTAGTCACAAAAATTTTATGAAAATCTACAGTGGAATTTACATTTTATACATGATTTCCTGAAATTCTGACAAAATGTTAACACAAAACGAGTAACCTCCCTTGAGTTCAACTTTAAAATACCGTCAGCTCTAAATAATACCATAAGTGAAACCTGTAATAAGGGACCATTGAATACGGTAGCCTGTAGATCTTTAAAGGCAAGTGACTGCTTAATGCATAACAAAAGTAATGCATAAAAGCTCCTTTAGGATATATCTTTTAGCATTACTTTTGTCCTGTGTTAAGCTGCCATCTGTCATATAGGCTATAAATCCTCACAAATTTAGCTGTCACATGACTATACTTGCATCTGATATTATTCATTATTACGTGACTAAACATAGCCTGTCCTTTGATCACTGCGTTATGAATTGACTAGTCACTAAAATCGGACAATTTGTTAAAAAAAGTTTCGAAGCGAGTGGGAATCGAACCTAGAACCTTTGGGTTGCAAGTCATTCACCGTATCAACTGCGCTAACAGAGAAGACACTGAATCAGATCAAACTTTTCTTTATCTACATTTTCTACTATAAGCACGTGCCGCAAAGATCAGGTGAAAGTCATCAGCATTTCCGGAACTCGAGATGCGGGCCGCCCGCTGTCGAACCACCTTAAATTGAATAAACATAAATACATTACTGGTTATATATTATAATAATAGGATTTTGTAGAAAAATCTGCAGCAATAAAAAGAAGATGGCCTCCTTGAAGTAACTGCAAATCAATGGCACTGCAGGGGGCCATTATCCCCCTTGAATGCAGGGAACAGGTGCATTGAAAACCTTCAGAAACAGTCTGGATCTAGATCAGTTTCTTACAAACTGCATCTGATAAGGATGGATGGCAACCGTTTGTCACTCTGTCTTCTTCCTGCTAGGTTAGAGAAAACACTGTGATAGTGTTTGATAGTAGTTGAGGCAGGTATATTGAGGTGTCTCAGGACTGTTCAGTTATGAGGGTGTTAATGAGTGTTCAATAAAAGATAAGAATCATGATTGCCATTCTCTGATGACAGTGTTAACTCTTTGTACGCTGAGGAATAATTGCATCTACAAAAATTGTTTTCTGCTACTGTTCTAACAACAACTTTCTTAAAATTTATTTTCAAAATATGACCAAAGTATCAAACAGTTTGTATTCTGACGAAATTCCGCATCAGGAGGCAACTTTCATTTGGATTTGATCTGTTTACCAAGGCTTGCTGAGAGTTCAGTGTTTTTTGTCAACACTTAAACTTTTAGCTGTGACTGAATATTTCTTAACTCATTACCCCATAGTCTGTTTCTAGTTTTAAAGAAAGATGATCATTTATGCTAGGTTCACACCAACGGCGCTTTGATGGCGCTTTAAAGCGGCGTGCAAAGCGGCATAAAAGCGTAACAAAGCTTGATTAAAGCGTCAGGGTCGTAATAGATCGTGGGAAAGCTTGGAGTTAAGCGGGACATTCGGCAAGACCGCCAATTCTTTTTAAACGGTTTAAAATTTTTGGGCGCTCTGTTACGAATTGATTAAAGCGCCTATAGCGTATCAAAGCTCAACAAAGCTTAACAAAGCGTAACAAAGCTCAGCAAAGCTTGACTCAAAGCGTAGGAAAGCTTAACAGAGCTTGGTTAAAAGCGGGGACCCCGGGCTTCACGGTCTGTCACCATTTGACACGCTTCGTTAAGATGTCTCAAGATGTGTTACGATTTGGCATGAAGATCTGATACGAGGTCAGATGCTTTCATCAAGATCTGACACCCTTTGATACGCTTTTTTACGTTTTCATGAAGGACTCTCATGCTTTCTCAAGAATTGAGACGCTTTGATCAAGGATTGACACGTTTTGTTAGGCTTTGTTACGCTTGGCAAGCTTCCTCACGCTCTCTCACGCTCTTTCATGCTCTCCTACAATACTCACGCTCTATCTCCATCCCTATAAATGGCGCTGCGACTTGAGTACAACTCATTGCATTGTTTCAGATAGATCAGGTTCTGGTACATCTGGAACTTCTGGATCTTGTTGTTCTGACATCGTGTTCTTGACTCAAAAAGCAATGATTTTGTGGATCTGCTGCATCTTTTTTTAGGCTCTGGATCAAAAGCGGCATGAAATCGGCGATCTTGACATTTTCCAATGCGTAACAGAACTGAACAGAGCGTAACAATGCACAACAAAGCTTGATAATCGTATCAGAGCCTGATTTAAAGCATCACAATCGCATCAAAGCGTAATAAAGCTTATAAAAGCGTGATTTCAAGCGTAGCAAAGCCTGATCAAAGCGGGATCAAAGCGTGAGGAACCGTAGCAAGTCGGGAAATAACTCGTCCCAAAGCGGCAACCAATTCGTATCAGAGCGTATCAGAGCTTATTAGAGCGTAAGAGATCTTGATATTTTTGGAAAAGTAAACAAAAATGACGACGCTTTGCTCGCCGATTTAAAGCGCGGCATTCGCCGTTGGTGTGAACCTAGCATTAAAGCAGGCCTTCAGGGGCATTCTGCTTTACTTTCAGCCTGCTCTAAGCTGTTATCTGCTAGGATATAGAAAATATTTTTTATGATACATACTCATGACTGTTTAAAAGGGTACTATTTTCTTCAGTAGAGGAATAAGTTATTGGCGTAAAAGGGTGTATTATGGGGGAATGAGTTAACCTTTGGTATGCTGTCAAACTTATGTAAAGAGACATACTATGTACCCCTTTTAACCCCTTGCCCTTTACACTGTTTCTTCATTTTAAAACAGGTAACCACTTAAAGCAGTTTGAAGGTAAAGCAGAATGTGTGTCAAGACACCTGCTTTACTTTCAGTTTGCTTTAACTTAAAAAGCTACCACCATTCTGTAAGAATAATAAAGTAAAAGTACCTAAAGAATTTTTGTTTCCAGACAGTTTTTAGCTCACCTGGCACGAAGTGCCAAGGTGAGTTTTAAGGATCGCTGGATGTCTGTCGTCCGTCGTCTGTCTGTATGTCCGCGCCACCGAATTGGGTTAGAGGGCCAGATAATGGTTAACATAACAAAAGAAGACAATAGAGTTCATTCCGTAACAATACACTAAGGGGCCGTGGCCCGTTATTCGAACAAAAGAAAATAACAAAAGAAAAGGCCCTCTAACCCAATTCGGTGGCACGTCCGTCCGTCCGTCCGTACTAACATTTGGGGTTTATGGGACTAGGTGACGTAACACAGAACAAAAGAAAACAATTGAGCTGTTCATTCCGTTAGTCCATGTTGGGTTTATGTGGCTTGTTTTGGGTTTATGTGGCTTTTTAGCTGACCTGGCACGAAGTGCCAAGGTGAGCTTTTAGGATCGCTGGATGTCCGTCGTCCATCGTATGTCCGTCCGTCTGTTCACAATTGTTTGTTAACACTCTACCGGCTACAAATCTCATTGGATCTTCATGAAACTTGATCACAATGTTTGTCTAGTAAAAATCTAGGTCAAGTTTGAATGTGGGTCATGTTGGGTCAAAAACTAGGTCACTAGGTCAAACCATAGAAAAACCTTGTTAACACTCTAGAGGCTACAAATCTCATTGGATCTTGATGAAACTTGGTCAGAATGTTTGTGTCATTGATATCTAGGTCAAGTTCGAATGTGGGTTATGTCCGGTCAAAAACTAGGTCACTAGGTAAAATCATAGAAAAATCTTGTTAACACTCTAGAGGCTACACATCTCATTGGATCTTGATGAAACTTGGTCAGAATGTTTGTCTCATTGATATCTAGGTCAAATTTGAATATGGGTCATGTCCCGTCAAAAACTAGGTCACTAGGATAAATCATAGAAAAACCTTGTTAACACTCTAGAGACTACAAATCTCATTGGATCTTGATGAAACTTGGTCAGAATGTTTGTCTCATTGATATCTAGTACAATTTCGAATATGGGTCATGTCCGGTCAAAAACTAGGTCACAAGGTTAAATCATAGAAAAATCTTGTTAACACTCTAGAGGCTACACATCTCATTGGATCTTGATGAAACTTGGTCAGAATGTTTGTCTTATTGATATATAGGTCACGTTTTAATATGGGTCATGTCCGGTCAAAAACTAGGTCACTAGGTTAAATCATAGAAAAATCTTGTTAACACTCTAGAAGCTACAGATCTCATTGGATCTTGATAAAACTTGGTCAGAATGTTTGTCTCATTGATTATAGGTCAAGTTTGAATAAGGGTCATGTTAGGTCAAAAACTAGGTCACTAGGTCAAATCATAGGAAAATCTTGTTTACACTCTAAAGGTTGATTGTGGGTCATGTCCAGTCATAATCTAGGTCACTATAGGTCAAGTTTGCCATGGTGTACCAGGTGAGCGATTTAGGGCCATAGTGGCCCTTGTTTATGTGATTTTTCACACCTTTTCAACAATAAGCAAGTCACATAAACCTGAAATGTTAGAACGTCCGTCTGTCCTTCCAAAATTGGTTCTTTAACACTCAAGCGCCTACAAATTTCATCTGATCTTCATGAAACTTCATGGCAATGTTTGTCTTGATGAAATCTAGGTCAAGTTTGAATGTCATTTATGTCCGGTCAAAAACTAGGTCACTAGGTCAAATCATTGAAAAACCCTACTAACACTCTAGAGGCTACAAATCTCATTGGATCTGACTGAAACTTGGTTAAAATGTTTGCCTCATTGATATCTAACTCAAGTTTGAACGTGGGTCATGACCGGTCAAAAACTAGGGCACTAGGTATAAACATTGAAAAACCTTGTTAACACTCTAAAAGGCTACAGATATCATTGGATCTTGATGAAACTTGATAAAAATGTTTGCCTCATTAATATTTAGGTCAAGTTTGAATGTGGGTCATGTCTGGTCAAAACAAGGGCACTTACATGGTCAAATCATAGAAAAATCTTGTTAATACTCTAAGGGATACAAATCTCATTTGATCTTAATGAAACTTGGTCAAAATGTTTTACTCATCAATATCTAGGTCAGGTATGAATGTGGGCCATGTCCAGTCAAAAACTAGGTCACTAGGTCAAATCATAGAAAAACCTTGTTAACACTCTAGAGGCTGCACATCTCATTTGATTTTAATGCAACTTGGTAATAATGTTTGCCTAGTTGATTTATAGTTCAAGTCGAATATGGGTTATGTAGGGTCAAAAACTAGGTCACTAGGTCAAATCAAAGAAAAACAGTGTTAACTCTCAACAGGCTACAAATCTCATTAGGTCAGAATGAAATATTGTCAGAATGTTTGCCTACATCAAATCTAGGTCAAAATCAAATGTGGGTTGTGTCTGCTCAAAAACTAGGTCACTAGGTCAAATCATAGAAAAATCATGTTAACACTAACGATTTAATGTGGGTCATGTCCAGTCATGATCTAAGTCACTTTAGGTTAAGTTTACATGGTGTACCAGGTGAGCGATTTAGGGCCATATTGGCCCTTATTAAGGAACCATTTGACAAGTGTTGTTCCACAACATCTATCTTTAGAGTCGCTTTATTAGCTCACCTGAGCCGAATGCTCAGGATGAGCTATTGTGATAGCACTCCGTCCGTCGTCCGGTGTGTGGCGTCTGTCGTTGGTCGTCCGTTCACATTTTCAAACAACATCTCCTTAGAAACCACTGACCTGATTTCAACTAAACTTTGTAAGAAGCATCAGTGACAAGGGGGAACGAAATATTGTTTAAAGTTTTTGGCTAGAGTTATTCCCCTTGCTGTGGGACCTGATTTTCTAACTTGACTGTATAGACAACTTTTAATGCATAAGAAAATCTTAAAAAATCTTCTTCTCAGAAACGGAAAGGTATTTGAAATATATCATTACCTAATGATCTTCTAGCATGCTTGTTCAAATTTTGACCCTGTGGACAAAAATGGCCCCGCCCTGGGGCTCATCAGTTTTTTCTTAGGAAAACCTTGAAAAAAATCATCTTCTCTGAAACTGTATGGCCTAGATCATTAATATTTGACATGCAGCTTTTCTTATGGTCCTCTACCAAGATTGTTCAAATTATGACCCCTGGGTCAAAATTGGCCCCACCCTGGGCTTATCAGTTTTACATAGACTTATATAACCTTTTAAAATCTTCTTCTCTGAAACCGTAAGACCCAGCTCATTTATATTTGACATGTAGCTTTGCCCTATGGTCCTCTACCAAGATTGTTCAATTTATGACCCCTGGATCAAATTTGGCCCCGCCCTGGGCCTACCAGTTTTACATAGACTTATAAAGGAAAACCTTTAAAAATCTTCTTCTCTGAAACTGTAAGGCCCAGATCTTTAATATTTGACATATACATAGCTTTGCTATGTGGTTCTCTACCAGGTGTGTTCAAATTATGACCCCCTGACTAAAATGGGCCCCTCCCTGGGCTTGTCAGGTTTTTTTTTATGGGAAAACCTTTAAAAATCTTCTTCTCTTAAACCGTAAGGCCCAGATCATTAATATCTGAGATGTAGCTTCGCATTGTGGTCCTCTACCTAGATCAAATTATGACACCTTGGTCATAGTTATATCAAAATGTTGTCTTGCCCAATCAGCTTCTAATGTTCTCAGGTGAGCGAAATGTGGCCCTCTGGGCCTCTTGTTTAAATCGCATTCACGCAATGCGCTAATGAGTAAAAAAAATAATTGAGAACCTGAGCTCAGTTTGAGCTTTTTGAGCTTTGTGTTGACATGTCAGTGTTACTGAAATCCAGCATGAGTGCTATTATAACGGGTTGTGACAAAAAGGTCCCATACATTTTAAACCGAAAGTAGAAAGATGGACTGTTTCAATCCTTCTGGCATTCACGTTTTTCCAATCTTGCAAATTTGTGTCTGGATCCATTTTGGATGCTGCCTGAAAGTGTCACATTTTGCAGGAGACCATTGATATTCTAGAAATAGGAAGTGCCGAACCTGGCCTTTCAGAAAAGTCTTTCAATGCGATGTGCGAATCATAACTGTTCATTCTACGGAAGCCAAAATTTGCCATACACATCAAAGCGTTTTTAAAGGTTATGAGCGTGGAAAGGATATAGTGGAAAATAATGTGCTGCTAATTGCTCCTCCATTATTGGAGGGATTGGCACCAATCCTCTTACTGTCTCACTTTAATCCTGCATTAAGCTGCCAGGGATTTACTGACTTGTTTACAGGCTGAATATGTTGTTTTACAAGTGTCTGGTTTACAGAGGTCTCATTGCACAGTAAAGTCTCTCTATTACAGCCACTTAAACAAACCCAGTGATAATTTTACCTGTGCATCCCGAGTCCTATACTCATTTGATTTGCCAGGGACTCACTATTTAAAAAGTTGCAAGTCCCATGGACCCATAGCTTTTCTGGCCTAGTATTACTCATAAGCAAATAGTAGCTTAAAGCAGGTTGAAAGTAAAGCAGAATGTGCCTTAAGGCACATTCTGCTTTACTTTCAACCTGCTTTAAGTGGTCACCTGTCTTCAAAACTAGAAATAAAAGTTATGGGATATTGGGTTAATTGACTCAATGTTTGTCTCAAGGACTCATTGTTTTACAGAATGTGCATCCCAAGAACTCATTCATCTGATTTCTAGAATTATCACTGCAAACCCATTACTCCATAGCCTGTTTCTATTTTTAGCTCACCTGGCACAAAGTGCCAAGGTGAGCTATTTTGATTGTCCTGTGTCCGTCGTTCGTTCGTTCGTCCGTTGTCAACAATTTCCTTAAACGACATCTTATCCTAAACTACTGGATGGATTTTAACCAAACTTGGCAGGATTGATCCTTATATGGACCTCTTTGAAAATTGTTTAAATATTTCCGATCCGTTGCATATCTAGGTCACAGGAGCTAAAAATAGATTGTTTCAATAAAAACTTAAAAAACCTTCTTCTCTAAAAACCACAGTACCCTGAGCTTAGATATTTTGCATATAGCATCATCTACAGGTCCTCTATCAAGATTGTTCAAATTATGTCCCTAGGGTCAAAAATGGCCCCGCCCGGGGGGTCACAAATTTACATAGAGTTATATAGTGAAATCTTCAAACCTCTTCTTCTCTGAAACTAATATAGCTAGAGCTTTGATTTTTGGCATGATGTAACTTCTATAGGTATATTTTACCAATATTGTTCAAATGGTTCTGGTCCGTTGCATATCTAGGTCACAGGAGCTAAAAATAGATTTTTTGTAAAAAAAAGAAAACCTTAAAAAATCTTCTCTTAAACTACAGTACCCTAAGCTTAGCTATTTTGCATTCAGCATCATCCAATCAGCAATTGGCACAATCATATTGTCATAATTTCTCAGCTTTCCAAGATATGTTACATTTACATTTACGGTCCCAGGTGAGCGATTTAGGGCCGTATATGGCTCTTGTTAAAATAGTTGACCACTTAACCCATTACCTCATAGCCTGTTTCTAGTTTTGAAGACGGGTGACCACTTAAAGCAGGTTGAAAGTAAAGCAGAATGTGCCTTAAGGCACATTCTGCTTAACTTTCAGCCTGCTTTAAGCTAAAATCTGCTAGGTAATATAAAATATTTGTAATGGTAATTGTTCATTAGGGTATAAACTGGAGCTATTTTCTACAGATGAGGAATAAATTAGATACGCTGAAAGTCGCTTCTATGGGGGAAAGGGTTAAAGCAGGTTTAGAGTAAAGCAATATGCGCCTTAAGGCAAATTCTGCTTTACTCTCAGCCTGCTTTAAGCTATTATCTGCAAGAATCACCCGCTTACAACTCCGTTACAATGGGACGCGCTTCAGAACGAGTTTTGGTACAGATTCTTTCCGTTTTGTGTTACGGCTTCTGCACCATGCAGCATGTGTAAACAGATTTAGGTACACAACCGTTCCCATTTCCGCAAAATCCCAAGGCGAATGCAATCCCAAAATAGGTATTGTGTTTTGATATATATTGCTCTAGGTTCAATGACCACTGTCGCTTTTGAAGTTTGTATAATTTCCGATTACGGAGCTATTGTTTGTAAAGTTCACATGTACACTGCACTTTTATTAAGACAACTTTCACTTTCGGAAGAAATGCCGAACGCCTTCTGTCTTTTTTCTCAATTTTCGTGTATTTATGTGTTGATCTTAACATACCGCGACTGTTCTCTGTTATCCTTTATTTTGGGAAATGATTGTTTTTATTGATTTTCATCATTGGTAATCGTTCTTGGCAATGTTACGGCTCCAAAAGGATTGTTTTGTGAATGCTACAGATTCTTTCCTACAGTGTTATAGATTCTGACGGGCGTTGCAATTATATGTAACCCTGATGGAACAGTGGTTACGAACGCGATCTAAATCTTTAAAAGCAATCCACGAACTTGTACCTGTTTTCTAAAACATTTGGATACCAGATGATGCGCACATTACATCTAATTTGTTTGTTTGTAAGCATACAGTTATGTGTTTTTTACGATTTTCATGCAAATACAGTTCATATTGTCAGTTCATTTGTTCCTTTTTAAACCATTTTATTTGGGTTTGCAAGCTTCTTCACACGGGCAACAGAAGAAATTTATATAAGATATAAAACACCCTGAACTTTTATCTTTTCTCATTGAATACACATGCATCTGTTGATAAATATTCAGTCCAACTTGGATTGTTTAGATTATATGTGTACCACCTCTGTTGTACCCATAAACCGACCTAAATGCTGTTTTCAACATTTGAAAAGGAAAAGGAATATCCTATTCGTCAATACCGCACAACCTTTTTATAAGCTGCAGTTATTCTAATATAATTGTAAACAGATTGTACAGACTATGCCACAGGAGTCGAAATTGGCCCATCCCTGGGGTCACAATTTTTAGCTCGACTTTTTCGAAAAGTCGAGCTATTGTCGTCACCCTGTCATCTGCGTCTGCGTCTGCGTCAGCGTCTGCGTCTGCGTCTGCCTCAGCCTCTGCGTCGGTTAAGTTTTTTGCTTAAGGTTTTTGTAAGAGTCCATTTCTCAATAACTATCAAAGGTATCCATTTGAAACTTGGAATAGTTGTTCAGTATCAAAAGGGCAACTCATAACAATAAGGCAGGTAACCCTGGGATTTGTCATTTCAGAGTTGTTTTATTTTTATTTACTTATTTATTTATTTGCTTTAAGCTATTATCTGTTTGAATATAGAAAGTTTTATTTACTTAAAAATTATAAATTAACATATCTCAATAACTATCAAAGGTATCCATTTGAAACTTGGAATACTTGTTCAGTATCAAAAGGGCAAATCATAACAACAAGGCAGATAACCCTGGGATTTGTCATTTCAGAGTTATTGCCCTTGTTTTATTTACTTAAAAATTATAAATTAAAATATCTCAATAACTATCAAAGGTATCCTTTTGAAACTTGGAAAAGTTGTCAGTATCAAAAGGGCAACTCATAACAACAAGGCAGGTAACCCTGGGATTTGTCATTTCAGAGTTATTGCCCTTGTTTTATTTACGTAAAATTTATAAATTAACATATCTAAATGACTATGAAAGATATTAACTTGTAACTTTGAATACTTGTTTAGTATCAAAAGGGAAACTCATTACAACAAGGTTGGTTACTCTGTGATTTGTAATTCCAGAGTAATTGCCCTTGTTTTATTTACTTAAAACTTGTAAATTGAAATATCTTAATAACTGTCAAAGGTATTAACTTGAAATTTTAAGTAATTGTGTTATATCAAAAGGGCAACTCATTCAAACAAGAAAGGTGACCGAGGATGTGCCATTCCAGAGTTATTGCCCTTGTTTTTATTTACATAAAACTTGTCAATTGAATTTTCTCAATAACTACCATAGGTATTTACTTGAAACTTTAAATACTTGTTAAGTATCAAAAGGACAACTCATTACAAGAGGGTAGGTAACCCTGGGTTTTGTTATTCCAGAGTTATTGCCCTTTGGTATTGACTTTTTAGAATTTAATTAGATTTCTCAATAACTACCATAGGTATTAACTTGAAATTTGAATACTTGTTCAGTTTCAAAAGGGCATCACATTTCAACAAGTTAGATAACCATGGGATTTGTCATTGCAGAGTTACTGTCCTTGTTTGACTAAGAATTTGTATATGGAATTATTCAGTAGCTGTAGAAATTTATTAATTTCAAACTTCCAATATATTATTAGAATTCTTGTTTATAGATATAAAGATATAAAGATATTGTCCTTGTTTTTGACTTATAGTTTACTTTAAATGGAATGCAGGCTGTCCAAGTATGTTAAAGTTGTTGTTGCTTACAAACTTCTATGATCAATAGGGCATTAAACACCCATACACATTCTTTAAGTTTGGAAAATGTAGCCATCTCAAGTATATGAAAGTCGAGCGTCCAGCACCCGTTTGCGGTGCTCTCGTTACATACAAACATCATTCAAATTGAGCGATACCATTTACTGCGGTTTTTTTTACTCGTTTGAGTACATGTATTATAGTTTAAGCCATCAGTTATAATTTAAAGATCTTAACAATATTTGTCTAAAAAATGTCTCATTGTCAATGTATCACTATGACTCAAGTGAGCAATTTAGAGTCAATGTGGCTCTTGCTAATCTTGACGTGTTGCTTATTACCTCTGTCACTGCCAACGTCGCAGTTATGCGCCATTGAATATAAGCTAACAGTGGAGAAACCGTTATTCTTTCCCGTTTAAACCTCCCTAAACGCTAGCGCATTAAAGTAAAATGTAGACTTAGACATTTATTTTTTTTTAAAAAATATCTCTTTTTTTTTTATCTGAGTGTCAAACAGTTTGGAGCCTGATCAGACACATTGTTACCCGGCGTCTGATCTGGCTCCAAACTATTTGCAATTGAAATAATACTATATCTCAGACGCCGCTTTGGAGAGGCGGTGTCTTAGATGGGTGTAAACTATTTTGTATAGCCCATTCAAAAGGAAGTACAAGTAATCAAAATAAATCATATATCATATTTTTTACTCGTCATTTTTATTTTACACAGTTGTTTTCGACAACAAAACTTATAAATGACACCCTCTGTGACTTTATGCAGTGAGGGATAACATGGTCATGGGCGTCAAACTTTTCTTTACAGTAGGTGCAACTCAGGTCCATTATCTGAAATGGAAGAGAAATGTCAGTAAGAATCTGTATCTTTCATCATAGCCTCTGTCAGAATCTGTAACGATATCTGTCCGAATCTGTACCGAAAGGCGCGATCAAAATATCGATAAATTCAGGAGTTTTACAAAACAATTGGAATCGACAATCGCTGGAAGTATTGATCAAATATACACCTTACTTAGGCAATTGAGAAAATAACCGTTACGTGTAAATTAAAAGGCCTTTTTGGAAAATTCAAAGAAATCATTTCAGAAAATTCGATTTTCAATGTAGTTTATCACTTTAACGGATTGCTGGCATATAATCAACCAGGATAGACTTACATAAGGCTTGGAATTAATCGGAACAACAGAAATACACAATGTTTCTAACATATTTGTTTGTTATAAGGCTTGAATTACCTGTTTTACATACCACCGCTCTACATCTACAACCGCCATGGACGGAATCTGTAACACTTGTATGTCTGAATCTGTACCAAAACTTGTTCTGAAGCGCGCCCCGTTGTAACGGAGTTGTAAGCGGGTGAGAATATAGAAAAAATTATTATGATTCTTATTTGTAACACTATAAATTGGAACTATTTCCTCCAGAGGATGAATAAACTAAAGGCCTAAAAAGGTATATTTATGGGGTAATGGGTTTATTGTACAAACACTTGCTGTGTTAAAGAATCTAGATCACCTTTGTTTGATATTGATGAAGTCTTTCAGCCAGCACACAAGGAGAGTTTATTGCTATATCAAGGAATAAATGGGATTATGCCAAGTCGTGTTCTTTTCTCAGGTATAATTACGATTTATCTGCCTCAGTCGCTGATTTAAATTGATTGAAAGCCTTTGACCATAATTGAGATCAATAGAGCCTTTGTGTTTTTGCTGAGTAAGCAGATTTTATAGGTTTAATAACTATTTAAGTACCACCCTTGAATGCATTAAATGAGCTTTCTAATTAAACCGTTGCACACCTTTTGGATCCAGCTTAGTCTAGACACTGGAGTAATTTGGCATTTGATCAGGATCAGGTCTGTTTCTTACTTATATCCTAAATCTGTAAATATAGAAATTGCCAGGGCCAATTTCAGAACTACAGCAGACAGCATTTTCAGCTAGAAATGTTCTCAGAGTTCAGAAATATTTGTCTGCCAAAGTGCCATCTTCAGCAATTTTCTGCCATTTCTTTTTAAAAGTGATAATATAATTATGTCAGTGAATCTATTCATCATGGAACAATAGCCAAACAGTGATGACCTATAGTGCAGTGGCTTAACCCATTACCCCATAGCCTGTTTCTAGTTTTGAAAATAGGTGACTTATACTGAAAGCAGGTTGAATGTAAAGCAGAATGTGCCTTAAGGCACATTCTGCTTTACTTTCAGCCTACTTTAAGCTTCCACCTGCTAGAATAAAGAACATGTTCCCTATGAAACATATTCATGACCATAAATTGGAATTATTTTCTTCAGTGGTGGAATAAACTGAATCGCTAAAAGGTGTTTCTATGGGGGAAGGGTAAATTAAGATGCCACATTACACAGTGTTGACATCAGGGTCTGTTAATTTGTCACTGTCCTCTTTAGTACGGTAGACACTTTAGGGTAAAATTGGTTGAATTTTAAGTCCATTATACTGGTAGCTTATTATTGAACAATAATGTGAACGGACTAAGTTTGGTGCTAAGTTGTGTGTTCAACTTGTTTCAACTATTTGCATGCTTAGAAAACTTTTAGTCTGCAACAATTATTGTCTGCTCCTGTTCTTGAAATAGACCTTTCAAAAAATGTCTTGAGAGTGACAAACAGTTTGAATCTAGATGAAAGGCTGCATAATGTGGTGTCTCATTTGGATCTTTGCAAAAGTAATCATATGTTTGCAGCTAGAACAAATCCTATATCTCTACATTAGATCCTTACCATGTTTTTTCGACTGCTCAATATAAGTCCATTAGGATGTCTGTACCCTCTCCTAATAAATATACACACTTTTCTTATAGACTGACCCTTAACACTTTGAATAGAACATTCCAATTTCCAAGTAAATCTAGTTCATTTTAGGTTCAATCTAAGTTTCACACTTAGGGATCACTTTTCTGGCATCTGTCCATCCGTCCGTCCATCTGTCTGTCTGTTCCTCACGCTTTTTGTGTCACACCTCATAACTCCTGTTCTACTGAAGCTTTTAAGATGAAAATTCATTAATGGAAAGAGCTTGACAAGTAGAAATATAGGTTAGACTGCATTAGGACAAGTCTTCTTGGAATAGATGGGACGGAGCGTTAGCGGAGTCCGTCTACTTCACGAAGACGTGTCCTTTGCAGTCTAACCGATTTAGACCGCCCCTAAATCCAAATAAGGAATATTGTTTACAAAGCTACGTCACTCTGTGACGTAAAATTGGTGGTTGCTATTCTATACACGCGCCCGACTCAGCTGTTTAAAGTTTTCAGCAACGGTAATCTGCCAATCATTTTTTTCTCACAAGAGTTTCATTTTGGCGGGAATAATGCAGTCTTCACAAAAAAGGAATTACTGAATAACCGACTCTGATTGGCCGTTAACGGCACATAATTTCACCAAAAGGCGGTCTACGTGTACAAAGAAAAGTCATAACTCTTGTATCAATATTGTTAGAGTTATTCCCCTTTTCAACATTTTCTTTTCATGCAGATTTTTCTGTTTTACTGAAGATTTTGGAATGAAATTTCTTTTTTCGAAAGAGAATGTGATGCTGATGCTTGCTGGCAAGTGACACACATGTTCCCAGCAACCCATCTATTTTCTTAACTGAACTCTAAAACTTTGAATAGATAGTTCCAGTTTCCAAATAAATCTAGTTCGTTTTTGACTGCATATCTCTATGGAGTAATGGGTTGAAGAACGATTCTGTTTACCTTCAATTGCTTCATCAACCTACCTGCTATAAGATAACATTGACGCTCGCTTAAAACAATGTAGATCCAGGTCAGGCAAATCTTGAAGGAGCTCTCTAATTTAACTAGATTTCTGTTTTGTATTGTCTGGGCGTATGTATATAAAGAAAATTGATAGATAAATATATAGTATTGAATAAAGAGATAACTGCTAAGAAAATGTAATTAAATGAGTACCGTAAGTCTACTACTGATCAGGCTGCAAACTATTTGCCATTCACTTAAAGCTGACATTTTCAACATTTTCAATGCATTTGATTCATTTAAACTGGGAGAAAGAATAACTTCTTCTCTACTGTACTAGCTGTTGGTGTTCTTGAAAAATGGTACAGTAAAACCTCGCTATTACGACCACTAAATTATGTTAATTATTAGGGTGTTTACGATAGGTGACCGCTTAAAGCAAGGTGACAGTGAAACAGAAAGCTCCTATAGGAGCTTTCTGTTTCACTGTCACCTTGCTTTCAGCTGTCACCTGTCTATTATACACTCAATTAGCCTTCGTTTAAGTGGTCGTAATAGCGAGGTTTTACTGTAGCTTCTTGGCTGTGGTAATGTGATTATCTGATAGTCTATGATGGTTAATGTAGCAAATTGAAATTAAATATGTTTGGCTGTCAGTCAGCTGGAACAATGGTCATAAATAAACCAGTCTGCAAAGTCTGGCGCTGCCAAGACAGCTTGTAACATGGCTCTAGGCAAAACTGTGTGCAGTAATCCATCAACATAGGTTTACTTTAACCCAGTACCCCATAGCCTGTTTCTACTTTTGAAAATAGCTGACCATTAAAGCAGGTTGAGAGAAAAGCAGAATATGTGCCTTAAGGCTCATTCTGCTTTACTTTCAGCCTGCATTAAGCTTCCATCTGCTAGAATATAGAAAATAGTTCTTTAAAATATCATACATATTCATAACTGTACAACTTTGAACTATTTTCCTCAGTGGAGAAATAAATTAAAGGCGTAAAAAAGTGTATTTATGGGGTAATTGGATAAACCTACTGTAATCCATTACCTCATTATTAGCTTGTTTCTTTATTTGAAGATTAGACCACTTAGGTAGAAAGTATAGCAAAATGAGCCATAAGCAGTGTTGCAGCCAGGATTTCAAAAACATATATTCCTAACTGTGTAAATTGGAACTAGTTTACTTACCAGAGGAATAAATTTAAGGCGTATTTATGGGGTAAATGGTGAAATCCTTATCTCTTAACCAGAGGCAACTGCAATGACTTTGCAAACGTTTTTGTTCTAGATCAGACAACGAGTACTGTTTAACACCATTGAAACACTGGGGATGATGCAAAAGCCCAAATATTTAATCAACTTATCAAAAAGATAAACCTTTTAACACCTTAGATTTATTCCTCACCTAAAGAAAATAGTTTCATTTAATTTATACACTCATGAATATGCACCATAAGAAATTTTCATTTATCCTAGCAAATGGTTGCTGAAAAAGAATGCTCCTGAAGTAGTATTCTGCTTTACTTTCAGCCTGCTTTAAGCAACTATCTGTTTGCAATAGTAAAAAGAGGTATAGATTAAACAGGTTAAAGAGCATGCTTTTTGTTAAGTCCAGTGCTGTTGCTTTATTTACTTTGAGCATTTTCAACTTTAACTTCAATTTGATACTTTCAAACAATCAGTACAGATCATTATCAGAAGACAATGCTGCCAGGGATATAGACTGAATTAGGCCAGTAAGTGCAGATGAAAGAAGATAAATAATCAGGAGTAAAAGATGCAAAGTTTAAAGTAAAAACAGGTCATTTATAGACTAGATGTAGACCGTTCCAAGTTCACTCTTGAAAGCATCTAGACTGGGGGCATAATTTTAGTTGATTTGGCAGGCTGTTCCAGTATCTTATGGTTTGAGGGAAGAAAGAGTTCATGTGGTACTGGGTCTGGGATGGGGAAGTATGTTATTATATTTACATTCACCCTGTAAAGTCTTTATGTAATCCTATTAAAAAATATGCAGTCCATCTGCCAGTGAACCTACAAATCGAAACTGGTTCTAGCCAGTTCAGATTTCCCCCATGCTTTTCGTGGACTTCCTAAAATAGACTACATCAGGCACTTAACACTAAGCTCCCATTGGTCGACGGTCATATGACGCTGGCGGAATGATACAGACCCAGTTGATCGACTACAAAGCCTATATAGGTCGTTGCTATGTGGGTAAATGGGTTAAGAAAACAACTGCGACATGTATTTTGTGAATGTGCTTTGGCAATAGATATTCAAGTTGCACCGTTTATTTGTTTGTCTTGTAAGTCTTTTCCAATCACAGAGAGAAAGTTTACTGGGTAAAATCGTCTTGTAAGTCTTTTCCAATCACAGAGAGAAAGTTTACTGGGTAAAATCCTGAATTTATAATACAGTTTTAAGTAAACGCCCTGCGAAGCTACTGTAGTCATACCGTCATGAACGTCAAAAAGATGTTGTTTATTCCTATAATAAGAGCTGACACAAACATGATTATTCTTATACATACAGTCTTGCTTTCTCAATGAATACATAAAAATATGTGCTCACAAAAATAGTTATCAGCAAACAGCAATCTAAAACATAACAAAATGATATCACAAAAAAAGAAATACTGTATGCAAAACTATTATATACGTATGTATAACAAATGTACTTGCATATTGGAGATTTTATTTCCACCTTAATAAATTGCCATAGCAAACAAAAATCTGTTTTGACAGTAGAATTTATGTCAGAAGAGATTAATTCTCTCCAATTTTGAAATTGGTCAACATGAAAGTGTTAGTTGTTATCACAATCAGAAAATTATTGGATAGATTGTATTTTTACTTGAGAAGTCAGAATGATAAATTCCTATCTTTTCCAAAGATGTTGGAATAAATATTAATGCAAAATACGAATTCCTAATATATCCAATGTTTTACCACTTGGATTATGTTGGATTACCTAAGATTTTTCAATGCGAAGAATTCCAATGTTAGAAAAGCATTGGAATTCATAGGAATTCATTGGAATGGAAAAACGATTGGAATAATTTCTGCAAGGGTCAGTCAAAACTTTTTAGCTCACCTGGCACGAAGTGCCAAGGTGAGCTTTTAGGATCGCTGGATGTCCGTCGTCCGTCGTCCGTCTGTCCGTCCACAATTTGTTGTGAACACTCTAGCGGCTACAAATTTCATCCGATCTTCATGAAACTTGATGGCAATGTTTGTCTTGATGAAATCTAGGCCAAGTTCGAATGTGGGTTATGTCGGGTCAAAAACTACATTGAAGGTCACTAGGTCAAATCATAGAAAAACCTTGTGAACACTCTAGAGGCTACAAATCTCATTGGATCTTAATGAAACTTGGTCAGAATGTTTGCCTCATTGATATCTAGGTCAAGTTCGAATGTGGGTCATGTCCGGTCAAAAACTAGGTCACTAGGTCAAATCATAGAAAAACCTTGTGGAAACTCTTGAGGCTACAAATCTCATTGGATCTTGATGAAACTTGGTCAGAATGTTCGTCTCATTGATATCTAGGTCAAAACTAGGTCACTAGGTCAAATCTTAGAAAAACCTTGTTAACACTCTAGAGGCTACAAATCTCATTGGATCTTGGTGAAATTTGGTCAGAATGTTTGTCGCATTGATATCTAGGTCAAGTTTGAATATGGGTCATGTCCGGTCAAAAACTAGGTCACTAGGTCAAATCATTGGAAAATCTTGTTTACACTCTAGAGGTTGATTGTGGGTATACATGTCCAGTCATAATCTAGGTCACTATAGGTCAAGTTTGCCAATGTGTACCAGGTGAGCGATTTAGGGCCATAGTGGCCCTTGTTAAAATAAAGATTGCAGATGACATCCATGAAACCGGTGTGAATTCTCTAAGGAGTGGAGGAATAAATTAACCCCTTACCCCAGAAATACACCTTTTTTATGCCTTTAATTTATACCTCAACTGAACAAAATAGTTCTGCTTTATACAGCAATGAATATGTAACATAAAAAATAATTTTTATATTCTAACAGATGGTAGCTTAAAGCAGGCTTAAAGAAAAGTAGAATGCACCTATCATACATGTGATATCTCCTGATATGGTCGGGAGCTCCCGAAATTAGACCTCTACTCACGATCTCCCGGTCGGGAGACGAAATCTCCCGATATTTCATGAAACCAGGTTCATTTTTTTCAATATGAACTTTTATATAATTTACCTCGTTCGCCGACTCTTAAAATCTTAAAATTGGCCTCAGAGTTCTCTGGCTAATCCATACACACACTTATCACCAAACGCTACTGATGCGTGTAAACACGTTACGCAATCGTCGGTAGTTCCATGGCATGTATATGGCAGGCTGCCAAACAATGTTTGACCACACGCGCCTAGTGGGGTTTGACATACATGCTTTTGATGTATTGTAGATCTAATTGGTTATCAAAAAAAGTGATTGACAGGTTCGCCCCGAATCGGAGACCTAGCAACAACAAATTTTAGAAGCGGTGATGCGAAGGATAAAGATCTATGTCGCCGATACGGGTCGGATTAAAATCAGATAATTCTCCGTAAGTTCTGGACAAGCACACATTTTATATGAAAGCCGATCAGAATTTAACATTTATGAATTGATTTCCACCACATAATACTTTGACATATTCACGTAACAGAAAAATACTTTGAAAATTTTACCGTTACAAAATGACGGGGCGCCTTAATATTTGCTACGGCAATCACGCATATTTTGTTAGTCTAAAAAGTGTTTCCCAGCATCGTTTTCTAACAATCAATTAAAATTAAACATTGGACCTAAATTCTTCTGTTTGTTACATACGATTTGTGCAAATGTATAATTATCAAGTTAGATTTTACAACCAAATACGCTCGTAAAATTGATTTGCAATCAGTTTTCGCGGAAGAAAATCTAGACGCGTAATTTCGTTGTTAAAACCACGCCCACTTTACGGCGCTAGTAAATGTCGTCTGCAGACTTTGTCTGCAACAATTCTCTGAGTTAATCTTTGTGTATTTTCTTTCAGAAAATGTCAAACTTTTTGTATCTAGACTAGATGATGCGGCGTCTCATCTGGATCCATACTGTCTGCAAACTTTAATTATAATAACAGATTGTTAAGTTGCTAACTCTTTCTAGATCTACTCCATAGATAGAAATCTAGACCATTTGAACAGAGACAGCACTTGGTATACACTGTCTCTGATTTGAACTACTTCATTCATTCTCTCAAGAAAATAGATATAGTTCCAGTTTATCTTTACTAGTCATGAACAATATAAGAACCATAAGAAATAGTTCTTATATCCTAGCATATGGTAGATCTAGCTTAAAGCAGGCTTAAGCTTTTACTGAAGCAGAATGCTCCTGAAGAGTATTCTGCTTTACTTTCAGCCTAGCTGCTAGAATAATAGGCCCATGTCAGTATTAGAAAAACTATATCTCTGGGTGAAAATTGTCTCTGTCTTAGTGGTCTATAGACTTATCTATCCACTGATTTAAAAAAATAAATAAGCAATTAGTGATTAACTTATGAAAATAGATAAATGTGTTGGATTTTCATCGCCTGCGTCTAGTTTTGTCGCGAAAAAAGCTCCCTATTTGGAACCCCAATCTCCCTATTAAAATTTCCAGATCTCCCTATTTGGGTCCAAGAAAATATCACATGTATGGCACCTATATGTGCATTCTGTTTTACTTTCAACCTGCTTTAAGTGATCCTCTGTTTTCAAAACAAGAAACAGGCTATTTATGGAGTAATGGGTTAAATAATTTAAGCCTATAATAAGTTTGCATTGAAAGTTGTGAAGCAGATATCTGTGACAATGTCTGCACTACCAGTGTTGCGATGACCTTAAACTAGTGCATCATTGGCAAACAGTGTAGATACTCATCAGAGGGATACTTCAGGAGTCCTCTGATCAGGGTCTGCACTGTTTAACCCTTTGAACCCTAGTCCCGCATATAGGCGTCTTTTCAAACAGTGTACATGTGAGAAGTACACTTGTCCTGTGCAAACAGTGAAGGCCCAGATCAGAGGGCTCCAAAAGGAGCCCTCTGATCAGGGTCTTCACTGTTTGTCATAATGCCAAAAATTGACAAAAACAACCCTTAAAAGTCAGAAATGGACTAGACTAAAATGGAAACTGGAATTGGCCATTTAAAGTTTCAGGGAGGAAAGAGTTAATTGCCATAACTTTAAATTACTTTGTGACAAACTTCCTCCAGAGACAATATACACTTGTCATTATTTATCAAATGGAAGAGTCCACTTGGGAAGTCAGTAAGGATGAATATAACTGATACAGCAATGACTCTAATTGACTCTTCCTGTGTCTGATACATGACAAGCTGGCACACATTGCCTCTTGTCAAAGACATTAAAACATTGAAGAACAGTGCAGACCCTGATCACAGGGATCCATCACTCCTTCAGTAGCCCTCTGATCAGGGTCTACACTATTCTCACAGAATGTATACACTCATTCCCTTTGAACACAAGTCATGCATAAAGATGTCCATTTCAATCAATACACCTGTGAAGAGTACACTTGTCCTTTTCAAACAGTGTTGACCCTGATCTGAGGGCTAAAGAAGGAGCCCTCTGATCAGGGTTTACACTGTTTGCCATCTTGCACAACATTATCCTAAATTGTCAAATATGGAATAGACTAAATTGAAAACTGACAATTGTCTATTTGAAGTTTCAGGGAGGAAAGGGTTAATGGTTAGTGCTACACTCTTTTATTGTTATAGATTGTTAGATTAGATTGGTGCAGGAATTCTATGATTTTTGAAAAGCAATATTTTATTATGTGATAATGGATTAGGTCTGGCATATGCACCAGTGTGCAGATTGATTTTCTCTCAATGTATTGATTCTCGGCTTGAATCATTGGATGTCTTCACCTGTAGCCTGCAACCAGCCGACAGGAAACACTCCGAAAAACAGAGCAGAACCAGATCACATCTTGACAAGCTGGGAGTATGCAAAATTTGAAAACCAATTTCTATGCAAGCAGTTGTGGCTGCTTTAATTGAAGTCACTCAGTGGAGGTGTTTTATTGGCAGGATTTGGTGCTTCATATGCAGACATAGAAGTTATTTACATGCAAAAGGATGCAGAAGGAAGGAGACTTTCTTGATGTCGCAATCTCAGCAATATCAGCTGTTTAAGACAAAAATATCAGAAAATAAGAGTTCTGTGTGGAAACATGTGGTTCTTTAGTGTTTTGTTTCTTTGAACATTGGAAAACAGATAAATTAAAGCTTGAATGTGAAATAAATAGCAGGATGAATTTATGTCGGTGTTTTGTTGGCATTAGTTGTAATGTTGTCTTGTGTGTGGTATAGTATTATGTCTCACGTGTGGTGGAAAAACTGAAATGTTGACTTAGTTCAAGGACAGTGACAATGGCAGAGTTCAAGACCAGGATAAATGTGTTGGTTGTTACAATACTATAGGAAGAAGTGTTTGTTTTCATACGGATATAAGATTGGTTAAATAGTAAGTATAATGTAATCAGAGTAGTGCTACATAGGGGGGTTATAGCAACTACTTAAAGCAGGTTGAAAGTAAAGCAGAGTGGGTCTAAAGGCACATACTTCTTTACTTTCAGCCTCCTTTACAAATTTGCTTGTAATACTTATTCATTACTGTATAAGGTAGAACTATTTTCTTCAGAGGAGTAAATGAGTTAAATGTGTAAAAAGGCGTATTTATGGGGTAATGGGTTGAATCAATATCCATTGATAGTGATGAATACAGGTGGTAGATTAAAGCAAGATGAAAGTAAAAGCAGAGAGCTCCTATATTATCTTATCTTACTTATTTTTCCCTCTCCGTAAGTTTTAACTTATCCGGCACATTGTGCCAAGGTGAGCTATTTTGATCATCCTATGTCCATAATGGTCAGTTGGTCCGTGCTTACGGGAGGGTACTTATGTGGCTAAAATTCTTAGCCCCATAATTGAAAAACATTAACCTGGCCGTTTTTAGCTCACCTGAGCTAGCTCAGGGTGAGCTTTTGCAATCCTTGAATGTCCGGTGTCCGTCGTGCGTCGTCCGGCTTCAACAATTTTAGTGTTTACACTCTAGAAGCCATAATATTTATCGAATCTTTCTAAAACTTGCTCAGATTGTATATTACCATTAGAGTTCGGATGAGTTCGATTATGGTTGAAATCAGAACAATAGGTCAGGAGATATCTACCTTTGAATTGCTGAAAATGCCATTTTTAACAGTGTTTACACTCTATAGAGGCCACAATATTAATTCAATATTTCTCAAACTTACCCAGATTGTATATTACTATAAGAGTTCAGATGAGTTCGATTATGGTTGAAATCGGACCAATAGATCAAGAGTTATCTACCTTTAAATTGCTGAAAATGCCATATTTAACAGTGTTTACACTCTAGAGGCCACACTTTTTATCCAATCAATCTCAAACTTGCTGAGATTGTATATGACTATAAGAGTTTGGATGAGTTCGATTATTGTTGAAATCGGACAAATAGGTCGAGAGTTACCTACCTTTGAATTGCTGAAAATGCCATATTTAAGGGTGTTTACACTCTAGAGGCCACAATTTGTATCCAGTCTTTCTCAAACTTGCTGAGATTGTATATAACTATAAGAGTTCGAATAAGTGTGATTATGGTTGAAATTGGGACGAATAGGTCAAGAGTTATCTGCCCTTGAATTGCTGAAAATGCCATATCTAACAGCGTTTACACTCTTGCAACTACAGTTTTCAATGGATTTTGATTATACTTGCACACAAAGTATATAGCTATAACTTCTCATAGGAGTGCAATTATTGTTGAAATCTAATCATCGTGGCAATAGTTATCTGCCCTTGACATACTTTGAAATGCTAGAAAAGGCTTCATTTCAGTATTGTTTAGGCTCTAGTTATCTGCCCTTGGTGTACTCTACTATACTAGAATTATGAGGTTGTATTCCAAAATTGTTTACATGCTATACTGCAAATTTGAATGGATTTAGATTAAAATGGGTGAAACAGAAAGATAAAGCTATCAGGCTTCAGTACAACAGGGAGCGATATCAGGGCATTCAGGCCCTCTTGTTTGTGACATTAACCTGGCCATTTCTTGTGACATTAACCTGGTCAGTTGTGGGACATAGGGTTAGGGGTAGGGTTAGCCTCCAGATCATTTTTTTTCCAAGTTAGAGCAAAAATAAATTGTCGCTTGTGTGGCTAGCCACCCAAAAGTAATGCATAGAAAATAGCCACATAAGTATCCTCCCATTAGAACGTCCGTTCCTCGGTCATCCATTTGTCAGTCATCTGTCCGTCATCAACAATTTCTTCAATCAACATCTCCTCTTAAATGCTGAATGGATATTTACCAAACCTGGCAGGAATGACCGTTATATACCCTTATTTCAGATCAGACCTGTTAATTATAAATCTGCAAGCCTTTCCTTTTAAAGGAACACCTTTTCTCCCATTTTCGCCAATGTGGGATAGAGATATCACCTATGTGGAATCACTCTATCCTCCATACCACGTGACTTTTTTTTGTTTTCCCAGCTTTACCACAAGCACTGCATGACGCGGGTAGCTAAATGACGTCATTTCTTATGACGTTACTATAAACAATGTCGTGTTTCGCGGAAAAAGTGCACACAAACTGCAATTATTTCGTTATTTATATAATGTTTTAATGATTTAAATGGGAGAAAAAAAATCCACCATTCGTTTTGTTGATGTGGGATAGGAAATTTCTCCCCCTCGGGTCAGAATATTTACGCAGGGACTCGGCAAGCCTCGTCCCTGCATGAATTTTCTGACCCTCAGGGGAGAAAATTCCTATCCCACATCAACACTCATGGTGGATTCTTATAATCTTCAGTGGGAGAATAAACTAAAGGGGTAAAAAAATGTATTTATAGGGTAATGGGTTAAGGAATCCACCTGTCTTAAACACTGAAAACAAGCTAGCCTATCAGGTAAAGGGTTAACCAGGTCACATTATGTTGGCCAAAAGATCCGTAATACTACCTTTCCTAGCATTCCTATGTTGATGCTGAGCTTCAATTTTCAATTTGGTCTACACAACTTGCTAATAATATGTCCTTATTTCACAAAGTATGACAGGAAACACGCATTTAAATTTTACACGGTGACAAACCCCAATAAAAACCAAAGCAGACAATGACTAATGAATTACTCACAGATATGCCTGACTCAGACTCCTCCAGTACTACAAGGCTCAACATATCTGTGACTACTGTATACCCACATACATACATAATACTTTAATTTATGCCTCCTCTGAAGAAAATAGTTTCACTTTATACAGTCAGTGGAAAATAGCTCCTTCAACTGCTTTAAGTGGTCGCCTACCCTAAAAACTAGAAACAGTCTAGTGGGTAAAGGGTTTGGATAAGAGTACTAAAGTAATGTTTACCCCCATCTAAACACACCTTTTCTAATAAACACCACGAAAATCTCTGCCAAAATATAATCCAGAAAGACAGAGCTTAGCTGAATGTGGTTGAATTTTAACTTATGGCTATCATAATGACCCTAAGTATTGGGATAGACATGGCTGAGTAATCAGTGTAGATCCTGATCAGACTGCTCCCTCAGCACCAGTCTGATCAGCGACTACACAGTGTTTGACATGCAGTTTGCATCGTCTTGACTAATAATTGTGATTAAAGTAATTTTTATGCCCCCCAGAATCTGTGATTCAGGAGCATATAGTTTTCGCTCTGTCTGTCTGTTTGTCTGTTTGTTTGTCTGTCTATCTGCCTGGTCTGTCTGTGTCACAAAACCTTAACCTTGCCTATAACTTTTACACTACTGAACATATGGCTTTTATAGTTGGTTTGAGCCTAACATGTGTCAAGACCTTTCCGACCATGCCAACATTTTTGCCATTATGGCCTTGACCTTGACTTTCGACCTACTTTTGTAAAAATCTTTAAATACCTATAACACGAGAACCAGTAGGAATAGGGATTCCATACTTGGTTTGTGTCTTTCTTGTATCGAGGCTTTTCCAACCTTACCAATTTTTTACCATATGACCTTGACCTTTGACCTATTTGACCAGATTTTAACCTAAAACCTTAACCTTGGTTTAAGTCTTGCAATAATACACATGGGCCTTTTATACTTGGCAAATGCCTGCTTTTGTTAAGACCTTTATGGCCATGCCAACATTTCTGCCCTTGTTATGACCTTTGACCTGCTTTTGCACAAATCTTTAAATGCTTTTTATTACCAGAACCAATAGGAATACCAGGGTAGGGCTTCTATACATGTTATGTGTTTTACTTGTGTTAAGACTTTTCCAATGTTTTTAACCAATTGTGACCTTGACTCTTGACCTACTTTTGCAAATAAGCATTACATTACCAAATATGCTGCTTGCTGTGTTTCACAAACTATTTGCTTGTTTAGGAAAGTAACAGTAGTTATATAGGTTGTCCCAAGATTTAAGAGTTTTATGTTATTGGTGATGGATGGGCTGTATAATCAATTGATGTGTGGTTCTGGGGGACATGCCACAGTGGCATAAGGATTCGCACCACTACTTACCCCTTGCAGGATCATAAGAGGCAACTTAAATACAGGGTGAGCTTTTGCAATCCTTGAATGTCCGTCATCCGTCGTGCGTCATCCGTCGTCAACAATTTTAGTGTTTACACTCTAGAGGCCACAATATTTATCCAATCTTTCTCAAACTTGCCCAGATTGTATATGATCATAGGAGTTCGGATGAGTTTGAATTTGGTTGAAATCCGACAGATAGATCAAGAGTAATCTACCTTTGAATTGCTGAAAATGCCATATTTAACAGTGTTTACACTCTAGAGGCCACAATTTTTATCCAATCTATCTAAAACATGCTCAGATTGTAAATGACCATAAGGGTTCAGATGAGTTTGATTATGGTTGAAATCAGACATATAGGTCGAGAGTTATCTACCTTTAAATTGCTGAAAATGCCATATTTAACGATGTTTACACTCTAGAGGTCACAAATTTTATCCAATCTTTCTCAAACTTACTCAGATGGTATATTACCATAAGACTTTGGATGAGATTAATTATGGTTGTAATCGGATCAATAGGTCAAAAGTTATCTATCTTTGAATTGCTGAAAATGATATATTTAACAGTGTTTACGCTCTAGAGGCCACAATATTTATCCAAGATCTCTCAAACTTGCTCAAATTGTATATGACCATAAGAGTGCGTAAAAGGGTGATTATTGTTGGATTCGGAGAGATAGATCAAGAGATATCTACCTTTGAATTGCTGAAAATGCCATATTTTACAGCATTTACACTCTTGCAACTACAGTTTTCAATGGATTTTGATTATACTTGTACACAAAGGATGTAGCTATACGTTCTGGAAGGAGTGCAATAATGGTTGAAATGTAATCATTGTTGCAATAGTTACCTGCCCTTGATATACTTTGAAATGCTAGAAAAAGGCTTCATTTCAGTATTGTTTAGGCTCTAGTTATCTGCCTTTGATGTACTGTACTATACTACAGTAGGTCGACAAACTTGAATGGATTTAGAATAAACAGGTGAAATTCAAAGGTAAAGCTATCAGGCTTCATTACAAATGGTGAGCGATATCAGGGCCTTCAGGCCCTCTTGTTATTTTTGTGACCTGTATCAAAAAATATCATGCAGGTTACAGTAGTCAAAACGCATGTTCAAGTAAGCTTTATATGCCCTGTGGAGAACAATACCAAAATATGCATTGCATAAGTTGTCGGCTTGTTGAAGAAGTACATCATGCTGTGATTGTATAATCCTTCTCGTCATGTTAAGTGCGGCTCCTATGTTCGGACAAGGTTACGTAATGTTTAAAGCAAAAAATTGCCATATCTATTGCTTACAAGATAAACTTTTCTTATTTTACAAGTCAGAAAGAAAAGTTTATCCGAGCCCAGTGGGGATTTGACTGTATATTTAGTGCAGGAAGCTCCAACGCGAGAGGTGTTGCTATAATGCTTCACAAGAATGTAGAATACACTTTACATAGCCACAAATCATACACAGAGGGGAATTTTTAGCTCACCTGAGCTAGCTCAGGGTGAGCTTTTGCAATCCTTGAATGTCCGTCGTCCGTCGTGCGGCGTCAACAATTTTAGTGTTTACACTCTAGAGGCCACAATATTTATCTAATCTTTCTCAAACTTGCTCAGATGGTTTATTGCCATAAGATTTCGGATGAGTCGATTATGGCTGAATTCGGACAATTAGGTCATGAGTTATCAACCTTTGAATTGCTGAAAATGCTAGATTTATCAGTGTTTACACTCTAGAGGCCACAATATTTACTCAATCTTTCTAGAACTTGCCCAGATTGTAAATCATTATTAGAGTTCGGATGAGTTCGATTTTGGTTGAAATCAGACAAATAGATCAAGAGTTATCAACCTTTGAACTGCTGAAAATGCCATATTTAACTGTGTTTACATTCTAGAGTTCATAATTTGTATTCAATCTATCTCAAACTGGCTCAGATTGTATATGACTATAAGAGTTCAGATGAGTTTGATTATGGTTGAAATCAGACCAATAGGTCAAGAGTTATCTACCTTTGAATTGCTGAAAATGCCATATTTAAGGGTTTTTACATTCTAGAGGCCACAAATTTTATCCAATCTTTCTCAAACTTACTCAGATTGTATATGACCATAAGAGTTCGAAAAAGGGTAAATATGGTCGAAATCAGACAGATAGATCTATTACAATAAGACTTCAGATAAGTTCAGTTATGGTTGTAATCAGACCAATATGTCAAGAGTTGTCTACCTTTGAATTGCTGAAAATGACATATTTAACAGTGTTTACCCTCTAGAGGCCACAATATTTATCCAAGCTCTCTCAAACTTTCCCAGATTGTATATGACCATAAGAGTTCGAAAAAGGGTAAATATGGTTGAAATCAGACAGATAGATCAAGAGTTATCTACCTTTGAACTGCTGAAAATGCCATATTTTACAGTGTTTACACTCTAGAGGCCACAATATTTATCCAAGCTCTCTCAAACTTTCCCAGATTGTATATGACCATAAGAGTTCAAAAAAGGGTAAATATGGTTGAAATCAGACAAATAGATCAAGAGTTATCTACCTTTGAACTGTTGAAAATGCCATATTTTACAGTGTTTACACTCTTGCAACTACAGTTTTCAATGGATTTTTAGCTCACCTGAGCTAGCTCAGGATGAGCTATTGCAATCCTTGATTGTCCGTCGTCCGTCGTGCGTCGTCCGGGCGTCAACAATTTTAGTGTTTACACTCTAGAGGCCACAATATTTATCCAATCTTTCTCAAACTTGCTCAGATGGTATATTGCCATAAGAGTTCGGATGAGTTCGATTATGGTTGAAATCGGACAAATAGGTCATGAGTTATCTACCTTTGAACTGCTGAAAATGCCATATTTAACAGTGTTTACACTCTAGAGGCCACAGTATTTATCCAATTTTTCTAAAACTTGCCCAGATTGTATATGACCATAAAAGTTTAGATGCGTTTGATTATGGTTGAAATCAGACAAATAGATCAAGAGTTATTTACCTTTGAATTGCTGAAAATGCCATATTTAACAGTGTTTACACTCTAGAGGCCACAATTTTTATCCAATCTATCTCAAACCTGCTCAGATTGTAAATGACTATAAAAGTTCAGATGAGTTTGATTATGGTTGAAATCAGACTTATAGGTCGAGAGTTATCTACCTTTGAATTGCTGAAAATGCCATATTTAACGATGTTTACACTCTAGAGGTCACAAATTTTTATCCAATCTTCCTCAAACTTACTCAGATTGTATATTGCCATAAGACTTTGGAGGAGTTCAATTATGGTTGTAATCTGATCAATAGATCAAAAGTGATCTACCTTTGAATTGCTGAAAATGATAATATTTAACAGTGTTTACACTCTAGAGGCCACAATATTTATCCAAGTCCTCTCAAACTTGCCCAGATTGTATATGACCATAAGAGTACGAAAAAGGGTGATTATGGTTGGAATTGGACTAATAGATCAAGAGTTATCTACCTTTGAATTGCTGAAAATGCCATATTTTACAGTGTTTACACTCTTGCAACTACAGTTTTCAATGGATTTTGATTATACTTGTACACAAAGGATGTAGCTATACATTCTGGAAGGAGTGCAATTATTGTTGAAATGTAATCATTGTGGCAACAGTTACCTGCCCTTGATATACTTTGAAATGCTAGAAAAAGGCTTCATTTCAGTATTGTTTAGGCACTAGTTATCTGCCTTTGATGTACTCTACTATACTACAATAGGTCGACAAACTTGAATGGATTTAGAATAAAACGGGTGAAATTCAAAGGTAAAGTTATCAGGCTTCATTACAAATGGTGAGCGATATCAGGGCCTTCAGGCCCTCTTGTCATTATACTTGTACACAAAGTATATAGCTATACGTTCTCGAAGGAGTGCAATTATTGTTGAAATCTAATCATTGTGGTAATAATTACCTGCCCTTGATATACTTTGAAATGCTAGAAAAAGGCTTCATTTCAGTATTGTTTAGGCTCTATTTCTCTGCCTTTGATGTACTCTACTATACTAGAGTAGGTCGACAAACTTGAATGGATTTAGAATAAAACGGGTGAAATTCAAAGGTAAAGCTATCAGGCTTCATTACAAATGGTGAGCGATATCAGGGCCTTCAGGCCCTCTTGTTTCAATCTTTATCGCGCGCACAATCCTTTGAAATGGTAACTAAAACAAATTCAACTGCATCTGAAAGTTGGTTTTAAAGATTTAACATCGCATTTATTTGTGAATTATATAAATCAGTATTTTTCAGATGAAGTTGAAAAAGT
Source organism: Gari tellinella (assembly GCA_922989275.2). Classification (NCBI taxonomy): domain Eukaryota; kingdom Metazoa; phylum Mollusca; class Bivalvia; order Cardiida; family Psammobiidae; genus Gari; species Gari tellinella. The sequence goes on along the minus strand of OV277861.1, from coordinate 35,539,747 downwards.
GCAATAGACCTAGATTTTTGAAATATATAGCTGTTATAATGCAAAATAGCATTTTAAACAGAATTCAATATTCTATCCTTATCGTTATACAGTCAATATTGCGTGGTCTTTAACCGGAAACAACCCGACCGTTATCAGGGGAGCTCACTCTAGAGGAAAATTAGGATAACTCTGTTATGCGGTAGGCCCCCATTTGATGTGTGGGTGGTTCTGGGGCGTGCCACAGTGGCATAAGGATTTGGACCACTGCATACCCCTTGCAGGATCCTAATAGGTAACTAATGTGTGTTCAAAGTAAACTGGAAGTTCAGGGTCTCTGCGACCATGCTGATTTTCCAGCATGGGTTAAGTTTCCGAATCCAAATCCCATATTTGTATCTTGGATGTAAATGAGGTGTGGTCATCCAGCAACTGTTCTACTGTCATGCCTTGTTGCAGCTTATAGTAGGCTGAAAGTAAAGCCCATTTCTACAAAGCATACTTCCAGTTTTGAAGAAAGATGACTACTTAAAGACATCTCCTGACGACCTTTTGGTCATAACGCATTGCCAGACAATTTCCTTGCAAAAAGCATGGGTCTTGTGCATATTGAATCATTGAAGCGTCTTGTGTGAGACTCTACCTTTATATTTGATAGTTTGGTTAGAAATAACCATTGAAAATCACTAGAGCATGAGTATAATCTGGACTTCACCAGGTAAACTGCACGTGATTTGACACCTCTAGAACAATATGCTGGTGGTCCCTCAATGGACTGAGGAAAAGTCTTTAAAGCAGCTTGAAAGTAAAGCAAAATGCACTTTAATTAAGGCGTTTCTAATCTATACTTTCAGCCTGCCTTAAGCTTCTATCTGCTATGATAAAGAAAATATGTCTTATAGTGCACATTTATGACTGAATGAAGTAAAGCTATTTACTTCAGTGAAGAATAAATTAAAGGTGTTAAAATGTGTATCTTCAGAGCTCCAGATAAGGGGAATATTTCAAAAACTAAAGTCTTTATTTCTACATTAAACACAATAGGCTTTGGTGCTGTAATTAGCGAAAAAATGTTGAATTTGTTCAGTTTACTCCCTCTTCTCTGGAGTCCTGTACAATCTATGGAGTAAAGGGTGAAAGCATTCCCCTGTGGGGATACAGTAAAAGTTTCATAGATCTCCCTATCAGGACAATAGGCATATTTATAAGGTACAGGAGATACAACGCATTTCTTTGAAGGAAATGGGTTAACCCTTTCCCTAATAGAGGCACATTTTAGCGCCTTAAATTTATTCCTACATTGAAGAAAAAAATCCAAACTAGATTCTATACAGTAATATACTTGTATAGCAAAAGAAATAGATATCTATATACTAGCAGATGGTAGCTTAAAGCAGGTTGAAAGTAAAGCAGAATGTGCAGGGGCACATTCTGCTTTACTTTCAACCTGCTTTAATTGGTCACATGTTTTCAAAAATAGAAATAGGCTATGTGGTAAAGGGTTAAGGAGGCTAGTATTAGGTGTATATTCTTGCAGCTAGTTGTCTGTTATTGATTTTGGATCAAAGTACAGTAATCTTTAAAAGAGACAGTGTAATATTGATCATTATAACCCTCTAGCAGTAAAAGAAAAGAAAACAAGAACCCTCTTGACATGATCATAAAAAAATTAGACTGCTGCCTTTGAAGCCTGAATTGTGTTTTGTAGATGAACTTTCATAAAATTATGATGTTTTTGTCTCGCCACTCTAAAAGCTCCAATGTCTTCACCATTACCCCTATGTTTTGGATACTCATTATAATTACATATACTCATTATAATGTGAGAGGTCACATCAAATTTTTGACGGAGGCATAATTGAGAAATATGGGTATAAATTTACTCGCTCATTTGTAGCCCAGAAATTTAATTAATAAAGTCTACCCAACCACAGGATCGCCAGAAGTGGAGAGGAAGACTACGCTCCTCGACAGGCAGACAGGCCTCACCCTTGTTAAAGGATTAATCGATTGGCTGCTTCATGATCATGGTCTTCACTGTCTTCACAAAAGCTTTCTTTATAAACTTTCAGCAGGATAGGTATAAAAACATCTTTGCATGCTGAGTTATTTTTCGTATGCAACAATTGTCGTCTGCTATTGCACTGAAATTATTTTTTTCTTATAATTTCCTTACAAAACAGGGTCGCAGAACTGAATTCAAATTGTTTACAAAGATCATCATGCACTGTGGCACATATCGGTCTCTAGCATGGTAAGAGATAGAACTAGCAAATCTTGAAAAACCTTGGAAAATAGTTTTGATCCTCATGAGGCGAGGTGTAATGCAATGTCTCGTTTATGCTTTGAAAATAATTTTTTAATCTGTTTTTAGATAAAAATATGATCTGCATGCAACAAGTTCAAGTCATTGTGGGGACGTACTGCTCATAGGGCATGGTAATGAAATAATAATAATGTGATGGCACTGTTAATTAATGAAATGAACTTCAATTACAGATTAATCTATGATAGTGTGGTTAAACCCCCTAGAAGGAACAATTCTCTAAATGTGCAACATGCAGCACATATTAGACAACAAGGAAACCTGGTTCACACACCCATTTAACCCTGTTCTCAACAGAGGGTTTTTAAGGTGGTTCACAAGCGGGCTCCCTCATGTCGAGTTCTGGAAATGCTCATGATTTTCACATGATCTTTTCGACATGTGCTTATACTAGACAATTACATAAAGAACTGTTTGATAAGTTTCAGTGTCTCTCTTGATAGCTCAGTAGAGTGACTGACTAGTAATCCAAAGGTACTAGGTTCTAGTCCCATACCTTCCAAAACTTTTTAGCTCACCTGAGCTTTCGGCTCAGGATGAGCTATTGTGACCGCTCTTTGTCTGTCGTCCGGCGTCCAGCGTCCGTCGTCCGTCCACATTTTCAAACAACATCTCCTCAGAAACCACTGACCTGATTTCAACCAAACTTTGTCAGAAGCATCAGTGACAAGGGGGAACGAAATCTTGTTCAAAGTTTTTGGCTAGAGTTATTCCCCTTGCTTTGGGACTTGATTTTCTAACATGACCGTAAAGACAACTTTTAATGCATAAGAAAATCTTTAAAAATCTTCTTCTCAGAAACCCAAAGGCCTTGATATTTGGTATGTATCATAACCTAATAATCCTCTACCAAGATTGTTCAAATTTTGGCCCTTGGGCTTATCAGTTTTTCTTAGGAAAATCCTCTGAAACTGTATGGCCTAGATCATTAATATTTGACATGTAGCTTTGCCTTATAGTCCTCTACCTAGCCTGTTTAAATTATGACCCCCGGGTCAAAATTGGCCCCGCCCCGGGGCTTATTAGTTTTACTTAGAGTTATTTAGGAAAATCTTTAAAAATCTTCTTCTCTGAAACTGTATGGCCTAGATCATTAATATTTGACATGTAGCTTTGCCTTATGGTCCTATACCTAGATTGTTCGAATTATGACCCCCGGCTCAAAATTGGCCTCACCCCGGGGCTTATCAGTTTTACATGGAGTTATATAGGAAAATCTTTAAAAATCTTCTTCTCTGAAACTGTATGGCCTAGATCATTAATATTTGACATGTAGCTTTGCCTTATGGTCCTTTACCTAGATTGTTCAAATTATGACCCCGGGTCAAAATTGGCCCGGCCCCGGGGCTTATCAGTTTTACATGGAGTTATATAGGAAAATCTTTAAAAATCTTCTTCTCTGAAACTGTAAGGCCCAGATCTTTCAGCTTTGATATATAGCTTTGCCTTATGGTCCTCTACCAAGATTGATGAAAATTATGACCCCTGTGCCAAAACTGGCCTTTCCCTTGGGCTTATCAGTTTTTCATAGGAAAACCTTTGAAAATCTTCTTCTCTGAAACAGTTTCTGTAAGGCCCAGATCATTTATAATTGAAATGTAGCTTAACCTTATAGTCCTCTACCAAGATTGTTCAAATTATGACCCCATGTCAAAATTGGCCCTGCCCCGGGGCTTATCAGTTTTATATAGACTTATATAGGAAAATCTTTAAAACTCTTTTTATAGCTATATATATCACAATATTGTCTTGCCCAGTCAGCTTAGGTACAATGTTCTCAGGTGAGCGACTTGTGGGCCATGGCCCTCTTGTTTTTTAAAAGGCCGATTATATTGACTTGTCAGTCCATAACGGAGATAATGGACAGGTTATGCTAAGTCTTCGTTTGTTAGAATCAATGATTGCTATTTAGCCTGTCCAATAGCGTTTGGTTAATGAGTGACACACAACGTTGTGTGGATTTAAAGCCTATAGAACAGATGACAGCTTAACACATGACAAAAGTAATGCACAAAACAAAGACCCTGAAGGAGCTTTCTTTCATACTTTTCTCGTGCATTAAGCGTTCATTTGTCTTTACAGATATACAGGCTACCATATATTCAATGCTTATTATTTTATTTCGAGCTGAAGGCATTTTAAAGTTGTACCAAAGGGAGGTAACTCTGTGTTAATTTGTTGTCTGAATTTCTGGAAATCATGTATAAAAAGTAAAGTCTACAGTAGATTTTTACTAAAATTTTGTCACTTGTAGAATTAAGTAATATCTATCTCATAAGTCTAAGTTAAACAGCTAGATTGTTTTGTAATTTGCAATTTAGTGGCTTTTTCCGATTTTGACTTTTTTTTTAAACATTAATTGATATTTCCAGTAAATATTTCATGAAATAATTTTATTTGGACAATACAATATCTTATATTGTCTGTATAGTTTACTTGAATATATAGAAATTATTGAGTTGTATTATTTCATTAAAAAAGGATATTCCTGTAAATTAGAAATGGAACGTTTCTCGAAAAAATGTCCTGTAAGAAAAAAACGGTGCTGTAATTATAGTAATTTAATCCATTAACTCAGAGCAATAGATTCGTACCTTGGATATTTCGGCTTTGTCGCAAAACCTTCATCAACACGCTTGTCTGGATTGTACAATGACTAAGTATAAATTTTAATCTAGCAGGTATGGCCTGCCATGCACAAAAACAAGGCTGTAGCTGAAAGGTCAAGGTCAAAATTTGAGGTCAAAGGTAAAAAACATGTATTTTTTAGCTTGTCCAGGCTCTTACTAGAAACTCCATAGATGGATTGTGAAATGGCTAGGCCTTAATGTTGGCGTAGCAGGTACAGCATGTTGCTCTCAAAAATCATGTCAGCAGCTAAAAGATCAAGGTCATACTTCCAGGTTAAAGGACAAAAGCATCTATCAAGTTTGGCTTGTCTGGGCTCTAGCTCGGAATTCCATGGATTGTTAAATGACTTGGCAAAAATGTTTGTCTAGAAAGTACAATTTGTCTCTTGTAAAAACCAGGTGAGTAACTCAAAGGTCAAGGTCATACTTAGAGGTCAAAGGTCAAAAACATGTACTTTTATGCCTTTTCATACTTTTGGAAAGTAGACCCAGATCAGGCAGTCCTATAGGAGCTACCTGCTAAGGATCTGCTCTGTCTGACTTTGCATGTATTATTGGTAGATGACAGACAGGCTTGACATGTTGTCCTCAGGCTTCTAGCTTGAAATAATCTCCCTAGTTTCTTCCTAGCTATCATGGCATTCTTGTTTCTTTGGCTTGTAAGAACATCAGAACAAGTTGTAAAGGTTAGCCTAGAGTTACAGTTACAGTCATCTATAGTATACCAGGCTTGTCAATGTTAATTAATTGTAATGATATTACAACAGTGTAGATAATCAATAGAAAATGCAGTGTTCTTGCTGGTTTATCACTTGAAATGTTTCTCTTAGCTCTAAGAACCATGCTAGTGGTGCAATCATGATAACCTTTGAAAATAATTTGGATCTTGATGATACTTTGTAATGGGGCATCTCATCAGGATCCAAACTGTTTGACACACTGAACCTGTTTTGAGAGTCCGTCTGTCCGTTCACAATTGTTCGTTAACACTCTAGCGCCTACAAATTTCATCCGATCTTCATGAAACTTCATGACAATGTTTGTCTTGATGTTATCTAGGTCAAGTTTGAATGTGGGTCATGTTCGGTCAAAAACTAGGTCACTAGGTCAAATCATAGAAAAACCTCGTTAACACTCTAGAGGCTACAAATCTCAATGGATCTTAATGAAACTTGGTCAGAATGTTTGCCTCATTGATATCTAGGCCAAGTTCGAATGTGGGTCATGTCCGGTCAAAAACTAGGTCACTAGGTCAAATCATAGAAAAACCTTGTTAACACTCTAGAAGCTACAAATCTCAATGGATCTTAATGAAACTTGGTCAGAATGTTTGCCTCATTGATATCTAGGTCAAATTTGAATGTGGGTCATGTCTGGTCAAAAACTAGGTCACTAGGTCAAATCATACAAAAAAAACTTGTTAACACTCTAGAAGCTACAAATCTCAATGGATCTTAATGAAATTTAGTCAGAATGTTTGCCTCATTGATATCTAGGTCAAGTTTGAATGTTGGTCATGTCCGGTCATAAACTAGGTCACTAGGTCAAGTCATAGAAAAACCTCGTTAACACTCTAGAGGCTACAAATCTCAATGGATCTTAATGAAACTTGGTCAGAATGTTTGCCTCATTTATATCTAGGTCAAGTTCGAATGTGGGTCATGTCCCGTCAAAAACTAGGTCACTAGGTCAAATCATAGAAAAACCTTGTTAACACTCTAGAAGCTACAAATCTCAATGGATCTTAATGAAACTTAGGTCACTAGGTCAAATCATAGAAAAACCTTGTTAACACTCTAGAGGCTACAAATCTCAATGGATCTTAATGAAACTTGGTCAGAATGTTTGCCTCATTGATATCCAGGTCAAGTTCGAATGTGGGTCATGTTCGGTCAAAAACTAGGTCACTAGGTCAAATCATAGAAAAACCTTGTTAACACTCTAGAGGCTACAAATCTCAATGGATCTTAATGAAACTTGGTCAGAATGTTTGTCTTGATGAAATCTAGGTCAAGTTCGAATGTGGGTCATGTCCGGTCAAAAACTAGATCACTAGGTCAAATCATAGAAAAATCTTGTTTACACTCTAAAGGTTGATTGGGGGTCATGTCCAGTCATAATCTAGGTCACTATAGGTCAAGTTTGCCATGGTGTACCAGGTGAGCGATTTAGGGCCATAGTGGCCCTTGTTTTTTGTCTCTTAATTGAGAATGTTTTCTTTGAACATGCCATTTTCTTAAAAACTTTTCATGATATTGTCTTCAAACGTAATACACATTATAAGTGTTGTCTTGTGAGACTTTTCATTAAGTTTGACAACTCTTGCACAAAATTTGACAGAACTATGCCCCTTTATTACTTGAACTTTGTTCCTTAATATGCATTTATTCTTTAGACATGTCATTTTCTTTAAAACTATTAATGACATTGTCTTCAAACTTGGTACACATTATAAGTGTGATGTTTGCAGACTCTACTTGAAGTTACATAACTCTTGCCAACAAATGACAGAATTATGCCCCTTTTTAACTTGAAATTTTGTTCTATTTTCTTGGAACATGCCATTTTCTTGAAAACTATTAATGATATTGTCTTCAAACGTGGTTTACATTATTAGTATTGTATTGTGAAACTTTTCTTCAAGTGTGACAACTCTTGCATAAAATTTGACAGAATTATGCCCCTTTTCAACTTGAATATTAGTTCCTTAATATGCATGCATTATTCTTTCTACATGTCATTGTGCTGTTTGTGACAGGTCAATTTGCAGTGGGTGTATCAATCACCTTTAGTGATAGCTCTAGTTTTATTGGCCGGATTGAAAATGCGGTCTATAGATTGGCGAAAGCCGTATGTCCGTCTGTCCGTCCGCGCCACTAAAGTGGGTTAAAGGGCCAGATAACGGTAAACATAACAAAAGAAGACAATGGAGTTCATTCCGTAACAATACACTAAGGGGCCATGGCCCGTTATTCGAACAAAAGAGAATAACAAAAGAAAAGGCCCTCTAACCCAATTCGGTGGCACGTCCGTCCGTCTGTCCGTCCGTCCTCACTTTGGTTGACCTTTTTTTAGTGTCAGTTTTAGTCAAAGTTTAAGTCCTACAGCAACCAAATTTGGCATGTACAGTTGTAGTGAGGTCATCATCACATGCCATGGGTTACAAGGTCAATGTGACCTAGATTTCACGGTACAATGACTTAGAGAATTCTTGGTTAACCTTTACGTTTGCGTCTCGGTTTACCTTTTTGTTAGGGTCAGTTTTAGTCAAAGTTTAAGTCCTACAGCAACCAAATTTGGCATGTACAGTTGTAGTGAGGTCATCATCACATGCCATGGGTAACTATATTATATATATATACAAAACAAAAGTGCAGACAATCCGGCCATACCGACATTGGCGGTTTCTCGTTATGACTTTATAAAGAAGAACTATTTTTTGTTTAGTGGAGGAATAAATTAAAGGCACAAAAATGAGTATATTTGGATAATTTGGTTAAATAACTGGATTTTAAAATGTACTCTTCCATTTTGAGATAAATGGATAATTTAAATAACAAATAAGGGATGTATGCACACATTCTGACACAATATGAAAAATAATAAGAGGGTATTACAAGTTTTGCAGAACTTGATCAGAGGACTTCTTCAAGAGCCCTCAGATCTGGGTTTGCCCTGTTTATAAAGGATTTCTATCCTTGAACCCCAAATATTGTATTGGTTCTGCAGAATTTCTTGAGAATTTCCTTGGATTCTCCCAGGAAATCTCAAGAAAATCCCAGGAATATGTCCTAGAATATCCTAAAAAACCTAGGAAATCCCAGGATTTAATTTCTAACTGGTGGTAATTGGACGCCTGGAATATCTTGGTTTATCCTGGAAATCAAGATGAATCCTGAGATTTCCTGGTCTTGGAAATTCCTAGCAAATACTAGCTCACGGTAATTGGTCGATGATTTCCTAGGAATTCCCTGGACCCGGGAATTCCTGGATTATCCTGGTCTTGGCAAATCCTAGCAAATCCTAGCTCATTGTAATTGGTAGATGATTTCCAAGGAATTCTCAGGACTCGGGAATTCCTGGAATATCCTTGTCTTGGAAAATCCTAGCAAATCCTAGCTCATTGTAATTGGTAGATGATTTCCTAGGAATTCCCAGGACCCAGGAATTACTGGAATATCCTGGTCTTGGAAAATCCTAGCAAATCCTAGCTCATTGTAATTGGTAGATGATTTCCTAGGAATTCCCAGGATCCAGGAATTACTGGAATATTCTGTCTTGGAAAATCCTAGCAAATCCTAGCTCACTGTAATTGGTCGATGATTTCCTAGGAATTCCCAGGACCAAGGAATTCCTGGAATATCCTTGTCTTGGAAAATCCTAGCAAATCCTAGCTCACTGTAATTGGTCGATGATTTCCTAGGAATTCAAAGGACCCAGGAATTCCTGGATTATCCTGGTCTTGGAAAATCCTAGCAAATCCTAGCTCACTGTAATTGGTTGATGATTACCTAGGAATTCCCAGGACCCGGGAATTCCTGGATTATCCTTGTCTTGGAAAATCCTAGCAAATTCTAGCTCAGGGTAATTGGTCGATGATTTCCTAGGAACTCCCAGGTCCCAGGAATTCCTGGATTATCCTTGTCTTTGAAAATCCTATCAAATCCTATCTCACGGTAATTGGTTGATGATTTCCTAGGAATTCCCAGGACCCAGGAATTACTGGAATATCCTGGTCTTGGAAAATCCTAGCAAATCCTATCTCACGGTAATTGGTCGATGATTTCCTAGGACCCAGGAATTACTGGAATATCCTTGTCTTGGAAAATCCTAGCAAATCCTAGCTCACTGTAATTGGTCAAGGATTTCCTAGGAATTCCCAGGACCCAGGAATTCCTGGATTATCCTTGTCTTGGAAAATCCTAGCAAATCCTATCTCACTGTAATTGGTCCATGAATTCCTAGGAATTCCTAAGACCCAGGAATTACTGGAATATCCTGGTCTTGGAAAATCCTAGCAAATCCTATCTCACGGTAATTGGTCGATGATTTCCTAGGAATTCCCAGGACCCAGGAATTACTGGAATATCCTTGTTTTGGAAAATCCTAGCAAATCCTAGCTCACTGTAATTGGTCAAGGATTTCCTAGGAATTCCCAGGACCCAGGAATTCCTGGATTATCCTTGTCTTGGAAAATCCTAGCAAATCCTATCTCAAGGTAATTGGTCCATGAATTCCTAGGACCCAGGAATTACTGGAATATCCTGGTCTTGGAAATCCTAGCAAATCCTATCACACGGTAATTGGTCGATGATTTCCTAGGAATTCCCAGGACCAAGGAATTACTGGAATATCCTTGTCTTAGAAAATCCTAGCAGTCCTAGCTCATGGTAATTGGACTACAATTCCCAGGAACTCCGAGGATATCAACAAAATAGAGAAGATGTGATAATTATCCTAGGAAATCCCAGGATATTCTTGAGAATTCTTGGGATTTTAAAAAACTCCAGGATATATTTCTGCAGGGGCCAGTGCCAACAAATTGGTAGTTTAAATCTGTTGACTCCTTCACCCCTGAAAGTTTTAATGGATAATTCCTATTAACTAGTTTATTTTGACTATTTTGGATTGATTTTAATGATATTTTTCAAAATGACAAACACTGCAGACCATGATCAGAGGGCTCCATCATGAGCACTCTGACCAGGGACTTCACTGTTCCCATAGGACAAGTGTACTCATCACAGGCACACCCTTTCTTCATGACAGGTTTTTAAAAATGATCATATGCGTTTCAAGTAACTTCATACATTTTGACAAGCAAGAGTTGAATAAAACATTTCACAACATTGCTAATGCTAAATTTGTTGAGACACAGACACCATGCATACTTCAATACTAGCCACAGTCTACGTCAGTATAGCAATTAAAGTAAACAGAAAGAAATTCTTAGTTTTCAAACCTGGTAAACTCATTTAAGTTTATCTTGAGTTGAAATTCATATTTAACCCTTACAATGATCAAATCTCCAACTGACTGAATCTGATCTTTTCTCATAAATGGCTAATATAAATGGACTCTCAAGGGAAATGTTAACAAAATATTTAACCCTTTACCCATTGTAATTGCCTTTTTACGCCTTAAATTTATTCCTCCAATGAAGAAAATAGTTCCAATTTAAACAGTGATGAATATGTATCTGAATAAATATTGTCAATTTTTTAGCAGATGTTACCTTAAAGCAGGCTGAAAGTAAAGCAGAATGCGCCTTACGGCGCATTCTGCTTTACTTTCAACCTGCTGAAAGTGGTTCCCTATCTTCAAAACTAGAAACTGGCTATTTTAGGGGCCCTTTAAAAGGGGTGTAGACTGTTGGCAAAGGGTGTATATATCTGTTTCCAGCAGTGTAAGGATTAAGACAGCTGTTGGGGGCTGTTGTAGACAGTTTGTTGCAGGTAACTGTTGGTGTATATATCTGTTTCCAGCAGTGTAAGGATTAAGACAGCTGTTGGGGGCTGTTGTAGACAGTTTGTTGCAGGTAACTGTTGGTGTATATATCTGTTTCCAGCAGTGTAAGGATTAAGACAGCTGTTGGGGGCTGTTGTAGGCAGTTTGTTGCAGGTAACTGTTGGTGTATATATCTGTTTCCAGCAGTGTAAGGATTAAGACAGCTGTTGGGGGCTGTTGTAGACAGTTTGTTGCAGGTAACTGTTGGTGTATATATCTGTTTCCAGCAGTGTAAGGATTCAGACAGCTGTTGGGGGCTGTTGTAGACAGTTTGTTGTAGGTAACTGTTGGTGTGTATATCTGTTTCCAGCAGTGTAAGGATTAAGACAGCTGTTGGGGGCTGTTGTAGACAGTTTGTTGCAGGTAACTGTTGGTGTATATATCTGTTTCCAGCAGTGTAAGGATTAAGACAGCTGTTGGGGGCTGTTGTAGACAGTTTGTTGTAGGTAACTGTTGGTGTATATATCTGTTTCCAGCAGTGTAAGGATTAAGACAGCTGTTGGGGGCTGTTGTAGACAGTTTGTTGCAGGTAACTGTTGGTGTATATATCTGTTTCCAGCAGTGTAAGGATTAAGACAGCTGTTGGGGGCTGTTGTAGACAGTTTGTTGTAGGTAACTGTTGGTGTGTATATCTGTTTCCAGCAGTGTAAGGATTAAGACAGCTGTTGGGGGCTGTTGTAGACAGTTTGTTGCAGGTAACTGTTGGTGTATATATCTGTTTCCAGCAGTGTAAGGATTAAGACAGCTGTTGGGGGCTGTTGTAGACAGTTTGTTGCAGGTAACTGTTGGTGTATATATCTGTTTCCAGCAGTGTAAGGATTAAGACAGCTGTTGGGGGCTGTTGTAGACAGTTTGTTGCAGGTAACTGTTGGTGTATATATCTGTTTCCAGCAGTGTAAGGATTAAGACAGCTGTTGGGGGCTGTTGTAGACAGTTTGTTGTAGGTAACTGTTGGTGTGTATATCTGTTTCCAGCAGTGTAAGGATTAAGACAGCTGTTGGGGGCTGTTGTAGACAGTTTGTTGTAGGTAACTGTTGGTGTATATATCTGTTTCCAGCAGTGTAAGGATTAAGACAGCTGTTGGGGGCTGTTGTAGACAGTTTGTTGCAGGTAACTGTTGGTGTATATATCTGTTTCCAGCAGTGTAAGGATTAAGACAGCTGTTGGGGGCTGTTGTAGACAGTTTGTTGCAGGTAACTGTTGGTGTATATATCTGTTTCCAGCAGTGTAAGGATTAAGACAGCTGTTGGGGGCTGTTGTAGACAGTTTGTTGCAGGTAACTGTTGGTGTATATATCTGTTTCCAGCAGTGTAAGGATTAAGACAGCTGTTGGGGGCTGTTGTAGACAGTTTGTTGCAGGTAACTGTTGGTGTATATATCTGTTTCCAGCAGTGTAAGGATTAAGACAGCTGTTGGGGGCTGTTGTAGACAGTTTGTTGTAGGTAACTGTTGGTGTATATATCTGTTTCCAGCAGTGTAAGGATTAAGACAGCTGTTGGGGGCTGTTGTAGACAGTTTGTTGTAGGTAACTGTTGGTGTATATATCTGTTTCCAGCAGTGTAGGGATTAAGACAGCTGTTGGGGGCTGTTGTAGACAGTTTGTTGCAGGTAACTGTTGGTGTATATATCTGTTTCCAGCAGTGTAAGGATTAAGACAGCTGTTGGGGGCTGTTGTAGACAGTTTGTTGCAGGTAACTGTTGGTGTATATATCTGTTTCCAGCAGTGTAAGGATTAAGACAGCTGTTGGGGGCTGTTGTAGACAGTTTGTTGTAGGTAACTGTTGGTGTGTATATCTGTTTCCAGCAGTGTAAGGATTAAGACAGCTGTTGGGGGCTGTTGTAGACAGTTTGTTGCAGGTAACTGTTGGTGTATATATCTGTTTCCAGCAGTGTAAGGATTAAGACAGCTGTTGGGGGCTGTTGTAGACAGTTTGTTGCAGGTAACTGTTGGTGTATATATCTGTTTCCAGCAGTGTAAGGATTAAGACAGCTGTTGGGGGCTGTTGTAGACAGTTTGTTGCAGGTAACTGTTGGTGTATATATCTGTTTCCAGCAGTGTAAGGATTAAGACAGCTGTTGGGGGCTGTTGTAGACAGTTTGTTGTAGGTAACTGTTGGTGTATATATCTGTTTCCAGCAGTGTAAGGATTAAGACAGCTGTTGGGGGCTGTTGTAGACAGTTTGTTGCAGGTAACTGTTGGTGTGTATATCTGTTTCCAGCAGTGTAAGGATTAAGACAGCTGTTGGGGGCTGTTGTAGACAGTTTGTTGCAGGTAACTGTTGGTGTATATATCTGTTTCCAGCAGTGTAAGGATTAAGACAGCTGTTGGGGGCTGTTGTAGACAGTTTGTTGCAGGTAACTGTTGGTGTATATATCTGTTTCCAGCAGTGTAAGGATTCAGACAGCTGTTGGGGGCTGTTGTAGACAGTTTGTTGTAGGTAACTGTTGGTGTGTATATCTGTTTCCAGCAGTGTAAGGATTAAGACAGCTGTTGGGGGCTGTTGTAGACAGTTTGTTGCAGGTAACTGTTGGTGTATATATCTGTTTCCAGCAGTGTAAGGATTCAGACAGCTGTTGGGGGCTGTTGTAGACAGTTTGTTGCAGGTAACTGTTGCTATATTGGAAGACTGGAAAGTGATTAATTATTGAACAAGTTTAAAATCCAACGTAAACTTGCATACTGACTGTTGATGAGGTGTGCAGTGTGTCTAACTTGAGCACAATACGTAAAACCTCAGTTCAAGGTCACTCAGTAAAAGAAGATGTGAGATATCTAGTGGCAGGTCACTACTTTGAATGCAGGACACAAGTAATGTGTCAAATGAATGACAGAAAGGGATGGACAAATTAACCATCTCATGAATTACATGTACTAGCACAATTCATGTGTTTGCTGATCATTTAATTTTTCTGTTGTTCAATTTCCATAAACAATGACAAAAAATTTGTTAATTTCCTAACTATATTGTTTTAGCATTAGCTTACTACTCAACTTTTGTTTGAAGTTTTATGGTCAGCAAGAACAATTATTTATTCCTCGAGAAGGTCCCTTTAATTTTTCTTTTAAGAATGCCATAAAGTTTGATCATCTGGATTCAAACAATTTTCAAACATATTAAATCACGAATTTACTCATAGCATGATAATCCCTTTAAAATTGCCTGTTTCTAGGTTTAAAGACAGGTGACTGCTTCTAAAAGCAGTTTGAAAGTAAAAACAGAATGCACCTTAAGGAGCAGTCTGCTGTACTTTTCAGCCTGCTTTAAGCTACAGTCTGCTAGATATAGAATATATTTCTTATGATGCCAGCCATTCTTTTATTTCATTTTTAGGGCAAAAATTTGGCCTCATTCCAGCAAAACAGTATTTTTTTCCCAAAGTTTGGTAAAAATTCCCCAATGCTTGAAAAAACTATTGTTTGCATAAAGTTGTTGAATTTGAGATGTAATTTTATTTCCCTATTTAAGGTCCATTTTCAATGTGAAATTCTCCCAGCCCTGCCACACTTAATTTCCCAACACCATGAAAAAGAGATAGATGCATATTCATGAGTGTATAGATTGAAGCTATTTTCTGTAGAGTCGAAATAAATTAGAGATGCAAAAAGGCATATTTATTGAGTCGTGGTAAAGCAGAATGTGCCATAGGGTGCATTCTGCTTCACTTTTAATTTGATTAAAGCTACAGTCATAGGACATAATTATTCGCCACCCTACGAATTTTTGGCATTTTTTCCACACATTTTTTACATTACTGGTGATACCACACAATTGTCGAACAAAATATTACACAACCGTGTAGGGCAGTTTAAAAGTTAGGGTGTTGACTTTTCAAATATAGATCTATGCTCTGCTGTTCGGACCAGTACATCTGTTGCTAGGCAACTTTAGAATATAAATAAAAAAAGTCGACTCGTTCCACTAAACTGGTTGCCATGGTAACAAATTGGACAAATAACTAGAACTGAAGAACGTTTTTATTTAAAAAACATATTCTCCCGCACAATAGTGCGCTTTCAAAAGGAAAATAAAGAAAGTTAAAGAAATTGTTAATGTTCAAGTTTACTGACATGTGATAAATGCTAAAATTAACATGGGAGTCTATGGGAAATCTAGTTTACCGACTAAATTTTAGAACTGTGTGACTGACCATGAAGTTACAGAGATTTAGAATGACAATTTCTTATTTTACTATTAATCGTATATGTAAGGTGTTCGTTAATCCGGTGTAGTTTTACATAATTTTCATCTAGTGTTACCATGGAAACCATATAATGTGAACATGGTTCAAATTTTGCACGTACATTCTAAAATCACATAGCAACAAGAACCATTGAACCACATGCCTAATTTGAGACTAGAAAACATTTTACGGCTCTTTGCTCAAACTCTTAAAACCAAACATAAGTACAATGCATGTTGATTAGAGTTTTAATTCTAATAAACAGTTGAGGAATACTGATAAAAATAAGCAACTTTTTCGCATGGTGGCGAATAATTATGTCCACTGACTGTAACAGCAGCTAGAATATGGAAAATATATCTTATGGTGCATATTGATAACTGTATTAAATGGGAGTATTATCTTCAGTGGAAGAATAAATTGAATGTGCTTAAAGGCCCTTCTATGAGGGAAAGTGTTAATCACTGAATGCCATAAGAAAATTGTCCATCACTTTGACCCTGTTTTGAAAAGAGATATTGAAAATTCTATTTTTAGAACAATAGCAGATGACAATTGTTGCAGCCGAAAAATTACCCAGCATGCAAAGAGTAAGAGAAGTATGTTGAATTCTGGTGTTGTGTGTTTCAGATAATGAAGGTAAAAGCAGGTGGCATGAGTGAGAAACCACCAAACTTGAGCCCAACAGAGCCCACGACCCCTGAGCCCGCCCTGTTAGAGGAGTGTACAGGAGGGGCACCTTTAGGGGCCGGGGAGGATGACAGACTGGATGAGGGGTCAACTACGTTTGAGGGAGAGGAAGAGGAGGAAGAGGAAATGGATGCAGAGGTACTTATAGAACGTTTATCTCTCTCTCCTGAAATATACAGTCACGTCTAAAGTTAATTGCGTTTTAACCCATTACCCAACAGATATAACTTTTTACACTTTTAATTTTTTCAAGAGTGTCAAACAGTTTGGATCCTGATGAGATAAGCCATTTTATTCAGTGTCTATTTTGGATGTAAACTGTTTGCAAAAGTAATCACAAGTTGGCCGCTAGCGTGGGAAGCTTAACCCTTTCCCCCATAGAAGCGCCTTTTAGCGAATATTATGTATTCCTCTGCTGAAGAAAATAGTTCCAAATTAATTAGTCATTATTATATATAATAGGGAATATTTCTATATTCATGCGCAGGATAGCTTAAAGCAGGCTGAAAGTAAAGCAGAATACGCCTTAAGGCGCATTCTGCTTTACTTTCAACCTGCTTTAAGTAGTCACCTATCTTTATTGCTAGAAATGGACTATCAGGTAAAGGGTTAAGCAAAGGTTATCATGGTTTCACTGCTATCAGGCTAAGAGTTAAACAATTACCCATGTCCAAGAAACAATATAACCTATAAGTGAAGTCAACTTGACATTGACCTAATTGTCTAGGCTAGGTCAGCTAACAATCACCTAAATCTCCAGAGAAGGATAAGTGTCAAAGTAACTCTTTGGATGCTTATGGCCTAATTGGGATTATCTGTGCAAACAATTTGGATCCTGAGGAGACACCGCATTATGCAGTGTCTCATTGGAATCCAAACTTTTTGACACGCCAAAAGTTGTTTTGAGTATTCCATTGTTAGAACAGTAGCTGACATCAATTAACTGTTACAGACAAAAATAGTATTCAGCATGCAAGGAGGTAAGTTTTGTACAGACAAACTTCTGGTAAGCAGTCATACTGTTCAGCTTCATGGCGTTCTACAAATACAATGGTATACTTATTGCAGAACAACTTTTTTTAAAGCAATGCATAAAGTTCTTATAGGTGCTTTCTGCATTGCTTTTGTACTCCTGCATTAAGCTGCAGCATGATCACAGGTAATGTACTTTTAGAATAGTTAATAAGACAGTTTAGGGATTGGTGGTCAATGACCATTGCACATAAATGTTTTCAGTCTAAGTGGCTTCAATATATTTTCTATGTCTGTATATGACTGTAAAACCCCTTAATATTGGCACATCCTGTATAACTGCTGTGAACATTTGAAGTCATCATTTTATCCATCAGTATTTTTGTTCAAAAGGGGCAAACTGAATGGCAAACAGTGTAGAACATGATCAGACTACTCCTGAGGGATCAGTGTAATTAGGGTCTTCACTGTTTGCTCAGGCCTGTCTAACCCAATACTAAGGGTTATTAGGGTACATCTAAGTAGCTTCAATATTCTTTATGTCTGTATATTTCCCTGGGGAGAGATTGAAATGGTAGACTATAGTTTACTTCTTAGAAGCTTGCTATTTCGCTATTCTGTTTCTCTCATATTCTGTTTTGTCTTGTTTAACCTTTTACTCTAAAGATATGGCATTCTGCACACTCAATACCTCCACTGGAGATCACAGGTCCACTTAAATCAGTCATCAATAAGCACTATGAAAAATATTTTCTGCATCCCAACACATGAAGCTTAAAGCATTCTGCTTATCTCAATAAGGTTTATAAGCTTCCCATCTAATCCTTTACTTTATACAATGCATGTGTTTTCATTCATAATGGTATGTAAATATTTTTAGCTCACCTGAGCTAGCTCAGGGTGAGCTTTTGCAATACTTGAATGTCCGGCGTCCGTCATGTGTTGTGCGTCATGCGTTGTCCGTCGTCAACAATTTTAGTGTTTACACTCTAAAGGTCACAATATTTATTCAATCTTTCTCAAACTTGCTCAGATTGTATATTTCTATAAGAGTTCGGATGAGTTCGATTATGCTTGAAATCGGACGAATAGGTCAAGAGTTATCTACCTTTGAATTGCTGAAAATGCCATATTTAACAGTGTTTACACTCTAGAGGCCACAATATTTATCCAAGCTTTCTCAATCTTGGCCAGATTGTATATGACCATAAGAGTTTGAATGAGTTCGATTATGGTTAAAATAGGATCAATAGATCAAGAGTTATCTACCTTTGAACTGCTGAAAATGCCATATTTTACAGCGTTTACACTCTTGCAACTACTGTTGTCAATGGATTTTGATTATACTTGCACACAAAGTATATAGCTATAAGTTCTCGAAGGAGTGCAATTATTGTTGAAATCTAATCATTGTGGCAATAGTTATATGCCCTTGATATACTTTGAAATGCTAGAAAAGGCTTCATTTCAGTATTGTTTATGCTCTAGTTATCTGCCCTTGATGTACTCTACTATACTAGAATAATGAGGTTGTATTCCAAAATCGTGTACATGCTTTGCTACAAATTTGAATGGATTTAGATTAAAACTGGTGAAACAGAAAGGTTAAGCTATCAGGCTTCAGTACAACAGGTGAGCGATTTTAAGGCCTTCAGGCCCTCTTGTTAAATAAAATATGTTTAAACTAACCTGCTTTATCACATAAAACCAACTCTGGGAGTGTTATAAAGCCATTCAATAAACTATAGTGAAATATCAATATTTGGGCTCCGGCCCTACCTGATTGTTCACGAGCGCTGCATGGCGCTGGGCGCCAAATGACGTCATTTGCCATGGCGTTACTGTAAACAAAGTCAAGTTTTGGTGGAAAATACATATGGCGGAGAGACAAAAAACTCCGGATTCAGTTCACTTAAAAGGGTTTTAAAATGTTTATGTGATAAATAGGATCTAACATTCATGCTCATTATTTATCATTCTTAATAAACTCGATGACTAAAACAAATATAGCGCTCGCCAAGGCTCGCGTCATATTGTTTTAGTCAACTCGTTTATTAAAAATGATAATTAATGAGCACTCATGTTAGATCCTCTATTTATTTAACCCTTTACTCCATAGCCTGTTTCTAGTTTTGAAGATACTGGTGACCACTTAAAGCATCCCCAGGTCTAGGCATTTTGGATTTTTCATGTGGGTTAGCTTTCCAGCTGTCTTTGCTGGGTCTTTATAACTTTACATTTAGCAAGCTGACATTAAGACCAAGCTTGGGATTGTATTTGGGGGTCATCTGGTCAAGGTCAAGCTCTCTGTTACTTAAAATAGAAAAATGTATTCCGGTCAATAACTTTACGTTGGAGAGACCAATTATGACCAACTTTATATTTACACCAGCTTACAACTCTGTTACAACGGGGCGCGCTTCAGAACGAGTTTTGGTACAGATTCAGACATACAAGTGTTACAGATTCCGTCCATGGCGGTTGTAAATGTAGAGCGGTGGTATGTAAAACAGGTAATTCAAGCCTTATAACAAGCAAATATGTTATAATCATGGCGTATTTCTGTTGTTCCGATTAATTCCAAGCCTTATGTATGTCTATTTTGGTTGAATATATGCTAGCAATCAGTAAAAGTGATGAACTACATTGAAAATCGAGTTATCTGAAATGATTTCTTTGAATTTTCGAAACAAGGCCTATATTAATTTGCATGTCACGGTTATTTTCTCAATTGCCTAAGTAAGGTATATATTTGATCAATACTTCCAGCGATTGTCGACTCCAATTAATTTGTAAAACTCCTGAATTTATCGATATTTTGATCGTGCCTTTCGGTACAGATTCGGACAGATAGCGTTACGGATTCTGACGGAGGTTATGATGAAAGATACAGATTCTTACCGACATTTGTCTTCCATTTCAGATAATGGACCTGAGGTGTACCAACTGTAAAGAAACGTTTGATGCCTATGACCATTTTATCCATCACTGCATAAAGTCACAGAGGTTGTCATTTATAAGTGTTGTTGTGTAAAATAAAAATGATGAGAATAAAAAAGAATGATGTATGATTTCTTTTGATTACTTGTACATGTACTTCCTTTTGAATGGGCTAAATAAAATAGTGTACACCCATCTAAGACACCGCCTCTCAAAAGCGGTGTCTGAGATACATTATTATTTCCATTGTAAACAGTTTGGAGCCAGATCAGACGCCGGGTAACAATGCGTCTGATCAGACTCCAAACTGTTTGACACTCAGATAAATGTCTTTTTCTACATTTTACTTTAATGCACTGGCGTTAAGGTAGGTTTAAACGGGAAAGACTGTAAGACTGAATTATATTCAATGGCGCATACAGTGGAGAAAACGTTATTCTTTCCCGTTTAAACGCAAACGGAACGCAAACGTATAGCACTAAAACGTAGAAAATGTCAATTTTTAGATATTTCTTACAATTCATTTTTATCTGAGTGACAAACAGTTTGGAGCCTGATCAGACACCGGGCTCCAAACTGTTTGCAGTGGAAATAAACGTTTTAGCGTAAACACGTTTATTGGGAGAGAATAACACATTCTGCACTGTAACTGTGACTTTGGCAGGTAATAAGCAACACATCAAGATTAGCAAGAGCCACATTGACTCTTAATTGCTCTTCTGTGTCATAGAGATACATTGACAATGTGACATTTTTTAGACAAATGTTGTTAAGATCTTTTAATACTAACTGATGGCTTAAACTATATTACTCAAACGAGTAAAACACTCCGCACTAAATGGTATCGCTCAATTTGAATGATGTTTGTATGTAAAGTTTGTGACCCCAGGGATTGGCCAATTTTGACTCCAGTGGCATAATCTGTACACTCTGTTCGCAATTGTATTAGAATAACTGCAGCTTATAAAAAGGTTGTGCAGTATTGACAAATATGATACCGGTATTCTTTTTCCTTTTAAAATGTAGAAAACGGCATTTAGGTCGGTTTATGGGTACAACAGAGGTGATGCACATATAATCTACACAATCCAAGTTCGACTGAATATTTATTAACAGATGCGTGTGTAATCAATGAGAAAAGAAAACAGTTGAGGGTGTTTTATATCTTATAAAAATTTCTTCTGTTGCCCGTGTGAAGAAGCTTGCAAACCCAAATAAAATGGTTTAAAAAGGAACAAATGAACTGACAATATGAACTGTATTTGCATGAAAGTCGTAAAAAACACATAACTGTATGCTTACAAATGAACAAATTAGATGTAATGTGTGCATCATCTGGTATCCAAACGTTTAGAAAACAGATACAAGTTCGTGGATTGTTTTTAGCTCACCTGAGCCAAAGGCTCAAGGTGAGCTATTGGGATGGCCCTGTGTCCGGCGTCGTGCGTCGTGCGTATGTGCGTCGTGCCTATGTGCGTCGTCGTTAACAATTGCTTCAAATGACATCTCCTCCTATACCGCTTGACAGAATTCAACCAAACTTTACAGAAATGTTCCTTGGGTCAAGCTCTTTCAAATTTGTTCAAAGAATTAAAAACAATGCAGAACTCTGGTTGCCATGGCAACCAAAGTGAAAAAATAAGGAAATCTTAAAAAATCTTCTTGTCAAAAACTGGAAGGGCCAGAGCTTACATATTTGGCACATAGCATCATCTGCAGGTCCTCTATCAAGTTTGTTCAAATTATGCCCCTGGGGGTCAAAATTGGCCCCGCCCCGGGGGTCACAGATTTACATAGAGTTATATAGTGAAATTTTCAAACGTCTTCTTCTCTGAAACTAATATGGCCAGAGCATTGATATTTGACATGGTGACACTTCTAGATGTCCTATACAAAAATTGTTCAAATGGTTCTGGTCGGTTGCATAACTAGGTCACAGGAGCTAAAAATAGATTTTTTTCATTGAAAACTTAAAAAATCTTCTTGTCTGAAACTACAAGGGCCAGAGCTTAGATATTTGGCACATACCATCGCCTACAGGTCCTCTATCTAGTTTGTTCAAATTATGCCCCTGGGGTCGAAATTGGCCCCACCCCGGGGGTCACAGTTTTACATAGAGTTATATAGTGAAATTTTCAAACGTCTTCTTCTCTGAAACTAATATGGCCAGAGCTTTGATATTTGGTATGGTGACACTTCTAGATGTCCTATACCAAAATTGTTCAAATGGTTCTGGTCTGTTGCATAACTAGGTCACAGGAGCTAAAAATAGATTTTTTTCAATGAAAACTTAAAAAATCTTCTTTTCTGAAACTACAAGGGCCAGAGCTTAGATATTTGGCACATACCATCGCCTACAGGTCCTCTATCAAGTTTGTTCAGATTATGCACCTGGGGTCAAAATTGGCCCGCCCCTGGGGTCACAGTTTTACATAGAGTTATATAGAGAAACTTTCAAACATCTTAATATGGCCAGAGCTTTTATATTCGGTATGGTGACACTTTTAAATATACTTTACATAATTTGTTCAAATTGTTCTGGTCTGTTGCATAACTAGGTCAGTCCTGGACCTAAATTATTATCGCCATTTTTTCAGCTATTTTCTCAGGTGAGCGAAATATGCCCCATGGGGCTCTTGTTAAAGATTTAGATCGCGTTCGTCACCACTGTTCCATCAGGGTTACACATAATTGCAACGCCCATCAGAATCTGTAACCATGTAAGAAAGAATCTGTAGCATTCACAAAACAATCCTTTCGGAGCCGTAACATTGCCAAGAACGATTAGCAATGATGAAAATCAATAAAAACAACCATTCCCAAAATACAGGATAACAGATAACAGTCCCGATATGTTAAGATCAACACATAAATACACAAACTTGAGAAACAAAGCCAGAAGGCGTTCGGCATTTCTTCCGAAAGTGAAAGTTGTCTTAATAAAAGTGCAGTGTACATGTAAACTTTACAAACAATCGCTCCGTAATCGGCAATTATACAAATTTCAAAAGCGACAGTGGTCATTGAACCTAGAGAAATATATATCAAAACGCAATACCTTTTTTTGGGTGTGCATTCGCCTGGGGATTTTGCGGAAATGGGATCGGTTGTGTACCTAAATCTGTTTACACATGCTGCACGATGCAGAAGCCGTAACACAAATCGGATAGAATCTGTACTAAAACTCGTTCTGAAGCGCGCCCCATTGTAACAGAGTTGTAAGCGGGTGATTTAGCAAGCTGACATTAAGAACAAGCTTGGGATTATTTAGTTACACCATGAAAACATGGTTTTGTGGCATTTCTTGTCTTAATATTTTCTATGTTTAACTCCTGTACTCTGCAAAAGTGTAACTATTGGCTGTTTTTACCATTCCTTCACATGAGAGCTCTAGGAAATAATAAGATGTAAACATGTATCACACACAGAAATCAGATTGACCACCATCTGTTGTAGAGCACAGTTTACACAACATGAGACAATAGAAAGTATCGGCTAACAGGATTGGTAGAAAAGAGTTATAATGGTCAATATGGACAAGAAGAATTATGTCGTATGTTTTATCATCTCTTTGCATGCTTGTTTCCAAACAGTGATTATCTTTGCAATCTGTGTTGAGCCTGATAAGACACTGTGTTAACATGGCATCTCACCAGGATCCGAACTGTTCAATGACACAGTGTAGCCCAAATTATAAAAGAAATTTTCAAAAGGTCTATATTTAGAACAGCATTGAGAACAATAATTTGTGCAATTGATGAAATAAATGTTGTTGACAATGATTTGTAAGTAGAAATCACTATCAAGATGGCAGTTAAAGAGTTTACTGATCAATGGTCTGTACTTCTAAAGGCACTTTCTACTGAAGGGTAATGTAAGGGAAGTAACCCAGTGTTGCAGAGAGTCTTTAACCCTTGTTATGCTGAATCTTTGTGATTGGACTGTTCTACTTTGGGAATATTACCAATTTATTTTGAATGTTTGGGCTGTTTAAAATAAAACAAACAGTGCAGACTCTGGTCTAAACCCTCTGATCATAGTCTACACTGTTTAGAACATATGTACTGCTTTAATATATATAATATATATAACTACACTCTGACAGTTAAACATTTACTCTATAGCCTGTTTCTAGTATTGATTGATGGATTGATTTCAATATTGGGCAACGCGTACATCACAATAGTACAATCACACATACATTAAACTCAAAACACTATAAACATGTCATATATAATAAATGATGTTTTAAGAAACAATGTCAATTGCATCAATATATCAAGGAAATGCTTTCCTTATTTCCATTGTGGTCCTTGCTACCAGTGGTCTGACATAGAGAGGCATGAAATGTGGAATCCTCTTCTAGTATTGAAGATAGATGACCATTTACAGCAGGTTGAAAGTAAAGCAGAATGTGCCTTAAGGCACATTCTGCTTTACTTTTAGGCTGCTTTAAGCTACCATCAGCTAAGATATAGAAAATATTTCTGACAAAGTATATTCATATCTGTATAAATGGGAACTATTTTCTCCAGTTGAGGAATAATTTAAAGGTGTAAAAACATGTATCTTTGGAGTAATTGGTTAATGCCTGAAAACAATTCTCATTAGTTGTTGATGACATGTAACACACATTAAAGTTTATCTCTTCTTTGATTGGCGCTATCCCTTATAATGTCATTGTATCATCTCCTTTGACCTTTACATCTACATAGATTGTTCAGATTAGATTCATACATTTGTTGAGGAAAGACAAGTTTTATAGAGTGGATCCAGATCAGATGCCGTGTTACATGGCATCTGATTATTGGATCAAAGCTGTTTGCACAATTAGTGAAAGCGGGATCAGCAAGCAAAGGTGTAGCACATTAGGTTTCAATCAATGATGAAAGAAAAACTAAAATTGCCTTCAACTGGCCACACTGGTTCTTATTTCCAGGAATTTAGAAACCTGTGATCAGTGACAAATCATTGGAGAAAAAGGGGGATGTTTTTAGACAAGTGAATAATAATACAGAACAAAAATATTGCAGATCCAAACTTAAGAAACTCTTCTGCATTACATTTCAGCCACTTCAACCTAGCTATTACCCCATTAAACAATTTTTTTTTTTTTATGCTCCTGCGGTGATCAGGCAGGGTGCTGTACTTTCAATCTGCTTTATGTCTTCAAAACTAGAAACAGGATATGGGGTAATGGAATAAGACAAGTTGATAAAGTAATGCAGAAAGAACCAATTAAGAAACTCTCTGCATTACATTTTAGCTGCATTTAAATCTTTTCAACTCTGAGTTGATGTTTTCTGTTTTCAATATGTCTCAGCTATTTGCTTGGTCTACACTGTATACTCTTCTTTTGTGCAATAGGGTGCAATGAGTTACAACCAGCTCAGAATAATTGGATAACCAGAGCCTGAGGTTATATAACTTAAAAACAGACTGTGCTCAGAACTTACCTTTGATTATAGGCTCTACTTTTTACAAAAGATGCTTTAACTGATTTTAGCAACTACACTTGGATATGTATCAATTTTAAAAAATGTTCCAAAAATTGTCTCGTCAAATTAATAAACATGTACTATAACTGTACCAAATCTGTTCTAAATTGTATTTAGTACGGTTTCAGAGCGGTTCTAGAACAAACATTCCAGAACAGTTGTGATGAAGTTCTAGAAGTGTTCCAGGCTTTTTAGCTCACCTGGCACGTAGTGCCAAGGTGAGCTTTTAGGATCGCTGGATGTCCGTCGTCCGTCGTCTGTCTGTCTGAGCGCACGAAAGGTCCTTTGTTGGGTAGGGAGAACAATAGATTCCATTCATTCCGTGATTGCCCTATTGTTATTGTTGGGTATTTTAGTGTACTGTTGGGTACTTTTAAACAAAAAATATACCCAACAAATGTCCAACTGTGAGAACGTCTGTCTGTCCGTCCGTCCGTCCACAATTGTTCGTTAACACTCTAGCAGGTTCAAATCTCATTGGATCTTGATGAAACTTGGTCACAATGTTTGCCTCAATAAAATCTAGGTCAAGTTCGAATGTGGGTCATGTCCGGTCAAAAACTAGGTCACTAGGTCAAATCTTCGAAAAACCTTAACACTCTAGAGGCTACAAATTTCATTGGATCTTCATGAAACTTCATCAATATGATTGCCTCAAAAAAATCTAGGCCAAGTTCGAATGTGGGTCATGTCCGGTCAAAAACTAGGTCACTAGGTCAAATCTTCGAAAAACCTTGTTAACACTCTAGAGACTACTAATTTCATTGGATCTTCATGAAACTTAATCAAAATGTTTGCCTTAATGAAATCTAGCTCAAGTTCGAATGTGGGTCATGTCCGGTCAAAAACTAGGTCACTAGGTCAAATTGTCGAAAAACCTTGTTAACACTCTAGAGGCTACAAATTTCATTGGATCTTCATGAAACTTCATCAGTATAATTGCCTCAATGAAATCTAGGCCAAGTTTGAATGTGGGTCATGTCCGGTCAAAAACTAGGTCACTAGGTCAAATCTTCGGAAAACCTTTCTAACACTCTAGAGACTACAAATTTCATTGGATCTTCATGAAACTTCATCAAAATGTTTGCCTCAATGAAATCTAGGTCAAGTTAAAATGTGGGTCATGTCTAGTCAAAAACTAGGTCACTAGGTCGAATCATCGAAAAACCTTATTAACACTCTAGAGACTACAAATTTTATTGGATCTTCATAAAATTTCAAGAAAAGGTTTGCCTCAATGAAATATAGGTCAAGTTCAAATGTGGCTTATGTCTTGTCAAAAACTAGGTCACTAGGTCAAATCATCGAAAAACCTCGTTAACACTCTAGAGACTACAAAATTCATTGAATCTTCATGAAACTTGAACAAAATGTTTGTCTCATTGAAATGGAGGTCAAGTTAGAATGAGGGCCATGCCCGGTCAAAAACTAGGTCACACGGTGTACATGGTTACATGGTTACCAGGTGAGCGATTTAGGGCCATAGTGGCCCTTGTTATAGGGGTATTGGCCCCCCAAGTTTGACTGTTCCTGTAATTGTATGCCATTGTCAATTTTGACTTCTCACTTATAACAGAGCTCACTTATATAATAAAGGAGATGAATCTTTGCTGTAGAGTCTTTCTATTATGGAAGCTAGTAAGATTTCTTAGGCAGTTTTGATGTTAAAACAGGTGACTGCTTAAAGGAAGATGAAAGTAAAGCAGAAAGCTCATGAACAAGATTTCCGTTTCACTTTTCATACTGCTTTTAACTAATTACCCCAATTAATAAACCTTTTTTGTGCCTTTAATTTATTCCTCTACTGAACAAAATAGTTTCAATTTATACAGTCATGAATATATTCCATAAGAAATATTTTCTAAATCTTAGTGGGTGGTAGCTTAAAGCAGGCTGAAAGTAAAGCAGAATGCGCCTTAAGGTACATTCTGCCTTACTTTCAACCTACATTAAGCTGTCACCTGTCTTCAAAGCTCATGAAGCTAGAAACAGGCTATTGGGTACTCGGGGTTAAACACACCATCATCACATAATGTCAAAATAAGTGGCTGTTATAGCAGAATTGATACTTTTGAACTAACAATTTCACTTATGTTTTATAACAAGAAATAGTAATGGGTGGGGAAATGATGGGTTTTAAGTCTAGCTACCATTTAAGTGTGTCAAAAAGAGTGGTTGTAATAGCACAATTTGTACCTTTGAAAATGGAAAATGATGTTATGCTTGTTGAAGTGTCAAGAATCATTGATGTAATTTTATGGATTACAGTGATTTTGTGTCATATAAGAAATCAAATATTAATTTCATGAGTTACAGAAATAACTCTTAAAGTGGTTTTGTGTGGCTAATGTGAGTCTTAATGATAGCTGAATGTCTTCTTGTCATCATAAAGTGATCATTTGTTGTGTTCCAATGGTTTTGGATTGAGCCCATTCCCTTACAGCTTGTTTCAGTATTGAAGACAGATGATTGATTAACTCTTTCCTCCCTGAAACTTCAAATGAACAATCCCAGTTTCCATTTTAGTCTAGTCCATTTCTGACTTTTAAGGGTTGTTTTTGTCAATGTTTTGCATAATGACAAACAGTGAAGACCCAGATCAGAGGGCTCCTTACGGAGCTCTCTGATCTGGGTATTCACTGTTTGCATAGGACATTATTAGTGCACTTTTCACATGTACACTGTTTGAAAAGGATGCCTATATGGGGGACTAGGGTTCAAAGGGTTAAAGCAGGCTGCAAGCAAAGCAGAATGCTCCTAAAGAAGCATTCTTCATTACTTTCAGTCTTCTTTACGTTATCATCCGCTAGGATATATAAGAAATATTTCTAATAGTGCATATTCTTAACTGTATAAAATGGAACTATTTTCTTCAGTTGAGTAATAAATTAAAGGCTTAAAATGTATATTTATGGAGTAATGTGTAAAGTTAGTGAACCAAAATTATTGAGGAAAAGTAAAAAAGGCTGGAAAAGTTCAGCTCATTTTATTTCAAACAGTGGTATATATGAATTTGTTTAGAAATATTTTCACATATTAAATAAATGGACAGATTGGAAACAGAGATTAGCCACAAATAGTTTATTCTGAGGTAGGTGTATATATGGTAACATTTAGATTATTCATGAACTATTTTATGTTGAAGTGTGAAATGGATTCACCTGTTTTCTGATAAACCATGGGTTTACATTATTTTTCAAGGGTTTTGTCCTCATGATATTTAATGTATTGCAAACAGTGCAGCCCTCGGTCAGAGGGCTCATTCTGATCTAGGTCTACACTGTTTGCAAAGGATATATATCTCCTGTTTTAGCATGGTAAGGGTTAACCTTTGACACTGTAAGCATTTGATGTCTGGGAACAGTGTTTTCTGCAGCTATTCTCGGAGTAGATGTTTCTGTCTGTTTTGTTCAGAGGATCAAACAATTATATTCAAGAGAAGAGGTTCAGATGTTTCTCAGCGGTTCATTTCAGAGTTAAACCATTTAATTTACCTGCTATTAGAATATATTGACACTTTTCTGAAAACAGTGTAGATCATGATCAGACCGCATTGTTTTCTTACAGGATATGTCTCATAATATGCATGCACTCATTTTCCTGAGAAAAGTTTCCCTATTTTATTATTAGCTATTATATTATGAGTATATAGCAATACTGTATGGAACAATTATCACAAATCAAACAGTGTCTTACAGGTAAATTAGTAACCAGCTTTCTTGTTCTTATTAGCTACACAGTTTGCTGCCTGACTGGGAATTAGAGAGACTCTTGTATCTTATAGACCTAATTATATATGACAAAAATGGAAGTGAAGGACCTTTAATCATGTGTTTTCATTGGAAGTGAAATGTAAGAGGACAATATAAACTTTTTTGTGCTCTGTGGGTGCATGACATTGTGATAAAGCATTTTATGGATGACTTTTTTTATAACCTTAAGACTTTATGGGTAATTGTGTGAACACCATAGTATTACAGAGTGCTAAATAAGGTGGGTTTCCAAAAACTTACTTTCCTATTTCTCTACTCAACCTTTTGCTGGCTGTGGTCACTTAGCATAATAACAATCATTTTCTGAAATAACAATCATTTTCTGAAATGTACTCTTTTCTCTATATTGGAATTGTTTGATTACCTTTGTGCTATAAGGATTAAAGATAACCATTGCAATGTTATGGTGAAATGTACTCTTTTTAGCTCACCTGAGCTAGCTCAGGGTGAGCTTTTGCAATCCTTGAATGTCCGGCGTGCGTCGTCCGGCGTCAACAATTTTAGTGTTTACACTCTAGAGGCCACAATATTTATCCAATCTTTCTCAAACTTGCTCAGATGGTATCTTGCCATAAGAGCTCAGATGAGTTCGATTATGGTTGAAATCTGACAAATAGGTCATGAGTTATCTACCTTTGAACTACTGAAAATGCCATTTTAACCGTGTTTACACTCTTGAGGCCACAGTATGTATCCAATATTTTTAAAACTTGCCCAGATTGTATATGACCATAAGAGTTTGAATGAGTTCGATTTTGATTGAAATCGGACAAATAGATCAAGAATTATCTACCTTTGAATTGCTGATAATGCCATATTTAACAGTGTTTACACTCTAGAGTTCACAATTTTTATCCAATCTATTTCAAACTTGCTCAGATTGTATATGACTATACGAGTTCAGATGAGTTCGATTATGGTTGAAATCAGACGCATAAGTCGAGAGTTATCTACCTTTGAATTGCTGAAAATGCCATATTTAAAGATGTTTACACTCTAGAGGCCACAAATTGTATCCAATCTATCTCAAACTTGCTCAGATTGTATATTACCATCAGACTTCAGATGAGTTCAATTATGGTTGTAATCTGATCAATAGGTCAGGAGTTATCTACCTTTGAATTGCTGAAAATGATAAATTTAACAGTGTTTACGCTCTAGAGGCCACAATATTTATCCAAGCTCTCTCAAACTTACCCAGATTGTATATGACCATAAGAGTTCGAAAAAGGGTGATTATGGTTGGAATCTGACAAATAGATCCAAGATATATCTACCTTTTGAATTGCTGAAAATGCCATATTTTACAGCGTTTACACTCTTGCAACTACAGTTTTCAATGGATTTTGGTTATACTTGTACACAAAGGATGTAGCTATACGTTCTCGAAGGAGTGCAATTATTGTTGAAATGTTATCATTGTGGCAATAGTTACCTGCCCTTGATATACTTTGAAATGCTAGAAAAAGGCTTCATTTCAGTATTGTTTAAGCCCATTGTTATTTGCCTTTGATGTACTCTACTATACTACAGTAGGTCGACAATCTTGAATGGATTTAGAATAAAACGGGTGAAATTCAAAGGTAAAGCTATCAGGCTTCATTACAAATGGTGAGCGATATCAGGGCCTTCAGGCCCTCTTGTCTCTATATTGGAATTGTTTGATTACCTTTGTGCTATAAGGATTAAAGATAACCATTGCAATGTTATGGTGAAATGTACTCTTTTCTCTATATTGGAATTGTTTGATTACCTTTGTGCTATATGGATTAAAGATAACCATTTTAATGTTAAGGTGAAATGTACTCTTTGCTGTATATTGGGATTGTTTGATTACCTTTGTGCTATATGGGTTAAATTACTGTTGAAAAGTCATCTTTGCTGTTTATTGGGATTGTTTGATTACCTTTATTCATGCTACAATGTATATGGGATATAGATAACCTTTGTGCTCTACTGGTGAAAGGTACTCGTCGCTCTATATTGAGATCATTTGAATACAACTAGTTGTGCTTTATAGATTATAGATAACCTTTGCATTCTGTTGTTGTATATATATTTAAGATTAAAGTTTGCTGTATATTTGGATCCTGTGATCACCTTTGGACACTATTGGTGAAAGATAACATTTGCAATATATTGGTGAATAGTAACATTCTTCACTTTATTTTAATGTTTTGCACTTAGTTTGAGACTTTGTAAGCGGCAACTAAACAGGGTGCAAATCTTTGGCACTTGTATCAATATTTCACTTGTTGAATTGTCTTGTTTGAATTAGAATGTATATAGAAATACTGTATAGGTGTCATTTAAAGGGACTCGCAACCGGATGGTGTACTTGTCAAAATAAAATAAAATACTCAAATAAAAGCAAATTTGTGGCATTATTTGGCTTCTGACATTAAAAAAATATGATCAGTCCAAAAAAAGTCTCAAGAATCGTCACCGAATCTTAGAATTTTAGATATTTTCCATCGTTTTTCTATACCGACTAGTAGACGGTATAGTTGTTGTTGTTGCTTCTCTACACGGGCTCAGACATAAACACGAGCCGAATTACGAAGTTTTATGCACTTTCGATCGCTACACATTGAAATACGTTAAATCGATCCGAGATAAACGGATAGTTCCGTGGTCCATTGGTCTAAGCGGTTTCCCCTATTTTGCCTTCTGTCCGCCATTGCCGGGCCCCGGGTTCGAATCCCACCAGAGACCAATATTTTTTTTTATTGAAATACATTTTTTTTAAACAGAATTTCTTATCCTAAACTAATTCTTTACCATTTATATAAACGTTTGACACATATTTACAAATTACTATTTTTAATGCACCATCTGGTTGCGAGTCGCTTTAAAGCAGGGATTTAGTATGGCTGTGAATATGTCCTGGACAATTACCCCATAGACTGTATCTAGTTTTGAAGACAGATGAAAGCGTAGAAAGGTGTCTCTATGGAGTGATGGTTAAAATCTGAGGTACTTTGCAAACTGTTCCCAATCAACCAAAACCAGGAGACTGATTTGTGATCCAAATTGCTTGATGTTGAGATCTATTTAATTTGATCAAAAGCAAATGATGTGAGTGCTAATAATTATTGTCAGGTATCTGCATGTCTAGCTGTATCCAGTTGGTAAAAATGTGATAAAAGTTTTACCTGCTTTGTTTGGTCTTGACCTCGGTTTTATCTGAATTAAACCATTGAATAATTTATGTTTTAATTAAGAATATAAAATAGGTTTTAAGATGGAGGAACTTAGTTTGTAGTAAAATTCAAATATAAATGCTATAATAAGATTCAAAATAAATGAGTGAGGAACCCAGTTAAGATAGAATTCAGGCAGCAACCTGGATAGAGAAAGCTGCATAAATATACGGATCTATACTCTCATAAAGTCAACATTCTTCCGATTTGTTACCATTGAAGTGAACATACATTTATTGAGTGGTAAATAATTATGCTCATGCATTATAATTCAAATTTATTTTATTTAAGTGAATAAGCAACCCATTACAGTCCACTCTTGTTACTCCGAATTACATGGGACCAAGAAAATAATTTTGAATTAACGAGAGTTGGAGTTAAGCAATTTGATCAATTAAGATCGCCTGTGTACCAACTTAGTCATCTATGGTCATCATTTTACATAGAGTTTTGTCCCGGTAAGACTTTATTTCAGAAAATGCATGTACGTAAAAAAAATCTATTTTTCGACTTGGTTTGACACTTTTTCAATAATAATAATATGCTAAGACATAACTCACATACATCCGTAAACAGTGTAATTAGTGTTTACAAGTGTTTGACAAGTGCATATTGTCTTGGCCTGACTGACACTCGACCAAGGTGGGAAAATCACAGCTTGGATTAAATGAGTCAATTTGAAGGTAAATCTAATCGAAGGGACTAGATTAAGAAGTGACTAGATTTATGCTTTGGATTAAAGGGAAACTTAGATCAACATATTAAGCGGAGTTGATTTATATAGAATTGATAGGGGGGAAATGGGGACCCGAAGGAAAACATTTTTGGTTTAGTGAGAATTTCCCTTCTCCTGCTATTCCTGTATATTGATGCTTAATGAAAACATTGAAGACCCAGATGAGACCTTATGAGGAGCTCTGTCTATAGGATATAATTATTTTGCTTTCTGCATTACTTTTGCTCTACATTAAGCAGTAATTAACGTATCTATTGAGTTAACCATATTTTTCTATTGAGGGGCAATTGAACACAGGATTCTCTGTACTTGTAATATACAATAAGTACATTGCTAAGTAGATAATGGACTTTCTTAACTGAGTAGTCAATACTCATGTCCATGTCAACTACAGCCCAGTACTTATATTCATTCCCAGATGATCCAATCAACAGAGACCTTATGACAGTCTATAGAACAATAATTATGGCCATTGTATTTATTACAGATGTCATGATGCTATGATATTTCAGCTCGGGATATATAAGATCCTGACAGAGCTCATAGGCACCATTTAACCCTGCCAAAGACCTAATTGTTTTGTCAAGTTTATCAATCTCATTCAAACTTCCATATAAAGAATTCGTTTTAACTTTGAAATAAGGATATGTTGGACTTAAGGAGACCAAAATAATTAAATTCAACAATATAAGTATGGAAAAAACTTGAGTTAACCCATTACGCCATAGCCTATTTCTAGTTTTGAAAATAGGTGACTACTTAAAGCAGGTTGAAAGTAAAGCAGAATGTGCCTGCTTTAAGCTAACATCTCCAAAAATATAACAAGTATTTTTTTATCATACATATTTTATGAAACTATAAACTGGAACTATTTTCTTCAGTGGAGGAAAACATTAATGGCATAAAAGATGTTTTTTATGGGGTAATGGGTTAACTAAGTTGTAGTTATTGAAGTTTGACTGAATCTGTTTTACAGGCTGACTTGAACTCGAGTCAGGCAGGTAAGCCTATTCCTCCACCGAGATCTGACAGCCACACTGTAGACTACAAGGTACGCCACCTGGTGGACACACTAGACATGGAGGATGAGGAACCATTCAACTGGGATGTCCAGCGGGAGTATCTCCTTGCCTGTATGGGCTTTGTTAACGGACTTGGCTGTCTTCTACAGTTTGCCACCTTGACTGTGAAACATGGAGGAGGTCAGTACATCAAGGAAAATATTTTGAATAATTCCATCTTCCCTAACCCATTACTGTGGGTGGGGTAATTTTTTCCTGGTTGCCATGGCAACCATGCACAAATTCTAAAAAAATATTCTTCTACGACTGGTCCTATTTCAATTTAGGTTTTTACAGAAATGTTCCTAGATTGATAGACTTTCACAGTTGTTCAAAACATTTTGATCTGTCAAAAAACATAGCGACAAGAGGGCAGTGTCATTTTCTGTTTTTGGTAATATTGAATAAAAAGTTAAGAACCTTCTAGAAGTTGTATTTTGGCTATATCTTTATGGAATGGTCACACTGTCTTGTCTTTGATAAATTTAAGGTAAAAAATGAATGTAGGTAATGTGAGGATGTGGGGTTATAAAGTAAGTCAGTAGGTCAAATCACTGAAAATGCTTTTGGACACATCAGGGGCCATATTTTGAGCTCAATCTTCTTGAAACTTGATAAAAATCACCCTCTTGATAAAAGCTAGGCAATGTATTTATTTGGGTTATGTAGAATTAAAATGTAAGTCAGTAGGTCAAAACTTATTTAAAGCTTCTAACCACTCTAGGAGCCTTAAATTCATCAAACTTGCTCAGAATGATTGCCTTTACAAAATCTAGGCAATACCGTAATATATATAACTTGTGGTTAAAAAGTAGGTCAGTGGGTCAAATCATTGGAAAAATTTCAAAGAAATGGCTTCTGAGCAGTTAACAGGCCATATTTTTAGCCCGGAAACTTACGAGCAAAATGTGACCTAAGGTACATACTTCTTTACTTTCAGCCAGCTTTAAGTAGTCACCTATCACCTTATTACTCTTCCCACATTCCACTTTATATAGTTATGAATATATACCATAAGAAATATTTTAGCAATGTGTTGCTAATTGATTGATGGGGTAACGTGATCGCCATTTTGGGGGCTGTCTTTTCAACCTGTTTTAAGTGGGTTCCTAACTTCAATACTAGAAAGAGGTTATTGGGTAACGGGCTACTTATCAAGAGAGAATCACATACAATGCAACTATCATTTCTGAATATATTACAATTTCATAAGTTCTGAGGATACTTCTGACTACAGAATATACTTTAACAATCTGTCATGAAACATTGAACAAAAGATGATGAATTCCAACCAGCTGTTTGAATGAAATAACCTTTTCTTAGCTAACAAAAAGACACAAGTTTGAAAAGGAATGAAAAAAAAAGTTTGCTTAAAAATGACTTTTCATCAAAATGGGATAAAGTGTGACATGCTAAATCTGTGTAATTTTATTTATTGTACAGGTGTGTTTTTCGTGGCCTATGTGGTGTGCATGTGTATTATTGGCTGTCCCCTAGTCTACCTGGAGACGACCTTGGGCCAGTATGCCAATGGAGGACCCATCCTTGCCTGGAAAGTCATCCCCTTATTCCAAGGTAAAACTATGCCCCTCTGTAAAGGGGGGGGGGGGGGGGGGGGGGGGGGGACTCAAATTGTTCAGCATTCTCTCCTTCATATAATTATGCCCTAAACTCTATGGTGTAACTGCTCATTAGAAAAGTCTCTCTGAGACGAGTCTAATAAGTAGTCACACCATAGGGTTTAGTGCAGACATTAAGATTTTAGTATTTCAAATACTCTCTTAATTGTGGTCTTGATGATTGAAGGGGTATTGTTCAGGTCTGGGAGACAGGCATATCATTTTAAGAAGCTAGATTACTTAAATGTTAGTGATTATATGCCCCTGAGATCGAAAGTCTAGATTGTATTGTTTCTATCCTGTCTGTTTTGTTTGCGTGCTGTTGGTGTTTAAATAGTTTGTCTTTCATCGTATCTTCGCGCTCAGGAAATACGGAATCCAAAACCGTCATACCAGCCCGTACACCCTGCCGGAATGCCGTGTAACTAATATTACCCCATAGCCTGTTTCTTGTTTTGAAAAAGATGACTATTTAAAGCAGGTTGAAAGTAAAGCAGAATGTGCCTTAATGCACATTCTGCTTTACTTTCAGCCTGCTTTAAGCTACCATCTACTAGAAACTAGAAAATATTTCTTCTGATAAATATTCAAAATTGTATAATTTGGAACTATTTTTATCATTGAAGGAATAAATTAGAGGCGTAAAAAGGCGTATTTATGGGGTAAGGGGTTAAGTAAAACTGTTGAACTCTTTTTATGTACTGTAAATTTGACTTTGCCAAACAATTTTGGTCGCTAATGAGATGCTGTCTGTGTAACATGGCGGCTCATCTGGATCTAAATGTTTGCAAACAATATATTACTTTGCTTTGCTGTTAGCGTGCATATGGTTAAATACTGAAACCCTGATTAACCCATTATTCCATAAATATGTCTTTTAACACCTTTAAATTATTCCTCCTCCGAAAAATATAGTTCCAATTTATACAATTATGAATATGTACCGTAAGAAAAAGTTTCTAACAAATCATAGCTTAAAGCAGGCTGAAAGTTAAGCAGAATGCATCTTGAGGCACATTCTGCTTTACTTTCAACCTGCTTTAAGTGGTCATCTGTCTTCAAAACTAGAAACAGGCTACTGGGTAAAGAGTTAAATTTTGGGACTTTGCATTGCCCCCACAGGTGTGTTTAAATGGAACTATACGGTATGTTGGAGAAACAAAACATATTGAACTATTAGTTAGCAAGTGTATTGAAATTGCTTATTCAGTGATTGATGGATTGTTTTGCCAAAGGTCAAGGTCATTGTTGTTTATATATATGTGATTTATTGGTATTGATGAACATGGTTTAAAGCGATATAGGCAAATGGTTCCCCTTCAGTTCCTGTTTAGCTCTTTTCTAAAATTCTCAGGAGGCTTTAACCCATTACCCCATAAATACGCCTTTTTACGCCTTTAATCTATTTCTCCATTGAAGAAAATATACAGATATAAATATGTATGATAAGAAATATTTTATATATTCTAGCAGATTGTAACTTCAAGCTGGTTAAAAGTAAAGCAGAATGTGCCTTGTTCGGAATATGTATCAAATTTATATGGTCACCTGTCTTCAAACCTATAGGAACCTATGGGGTTATGATTTAACAGAAAGTATATTTTAAAAGGAGCATTCTGCTTTATTTTGAACCTGCTTTAAGGTAGCGTTTTACGAAATAAATGGTAAAATAGTCGTTTTATACTTTTTAGCTCACCTGGCACGAAGTGCCAAGGTGAGCTTTTAGGATCGCAGGATGTCCGTCGTCTGTCTGTCCGTCCACAATTGGTTGTGAACACTCTAGCGGGTACAAATTTCATCCGATCTTCATGAAACTTGATGACAATGTTTGTCTTGATGAAATCTATGCCAAGTTCGAATGTGGGTCATGTCGGGTCAAAAACTTGGTCACTAGGCCAAATCATAGAAAAACCTTGTGAACACTCTAGAGGCTACAAATCTCATTGGATCTTAATGAAACTTGGCCAAAAAGTTTGCCTCATTGATATCTAGGTCAAGTGTGAATGTAGGTCATGTCCTGTCAGAAACTAGGTCACTAGGTCAAATCATAGAAAAACCTTGTGAATACTCTAGAGGCTACAGATTTCAGTGGATTTTTATTGCAACTTGGCCAGAATGTTTGCATAATTGATATCTAGGTCAAGGTTGAATATGAGTCATGTCGGGTCAAAAACCTTGTGAATACTCTAGAGGCTACAAATTTCAGTGGGTTTTTTATGCAACTTGGTCTGAATGTTTGCCTATTGAATTCGAGGGCAAGTTCGGGTCATGTCGGGTCAAAAATTAGGTCACTAGGTTAAATCAAAGAAAAACAGTGTTAACCCTCATTTGGCTACAAATCTCATTAGATCTGAATGAAATATTGTCAGAATGTTTGCCTACATCAAATCTAGGTCAAAATCAAACATGGATTGTGTTTGGTCAAAAACTAGGTCACTAGGTCAAATTTTAGAAAAATCTTGTTAACACTCTAGAGGTTGATTGTGGGTCATGTCCAGTTGTAATCTAGGTCACTATAGGTCAAGTTTTCCATTGTGTACCAGGTGAGCGATTTAGGGCCATGGTGGCCCTTGTTTACAAATCCTGAAATATAAAGGTATTTTCTACAAGTTACTAAACTCTCTTTTGCTTTCTCGGTCATTTTACCGGTAAATCACGTGTCAGAATCCCCACTGGGTGCCTCAATTGCGTAGATTACGTGACTAGATAGGTGGTTTATTCCGAAGCTGTCAGAGGTGATTTACGACTTTTACCGTATTAAAATCGTTATTTTTATATGATTGGCTTTGTTAATTTGGGGCGGAGTTTAACGAAATGGTTAATGATAAGCTGGGTCATGTTATTTGTTGAAAAAGAAGGTCTTAGTTGAATACCGGGCAGTCACGTGAGCCTAATTGACACATCAGTCAGTTAATTGGAGTTTCCGGCATTACATAATTTGAAGCAAGCGGTATTTTTGAACACCCCTAACTTTCGTGTGGTTTGAAGCAGATGAAAGGGTATTATCTCCCCGAGGGAACCGTGTCTCAGAAATTGTATAAGTAGCTCCAGTGGTCTGTTATAAAGCGTTACGTAATAGTGGTCGACTTTAAACCGTAAAAAAAACTTTGATGTTACATAACATAGGTTTGAAGCGGTATTTTAAAAATCTGAGACATAGATCCCTAGATATGTTTATAAAGAGTATTTTGGGCAATTTTAATCATGTTACAAATAAAGATGGCTTTGATATCGTTGTTTGAATTTTTTTAAAATGTTCTTATAAAATCGTAAAAAATTAAGATATTTTTTGTAAATTGCCATATTCTGATGGGATGTGTACCATTTTCATCCGTCAGCTATAAAAAAAATCATCAATCACGACAATTAATTAGAAAAATCTGCTTACAGCATCGATCGTATACAGCTACCTTAAATGGTCAATTGTCTTCAAAGCACTAGGAACAGGTTATGGGGTTATGAATTAATAGAAAGTATATTTTAAAAGGAGCATTCTGCTTTACTTTGAACCTGCTTTAAATGGTCACCTGTCTTCAAAACTATCATAAAACCTCTCATAAAACTCCCCTCTCTCTGGGGCATCCATTATTAGCCCATAGACGGCAGAAACAGACGTTTACAAATAAAACAAACAGACACACATAAAAACTAGGAACATGACTGTATGAGTTAAAAGAAAGGGGCATACTTAATTATTTTCATCCTGCTATCAGGGGTCACCTGCCCTTCAAACTTAAAGAGCAGACTAAGGGGTTTATGGGTTGTAAAGAGAGTATGTTTTAAAACTCGTTAAATTGTTTAGCATTAGATGGGTTAATTGATATCAGTTATGGGCATATTGCATGACAGGCTGGCATGAGACATGTGTGGCAGCTTAGACAAACAATCTGATGATCAGTCAGCCAATTACAAACCCAACACTATATCACTGGGGACCACATACAAGGAACGGGAAATAGTTGAATCAAGATGATCT
Source organism: Gari tellinella (assembly GCA_922989275.2). Lineage (NCBI taxonomy): Eukaryota > Metazoa > Mollusca > Bivalvia > Cardiida > Psammobiidae > Gari > Gari tellinella. The sequence continues at coordinate 35,499,655 of OV277861.1, read as the reverse complement.
GAACGCATAATACTCCATAGCCTGTTTCTAGTTTTGAAGACATGTGACCACTTAAATTCTAGTACAGGTGCTAAAGTTAAATACAGTAATTTTGCTTGTTGTTATGATTATAGTTTATTGTTTACTTATGTGTACATATTAATCATATTGTTACCTTCATGCAAAAAAAAATAAAATTACCTTACAGTTATTCTCCAGGGGGTGCGACTACACCTTGAGACAGGTGTATGTCAATTGATCGAACAATTGCGCACGCTTCCTCCGTGGCGTGTCATTCAAATCCGGCAAAGTGTATTCATGTATAAGCGACCAAGCAGTAATAGAATTTGAGGGATAAAACAGTGCGGAGAGCTCCTGTAGGAGTTTACTGTATTGTTTTTCTCCTGCACTTGGCGGCCACCTGCTTTAACTAATGATCGCTATCCTGCTCCAGCTGGTTGTCGTATGACAAGAATCTGATTGTACGACTGTCGGCGTAAGCAGAATCAGTTTTTTTACCCAAAATACGCTCACGTAGATTGAACCTCTGTATTTCATTTCGTCAGAGGGCCAATGATAAGCGTGCAAGCGTTATACCGCTATCATGTTCTGTTCACAGGTGCATTCTACTTTTCTTTCAGCCTGCTTTAAGCTACCATCTGCTAGAATATACAAATTATTTTATTCATTGCTGTATAAAGCAGAACTATTTTGTTCAGGTGAGGAATAAATTAAAGGCGTAAAAAGGTGTATTTCTGGGGTAAGGGGTTAATTGATTCCTTCACCCCTCAGAGATTTTACACCAGTTTCATGGATGCCATCTGCAATCTTTATTTTAAAGAGTTTTGACTGACCCTTGCAGAAATTATTCCAATAGTTTTTCCATTACAGTTGAATATGTGCTATACAGCCTTTGTTTAAACTAGACAAGTTATTTATTATATATCGCAGTACAATGCATGACTGAAACAAACAGTGCGGTCAAACATGAGCGCTTTGCTTTGCCTCTCTCATTGATTGTTTGATTCAATGATTGATTCATTAATTCACTCAACACTTACCTGTCTTATAAACTCTCGTGTCTCTTTAAAGAAGTGCTTTGATACCCAAGCTTAAAAGTAATACAGACTGTGTAAATGAATCTTTAAATGTTTTGTATGTACATGTATACATTCAGTTATTATATTGAACCCTAGCAACGAGTACTCTCGTCCTTTGTAAACAATGTACTGATGAAAAGTATAATGGTATTATGCCAACAGTGTAGACCCAGATTTGGTGATTCCTAAAGGAACCCTATGATCGGGATCTGGACTGATTGCCGCGTTGCAGTGTATAGATGCAAACAACCATAAATAGTAAAAACAAAAAATGATTGTAATTACTGTAAAAATGGAATTCTCCGATTAAAAAATGCCAAAGTGGATGAGTTAAAACTGAATATGTCTGACTTTCTAAGTACATTTTTCAACTGAAACACTGTTGATTTTACCCGTAACTCTCCCAAAATAAAAAAAAATCCGGAACTTAATAATATAAAATCTACTGACATTGATATTAGACTGAATCATTTGTTAGCTCGCCTGTTGGTAGAACAGCAGAGCTAATGTCATACCCCCGGCGTGGGCGTGGGCGTGAGCGTGGCCAAGGTTAAAGTTTTTTGGACGGTTTGTTTTAAAGCTTAATATTTGTGCTAGGGTTATGAAATTTTGTATGGAGGTTCATTTGGGGTTATACATTGATGTTATGATGTTGGAATTTAAAAATAATTTTAATTTATGTCAATTTTCAACATGTTTTGGACTTAGGTTTTCCGACTACAAATTACCAGGTTAAAGTTTTTTGGACTGGCAGTTTTACAGTTTAATACTTGTGCTAGGGGGCTGAAATTTTGTATGGACGTTTATTAGGGGTCAAACATTGATGTTATGAAGTTGGAATTTAAAAATAATTTTAATTTATTGTCTTTATTTGACATGTTTTGGACTTAGGTTTTTTCCTACAAATCCAGGTTAAAGTTGTTTGGACGGGTTGTTTTATAGCTTAATATTTGTGCTAGGGTTATGAAATTTTGTATGGAGTTTCATTTGGGGTTAAACATTGATGTTATGATATTTGGAATTTAAAAATGATTTTAATTTATGTCAATTTTCAACATGTTTTGGACTTGGGTTTTTCGACTACAAATTACCAGGTTAAAGTTTTTTGGACTGGCAGTTTTACAGTTTAATACTTGTGCTAGGGGGCTGAAATTTTGTATGGAGGTTTATTAGGGGTAAAACATTGATGTTATGAAGTTTGAATTTAAAAATAATTTTAATTTATTGTCTTTATTTAACATGTTTTGGACTTAGGTTTTTTCCTACAAATCCAGGTTAAAGTTTTTTGGACGGGTTGTTTTAAAGCTTAATATTTGTGCTAGGGTTATGAAATTTTGTATGGAGGTTCATTTGGGGTTATACATTGATGTTATGATGTTGGAATTTAAAAATAATTTTAATTTATGTCAATTTTCAACATGTTTTGGACTTAGGTTTTTCGACTACAAATTACCAGGTTAAAGTTTTTTGGACGGGTTGTTTTAAAGTTTAAGGCTTGTGCTAGGGGGCTGAAATTTTGTATGGACGTTTATTAGGGATCAAACATTGATGTTATGAAGTTGGAATTTAAAAATAATTTTAATTTATTGTCTTTATTTAACATGTTTTGGACTTAGGTTTTTTCCTACAAATCCAGGTTAAAGTTTTTTGGACGGGTTGTTTTAAAGCTTAATATTTGTGCTAGGGTTAAGAAATTTTGTATGGAGTTTCATTTGGGGTTAAACATTGATGTTATGATGTTGGAATTTAAAAATTATTTTGATTTATGTCAATTTTCAACATGTTTTGGGCTTAGGTTTTTCGACTACAAATTACCAGGTTAAAGTTTTTTGGACGGGTTGTTTTTAAGTTTAATGCTTGTGCTAGGGTTAAGAAATTTTGTATGGAGGTTAATTAGGGGTCAAACATTGATGTTATGAAGTTGGAATTTAAAAATAATTTTAATTTATTGTCTTTATTTGACATGTTTTGGACTTAGTTTTTTTCCTACAAATCCAGGTTAAAGTTTTTTGGACGGGTTGTTTTAAAGCTTAATATTTGTGCTAGGGTTAAGAAATTTTGTATGGAGTTTCATTTGGGGTTAAACATTGATGTTATGATGTTGGAATTTAAAAATGATTTTGATTTATGTCAATTTTCAACATGTTTTGGACTTAGGTTTTTCGACTACAAATTACCAGGTTAAAAATTTTTTGACGGGCTGTTTTACAGTTTAATACTTGTGCTAGGGGGCTGAAATTTTGTATGGAGGTTTATTAGGGGTCAAACATTGATGTTATAAGGTTGGAATTTAAAAATAATTTTAATTTATTGTCTTTTTTTGACATGTTTTGGACTTAGGTTTTTCCTACAAATCCAGGTTAAAGTTTTTTGGACGGGTTGTTTTAAAGCTTAATATTTGTGCTAGGGTTATGAAATTTTGTATGGAGTTTCATTTGGGGTTAAACATTGATGTTATGATGTTGGAATTAAAAAATAATTTTAATTTATTGTCAATTTTCGACATGTTTTGGACTTAGGTTTTTGGACTACAAATTACCAGGTTAACGTTTTTTGGACGGGTTGTTTTAAAGTTTAATACTTGTGCTAGGGTGCTTCAATTTTGTATGGAGGTTCATTAGGGGTCAAACATTGATGTTCTGAAGTTGAAATTTAAAAATAATTTTAATATTTATCAATTTTGGACACGATTTGGACTTAGTTGTTTTGACTACAAATCACAAGGTTATAGGTTGCACGGGTTGTTTAAAGTTTGATATATCTAGACTAAGACTCAACATTAATTTAATAATAGTTCTAAAATGAAAATTGATTATCTTTTGATACAAGATGTTTTTTAGACTTAAACTTTAAACAGGTGAGCGGGTCTTCCTCCACCTGTAATAAACTGGACGTCGCGATATGACTGAAATACTGTTGAAAGCGACGTAAAATCAAAACAAATCAAATTAAACAGGCGAGCATCAGGTGGCTTTGACACCCATTTCTGGTTTGTGAATACATGTATGTATGTTTTGTCTATGTATATTATTTGTTCTTCATGTATTAAATTGTCTATGTACATAATCTGTTCCTTATGTTTTCATGTAAATCATAAACTGAGAGAAATAAAGGAAATTTGATTTGACTTAAAGCAGGTTGAGAGTAAAGCAGAATGTGCCTTAAGGCGCATTCTGCTTTACTTTCAACCTGTTCTAAGCTATAATCTGCTAGGATGAAGAAAATATTTCTTATTATACTAATGACTGTATAAAATGGAACTATTCTCTTCAATAGAGGAATTATTGAATGCAAACGAATGCATACCTGACATTATATTCTGGAATCAGTTGAGGGGTAAAGGGCCATCATGGCCCTCTTGTTTAAGAATTCTTATTAAAGTTAGGTCTCAGTATCAAACAATTTGGATCTATGTTGAGACGCCGTGTCTCATCAGGATCCAAATTCTTTTGCAAAGGTCAATACTGTTTTGCCATTAGCTTGCAAATAGTTAAATAGGGAAACCGTGGTTAAATTTTGAAAATTTGCATTGCCCCCAGTGACATTTTAAACCATTACCCCATAGCCTGTAAATTCTAGTTCTGAAGATAGATGACCACTGAAAGCATGTTAAAAGAAAAGCAGAAAGTGCCTTAAGGCACATTCGGCTTTACAATGTACTTTCAACATGCTTTAAGCTACCATCTGCTAGAATATTGAAAATAATTCTTATTATATATATTTATTACTGTATAGATGGGAACTACATGTATATGATATTCCACAGTGGAGGAATAAATTAAGAAGCGTAAAAAGGCGTATTAATGGGAGAAAGGGCTAATAGAGTTATATGGTATATATTGATGTGAAGTGAAGAAAGATTTGATAGGGAAAGCATGCCAGAATGTTTCTCTGTACTATACAAACATGAATTTTAAGATACAATAAAAAGCGACTTGGAATGGATAAAAAGATTTCAACATGTGCAGGAAAGATGTATACAGGCCAAATACATGTTAGCAGGGATTAATCTTTTAACTCTATATTACAAGCTAGCGGTGGATATGTGCCACAGTTAATACCGTTGCCAACAGTTTGGATCCAGACGAGATGAAGTGTAATGCAGCATCTAATCAGGATGCAAAGTGTTTGACACCTGACACCTGACACTGATTTGACTTTTTTTTAAAGAAAATTCTAGATTTAGGAAAAATTTGTTCAGACAATTTTTTTCCAGATAATAAAAAAAATTAGCCTGCATGCTAAGAGTTAAGTATGGCAAACAGCTAAACTGATTGGCATGTTCAAATATTTTGAAACCAGATCAGTTGTAGGCTAGCTGAGACTGTTTGCCATAACTTTACTTATTTAACTTTAACAAACCCCTCAAGTGTAAATGTAGACTGGTAGTTATTTAGAACATGGAAGAGTCTATTCTGAAAGTCATTCTAATGTAGGTTAAGTATGCAACCTTGTAGAGGTATGTTTGATCTAGCTAATTGTGGTAGACAATAGTTTGCTTGTTAACTCTTTGATCTCTAAGTCAAATTGTCATCTGCAACAATTGTCATCTGCTACTGTTCAAAAATCAGATTTTTTTTAAATAATCTTTTTTTAAAATAACGTCTGAGTGACAAATAGTATAAATGCATCCTGAAGAAACACCGGCATCTCATCTGGATCCAAACTGTTTGCACAAGTTATCACGATTCTACTGCTGGCATACAAAGAGTTAACTTTCCAAACATCAGATAAAATGGCATGTTGTTGGAAGCTTTACAGAGTGTGGTATTTCCACAAGAATAAAACCTGCTGCACTTGTACAGGCAGTTGAATGTTGTTTGGAAATCTGATCAGATGATGGAATTTCTAACCCATTACCCCATAAGTACACCTTTTAAAGCTTTTAATATATTCCTCAATTCAAGAAAATAGCTCCAATTCATACAGTCATGAATATGTATCACAAGAAAAAAATTCTTTAATCTAACAGATGGTAACTTTAAGCAGGCTGAAAGTAAAGCAGAATGCGCCTTAAGACGCATTCTGCTTTACTTTAAGTAGTCACCTATTTTCAAAACTAGAAATAGGCTATTGGGTAATGGGTTAAATGCCTTATTTGTGTAGTCTGTTTGGCGATGGATATAGCCACAAAATATGTGTTCACTTCTCTATTAACAACAACAATCCACTAAATTCATAACTTTCCCTTATAGGCACTATTTTTCATGATTTGACCTCTACAGCCCCCCTTCTCTACAACAACACCCAGTGGGAGACAAAAATTGTGTGCATTGTTCGGAGGAAGTCATTAAAGTTGGCTTACAATTTTGCGAAAAGCTTGAATCCAGATCAGATGCGGGTTTTGTCACTCGTCATTAAGTTTGTTTCTGTCAAAATGTCCATTATGTACCTTTGAGCAAACAGCAGACAACAACTTTAAGCAGAAGATATTGCAGACGTGAATAGGTTGGTCTTACTTGTCATGTTTGGGGAAAGTAGCAAGTGTTGTTATAAGGAGGGAGTGGTTGTTCAGAGGGCGGCTGTAGAGAGGGAGCACTGTACCTTCCGGATGCACCATTAAATAGCCCCTTTACTTATTCACCTGCTTGTTGACCAGTTACAAACTGGTTCAAATTTATTAAGTGAAGGAAAAGCTAATAAAGTATATTTTAGGAGACAGTATTTTTCAAGAAGAAAATATGACCGACCCTTTCCCCAATAGCTTGTTTGTGAAGTTTAATCAGGTTGTTGCTTAAAGCAGATTGAAAGTTAAATAAAAAGATCCTTTAAGGAGCTTTCTGATTTACCTTTAGGCTGCTTTATTTAAGCAGGATACAGAAAACAATCCAGTGTTTGTTTAACAGAACAAGGTAGAAACATGACAAGGCATTATATTTTGGGGATAATTAAAGGTGTCCAGAAGGGTTTCTATGGGGGAAAAGGGTTTGAAAAGAAAACATGTTTTAATAAAAATGAATTAGACTTTACACCAGGCAGCTTGTTTGAGAACAGGAGCGTTGGTTAATTGGAGCCATTTTAGAATCCACTGGGATTTGATTGAATTGAATTTCTTAATTTAAAGACAAAAGTAGAACCTGCTAACCAATTACCCTTATCTTGGTAGCTCACCTGGCTTAAAGTGCCAAGGTGAGCTATTTTGATCGTCCTGTGTCCGTCGTCGTTCGTCGTCCGTCGTCAACAATTTCTTTAAACGACATTTCCTCCTAAACTACTGGATGGATTTTAACCAAACTTGGCAGGAATGATCCTTATATGGTCCTCTTTAAAAAAGTTGTTCAAATGGTTCCGGTCCTTTGCATATCTAGGTCACAGAAGCTAAAAATATATTGTTTCAATAAAAACTTAAAAAATCTTCTTCTCTGAAACCATAGTACCCTGAGCTTAGATATTTTGCACAAAGCATCATCTACAGGTCCTCTATCAAGATTGTTCAAATTATGTCCCAGGGGTAAAAAATGACCCCCCCCCCCCCCCCCCCCCCCCCGGGGGTCACAAAGGACTGAGTTCACTAAGGGGTGAAATTGGCCCCATTTCAGATTTCACCAAAAATAGCACAGTTTGATGCTGGTGGTGGATAATGAAAGAAAACAACTTTTTTTGCTCGATAATAAAGATCATGTTGCCATAGCAACCATTTTCATTTGCTCATGTAAAATTACGTTTTTCATCAATTATTGAGCATATTATCGCTGGAACATTATTTTATCAACTTTAAAATACAAAGATAACTATGATATAGCATTAGCCAAGTTGAAAAACTCAACATTAACGGAAAAATAAAGATACTGTTACCATAGCAACCAGCTAAATTTAGTCTAGAAAAACATGTCTCTCTATATAATTCCTTGAATATGTCTTGTTGTAATTTGATTTTTTACAGTGACACTGACACAACAGGAACTGTATGAAACATGACAAATCCATGACACATTATTCTAAAAAGTGTTATATTTGTTACTATGGTAACCAATACAACGGCTTCTTACTGAATAAAGGTTCACAAAGGGGTAAAATTAGCTCAATTTCAGATTTAAGTTCACTAAGGGGTGAAACTGGTCCCGTTTCAGATTTTACCAAAAATATCACAGTTGGGTGCTAGTGATAGATAATGAAAGAAAACAACTTTTTTTGGCTCAATAATACAGATTATGTTGCCATAGCAATCATTTTAATATACTCATCTTAAGTCAAGTCTATCATCAATTATGGAGCATATCGTTATTGGAACATGTATTTTGACAACCTTAAAATACAACAATATGATATAGCATTAGCTCAGTTGAAAATCTCAAAAAAATAAAGATACTGTTGCCATAGCAACCAGCAAAATTTACTCTAGAAAAACCTGACTCTATATATATTTTTAAACATGTTGTGTTGTAATTTGATTTTACAGTGACCCCATATACGAAACATGACACATCCATGACAGATTATCATATTAAGAGTAACATGTGTTGCTATGGTAACCAATACAACGACTTCTTACTGAAAATATGTTCACTAAGGGGTGAAATCGGTTCAATTTTAGATTTCACCAAAATATCATAGTTGGATGCTGGTGGTGGATAAATGAAAGCAAATATAAAATAAATTCTTGAAAATAAAGATCATGTTGCCATAGCAACAAGTTTAAATGTACTCTTCTACAATCACATTTTTATCAATTATTGCGCACATCATCATTCCAATATGTATTTTGATAACTTTGAAATGCAAAAATATGAGGTAGCATTAGCCAAACTAAAAACCTCATCACGAACGAAAAATGAAATTATGTTACCATAGCAACAAAAAACTTTACTATAGAAACATGTATCTCTATATAATTATTTAAATATGTCTTGTTGTAATTTAATTCTACAGTGACACCGATACCACAGGAAATGTATGAAACATGGCTTATCCATGGCACACACATCTGCTGGTTTGACATAGGTTAATAGCGTAGCGTTTGGTTCAAATTCCCCCACCAGATTTACGTTTTTTTCTTGTTTTAAATATGAGCACAGTTGTCGACAATCTTGATTTTCAAGCCATTTAATCCTTATTACATAAGAAATGTACTGCTGAAATTTCTTGACTGTCGGCGACTGTGCTCATATTTTAAATTCAGTATCAACGTAATTTTCTGGGCGAAATTGACGAAAATCACGGTGAGAAGGGATAGTTCTATTGACCAGAGGACAATGCTATATAGCATTTTAACACAAAATAAAACGTTTTTCAGTAAGTTCGTTGTATTACCAACCAACTTCAGTAGGATATTCGAAAAGATTAACATGTTGGATAATTTATGAATTTCTAGGCCAATTTCACCCCTTAGTGAACTTAGTCCTTTACATAAAGTTATATAGTGAAATCTTCAAACCTCTTCTTCTCTGAAACTAATATAGCTAGAGTTTTGATATTTGGCATAGTGTAACTTCTAGAGGTATACTTTACCAATATTGTTCAAATGGTTTGGGTCCGTTGCATATCTAGGTCACAGGAGCTAAAAATAGATTTTTTTTTAAGAAAAGCTTAACAAATCTTCTCTTAAACTACAGTAAACTAAGCTTAGCTATTTTGCACTCAGCATCATCCAATCAGCAATTGGCACAATCATATTGTCATAATTTCTCAGCTTTCCAAGATATGTTACATTTACATCAACGGTCCAAGGTGAGCGATTTAGGGCTGTATACTGCTCTTGTTTTTAGTTTTGAAGGCAGTGGAGAAAGTAATTAAAGGTATAAAAAGCCTTTTTATATACACCAGAAAGGTCTTCTTAAGCCCCCGAAGAAAGGCATTTAATAATTGCATTGTTAACTCCCTTGTCCATGGGTCAAAGATCAAGGTCACTGGGTACAATAAGTATTATGTTGTCAGGTCTGTCATTTCTTATCTATGTATGGATATCAAAATAAATTGACACAAATATTGACCAGCTGAAGCTGTTGTCCTATTCAACTCTCATGTCCATGGGCCAAAGGTCACGGTCACAGGTTACAATTCCATTGTCATGAATTTTATGGCCTATATCCGTCATTTCTTGATCTATGTATGGATTTCAAAATAGTTTGGCATAAATGTTTACCAGATGAAGACAATGTGTCCTGTTCCACTCTCATGGCCATGTGTCAAATGTCAAGGTCACAGGACATGAATCTGTTGTCAATGATGTCATGTCCAGTCGGTATTTTCTGTATCTTTGAATATCTCAATCTTGGCTCTGTAACTTCCTTGTGTGGATACCTACTATTACTTTTCCAAGAATTAAGTCCACCATAGACAAAGACTAGTGAAACAAGCATTGCTTAAAAATATGCAATTCTTATAGTGAATCATTAGTGAACCAATTTAAATGTCGTTCATCCAATTATCTAATTACCCCATAAATACACATTTTTACACCTCTAAATTTTTCCTTTACTGAAAAAAATAGTTCCAATTTATACAGTCATGAATATGTATCACAGGAAGTATTTTCTATATTCTAGCAGATGTTAGCTTAAACACAGAATTATACACTGACGGAATCGAAACCTCGCGCTATATCGTAAATCTCGTGCGGCGGATACGAGACTCGCGAGACTTGATAAGAGACTGTCTATCGGTAGTCAATATGATAAATGTGTGTTTTCGAAGAATTGTTCACGGGTTTTTATTCCCGTGAATTGATAGGAATGTCCACCAAGTCGTTTAAATCCTATAAAATGTCAATAAAAGTAAATTTCACGCCAGAAATGTCGGACAACGAGGCAAAAAAGTGAAGATGTCGTCACGTGACACATAATCTCGCAAAATTCAACCGCCGCGAGAGCTCAGATACTCGCCTATTCAACTTCGCTTAGTTGCTATTCCGTTTTGTATAATTCCGTGGCTTAAAGCAGGCTGAAAGTAAAACAGAATTCGCCTTTAGGCACATACTGCTTTACTTTCAACCTACTTTAAGTGGTCACCTTTTTCAATAGTAGAAACAGGCTTGGATAATGGGTTAGGGTTAAAGGAAAACCTGAATGCTAGCTTTAGTATTTTGCTTGTATCTTATGCAAATTGACAAGTGAATGATTAAAGCCACCTGAAAGTAGAGTAGAAGGCTCTATCAGAAGCTTTCTGCTGAAACTTCATCATATGTTAATAAGTAGGACAGAGCATTTTTTCAAATGGGAATAAATACTGAGTGTCATACACCATTGGAAAGGTATTTTCAATTGCAGATCATTGCACTTTAAATGAAAACTCTATCATCATCTGTTAGCAAGTTACGACGTTTTGAAGTTACCATGGTTACGAAAGTAGTGTTGCCAAATAACTGATATGTGTCACGCTACGGTTTAAGGACAATAACTTTTGTTATAATGGGTCGATCAGGATCATTTTTGATGAACTGGTTACTTATGAGATGGGAATACTAAAAATTGTATTTTGAATAAGTAGGTCAAAGATCACGTGATATGTTACTAAAAATAGATTTTGGCTTCACTTTGGTTTCAGGACAATAACTTTTGTTCTGATGAGCAGATATTTGGTAAACTGGTTATTCATTGTAATGGGATGCTTGAGATGTCATTTGGTTTGGTAGGTCGAAGGTCACGTGATCTGTCCCTAAATACCCCCATTCCACGAGACGGCGCTCGATGGCGATCTCCGCGCTCCGACAGAGCGCCATAGGTCGCCTCAGAATGAGGAAATCTAACGGCATTTACGATCCGATTGCGTTCAGATTACGCTCCGATGGCGATCCGTTAGCGATCTGTAAGATACGATAGCGACTTCATGGTCATTGGTCGCCACCTAATTCATAAATGTATGATCAGATTGCGCTCTGTTGGCGCTCAAATGCGACTAAGATGCGATCTATTGCGCTCTAGTGGCGCTCCGATGGCGACCACTGCGACCTATGGCGCTCAAAAGAGATCCGATAGCGATGTCGGCGACCGATGGAGATCCATTACCGCTCTGTTAGCGCTCTATTTGATCTGATTAGGGAGGTTTCCTATGAAGACCCGTGGCGCCACTGCCGCGCTCATTTGTTTTAAATTCGCGAGCAGATATTTAGGCAAATAGTCATAAATATAGCTGCTTTCTTTTTGACTTGTGTCCACTCAATGCAGTAACATAGTAATGCAGACGATTCCTATAAGAGCGTTCTGCATTACGTTCGTTCTGTCACAAGTCACTAGAAATCTGTGTTTTTTCATTTAATAGTTACTACAAATGTTCTAACGCACATCAAAATCAATGTTAAACGCCATTATATTAACACACTTTTTGGTATCATAATTGTATGGGTGTATAACAGTTTGGATCCGGATGAGACGTCGAGTTACATCATGCAATTAGGATATATTGATAGAAAATACTATCGGGTATTTTAAAATGCAGAGACTCACTATCAGATCGCCACGGAGCGCGAAGTATCTACTGATTTGCTTTGTTGGATGATGGTGGCGCTCTAAGGTGATCCGATAGCGCTCTAGTTACGATCTTGGCGATCAAGTAGCACTCCGATGCCGACTTAGGCGATCAATTAGCGATCTGATGGCATTCTGGCCGGAGCGCCACGGATCTGTGTGCAGGAGAGTAAACCGACGGCGACCTTGGCGATCATGGAGATCAGATAGCGACCCATTTGCGCACAGGTAGCGCTCCTGGCGACCTCGGCGCTCTGCATGGCGACCTGCGGCGCTCTGTCAGAGCGCCATAGATCGCCGTCTTGTGGAATGGGGGTATAGAATAGATTTTAAGCTTTGACCGTTTTGCATCTAGAAACGAGCAAATTAGACAATCTTTTTGCCTATTTCTGGCTCTGCGGGGAGTCAGTTGGAGTGTTTATTGTGGTAGCTGTCAATTGGAGTGTTTATTGTGGTAGAGTCCCTACATGCTGGATACACAGTTGTTTTTAGCTCACCTGAGCTAGCTCAGGGTGAGCTTTTGCAATACTTGAATGTCCGGCGTCCGGCGTGCGTTGTCCATCCTGTGTCGTCAACCATTTTAGTGTTTACACTCTAGAGGCCACAATATTTATCCAATCTTTCTCAAACTTGCTCAGATTGTATATTACCATAAGAGTTCGGATAGTTCGATTATGGTTGAAATCGGACAAATAGGTCAAAAGTAATATACCTTTGAATTGCTGAAAATGCCATATTTAAGGGTGTTTACACTCTTGAGGCCACAATTTTTATCGAATCTATCTCAGACTTGCTCAGATTGTATATGACCATAAGAATTCGGATGAGTTTGATTATGGTTGAAATCTGATGAATAGGTTGAGAGTTATCTACCTTTGAATTGCTGAAAATGCCACATTTAACAGTGTTTACACTCTAGAGGCCACAGTTTTTATCCAATCTAACTCAAACATGCTCAGATTGTATATAACCATAAGAGTTCAGATGAGTTTGATTTTGGTTGAAATCAGACTAATAGGTTGAGAGTTATCTACCTTTGAAATGCTGAAATTGTCATATTTAAGGGTGTTTACTTTCCAGGGATCACAATTTTTATCCGGTCTTTTTCAAACTTGCTCAGATTGTATATGACCATAAGAGTTCAAATAAGTGTGATTATGGTTGAAATCGGACCTATAGGTTAAGAGTTGTCTGCCCTTGAATTGCTGAAAATGCCATATCGAACAGCGTTTACACATTTGCAACTACAGTTTTGAATGAATTTTGATTTTACTTGCACACAAAGTATATACCTATAAGTTCTCAAAGGAGTGCAATTATTGTTGAAATCTAATTATTGTAGCAATAGTTATCTGCCCTTGATATACTTTAAAACGCTAGAAAAGGCTTCATTTCAGTATTGTTTAGGCTCTAGTTATCTGCCCTTGATGTACTCTATACCATACTAGAATTATGAGGTTGTATTCCAAAAGTGTTTACATGCTACACTACAAATTTGGATGGATTTAAATTAAAACTGATGAAACAGTAAGATAACTTTAGCTATCAAGCTTCAGTACAACAGGTGAGCGATATCAGGGCCTTCAGGCCCTCTTGTATCATATTACCCACAGGTACAATTATGGTCTAGGGTACTAGACCATGATAGTCCCGTAGTACTACCGTACTACTGTGAAAAGTGTGCAAGGATTTTAGAATATTCATGAACGTTAAATGGCCGCATCTAGAATTGATTAAGAGCTTTAAGAATTAGTTTACCAATTCTATAAAAGGAGTTCAAGAGCTTTTGTTAATCTAGACTAATGATTCTAAAACTATCAAATTTCTAGAATGTTTGCAGAATAATCGTGAACGTTAAATAGCCGCTTCAATAATTCTTCATGGTTTAATTCTAAATCAAGTCAATACCCTCCCCACAGATAAGGGATCTAGCTGATTGTAATGTAATTATCTAAGAGATAAGAATTGGTTTTCATAACAAGGGCCACAATGACCCTAAATTGCTCACCTGGTACACCATGTAAAATGTGCCTTATAGTGAGTGACTGTGACCTAGATTAAGACTAGACATGATCTACTCTCAACCTTTAGAGTGTTAACAAGATTTTTTTAATTTGACATAGCGACCTAGTTTTTGATCAGACTTAAAGAGGATTGCAACCAGATTTAGCATTTAAAATAGTAGTTTGTAAATATATGTCAGATGCTTATTTAAATTGATAAGAATTAGTTCAGGATAAGAAAATCTGTTGAAAAAATGCATTTCAAAAAAAAAAAAGAGGCTCTGATGGGATTCGAACCCATGACCCTCCATGCGGGAACAGACACGCAAAAAAGGAAACACTTTAGTCCACTCGACCACGGGCTGTTCATATCTTTGGAAACGATTTAACATACTTAAGTGTGTAGCGATAGAAAGTAAGTACACAATTCGGCTCGGGTTAATGTCTGAGCCCGTGTTCAATTTCTGTTGCGTCTTTCGACGCAACGGATAAAACGATGGAAAATATCTAAAAGATGAAGATTTGAAGACTTTTCATAAGGATGTTTTTAGACTGATCATATTTTTCTAATGCCAGATGCACGATAATGCTACACATTTGGTTTTATTTGAGCATTTTCTTTTATTTTTGCAAATACATAATCCGTATGCAGATCACTTTAATCGACATTTGATGTTGACCTAGATTTGATGTAGGCAAACATTATGAAAATATGTCATTCAGATTTAATCAGACTTGTAGCCACTAGAGAATTAAAACTTTTCCTTGATTTGGTCTTGAGATTTAGTTTTTGACCTGACATGGCCCACATTCAAATTTGGCATAGATTTCTTCAAGGCAAACATTGTAATTAAGTTTCATGAAGATCGGATGAAATTTGAAGCTGCTAGAGTGTTCACGAACCAATGGTGAACGGACGGACAAACAACGTACATCCAGCCATCCTAAAAGCTCACATTGGCCCTTCGTGCCAGGTGAGCCAAAACACAAAAAGTTTGATGAAATATGATTTTCTTTATCGATATATTATCAAGTAATTGAATTTTCCGTTACATTTGTAGCAACTGTATTTATTAACTAATTGTCCAATTCAGTCCTATAAATTATAGGTATACCATTTTTTTTAGAAGATTAACCTTTGATTGAACACAGGTGACCACTTAAAGCGGGTTGAAAGTACAGCAAATTTCTGCTTCACTTTCAGCCTGCTTAAATCTACCATCTGCTAGGATTTAGTAAACAATATATTTTGAATGGTACAAATATTCAGAGTAATATATACCTGCTTAAAAAGGTGACCATTTAAAGAAGGTTGAAAGTAGAGCAGAACATGCTTTACTTTCAGCCTGCTTTAAGCAAATATCTGCTAGGATAAATAGTATGTTTGTATAGTAATGGAACTATTATCTTCAGTGTGGGAATAAAATAAGGGCGTACATGTTTTATTTATGGAGAATGTATTTAATACAAAAGGGAAAAAAGTTAAACTGTCACTACAGCTGTTTCCATCTTCTTAGCACTAAAAAAATAAAACCAATAACATCAATTTTCAATCTACATGTTTAACCATTACCCTGTAGTAATATCGTCTGCTTTAAATTGTTGTCTGCAAACAATATCTAAATATGATTTGTACTTATTTTAATTGAGAAAGTCTTATAATTATACAAGTGTAAAATAGTTTGGATACAGATCAGACGCGAAATTATGCAGCGTCTGATCTGGATCCAAAATGTTGTTTAAACAGGACAGTCAAGTCGCGATCAGTATGATAAGGTAACTGCAACATCTATCAGCATCCCCCAAATCTGTCTACATCTATCAATTAGTACCCTATTGTGAATACATTTTGTATCGCTCTATACTGATATACATGTATATCAAGTCTTATGCGTAAAGATTGAAAAGTGCTGGCACAAGTCAGCGACCATGTATACCACGATCATTGCATATTTGTAAAAGGTGTTGGATCCAGATTATACGCACAGACACTAGCCGTCCTGTCTGGATCCACACTGCTTACAAAAGTCCTGGTTATCAAAGTTCTCCATAGAGGGATAGATGATGCACCTGTACTTTTCTTTATCATCATACATGCATATATGGTAAATACAGTGAAACCTACCTATAATGAACACTTATATATAACTGTTATGTTGAACATTACGTGCTTAAGATTGGTGATTGCTTAAGAGCAGGTGGGGTGAAACAGAGGACCCCTTTGTGAATCTCTAGTATTTTAAGGCTGTCATCTGTCTTTCATAGTGTCGTTTACTGTGGTGGTCATGCACAGTAGAAGTTTTAACTGTATTGTTGTAAGCCTGCACTGAAGAGCTGTCATTAGTTGATCATGAAAAATCTTTAACCCTTAAGCCCATTGTATACATGTTTTCCAGTTTGGATGACACATGAACACTAAAAGCAGGTTGAAAGTAAAGCAGAATGCACCTTTAGGTGCATTCTGCTTTACTTTCAGCATGCTTTAAGCTACCACCAGGTAGAATAAAAGTCTGCATTTAAGGGGGGAAATGGCAGCTCTTATAAAAAAAGAGTTTGATTCTGACGTGATTTTTGTTTCTTAACAAATCATAGTGAATTGTCCGAAAACTAGGATTATCCGAAATAGTGTTCAATTCGCTGCCACATGGAAATTTCCTCAGGCGTAATTACAGCCCCTGCTTTGGCAATTTTCGGCAAAAGATATCAAACAAGTAAATAGCTCAAAACATTCATAAATGTTCATAGAATATGGACAATATGGTGCATTTAGTTGCAAAAGAGTAAATTGTGAATTATTAAAGCTTAAAAATGGGCTATATTTAACTCTTTAAATTCATTTTTTACAAATAACTTTTTTTTAGTCTGAGAAAAAGGAGTTGTTGGCAGACTTCTTGAAGAACAGATTCTGATGACGTTTTACACAAAATAACTCTTAATTTTGGAAATATTTTGGGAAAAACGTAAGAGGGGTTTTCCCCTGTCTCGTTTCCAACCCGCCATTTTGCTCTGCCGAAACGCTCAGGTATCACATTTGACGATCGAATTAACGCACTCAGCGCCGTCATACAGAATTGAAACTCATTTTTTTCCAATGATTAAAAGTTTGTTTTATTCGTTCAAGTCTAAATATTAGCTGAATAGCACCTTTCATTTAAAGCAAGTGCAACACGAACAGATGAAAATGCGGGTTTACATAGGTGACACAGTACGGGAGCCTCGATAAGGAATCTCGCTGACGTATACTTAATGTTAAGCAACCCCTTGCCTTTAACATTAAGAAAATGCTATTAGGGAAAGGGTTTAGTAAAGATTGTCCCCATACAATTCAAAATTGATATCTGATGTTCAACTCCCTTGTCCATGTGTCAAAAGACAAGAAAGTTCTGTCTGACAAGAAGGCAGTTGGGGGCATTTTTCACACTTCTGTGACATTTCTTGTTCAAGTAATGGGTTGTTGATTCAATTGATGTAGTTTCCTGTAGAGACTGTATTTGAGGTAGTTAATTTTGGTACATATTGGTGCCAGATTTTGTATTCTTCTGAAATTTGTCCAATAAGTAATGTCTCTTTAAAGTAGTTTTGTTGAACACAAATCTTAATAGGATTAAAATATCTGAATGTCTCTGTGCATTTCCTAGAAATTTAGGAATATATATAATACCCAATTATTATGCTAGAAATT
Organism: Gari tellinella; assembly: GCA_922989275.2. Taxonomy (NCBI): domain Eukaryota; kingdom Metazoa; phylum Mollusca; class Bivalvia; order Cardiida; family Psammobiidae; genus Gari; species Gari tellinella. Next base: position 35,481,489 of record OV277861.1, on the reverse strand, counting down.
AATCATAAATGTTTTTACTTGCTGAAATTTTAGAATAAAATCTTCCAATCTTTAAAAATGATCAGTCCATATAGTAACCCTTTGTTTACCCCATAGCCTGTTTCTAATTTTGAAAACAGGTGACCACTTTTTAGCAGACTGACAGTAAAGCAGAACATGCTTTAAAGCGTTATTGAAAGTGAAAGGGTTAACCCATATTTACGCATTTTTTCACCTTCAATCTATTCCTACACCAAAGAAAATTATAAGTTCCATATGAAACAGCCATGAATACCCACCTTAATATCAAACCAGATAATAACTTAAATCAGGTTGAAAGTAAAACAGAATGTGCCTTAAAGGGACTCGCAACCGGATGGTGTACTTGTCAAAATAAAATAAAATACTCAAATAAAAGCAAATTTGTGGCATTATTTGGCTTCTGACATTAAAAAAATATGATCAGTCCAAAAAAAGTTTCAAGAATCGTCACCGAATCTTAGATTTTTAGATAGTTTCCATCGTTTTTCTATACCGACTAGTAGACGGTATAGTTGTTGTTGTTGCTTCTCTACACGGGCTCAGACATAAACCCGAGCCGAATCACGAAGTTGTATGCACTTTCGAATGCCACACATTGAAATACGTTAAATCGATCCGAGATAAACGGATAGTTCCGTGGTCCATTGGTCTAAGCGGTTTCCCCTATTTTGCCTTCTGTCCGCCAATGCCGGGCCCCGGGTTCGAATCCCACCAGAGACCAGTATTTTTTTTTATTGAAATACATTTTTTTAAACAGAATTTCTTATCCTAAACTAATTCTTTACCATTTATATAAGCGTTTGACACATATTTACAAATTACTATTTTTAATGCACCATCTGGTTGCGAGTCGCTTTAAGGCCCAATGATATATGTACGAATTTATCAATAGCCCCATAAAAACGCTGATATACGATTCGCTATTTCAATGTCAATTTAACAGATAGCAAGTGCGTTAATTCGCCGAGAAATTGACATGCTTCTTGAGGAATATGATCTATGATCTTATTATTTAAAGATTTCGGTTCCTACTATGTTAGCAGGTATTCCGTGAAAAATTGAGAGACGGAGCATGCGCGAAAGAACACAAACTTGGGCTAACTTCTATTTTTGTTCAGTTGTTGTTTCTGCTAAGGATTATTGTCCCGCATAAGCTTTATCAGATGCGTCATCCTGTTGTCTCAGGATTGGAACAATTGTCAGTATCATGCCTATTGTTGAATGGACTTTTCTTTAAGTCTACAGTACCGGTATTCCCAGGCGGTCACCCATCCAAGTACTAACCGGGCTCGACGTTGCTTAACTTCGGTGATCGGATGAGACGTGATATGGCTCGTTATTATTCGGTATAGCCCGGACGTAAAAGGCGGGAATACGGTTTCTTTGTTTACAAGAGACCAACCAATAAAACACGAGATTTCCGACACACCCTCTCGAGAACTTCACCTGTTTTGTACACGTGACGTATGGGTGATTCTTCAAAAAAATAAAAATGGCTGTCGAACTGGCGTTGAAAGGAAGTCGCCATAAAAACAGCAGAGGGTCTACGGAATCAAATTAATAGATGTCAAACCTTTAGATTCCTATTAGAATATTCATAGCGGCAATCGATTCCGGAACAATTTACTTAAGCTCCTTGCTTGACGGAGTTTGTCGAAGTTTCCCTTAAGAAAGAACTTTCGATTTTGTGTACGTTTTCACTGTGACCTTTCATGAAATTGAGAAACACCGATCTTAATTGCGAATAAGTGTGAAAAGATGTCAACTGTTTGGACATAATTGATCAATTATGACCTTTTAATCCCGATGCGGTCGTTTAATAAAACGAAAAGTGTTGTTTGGGACGAAAAAACACCGGTCGCTGGACGCGTTAGGCAAAAGTTGTTGAATACACTCAATTTATATAGTAAAAACAATCCGGCGGGATTCAAACCGCCCGCTTAACACAAAGGCCGCTTAATACACGTGGTCGCATCAGCAAGTTTGACTGAACTTGAATGTCCAGTGTCCGTCATCCGTTGTGCGTCGTCTGTCGTCAACAATTTAAGTGTTTACACTCTAGAGGTCACAATATTTATCCAATCTTTTTCAAACTTGCTCAGATTGTATATTACCATAAGAGTGCGGATGAGTTTGATTATTGTTGAAATCGGACAAATGGGTCCAGAGTTATTTACCTTTAAATTGCTGAAAATGCCATATTTAACAGTGTTTACACTCTAGAGGCCACAATATTTATCCAAGCTTTCTCAAACTTGGCCAATTTGTAAATGACCATAAGAGTTTGAATGAGTTTCATTATGGTTGGAATCGGACTAATAAATCAAGAGTTATCAACCTTTGAACTGCTGAAAATACCATATTTTACAATGTTTACACTCTAGAGGCCACAATTTTTATCCAATCTATCTCAAACCTGCTCAGATTGTATATGACTATAAGATTTCAAACGAGTTTGATTATGGTTGAAATCAGACTAATAGGTCGAAAGTTATCTACCTTTGAATTGCTGAAAATGCCATATTCAAAGGTGTTTACACTCTAGAGGCCACAATTTTTATCCAATCTATCTCAAACTTGCTCAGATAGTATCTTACCATAAGAGTTCGGATGAGTTCAATTATGGTTGAATTGGACCAATAGGTCCAGAGTTATAAACCTTTGAATTACTGAAAATGCCATATTTAACAGTGTTTACACTCTATAGGCCACAGTATATTTATCCAAGCTTTCTCAAACTTGGCCAGATTGTATAAAAGCATAAGAGTTCGAAAAAGTGTGATTATGGTTGAAATAGGATCAATAGATCAAGAGTTATCTACCTTTGAATTGCTGAAAATGCTATATTTTACAGCGTTTACACTCTTGCAACTATAAGTTCTCGAAGGAGTACAATTATTGTTGAAATCTAATCATTGTGGCAATAGTTAACTGCCCTTGATATACTTTGAAATGCTAGAAAAGGCCTCATTTCAGATTGTTTAGGCTCTAGTTATCTGCCCTTGATGTACTCTACTATACACGTACTGGAATAATGAGGTTGTATTCCAAAATTGTTTACATGCTATACTACAAATAGATTAAAACGGGTGAAACAGAAAAGTTAAGCTATCGGGCTTCAGTACAACAGGTGAGCGATATCAGGGCCTTCAGGCCCTCTTGTATTTCAACCTGCTTTCAGTGGTCACCTGTCTTCAAAACAAGAAACAGGCTATGAGATAATGGGTAAATAAAACCATTGATTGGACAACTTTGATAGTGAAACTAGTTTCAAGTATATGAGAGTGTAGCACACAAGGCAGTGATAATGTCATGTCTGATGATCTACTGCCTATAATGATACTGTAAAGCCTGTCTTCAACAACCATTCTATAAGTCCACAGCCTAGCTCCAAATATCTCAAAATCCCTTATTGCTTAATGCAGGACAAAAGTAATACGGAAAGCTCCCATAGGAGCTTTCCGTATTACTTTTGTTCTGCATTAAGCCTCCCTATGCCTGTTACAGGACTGTCAATGTTAGTGGTTGCTTAATTCAGGTATGATTGTGATTGACATTTCAGAACAGACCTTTGATGATGTTGGAAAAATGAGATATACAATTAGGCACTTAATCCGTTACTACATAGCCTCTTTCTAGTCTTGAAGACACATGATCGCTTAAAGCAGGCTGAAAGTAAAGCAGAATATGTGTCTTAAGGCCCATTTTGCTTTACTTTTAACATGCTTAAGTTATCATCTCCTAGGATATAGAAGATATTTTTATGGTTGACATATTCATGACTGAATAAAGTGAAGCTATTTTGTTCAGTGGAGGAAATGATTAAAGGGATTAAACGGCATATTTATGGATTAATGAGTTAAATTAGCTTGATTTATATGTAGTAGAGTTTTGCTGCTGGAAATATTTTCAGCAAGATGATATTGGTGATGTTAAAATAGAATGGTTAAACCTTCTCCTGTTGAACATTCATGCATCTGCCCACTTTACCCATTTCCCATAAATATGCCCTTTTAGGCCTTTAATTTATTACTGCACTGAAGAAAATATTTCTAATTCATACAGCCATTAAATACATAATAAGAAATAATTTCTGTTTTCTTAAAGATAGTAGCTTAAAGCAGGTTGAAAGTAAAGCAGAATGTGCCTTAAGGTGCATTCTGCTTTACTTTTAACTTAATTTAAAGTTGTTAACTATCTTCAATTAAAAAGTCCATGAGGTAATGAATATCTATCACCTATTACTTGGCTGTCAAAACAAGGACAATTTCCCAATGAATCAGTACATGCAGATTGGTATATATCAGACAGATACTATAAAATCTTCTATAAGCTGCCACTTGTACACCAAATCTAGGAATATTTTTTTTTAACCCTAGTCAAGCATACATGCATCATTTGCAGACAGCCTACCTGTAAGGAGTACACTTGTCATATGTAAAAGTGTAGACCCTGATAAGTGGGCTCCTTAAGCAGCCCTTTGATCAGGGTCTACACTGTTTATGTAAAAATCAATTCTAATACGTCAAAAATGGACTAGACTCGATTGAACACCAGAATTGCCCATTTGAAATTTCAGGGAGGAAAATGATAATGTGGAGGAGTAAGTAGAGTTGCTCAAAGGCAGTACGAGCAATGGATGCAAGGGTCAATATATACATGCATAATAATCCTGTTTGCAAGTGTTGATTTAATATATAAATGTATATCTGTGTTTGCAGGTATTGGATATTGTATGGTGTGTGTTACATTTCTCATCTCAACTTACTACATTATGGAGGTTACATGGGCAATCTATTACTTTGGTGTTGCCATGGTTACGTCGATAGCTGACAGAGATCTACCATGGGACTGCACCAATCGTACAGGTAATAAATCATAAAATTACAAGATTTTCTCATTTTATTTTTCAATTTAAGTTTATGAAGGTTTAAAGTCACTCCAGGCCATTATCAACCTATATGCTAAAGGTGGGGACGTACAACTAATTACAGGTGGAGGAAGATCCCTGAAACTCTTTATACACTGTGTCAGGCACAAATCGGCAACTGGGTAGAACCTATGACCTTCTGTGGTGAGGAGCCTAGTGGTTGAATTTAGTCACAGTGACATTAACCACTAGACCATGGAGGTACCTTCATTTTATGCCTTTTTAGCTCACCTGAGCCAAAGGCTCAAGGTGAGCTATTGTGATGGCCCTGTGTCAGTCGTCTGTCATGCACCGTCATTAATAATTACTTAAAATGAAATCTTCTCCTATACCCCTTGACAGATTTCAACCAAACTTTACAGGAATGTTCCTTGGATCAAGCTCTTTCAAATTTGATTTTCTTTTTTAAAAACAATGTAGAACTCTGGTTGCCATGGCAACGGAAGTGAAAACATAAGAAAATCTTCTTGTCAAAAACTACAAGGGCCAGAGCTTAGATATTTGGCACACAGCATTATCTACAGGTCCTCTATCAAGAATTTTAGCTCACCTGGCAAGAAGTGGCAAGATGAGCTATAAGAATCATTGGATGTCCCTCGCCCGTCTGTCCACAATTGTTTGTTTACTCTCTAGAGGCTACAAAAGTCATTTGATCTTCATGAAACTTAATGACAATGTTTGTTTTAAAGAAATCTAGTCAAGCTCGAATGTGGGTCAAAAACTAGGTCACTAGGTCAAATCATAGAAAAAACCTTCTTTACACTCTAGAGGCTACAAATCTCATTTAAATCTTGATGAAACTTTGCCTCATTGATTTCTAGATCAAGAATAAATGTTGGTCTTGTCTTGTCAGAAACTAAGCATATAAAATAGCTCAAATAAAAAAGCAAACTTGTAAACACATTATTAATATCTAGGTCAGGTTTGAATGTGAGTCATATAAGGTCAAAAACTAGATCACTATAAGTCAAATCATGAAAATACATTGTTTACACTCTAGAAGCTACATATCTCATTTGATCTTGATGAAACTTGCTCAAAATGTTTACCTCATTTAAATCTACGCTATGCTTGAATGTGGGTCATGTCAGATCAAAATCTAGGTCACTATAGTTCAAGTTTTAGATGATGTACCAGGTGAGCGATATAGGGCAATAGTGGCCCTTGTTCAGATTATGTACCTGGGAGTTGCATAACTAGGTGTTATTACTAAAGCTAGGTCAGGAAATGTCTTTAACTAACAGGTTTTGGGGTATTTGGTTAAGTATTAAAGAAGCTTTGGGGGTAATGGCTCAAATTAACCCTTAGCCTGCCACTCACAACTATAGCTCCATATGCAAACAGCTTGGATCCCGATGAGACGCCGAGTAACTCGGCGTCTCATCCGGATCCAAGCTGTTTGACACTTGGACAACATTTTCAGCAATTTTGAGCAACTTTGAAGCACTTTGAAACTTGAAGCAGACGAGAAATATAGCAGACGACAATTTATTTGGCGGGCTAAGGGTTAAGCCTGACTACATTGAACATACATGTTTGTATATTCAACATTCAATTTGACAGCTCCCAGATCTGGATCTTCACTGTTTGTAAAATATTATTTATTCAGTCCCCACACTGTAATGTGTTAGGCAAAAAAATTAAAATGTTGAGAAACCATTCTGAGTCTTGAATATTTGCCAAACCAAAGGATGCAAGTCATACGTGTTGATTGGACCTGGCTTGTATGATCAGCAAACAGACCCTTGTTTTATGAGTAGCACCATCAATCTCACACTAAGGTACTAATAACTAAAGTAAACAAATATGAGATTTCTTAATGCTTGTGACTGCTTAATCCAGGAAAAAATAATGCAGAAAGCTTGAGCTTTCTTCATTACTTTTATCTTGCATAATGATAAAGCCTGTATTTAAGACAACCCATCATGGCAGGTTCTCAATTGAGCGTTTATTTAACCCTTTACCTCATAGCCTGTTTCTAGTTCTGATGATGGGTGACCCCTTAACACAGGTTTAAAGTAAAGCAGAATAGTCCTTAAGGTGAATTCTGCTTGACTCTCAATGTGCTTTAACCCATTAAGCCATAGAGACTCATTTTGACTCATTGCGCAATAGCCTCATACTAACTCATTTTGACGCACTTTAATCAACTAGCATGCATTGAGGTGAGCACTGATAATTGTTAATCGCTTATGAGTTAATGGGTTAAGCTACCAGCTGCTAGAATATTGAAAATCTTTCTTATCAAATATATTAGACTATTTCTGCAGTGGATGAATAAATTAGAGGCATAAAAAGGTGTATTTGTAGTTTAATACAAGAAATACTGTAATGCTGCATGATGTAACTGTTTCATTCTGGAGCTGCATACTTGGACATTGTTGATGATAATTGAACACTGCATACACATTGAGCAAGTGTCATAACCACTCCACATTATTGTCATTCAGAGATACAAGTTGACTTCCTTCACGGCTCCAGATAAAAGGCAGTAAACTCAATTTTTACAATATCCTCTCTTTCATGTTTGTACTAAACACGATGGTATGACTTCTTGTTAGAATTGTCTTTTTGGAAAAGGTTAAGGTATGGATTTAGAAAGTCTTCAATTATGTAATATTCTGCCAACTTTAAAATTTACCTCCCTGAACATCGAGTCACAAGTCGGCCATTTACATACAGTGCAAGTTTCAGCCATGGCACATTGACTTCTTTCCCTCCCAGGTACCCATTTAATATACCTGGGTGAAGTGGAGCATTGTAGGGTTAATATTTTTGCTCAGAAAAATTCCAGTGATCCTGACAGGACTTACACCAGGGACCCCTAGCTTCCTAGTCAAGCATTCTACCACTAAACCCACACACCCTACACCCCCTCCCGTTTTGAGTTACACCCTAGTGTTTGGTACAAAAATAAAGATTTAAGTGTTTCAATTCTCCCTTTATCTGGAGGGCAGTGTTTTCCACAAAACAGTAAAAATCATTTTGATAATATTTTCATGACTCTAAAAACTCTGTAACTCTGTTACAACTCTTTCTTCAGCACTTGTTATAATGTAATCTCTTTGTAAATTCATTGTTAAAATTAGCCTGGGTACCCGCCAAAAAGGTACCTTAACAGCGGGTACCCACATACTTGTCCAGGCCCTAGCTACAATATAGGAAATATTTCTTATGGTGCGTTATTCATGACTGTTTAAAGTAGAACTGTTTTCTTCAGTGAACTGAATTAACGTTGTAAAACATGTTTGGTAATGGGTTATCTCAAGTTATATAGCAGGTATGACACATCATTAACTTATTGAGCCCTAGTGATGCATATATGCATCCTTTACCAAATGTGTACCTGTGAAGAGTACACTTGTTCTATGAAAACAGTGAAGTCCCTGATCAGAGGGCTCTTGTAGGAGCCCTCTGCTCAGGGACTTCACTGTTTGTCATTTTGCAATTTATTACAAAAAACAACCCTAAATAGTGTAAATGGACAAGCCTTTATTTCAAACTGGAATTGTCCATTGGAAGTTTCAGGGGATAATGAGTTCAGCAGGCCCGTAGGAACAAGGGGGGGGGGGGGTGCCCCCCCAATAATTTTGCCAATTATAGTAACCAAGCAAATTTTTATATATTTGTACTAAAAAAGGCCTAATCACGCTTGTTTTTACCTAAAATTTAACGCACAACCAAAAAAAACCAAAAAAAACAACGTTGTCATAAGACAAAAAAAACAGGTGCCCCCCCAATGTTGAGTGACCAATATAGAGTGTGCCCCTCCCCCCCCCCCCCCCAATCCAATTTTGCTTCCTAAGGGCCTGTTAAGTGTCTGGAGATGTGCCAAACCTTAGCTTCAACTACTGTGAATTTGTATTCATGTTTCAGACATGCACTGTGATGTTTCCTTACAACTCACAGACTCCTACCTCAGATCAACTAGTCTACCTCAGCAGCTGAATGACTCTGGCTCCTTTGTTTACCATACCAGTGAGGCCAAGAACTCAGTAGAGCTGGTAGGAGCATTGCAGTACTTCTAGTAAGTTTTCCACCTTTCCATACATTGATTATCCTACCAGTGAGGTCATGAACTGTGTAGAGCTGGTAGGAGCATTGCAGTACTTCTAGTAAGTTTTCCACCTTTCCATACATTGATTATCCTACCAGTGAGGCCAAGAACTCAGTAGAGCTGGTAGGAGCATTGCAGTACTTCTAGTAAGTTTTCCACCTTTCCATACATTGATTATCCTACCAGTGAGGCCATGAACTCAGTAGAGCTGGTAGGAGCATTGCAGTACTTTAAGTAAGTATCACCTTTCCATACATTGATTATCCTACCAGTGAGGCCATGAACTCAGTAGAGCTGGTAGGAGCATTGCAGTACTTTAAGTAAGTATCACCTTTCCATACATTGATTATCCTACCAGTGAGGCCAAGAACTCAGTAGAGCTGGTAGGAGCATTGCAGTACTTCTAGTAAGTTTTCCACCTTTCCATACATTGATTATCCTACCAGTGAGGCCATGAACTCAGTAGAGCTGGTAGGAGCATTGCAGTACTTTAAGTAAGTATCACCTTTCCATACATTGATTATCCTACCAGTGAGGTCATGAACTGTGTAGAGCTGGTAGGAGCATTGCAGTACTTCTAGTAAGTATTCCACCTTTCCATACATTGATTATTCTACCAGTGAGGCCATGAACTGTGTAGAACTGGTAGGAGCATTGCAGTACTTCTAGTAAGTTTTCCACCTTTCCATACATTGACTATCCTACCAGTGAGGTCATGAACTCAGTAGAGCTGGTAGGAGCATTGCAGTACTTCTAGTAAGTTTTCCACCTTTCCATATATTGATTATCCTACCAGTGAGGCCAAGAACTCAGTAGAGCTGGTAGGAGCATTGCAGTACTTCTAGTAAGTTTTCCACCTTTCCATACATTGATTATCCTACCAGTGAGGCCATGAACTCAGTAGAGCTGGTAGGAGCATTGCAGTACTTTTAGTAAGTATCACCTTTCCATACATTGATTATCCTACCAGTGAGGTCATGAACTGTGTAGAGCTGGTAGGAGCATTGTAGTACTTTAGTAGGTATTCCACCTTTCCATATATTGATTATCCTACCAGTGAGGTCATGAACTGTGTAGAACTGGTAGGAGCATTGCAGTACTTTAAGTAAGTATTCCACCTTCCCATACATTGATTATCCTACCAGTGAGGTCATGAACTGTGTAGAACTGGTAGGAGCATTGCAGTACTTTAAGTAAGTATTCCACCTTTCCATACATTGATTATCCTACCAGTGAGGCCATGAACTCAGTAGAGCTGGTAGGAGCATTGCAGTATTTCTAGTAAGTATTCCACCTTTCCATACATTGATTATCCTACCAGTGAGGTCATAAACTGTGTAGAACTGGTAGGAGCATTGCAGTACTTTAAGTAAGTATTCCACCTTTCCATACATTGATTATCCTACCAGTGAGGTCATGAACTGTGTAGAGCTGGTAGGAGCATTGCAGTACTCCCAGTAAGTATTCCACATTTCCATACATTGATTATCCTATCAGTGAGTCCATGAACTCAGTAGAGCTGGTAGGAGCATTGCAGTATTTCTAGTAAGTATTCCACCTTTCCATACATTGATTATCCTACCAGTGGGGCCATGAACTCAGTAGAGCTGGTAGGAGCATTGCAGTACTTCTAGTAAGTATTCCACCTTTCCATACATTGATTATCTTACCAGTGAGGTGATGAACTGTGTAGAGCTGGTAGGAGCATTGCAGTACTTTAGTAAGTATTCCACATTTTCATACATTGATTATCCTACCAGTGAGGCCATGAACTCGGTAGAGCTGGTAGGAGCATTGCAGTACTTCTAGTAAGTATTCCACCTTTCCATACATTGATTATCTTACCAGTGAGGTCATGAACTGTGTAGAGCTGGTAGGAGCATTGCAGTACTTTAGTAAGTATTCCACATTTCCATACATTGATTATCCTACCAGTGAGGCCATGAACTGTGTAGAGCTGGTAGGAGCATTGCAGTACTTTTAGTAAGTATTCCACCTTTCCATACATTGATTATCCTACCAGTGAGGTCATGAACTGTGTAGAGCTGGTAGGAGCATTGCAGTACTTTTAGTAAGTATTCCACCTTTCCATACATTGATTATCCTACCAGTGAGGTCATGAACTGTGTAGAGCTGGTAGGAGCATTGCAGTACTTTAAGTAAGTATTCCACCTTCCCATACATTGATTATCCTACCAGTGAGGTCATGAACTGTGTAGAGCTGGTAGGAGCATTGCAGTACTTTAAGTAAGTTTTCCACCTTCCCATACATTGATTATCCTACCAGTGAGGCCATGAACTGTGTAGAGCTGGTAGGAGCATTGCAGTACTTTTAGTAAGTATTCCACCTTTCCATACATTGATTATCCTACCAGTGAGGTCATGAACTGTGTAGAGCTGGTAGGAGCATTGCAGTACTTTAAGTAAGTTTTCCACCTTCCCATACATTGATTATCCTACCAGTGAGGTCATGAACTGTGTAGAGCTGGTAGGAGCATTGCAGTACTTTAAGTAAGTTTTCCACCTTCCCATACATTGATTATCCTACCAGTGAGGTCATGAACTGTGTAGAGCTGGTAGGAGCATTGCAGTACTTTAAGTAAGTATTCCACCTTCCCATACATTGATTATCCTACCAGTGAGGTCATGAACTGTGTAGAGCTGGTAGGAGCATTGCAGTACTTTAAGTAATACCCCCATTCTACGAGACGGGGCTCGATGGCGCTCTGAGGGCTCAGACAGAGCGCCATAGGTCGCCTCAGGATGAGGCAATCTGACGGCATTTAGGATCCGATTGCGTTCAGATTACGCTCCGATGGCGATCCGTTAGCGATCTGTAAGATTCGATAGCGACTTCATGGTCATTGGTCGCCACCCAATTCATAAAAATGTTGCGCTCTTGTATGATCAGATTGCGCTCCATTGGCGCTCAAAGGCGACTAAGATGCGATCTACTGTGCTCTATTGGCGCTCCGATGGTGACCACTGCGACCTATGGCGCTCAAAAGAGATCGGATAGCGATGTTGGCGACCGATGGAGATCCATTACCGCTCTGTTAGGGCTCTACTTTATTTAATTAGGGAGATCTCCTATGAAGACATGTGGCGCTCTGCCGCGCTCATTCGTCTTAAATTCGCTAGAAGATATTTAGGCAAATAGCCATACATATAGTTGCTTTCTTTTTGACTTGTGTCTACTCAATGCAGTAATATAGTAATGCAAAGATTCATATAAGAGCTTTCTGCATTACGTTCGTACTGCAATAAGTCACTAGAAATCTGTGTTTCTTCATTTAATAGTTACTACAAATGTTCTAACGCACATCAAAATCAACGTTAAACGCCATTATATTAACACACTCTCGGTATCATCATTGTATGGGTGTATAACAGTTTAGATCCGGATGAGATGTCGAGTTACATCATGCAATTTGGATATATTGATAGAAAATACTATCGGGTATTTTAAAATGCAGAGACACACTATCAGATCGCCACGGAGAGCGAATTATCTACTGAATTGCTTTGTTGGATGATGGTGGCGCTCTAAGGTGATCCGATAGCGTTCTAGTTACGATCTTGGCGATCAAGAAGCGCTCTGATTGCGACTTAGGCGATCAATTAGCGATCTGATGGCATTCTGGTCGGAGCGCCACGGATCTTTGTGCAGGGGAGTAAACCGACGGCGACCTTGGCGATCATGGAGATCAGATAGCGTACCGATTTGTGCTCAGGTAGCGCTCCTGGCGACCTCGGCGCTCTGCATGGCGACCTGTGGCGCTCTGTCCATAGATCGCCGTCTCGTGGAATGGGGGTATAAGTATTCCACCTTTCCATACATTGATTATCCTACCAGTGAGGTCATGAACTCTGTAGAGCTGGTAGGAGCATTGCAGTACTTTTAGTAAGTATTCCACCTTTCCATACATTGATTATCCTACCAGTGAGGTCATGAACTGTGTAGAACTGGTAGGCGCATTGCAGTACTTTAAGTAAGTATTCCACCTTTCCATACATTGATTATCCTACCAGTGAGGCCATGAACTCAGTAGAGCTGGTAGGAGCATTGCAGTACTTTAAGTAAGTATTCCACCTTTCCATACATTGATTATCCTACCAGTGAGGTCATGAACTGTGTAGAGCTGGTAGGAGCATTGCAGTACTTTAAGTAAGTATTCCACCTTCCCATACATTGATTATCCTACCAGTGAGGCAAAGAACTCAGTAGAGCTGGTAGGAGCATTGCAGTACTTTTAGTAAGTATTCCACCTTTCCATACATTGATTATCCTACCAGTGAGGTGATGAACTGTGTAGAGCTGGTAGGAGCATTGCAGTACTTCTAGTAAGTATTCCACCTTTCCATATATTGATTATCCTACCAGTGAGGCCAAGAACTCAGTAGAGCTGGTAGGAACATTGCAGTACTTCTAGTAAGTATTCCACCTTTCCATATATTGATTATCCTACCAGTGAGGCACAGAACTCAGTAGAGCTGGTAGGAGCATTGCAGTACTTTAGTAAGTATTCCACCTTTCCATACATTGATTATCCTACCAGTGAGGCCATGAACTGTGTAGAGCTGGTAGGAGCATTGCAGTACTTTTAGTAAGTATTCCACCTTTCCATACATTGATTATCCTACCAGTGAGGTCATGAACTGTGTAGAGCTGGTAGGAGCATTGCAGTACTTTAAGTAAGTATTCCACCTTCCCATACATTGATTATCCTACCAGTGAGGTCATGAACTGTGTAGAGCTGGTAGGAGCATTGCAGTACTTTAAGTAAGTATTCCACCTTCCCATACATTGATTATCCTACCAGTGAGGCCAAGAACTCAGTAGAGCTGGTAGGAGCATTGCAGTACTTTTAGTAAGTATCACCTTTCCATACATTGATTATCCTACCAGTGAGGTCATGAACTGTGTAGAGCTGGTAGGAGCATTGCAGTACTTTTAGTAAGTATTCCATTTTTTTCATACATTGATTATCCTACCAGTGAGTCCATGAACTGTGTAGAGCTGGTAGGAGCATTGCAGTACTTTAAGTAAGTATTTCACCTTTCCATACATTGATTATCATACCAGTGAGGCCATGAACTGTGTAGACCCTGGAGCTGGTAGGAGCATTGCAGTATTTTAAGTAAGTTCAACAGCTTTCCATACATATTTAACCATACCAGTGAGGTCATGAACTGTGTAGAGCTGGTAGGAGCATTGCAGTACTTCTAGTAAGTTCAACAGCCTTCCATACATATTTAACCATACCAGTGAGGCCATGAACTGTGTAGAGCTGGTAGGAGAGTTGCAATACTTCTAGTAAGTTCAACAGCCTTCCATACATATTTAACCATAACAGTGAGGCCATGAACTGTGTAGAGCTGGTAGGAGAGTTGCAGTACTTCTAGTAAGTTCAACAGCCTTCCATACATATTTAACTATACCAGTGAGGCCATGAACTGTGTAGAGCTGGTATGAGCATTTCAGTACTTTAAGTAAGTTCAACAGCCTTCCATACATATTTAACCATACCAGTGAGGCCATGAACTGGGTAGAGCTGGTAGGAGAGTTGCAGTACTTCTAGTAAGTTCAACAGCCTTCCATACATATTTAACCATACCAGTGAGGCCATGAACTGTGTAGAGCTGGTAGGGGCATTTCAGTACTTTAAGTAAGTATTCCACCTTCCCATACATTGATTATCCTACCAGTGAGGCCAAGAACTCAGTAGAGCTGGTAGGAGCATTGCAGTACTTTTAGTAAGTATCACCTTTCCATACATTGATTATCCTACCAGTGAGGTCATGAACTGTGTAGAGCTGGTAGGAGCATTGCAGTACTTTTAGTAAGTATTCCATTTTTTCATACATTGATTATCCTACCAGTGAGTCCATGAACTGTGTAGAGCTGGTAGGAGCATTGCAGTACTTTAAGTAAGTATTTCACCTTTCCATACATTGATTATCATACCAGTGAGGCCATGAACTGTGTAGACCCTGGAGCTGGTAGGAGCATTGCAGTATTTTAAGTAAGTTCAACAGCTTTCCATACATATTTAACCATACCAGTGAGGTCATGAACTGTGTAGAGCTGGTAGGAGCATTGCAGTACTTAAGTAAGTATTCCACCTTTCCATACATTGATTATCCTACCAGTGAGGCCATGAACTGTGTAGAGCTGGTAGGAGCATTGCAGTACTTTAAGTAAGTATTCCACCTTCCAATACATTGATTATCCTACCAGTGAGGTCATGAACTGTGTAGAGCTGGTAGGAGCATTGCAGTACTTTAAGTAAGTATTCCACCTTCCCATACATTGATTATCCTACCAGTGAGGTCATGAACTGTGTAGAGCTGGTAGGAGCATTGCAGTACTTTAAGTAAGTATTCCACCTTCCCATACATTGATTATCCTACCAGTGAGGCCAAGAACTCAGTAGAGCTGGTAGGAGCATTGCAGTACTTTTAGTAAGTATCACCTTTCCATACATTGATTATCCTACCAGTGAGGTCATGAACTGTGTAGAGCTGGTAGGAGCATTGCAGTACTTTTAGTAAGTATTCCATTTTTCCATGCATTGATTATCCTACCAGTGAGTCCATGAACTGTGTAGAGCTGGTAGGAGCATTGCAGTACTTTAAGTAAGTATTTCACCTTTCCATACATTGATTATCATACCAGTGAGGCCATGAACTGTGTAGACCCTGGAGCTGGTAGGAGCATTGCAGTATTTTAAGTAAGTTCAACAGCTTTCCATACATATTTAACCATACCAGTGAGGTCATGAACTGTGTAGAGCTGGTAGGAGCATTGCAGTACTTCTAGTAAGTTCAACAGCCTTCCATACATATTTAACCATACCAGTGAGGCCATGAACTGTGTAGAGCTGGTAGGAGAGTTGCAGTACTTCTAGTAAGTTCAACAGCCTTCCATACATATTTAACTATACCAGTGAGGCCATGAACTGTGTAGAGCTGGTATGAGCATTTCAGTACTTTTAGTAAGTTCAACAGCCTTCCATACATAGTTAACCATACCAGTGAGGCCATGAACTGGGTAGAGCTGGTAGGAGAGTTGCAGTACTTCTAGTAAGTTCAACAGCCTTTCATACATATTTAACCATACCAGTGAGGCCATGAACTGTGTAGAGCTGGTAGGGGCATTTCAGTACTTTTAGTAAGTTCAACAGCCTTCCATACATATTTAACCATACCAGTGAGGCCATGAACTGTGTAGAGCTGGTAGGAGCATTGCAGTACTTCTAGTAAGTTCAACAGCCTTCCATACATATTTAACCATACTAGTGAGGCCATGAACTGTGTAGAGCTGGTAGGAGCATTGCAGTACTTCTAGCAAGTTCAACAGCCTTCCATACATATTTAACCATACCAGTGAGGTCATGAACTGTGTAGAGCTGGTAGGAGAGTTGCAGTACTTCTAGTAAGTTCAACAGCCTTCCATACATATTTAACCATAACAGTGAGGCCATGAACTGTGTAGAGCTGGTAGGAGAGTTGCAGTACTTCTAGTAAGTTCAACAGCCTTCCATACATATTTAACCATACCAGTGAGGTCATGAACTGTGTAGAGCTGGTAGGAGAGTTGCAGTACTTCTAGTAAGTTCAACAGCCTTCCATACATATTTAACCATACCAGTGAGGCCATGAACTGTGTAGAGCTGGTAGGAGCATTTCAGTACTTTTAGTAAGTTCAACAGCCTTCCATACATATTTAACCATACCAGTGAAGCTGTGAACGCTGTACAACTATTTAGAGCATTGCAGTACTTCATGTGAGTTCCTCAACCATAAATAAATAGTTCTATCTAAACCATTTCCTCCATGAAAAAGTTTTCAGTATATTTGACAGTTGATTGCTTAAATAAGACTGAAGTAAAGTAGAAAGTCCCTTTAGAAGCTTTTTGTATTGTTTTCAGCCTTAAAAGTTAAGGTATCACTTGCCATTGTATAGGAATGGCTTCGTAGGGTGTAGTTTTTAATCAGAACCTCATCAAACCTTGAAAATTTATTTCAAGGATGAATATGTAAAAGTGTAAAAAGGTACATGTATTTCTGTGTGAGAAATAGTTTCAAGAAACCTACATTAGCATAGGCATGGCTATTCTTGGATAAGTTAATTGAATGTTTCCAGTTTCTTTCCTGGACGACTGAGATAGGTCCAGATAAAAAGAGTGTGTCATACAGTAAAACCTCTCTATAAATCACTAAATTATACTAGTTTTGAGGAGGTTAAGGCAGGTTGCTGCTCAAAGCAAGGTAAAAGCAAAACAGAAAGAGCTTTCTGTTTTACTTCCATCTTGCTTTAAGCAGCCACCTCTGGTTCATGCAATCATTTAGGCTATTTTGGTGGTCGTTATAAAGAGGTTTCACTGTATGTATACTTAAATCATGATGTCAGGAATAAACCTGATGTTGAAAAGCAGTTGAAATGAGTAGTCACCGCAGAGGATTTAGTATAGATGAAAAGACTTCTCTGTTTTATCTGAATACCTGGGAAATGCTCCTTATTGATTGTAAGGGCTTCTCATGGAAAATATTTTAGGTACTAGACCAGACCAAACTTTGTATCCCATGTGGACTGATGGGCAAAGCAAGGACAGACATTTAACTCTGTGATATTCTTATTGTGGTTTAAAGTGTCTTATCTGGGTCTACCTATCCATGGCAGTGATCATTTAAATAAATCTAGGGAATTCCCTTCGAACATCCTAAATTGTGTTTATGCCAAAATTGTACTTTTTGAATTCAAAGAAAGGCAAAACAATATTTCAAATACAAGTTTTCTGTATTATTATTGAACATGATATTTTTGTATTTTCAGCAAAGTGGTACTGGAACTACCTCCAGACACAGGAGAGCTTGGCTCATTTGTTTGGTACCTGGTTCTCTGCCTACTTCTGGCCTGGCTCCTGGTCTATGTGTGTCTCATATATGGGCCAAGTTCCATTGGGAAGGTGATAATGATTAAGGGTCACAATTAGAAAATAAATTGCTAAGTAATGTAAAGTATTGGTATTACTGTTCAACCATCTATCGAGTTATATATTTCTATACCTTTTTTGACTCAATAGAAGGTACATCATTAATACTTTCTTATTCTGATAGAATTTTGATCAACCCGTTACACCATAAATACTCCTTCTTACTTTTCTAATTCTACACTATGGAAAGTAGACTAGATATAATAGAACAAGAAACACAGAAGCAGTGTTCAAACCAGTTTTGTCACAAAGGGGGCCCTGCGGACCCACTAGTCCTGAGATAGGGGGCCATTTTTTCAAACTGAGGGCCAGACATAAAATTAGAGAAAAAAGTTGAAGATCTAGATTGCAGTCAAATTGTAATATTATATTATATAGACCTAGCTAAGGCTTATCATGAAAATATAGATCTACCATTGAATACTTGTTTTAAAGCAAATTAATGACTAGGGGTGTAACAATTCGCCGAAACCCGCATCGCAGTATATCGCAATACGGAAAATCGAATCGCAATATATTGCAATATCCCGTGTAAGTATGGAACAAGCATCTGCCATCGTGTTTACTGTATTAATCTTGTTCAACCAGGCCCTTGATTCGCTGTTTGTTTCTTAATAAGAGCGTCTCGTTGAGCGAGATTAAACGGAAACGAAATAATTACTGTTACACCGGCTAGGGATATGGATAAAACACCGGACTGCGTCTACGGGTTGTTTCGTAAACAATTCCGCGAAACAAAAAGTAAGTTTGTCCATTCTTTTACCGTTTTTAAATAAGGCAAAGAAAATCGTTTTTTCTGAATCTGAACCGCGGGGCAATATTATTCAGTTCACACCGCAATATATCGGTACACCGCCGAATCGTTACACCCCTATTAATGACTGCTGGAAAAAGCCCATCCAGCTTTGACACTTTTAAACATTTTCTTTGTTCTTAAAACGATCAGCTGTCAACCATTTTGCAAAACATCTAGCAAAAGTGTTGTGTTGAAAATTACTGTTCTAACAAACTTTCTAACTTTACTTTTTTTACGAACAGGCTAACAATGTTACAGTACTTAAAACAGTGTTGCAGCTATGATGTCTGATTCTCGAATAGATTTCGAAAATCTCGCACAAAAATAGTATTAGTTCAATTATCTTTCGTCAGCCCTACGCGGTACTCGCCCTACGATAGTTTCGCCAGTAATAATTTATGACGGCTCTTCCCACCCGTCGTGTGATTCTACGACGTAATAGAAACAGAAGGTTTAAATTCAAGCGGACATGCTAAAATAATCAAATACTTTGCGTCTCACCTGTAAAACTTTTGGGCGATTCTTGTCAAGGCCGATACCCGCCATTTTGGAATCTAAATAGGCTAGGTCTAAAACATTGACCGCACTACCTTGACTAGCCAGTATAAAAAGAGTTCACTATTCGCAGCGTCGACATTTTGTATTCGTCGTATATTTTATTTTAGCCTAGTGCTCATAGAACAGTATGGAACAGCGAAATTACGATACGGAGTCGCGGAAAAAGATTCACAAATTTGTTTTACTTACACTTTGAATAAAATAAAAGACTGACTTGCCGAGTGCGCCCGACGGACCCATTGTAGTTTATAAATTGCGCCGTTCTAAATTTTTAAGGGCCATAGGCGCAATGGCGCAGCCTAGATTGAACACTGCAGAAGGAATATATTCAAAATATATTACCTAACTGCAGTTTAAAGCAGGTTGAAGGTAAACCAGAATACTCCTTAAGGAGCATATTCTGCTTTACTATCACCCTGCTTTAAGTGGTTGCCTGTCTCCAAAACTGGACATTGACTATGGAGTAAAGTAAGGGTGTTTTTGACATGATGAATGGCTGCCTATGAAGGAGTGGTTGTAAATGTTTTCTTCAGGTGATGTATATTACTGCTCCCTATCCCTACATTGGGCTATTGGTGCTGTTTGTGCTCCTGTGTTTTGAGGAGGGATCCCTCACTGGTATACGCTTCTTCCTCAACCCAAAGTGGGAAAAACTTGTTGGAATACGGGTGAGCTTATGTTTATTAACACATTCAACCCTAGCGCCAAGTATAATCATCATTTACAAACAGTGTACCTGTGAGGATTACATATGTCCCTTTAGGAGCCCTCTGATCAAGGTCTATACTGTTTTTCATTTTGAAATACAGTTAAACCTAGATGTATCGAACTTCAAGGGACTGTGAAAAAAACTTCGAAACATCGGGGCTTCGAATCATAAATGGGTTGTGATTTGAGTATTGAATTTCAATGCATATAAGATCTATAAGAACTATCGTTCCCGGTGTGTAATGTTTTCACGTCCATGTGTACTTTTTGGCATATTGAAATAAAACACAAATCCAACGTGTTCTTTATCATTTATAAAAACAACGGCATAAATAACAAAATACAATACATGTGTACACAGGTAGGAAAATGCAAAGTTATACGCATTAAAACATGTATCTTACTTTCAACTTAGATGCTGTCAATTACACCAAGATGCGAAACTACGGCAGAAATGCCGAAAATCGTACTACAGTGTAACTGTCAATCAATTTAGCTTCTAAATTGAAATAAACATTTGATTAAATAATATTGATTTTAAAGATTAATTTTCGACTTTGAGGTTGTCAAGATTGCAGGTGCATGAATATGAACATACAGTAGTATGGTTATCGATCTCGTAACAGAGTTGTCGTTCGTTGTGAGATGGGTCTGCCCAGCTATCCCCACGGATTGGTTACCGGGTCTTTCACCGGACAGACCATGATCGGAGTGCATCTGCCATATTGTAGCTCTGATAATAGAACGCCGACCACTGGTTTATCAGCATTATTAAACTTTTCACAACGTTTGGCTTGTTTCGTTAACTGTCGGTCCAACACACCCCTTGCGGTTTATTTACTCATTTGGATAAATTGGTGTCATTCCCGTCATCAAGCCTTTAAATATGGCGGCGTTGTCAATATCATTAACGAAAACTGTGAAACAATTAAATGACAAACTTACCCAATTATTACTGATAACACAGATTGTGCATGCAGAATTAAAAGAGCACCCCGGGCCAAAAAAAATAATATCTGTGTTTAGGGCAACGATCTGAAAAAATTTAGGTAGGGTAGGGATCAAGGTTTTTTTTAATTATTTTTTTTTAGGTGCCAAATTGGTCCAATATATGTTTTAAAACAGGTTTTTCTTCCATTTTGAAAATCTTTTTTCAAAATCTTAAAAAAAACTTTAGGGTCAGGGGTGTTTTGCTAGGTAGGGTCGGGTTGCCCTAAACACACAACTTTTTAGCTCACCTGGCACGAAGTGCCAAAGTGAGCTTTTAGGATCGCTGAATGTCCGTCGTCCGTCCGTCTGTCCATTCACATTTGTTCGTTAACACTCTAGCGCCTACAAATTTCATCTGATCTTCATGAAACTTCATGACAATGTTTGTCTTGATGAAATCTAGGTCAAGTTCGAATGTGGGTCATGTCCGGTCAAAAACTAGGTCACTAGGTCAAATAATAGAAAAACCTTGTTAACACTCTAGAGGCTACAAATCTCTCATGTCCGGTCAAAAACTAGGTCACTGGGTCAAATCATAGAAAAACCTTGTTAACACTCTAGAGACTACAAATCTCTATGGATCTTAATGAAACGTGGTCAGAATGTTTGCCTCATTTATATCTAGGTCAAGTTCGAATGTGGGTCATGTCCGGTCAAAAACTAGGTCACTAGGTCAAATCATAGAAAAACCTTGTTAACACTCTAGAGGCTACAAATCTCAATGGATCTTTATGAAACTTGGTCAGAATGTTTTCCCAATTGGTATCTCGGTCAAGTTCGAATGTGGGTCATGTCCGGTCAAAAACTAGGTCACTAGGTCAAATCATAGAAAAACCTTGTTAACACTCTAAAGGCTACAAATCTCAATGGATCTTTATGAAATTTGATCTAAATGTTTGTCTTGATGAAATCTAGATCAAGTTCGAATGTGGGTCATATCCAGTTAAAAACTAGGTCACTAGGCCAAATCTTAGAAAAACTTTGTTAATACTCTAGAGGCTACAAATCTTATTGGATTTTCATGTAACTTAGTTAGAATGTTTGCCCAATTGATATCTCGGTCAAGTTTGAATATGGGTCATGTTGGGTCAAAAACTAGGTCACTAGGCCAAATCAAAGAAAAACAGTGTTAACCCTCTAGAGGCTACAAATCTCGATAGATAAATGAAATATTTTCAGAATGTTTGCCTACATCAAATCTAGGTCAAAATCAAATGTGGATTGTGTCTGGTCAAAAACTAGGTCACTAGGTCAAATTATAGAAAACTCTTGTTAACACTCTTTAAAGGTTGATTGTGGGTCATGTCCAGTCATAATCTAGGTCACTATAGGTTAATTTTACATGGTGAACCAGGTGAGCAATTTAGGGCCATGGTGGCCCTTGTTTTTTTAGGCCCCATCGTGTTTACACGCGAAGGTGTGAAAATTAGCGTCAGTCTAGCGAGTCATGTAATCCGTTGATCCACGTTAGTTGACAGTTAATCGATGTTCGATACATTTGTGGTATTTTATGTTGGATTTATATGAAAAGGACTGGAAAAAAACTTCTATACAACGGGGAATTCCATACACATAACTTCAATTCATGGATGTGTTTTTACAAGGAATATATAGTGGAAAAGATCGGGACTTCAAAAAAACAACGGGGTATTCGATTTATCGAAGTTCGATACATAGAAGTTTAACTGCAGATTGTTATAATCAACCCTAAATAGTCAAAATTAAATTAGACTTATTTTGATATTGGAATTTCCCTTGAATGTTTCAGGGGTGAATGAGTTAATAAGGCTGGTATACACTTCTGTCTCTTAAAGTTTTTCATAAGGCTGGTATTACGCTTCTGTCTCTTATAGCTTTTCATTAGGCTGGTATATGCTTCTGTCTCTTAAAGTTTTTCATAAGGCTGGTATATGCTTCTGTCTCTTATAGCTTTTCATTAGGCTGGTATACGCTTCTGTCTCTTAAAGTTTTTCATAAGGCTGGTATATGCTTCTGTCTCTTATAGCTTTTCATTAGGCTGGTATATGCTTCTGTCTCTTAAAGTTTTTCATAAGGCTGGTATTACGCTTCTGTCTCTTATTAGCTCACCTGAGCCGAAGGCTCAAGGTGAGCTGTTGTGATCGCCCGCCGTCCGTCGTCCGTCTGTCCGTCTGTCCGTCTGTCCATCTGTCCCGTCTGTCTGTCCGTTCAAATTTACTTCAAGCGACAACTCCTCTGAAACCGCGAGTCTGAGGAAAAAACTAATTTGCTCACGGTGTTCCTTGGATGCTTCTCTACAGAAATTGTTAAAATGAAACTTTAAAGTGGACTACTTATTGAAATTTATTAAAAAAAGTGAAAAACTTTAAACAAGTTTTTTGTAAAAAACCACTGTTCCCACACCTTAGATATTGCATGAATAGTATCTTCTACTAAATCACTTTCAAAATTGTAAAAAATCAAAACCCTAGGATCAAATTTGACTCAACCCTGGCCATATCAGTGCTTTTTGATGCAGGTCTGACAGTAAAAACTCTCTAATGATCCGTTTTATACAGACGCATTGTATCTTCCAGGCTAAGAAGCTACCCTTATACTAAATGCAACATTTTTGCAAACAGTTTGGATCCAGGTCAGATGCCACATAATGCTGCATCTAATCTGGATCTAAACTATTTGCCACTCATTTACATATTTTCTTATATTTAGAAAATATAAGTTATTATTTTTTACATATTTCACATACAAACATTTGGAGCAGACAACAGTTCAGCATAATAATAGTCAGTTCTCTCTGAGACCGTCTCCAATTGCATAACTGACCCATAGCTAGCTCTGAACTCAGGTCACTGAGATACATAACAGAAATGAAAGTGATGTCTGCTATTTTATGCTCAAGCACAACTTAGTTCGAGGCATATTACTTTTGGTCTGTCTGTTTGTTTGTTTGTGTTTTGTTTGTTTGTTTATCTTTCTGTCTATCAGTCCACAATTAATTCTTGGCCATAAACAGTATGGATCCAGGTCAGATGCCACATAATGCTGCTTCTAATCTGGATCCAAACTATTTGCCACTCATTTACATATAGTTTCTTATATTTAGAAAATGTAAATAATGATATTTATTAACCTATTAACCCATACATATTCTTTTTTATGTCTTTAATTTATTCTTCCACAGAAGAAAATATTTCACTTTATACAGTCATTGTTGTTCAAATGACATCTCCTCATATACCGCTGAAAAGATTTCAACCAAACTTTACACGAATGTTCCTTGGGTCAAGTTCTTTCAAAATTGTTCAAAGAATTAAAAACAATGTAGAACTCTGGTTGATGGCAACCAAGTGAAAAAATAAGGAAATCTTAAAAAAAATTCTTGTCTGAAACTACAAGGGCCAGATCTTAGACATTTGTCACATAGCATCATCTACAGGTCCTCTATCAAACTACAAACTATGCCCCTGGGGTCAAAATTGGCCCCGCCCAGGGGGTCACAGTTTAACATAGAGTTATATAGTGAAATTTTCAAATGTCTTCTCCTCTGAAACTAATATGGCCAGAGCTTTGATATCTGGCTTGGTGACACTTTTAGATGTCCTATACCAATAAGGTTCAAATGGTTCTGGTCGATTGCATATCATCTACAGGTCCTCTATCAAGTTTGTACAAATTATGCCCCTGGGGTCAAAATTAGCCCCACTCCGGGGGTCACAGTTTTCATACGTCTTCTTTTTATCCCCTGCCGAAAGGCAGAGGGATACTGTTTTAGGTCTGTCCGTCCGGCTGTCCGTGCGTGCGTGTGTGCGTGCGTGCGTGCGTGTGTGCGTGCGTGCGTGCATTTTCCGTCCGCAACTGTATCTCCGAAACCTATGAACAGATTTGGATTAAACTTGGTATACTTATTTGTCATCATAGGAGCACCGTGGGAAATCAAATTTTTTTCAGAAAATTTTAGGAATTTATGAGTTATCTGCCCTTTTTGTGTTAAAAATGCCGTCCGTGCGTCCGTCACGTTTTCCGTCCGCAACTGTATCTCCGAAACCTATAAACAGATTTGGATTAAACTTGGTATACTTATTTGTCATCATAGGAGCACCGTGGGAAATCAAATTTTTTTCAGAAAATTTTAGGAATTTATGAGTTATCTGCCCTTTTTGTGTTAAAAATGCCATATTTAACAGTTTTTACACTCTAGCAACTACAGTATTCAACATATTTTGTTTATACTTGCACACATTGTCTATAAGTACAAGTTCTTGCATGTGTGCAGTTATTGTAAAAAAAGGATACTTCTGACAAGAGTTATCTGCCCTTGATGTACTTAGAAATGCTAGAAAATGCTTTATTTTGGTATTGTTTACATACTAGAGCCTATAAATATGCATGGATTTTTGAAAAAACTTTCTTGAATTATGTATGGCTATTAGTTTTCAAATGAATTTGATTATTGTTGAAAACGGAGAAATTAGTCATGAGTTATCTGCCCTTGATAAGTAAAAAAATCCATATTTAACTGTTTTTACTCTCTGGCAACTACAATTATGAATGGATTTAAATGATACTTGCACACGATGTCTATCAGTAAAAGTTCTTGAAGGTGTGCAATTATTGTCAAAAAAGGATACTTGTGGCAATAGTTATCTGCCCTTGATGTACTTTGAAATGATAGAAAATGCTTTATTTTAGAATTGTTTACATCCTAGTATCTATAAATATGCATGAATTTTGATAAAACAAATTCTTAAACTATGTATGGCTATTAGTTTTCAAATAATTGTTATCATTTTGGAAAAACGGAGAAACTAGTCAACAGTTATCTGCCCTTGATGAGTAAATAAAACCATATTTAACAGTTTTTACCATCTAGAAACTACAGTCTTTAATGGATTTTGATTTAACTTACACAAGTCATGATGTATATAAATATAAGGGTAGCAATTATTGTCAAAATAGGATACTTTGTGGCAAGAGTTATCTGCCCTTTATGTACTTAGTAATGCTCAACATGGCTTTATTGTTTACATGCTATTGTGTACAAATGTGAATGGATTTTGAAAAAAAAAAAAATCATATATGGCTATTATTTATAGAATGAGTTCAATTATTATCGAAAATGTGCAAATTAGTCAAGAATACTCTGCTCTTGATGAGTTGAAAATGTGTTTACACTCTAGTAAATTCTACAGTTCTGATTTTTTTTAATAATACTTGCACACAATTATAAGTTCTTGAAAGTGTTTAATTACTGTTGAATTTGAATCAAGAGTTACCTGCCCCTGTCATACTTAGATTTATAATGCTACAAACGGCTTTATTTTTTGTATTGTTTAGGCTTTAAAATGTACAAAATTGATTGGATTTTTATAAAACTTTGTAAAAAGCTTTTGAATGTTGATCTTTAAAGACAGGTGATCACCATTTGCCCCTTCCTCCCACAATAAAGTTTGCCACTTTCTTCTGGACAATCGCTGCGGCAGGGGATATCAGCTCTAAGGTGCTTGTCTGAAGCTAATATAGCCAGAGCTTTGATATTCGGCATGGTGTTACTTCTAGATGTCCTTTATCTATTTTGTTCAAATGGTTCCAGTCTGTTGCATATGTAGGTCACAGGAGCTAAAAATAGATTTTTTCAATGGAAACTTAAAAAAAATCTTCTTGTCTAGAACCCTAGTACCCTGATCTTAGATATTTGGAACATAGCATCATCTACAGGTCCTCTATCAAGATTGTTCAAATTATGCCCCTCGGGTAAAAAATGACCCCGTCCTGGACTTAAATCATTATCTCCATTTTGATGTACAGCTATTCTCAGGTGAGCGACATATGCCCCATGGGGCTCTTGTAGTTTTTCATTAGGCTGGTATATGCTTCTGTCTCTTAAAGTTTTTCATAAGGCTGGTATATGCTTCTGTCTCTTATAGCTTTTCATTAGGCTGGTATATGCTTCTGTCTCTTAAAGTTTTTCATAAGGCTGGTATATGCTTCTGTCTCTTATAGCTTTTCATTAGGCTGGTATATGCTTCTGTCTCTTAAAGTTTTTCATAAGGCTGTTATTACGCTTCTGTCTCTTATAGCTTTTCATTAGGCTGGTATATGCTTCTGTCTCTTAAAGTTTTTCATTAGGCTGGTATAGGCTTATGTCTCTTATAGTTTTTCATAAGGCTGGTATATGCTTCTGTCTCTTATAGCTTTTCATTAGGCTGGTATATGCTTCTGTCTCTTAAAGTTTTTCATAAGGCTGTTACTACGCTTCTGTCTCTTATAGCTTTTCATTAGGCTGGTATATGCTTCTGTCTCTTAAAGTTTTTCATAAGGCTGGTATATGCTTCTGTCTCTTATAGCTTTTCATTAGGCTGGTATATGCTTCTGTCTCTTAAAGTTTTTCATAAGGCTGGTATATGCTTCTGTCTCTTATTGTTTTTCATTAGGCTGGTATATGCTTCTGTCTCTTAAAGTTTTTCATAAGGCTGGTATATGCTTATGTCTCTTATAGTTTTTCATTAGGCTGGTATACACTTCTGTCTCTTAAAGTTTTTCATAAGGCTGGTATATGCTTCTGTCTCTTATAGTGTTTCATTAGGCTGGTATACACTTCTGTCTCTTAAAGTTTTTCATAAGGCTAGTATATGCTTCTGTCTCTTATAGTTTTTCATTAGGCTGGTATACACTTCTGTCTCTTAAAGTTTTTCATAAGGCTGGTATACGCTTCTGTCTCTGATAGTTTTTCATTAGGCTGGTATACGCTTCTGTATCTTAAAAGTTTTCATTAGGCTGGTATACACTTCTGTCTCTTAAAGATTTTCATTAGGCTGGTATACGCTTCTGTCTCTGATAATTTTTCATAAGGCTGGTATATGCTTCTGTCTCTTTTAAAGTTTTTCATAAGGCTGGTATACACTTTTGCCTCTTATAGTTTTTCATTAGGCTGGTATACACTTCTGTCTCTTATAGTTTTTCATTAGGCTGGTATACGCTTCTGTATCTTAAAAGTTTTCATTAGGTTGGTTTACACTTCTGTCTCTTAAAGATTTTCATTTGGCTGGTATACGCTTCTGTCTCTTATAGTTTTTCATAAGGCTGGTATATGCTTCTGTCTCTTTTAAAGTGTTTCATAAGGCTGGTATACACTTCTGCCTCTTATAGTTAAATTAGACTTATTTTGATATTGGAATTTCCCTTGAATGTTTCAGGGGTGAATGAGTTAATAAGGCTGGTATACACTTCTGTCTCTTAAAGTTTTTCATTAGGCTGGTATATGCTTCTGTCTCTTAAAGTTTTTCATAAGGCTGGTATATGCTTATGTCTCTTATAGTTTTTCATTAGGCTGGTATACACTTCTGTCTCTTAAAGTTTTTCATAAGGCTGGTATATGCTTCTGTCTCTTATAGTGTTTCATTAGGCTGGTATACACTTCTGTCTCTTAAAGTTTTTCATAAGGCTGGTATATGCTTCTGTCTCTTATAGTTTTTCATTAGGCTGGTATTCACTTCTGTCTCTTAAAGTTTTTCATAAGGCTGGTATACGCTTCTGTCTCTGATAGTTTTTCATTAGGCTGGTATACGCTTCTGTATCTTAAAAGTTTTCATTAGGCTGGTATACACTTCTGTCTCTTAAAGATTTTCATTAGGCTGGTATACGCTTCTGTCTCTGATAATTTTTCATAAGGCTGGTATATGCTTCTGTCTCTTTTAAAGTTTTTCATAAGGCTGGTATACACTTTTGCCTCTTATAGTTTTTCATTAGGCTGGTATACACTTCTGTCTCTTATAGTTTTTCATTAGGCTGGTATACGCTTCTGTATCTTAAAAGTTTTCATTAGGTTGGTTTACACTTCTGTCTCTTAAAGATTTTCATTTGGCTGGTATACGCTTCTGTCTCTTATAGTTTTTCATAAGGCTGGTATATGCTTCTGTCTCTTTTAAAGTGTTTCATAAGGCTGGTATACACTTCTGCCTCTTATAGTTTTTCATTAGGCTGGTATACACTTCTGTCTCTTATAGTTTTTCATTAGGCTGGTATACGCTTCTGTCTCTTATAAATTTTCATTAGGCTGGTATACACTTCTGTCTCTTAAAGATTTTCATTTGGCTGGTATACCCTTCTGTCTCTTATAGTTTTTCATTAGGCTGGTATACACTTCTGTCTCTTAAAGATTTTCATTCGGCTGGTTTATGCTTCTGTCTCTTATAGTTTTTCATTAGGCTTGTATACACTTCTAGCACTAGCTGTCTCTTAAAGTTTTTCATTAGGCTGGTATAGGCTTATGTCTCTTATAGTTTTTCATTAGGCTGGTATATGCTTCTGTCTCTTTTAGTTTTTGATTAGGCTGGTATACGCTTCTGTCTCTTAAAGTTTTTCATAAGGCTGATATACACTTCTGTCTCTTAAAGTTTTTCATTAGGCTGGTATACGCTTCTGTCTCTTAAAGTTTTTCATTAGGCTGGTATACGCTTCTGTCTCTTAAAGTTTTTCATTAGGCTGGTATACGCTTCTGTCTCAACCCAAAGCGGGACTACACTGACACTCACTCAAAATCCATGTCATCATAGGCATTTAAAATATCAGTCTATATAGGAGGTTAATATGTAAGTGAGAATGGTATGCAAAAATGCAGATTAAGTGAGACTTTTTAAAAATAAAAATAAAAGTTTGGAACATGAATCATTATGACTACTTCTGGTTAAAAATATGAATCATTATGAAAGTTTCTGCTCAAACAATCCATTTCCTTAATTCGTATAAATTGCCTAATGTAAGTACACATTTTCTTTGTATAAGAATACCTGGAAACATTTAAGCAACTGTTTTTGTCAAAAGGAGATAACATTTATTAGGAATTATAAGGAAAAAGGAACATTCATATAAGAATTTGTTTATTTATTTCATTTTGTGTGACTAATCATAATTAGATAAAAACATTGCAGAGGGATGCTGACCAGTCCCTTTAAAATGTCAAGAATATGAGCAGGAAATAATAATCTTTTTGTCGTCAATAAACTCTAATTAAGGATTATGTTACAATATTGATGAAAGTAGACAGCTAGCTAGGATGAAGTAGACAGGTAGCTAGGATAAAAAGTAAAACATTTTCCAAATTTAGAACGAAACATTTTAACAATAAACACTTCGTAATTTAATGATGATAAAAAAGATAAATGTTTTGGATTTTTCCTGTCTGCACCCTAAATTTCTATTTGGCACCCCATGAATCTCCCAATCAAAATATCAATATCTCCCTACATGGAGGAAGAACAAATTAAATGTGTAAAAAGATACATCTATTGGGTATAATGGGTGATGTAGTAATAATCTTATTATATGAACATAAATAGGACTGTCACTTAACACTGTCATGACTTACGTTTTGGTTACATCCAGGAAATAAAGCACCTGCCATTAGGGATGGAAGTAAACATAGTTGTTAATGAACTCTCAGCATGCCTCTGGTGATGTTGACTTGTTCTGTCATACAGTTTTAATTATATGTCTGGAAATATACAGAGGAAATTGTCAAGACAATGACAGACATTATTATTTCCTTGCTTTAACCCATTACCCCATAGACTGTTTCTAGTTTTAAACACAGATGACTACTTATTTTCAGCCTGCTTTAAGCTATCACTTGCTAGAATATATCAATTATTTCTTTTAATACACATTTATGACTGTATGACTTTGAACTATTTTCTTCAGTGGAGGACTAAATTTAAGGTGTTAAAAGGCATAATTATGTCTTCAAAGCTGTAACCAAGCTATGTGGGGCATTAAGGGTTGAAATAATATTGATAATGACATTTAGAGTTTTTTCTATGAAACTTGGCAGTTAGTTGACTGAAGGTTTGTATACCAAGTGTTATTTTCAGATCTGGCGAGACGCTGCACAGCTAATGGTGTACACACTGAGTTTGGGTACCGGCTGTCTGCACATGTTGGCTGGCTATACACACTTCCATAGCCACTGCTTCAGGTAAAACCAGATGTCACAACCAAATATAGTCAAACTTCTAAAACATGTTTAATTCTCTGACAGCTAAGTAACTTTTTCGTCTGCCTAAAATGAAATGATGTCTGCTACTGAAACTTCAAGTTTGTTCAAATTATGCCCCTGTGATGAAAATTGGCCCTGCCCCGCGGGGGTCATAGTTTTACATAGAGTTAAATATAGAAACTTTTAAACCTTTTCATCTCTTAAACTTATATAGCCAGAGCTTTGATATTTGGCATGGTGACACTATTAGATGTCCTTTACATATCTTGTTCTAATGGTTCTGGACTGTTGCATCATACATGTGATATCTCCCGATATGGTCGGGAGCTCCCGAAATTAGACCTCTACTCACGATCTCCCGGTCGGGAGACGAAATCTCCCGATATTTCATGAAACCAGGTTCAATTTTTTTCAATATGAACTTTTATATCATATACCTCGTTCGCCGACTCTTAAAATCTTAAAATTTGCCTCAGACTTCTCTGGCTAATCCGTACCCACGCTTATCACCAAACGCAACTGATGCGTGTAAACACGTTACGCAATCGTCGGTAGTTTGAGTGTGTAGCACTATACATGGCATGTATATGGCAGGCTGCCAAACAATGTTTGACCACACGCGCCGAGTGGGGTTTGACATACATGCTTTTGATGTATTGTAGATCTAATTGGTTATCAAAAAAAGTGATTGACAGGTTCGCCCCGAATCGGAGACCTAGAAACGACAAATTTTAGAAGCGGTGATGCCAAGGATAAAGATCTATGTCGCCGATACGGGTCGGATTAAAATCAGATAATTCTCCGTAAGTTCTGGACAAGCACACATTTTATATGAAAGCTGATCAGAATTTAACATTTATGAATTGATTTCCACCACTTTGAATATTCACGTAACAGAAAAATACTTCGAAAATGATACCGTTACAAAATGACGGGGCGCCTTAATATTTGCTACGGGAATCACGCATATTTTGTTAGTCTAAAAAGTTTTCCTCAGCATCGTTTTCTAACAATCAATTAAAATTAAACATTGGACCTAAATTCTTCTGTTTGTTACATACGATTTGTGCAAATGTATAATTATTAAGTTAGATTTTACAACCAATTACGCTCGTAAAATTGATTTGCAATCAGTTTTCGCGGTAGTAAAATCTAGACGCGTTATTTCGTTGTTAAAACCACGCCCACTTTACGGCGCTAGTAAATGTCGCCTGCAGACTTTGTCGTCTGCAACAATTCTCTGAGTTAATCTTTGTGAATTTTCTTTCAGAAAATGTCAAACTTTTTGTATCTAGACAAGATGATGCGGCGTCTCATCTGGATCCATACTGTCTGCAAACTTTAATTAATAACAGATTGTTAAGTTGCTAACTCTTTCTAGATCTACTCCATAGATAGAAATCTAGACCATTTGAACAGAGACAGTGGTATACACTGTCTATGATTTGAACTACTTCATTCATTCTCTCAAGAAAATAGATATAGTTCCAGTTTATCTTTACTAGTCATGAACAATAAAAGAACCATAAGAAATAGTTTTTATATCCTAGCATATGGTAGATCTAGCTTAAAGCAGGCTTAAGCTTTTACTGAAGCAGAATGCTCCTGAAGAGTATTCTGCTTTACTTTCAGCCTAGATGCTAGAATAATAGGCCCATGTCAGTATTAGAAAAACTATATCTCTGGGTGAAAATTGTCTCTGTCTTAGTGGTCTATAGACTTATCTATTCACTGATTTAAAAAAAAAAAAAGCAATTAGTGATTAACTTATGAAAATAGATAAATGTGTTGGATTTTCATCGCCTGCGCCTAGTTTTGTCGCGAAAAAAGTGTCGCGAAAAAAGCTCCCTATTTGGAACCCCAATCTCCCTATTAAAATTTCCAGATCTCCCTATTTGGGTCCAAGAAAATATCACATGTATGTGTTGCATATCTAGGTCATAGCAGCTAAAAATAGATTATTTTCACTAAAAACTTACAAAAATCTTCTTGTCAAAAACTACAAGGGCCATAGCCTAGTTATTTGGCACATAGCATCATCTGCAGGTCTTCTAACAAGTTTGTTCAAATTATGCCCCTGAGGGACAAAATTAGCCCCACCCTTGGGGTCACAGTTAAACATAGAGTACATTTTGTATAAAGTACACTTTTCAAATGTCTTAATATGGCCATAGCTTTAATATTTGGCATGGTGACACTTCTAGATGTCCTTTACATATTTTGTTCATATAGTTCCTGTCTGATGCATATCTAAGTCAACTGAGCTATAAATAGATTTTTTCAATGGAAACTTATAAATCTTCTGGTCTAAAACTCTGGTACCCTAAGCCATGGAGGAAGTATACCTGGAGAAGAATCATATACACAAATCTGCATTTTCCCGAAAATGTTGTCGTCCAATACCTGTATGCGCGATAACGCTTAATCGATCGATAATTCAACTGCACCGGTACGCCGATAGCGGGCTATCGCGTTTTTTATCGTGTTGAATGGTTACCTACTGTTAGTTTAAGTTACATAAAATCCTTAATTTTTACCCGATTTTCATTATAATGATCTTAAAAGAAGGCTAAGATATTTATCTTTCACTTGTGAAAATAACATAATCTAATTTTTACATTGATCATTTTTATGGCGAGTTAAAGAGCGGTTACCAAATTAATTTGCAGATAAAAGGGAGCAAGCGCTCGCTCAAAAATATATCACGCCCTGTTACAAAACCTTTCATAAAATCCTCAATTTTAGGCCGATTTCCATAACAATGGTCTTAAAGGACAGCTAAGATATTTTTCTTTCAGTTGTAGAAAATGCCAGTGTTTATTTTTGAAATCGACAAATTTTATGGCGAGTTAAAGAGCGATTGCCAAATGAAATAGTCGATAAACGAGAGCAGGCGATCGCGAAATAAATACAACGTCCCGTTTCAAAAACTTGAATTTAATCCATAATTTTCGTCCGATATATATATATATATATATATATATATATATATATATTTTAAAAAAAGGTCTTGATATAAAGCCGTGACACTTATCTTTCGGTTGTAAAAATACCAGGGGTTTTCTTGAAGCGAAAAAAGTAATGATGACCTACAAAGGTTGCTGGCTAATGAAATGACTAGACCAACTCGCGTAAGAAAAGAATTCCTTCCGTATAAAAACTTAAGCAAACTTCTAAACTTCTAAAAATGTGTTCATGCATTGTTAGAATGTTCTATATGGAGGAAATATTTCCTTGGAGGCAAAAAAAAATCCATTTTGTATGTAAAGAGACTTTTGAAAGGAGTGCGCGTCAAACGGCCACAGTTGTAACTGTATTATTATGTCGTATGTGATCATTATTATTATTGAAAGGAAAATTAGAATTATTAACATATTACTTCAAAAAAAAGGAATTTAGGGTTAGTTTTACATCCAGACTAAAATATACATATTATCCGTCCCATTTCTATGAAAGAGGTTACAGCTTGCTTTATCTTCAGAAATTAATTGCAAACACGATAACATGAGATCTCCGTTTCTTTCTGCTTTACTTATGTCTTATATAACGGAGTAAATTATAAAGCAGTCAATGCCTTAAGCAATCTATTTTAGTGACTGCTTAACTTTTTGCCTGCTGATCGCGCCTTTACTTTTTTTTTTTGCAATCAACTTGGATCAAGATCAGATGCCGCGTAACACGGCGTATGATCTGGATCCAGAATGTTTGACACTCGTCTAGGGCTATTCATCTGTAAACTACATGTCTACCATAATACACATCACAAAGGAATGTGACACATTACGTAACCGTACACAATTAGCAGGCCATTTATAAGCGTCATAAAAATCTCCCAGCATGAAGTCCATGCTTCTTGAACATGCCGATTATCTATGAAGTGCATGTTAGGGAACTGGACTCCAGGGGGTTTCCACTTTAATAAAAAAGATCAATGCTACCCGTGCGTGTAACTTGAACATGTGTTTTTTACTTCTGTAACCGCATGATTTCTATATATTATACAAATCACAAAAAGTAAAGATAATAGAATTGAATTGAGAAAAAAACCCCAAAAAAACCCAACATCAATGCACCTGGTTTGGTTGATGACTGGATTAACCCTCTCATTACTGAATACCAGTAACATGATGACTATTGCAATTGCAAACAGTTGTAATCCAGACCAGGCTGCAAAAATGTCGGATTCATAGAGTATGTCTCTTGAAATATAGTTTACCCCTTTTTCAAATTAAGCTCTTTATGACACATTTTACCTTTTCTCCGCATGAGGATCATCAGAGAGAGAGACAGACAGACAGACAGACATTCATACAGAAAGATGGATACAGAAAAGAAGAAGCGACAGACTGACAGACAGAGATAAGAGAAAAACAGACAGACAGAGAGACAGACAAGAGGCAAACAGACAGTGGCAGAGAAATATAGACACACACAAGCTTCGTAGGTAAACGAAAAAATACGCTTTTCTCTCATTTTCAAAACCTCACTATACTAACAATTTATAAGCTATCGCCTCAAATTTTGTACTATGCGTAAGATCATGGTCTAATCAAACATCTGTATTAAAATTTATAACGAAAAGATGACATTAAAAGCATTTCTATTAACACCAAACTTCGTAGGTAAACGAAAAAATACGTTTTTCTCTCATTTTCAAAACCTCACTTTACTAACAATTTATAAGCTATCGCCTCAAATGTTGTACTACGCATAAGATCATTGTCTAATAAAACATATGTATTAAAATTTATAATGAAAAGATGACATTAAAAGCATTTCTATTAAACACCAAACTTCGTAGGTAAACGAAAAAATACGTTTTTCTCTCATTTTCAAAACCTTACTAAACTAACAATTTATAAGCTATCGCCTCAAATTTTGTACTACGCATAAGATTATTGTCTAATAAAACATCTGTATTAAAATTTATAACGAAAAGATGACATTAAAAGCATTTCTATTAACACCTAACTTTCGGAAAAACGAGCGCCGCTGATTGACCGATTTTGGACGACAAGATAAATCGCGAGCCGGCCGGATACTTCTCCAGGTATACTTCCTCCATGCCTAAGCTTAGATATTTGGCACACAGCATCATCTACATGTCCTCTATCAAGATTGTATGAATTATGCCCCTGGGTTAAAAAATGACCCTGCCAAGGACATAAATCTTGATATCCATTTTGTCAGCTGTTCTAAGGTGAGGGAAATATGGCCCATGGGCCTCTTGTTATACACTAATTGATGGGTGACCTTCTGCCAGATTTCTTGAAATATTGTTTTCCTTGCTAAAAAAAAACATGGTCGTCAGTGGGAAAGGTAACTTTACCTATTGTGGCTTTATAAAAATCTTAGCCAACCAGTAGGGTAAGTTTACCTATGGTGGCTTATTTTCAAAACTTAAAATATCTTCTTCTCTGAAACAAGTGGTCCTTAATTTTTTGAAAATAATTTTAGACAATTGATCCATTGGTTATCCTCTACCAGATTTCTTAAAACAATTTTGCTAGCCAAAAAGCATGGCTGCCAGTGGGTGGGCTAGATTTTCCTTGTACTAATGTATAGTAAAATCTTTAAAAATCTATTTCTTTGAAACTACTGGTCTGAATTGAAAATAATTTTACACAAATTATTCATGGGTGACCATCTTCTTTAAATAATTTTGCTATTTATAAAACATGGCCACCGGAGGTTGCAGCAAGTTTACATATGATAGCTTTTAGTGAAAAATGAAAAACAAATCTTATTGTCTGAAGGCACTGAAGGTTGATTACCAGGTGAACCATCATAGCCTTCTTGTTCATCTTGCTTTAATCGTGTACTTCATAGGCTGTTTCTGTTGTTGAAATAGGTGACCACTTAAAGCAGGTTGAAAGTAAAGCTGAATGTGCATATGAAGGCATATTCTTCTTTACTTTTAGCCACGTTTTTACTTTGAAATATGGGTATGATCCTCTTAAGGGAGCTTGAACTATAGGCATTCATCAAAAGAAATACGGGTTAGCTCGACTTATATCTGTTCGAGGTAACGAAGTTCAACTGTATGCCATTTGTCTTATAGGTCTTAAAATCCTTGTCAGATAAAGCATGCAGGTTTCTGGATTATCCAGGTGTCTGATGCATCAGGTTCTACTGTAGGTGACTTGCACTGCTATGGGAGTTTGAGTTATTGAGGTTTGACTTGTTGTTACAGGAACCTGCTACTGATCTGTCTGTGTAATGTGATGGGCACGGTACTGGCTGGGTTCACCATGTGTTCTGGGCTAGGCATTCTCTCTAACATCACCAACACCACCATACACAGTCTCACCATCACAGGTAAGATAACATTGCAGCATCCAGACATGTACAAATATACCTTATAACATAACCTACAATGCAAGCGGTGAATAACACTCATTTTTAGCTCACAGCTGTATGAAGTTCAAGACGAGCTATTGCAATACCCCCGGTGTAGTCGTCGTCGCCCTCGTTGTCGTTGTCGTCGTCAACAGCGTAAACAATTTTAAGAAAATGTCTATAACTTCTATGGCCCTTGAGCTATTGCTTTCATAGTTGGTATGTGTGTGTATATGGACAAGACCTTTCCATGCATAGAAAAATTTAGACCCCTGTGACCTTGACCTTGAACTTAGGGCCTCCGTTTAGGTTTGGAAATCTGTGTTTAGGTTTCGAAAAATGCCTTTAACTTCTATGTCCCTTGAGGTATTGCTCTTATAGTTAGTATGTGTGTGTATATGGACAAGACCTTTCCATGCACAGAAAAATTTGGACCCCTGTGACCTTGACCTTGAACTAAGGGCCTGCGTTTAGGTTTCAAAATCTGTGTTTAGGTCATAACTTCTATCTTCCTTGAGGTATTGCTTTCATAGTTGGTATGTGTGTGTATATGGACATGTTTTCCATGCACAGAAAAATTTGGACCTCTGTGACTTTGACCTTGAACTTAGTGCCTGCATTGAGGTTTCGAAGTCTGTGTTTAGGTTTCGAAAAATGACCATAACTTCTATGTTCCTTGACGTATTGCTTTTAGTTGATATGTGTGTGTATATGGACAAGACCTTTCCATACACAGAAAAATTTAGACCCCTGTTTAGGTTTAACTATAACTCCTATGTCCATTGAGATATTCCTTTCATATTACGTGTGCATGTGACATATATGGACAAGATCTTTCCTTGCATGCAAAAAGTTTGACCCCAATGACCTTGACCTTGAACTAAGGATCCATGTTTAGGTTTCGAAAATTTCTTTAACTCATATATCCATTGAGATATTTCTTTCATATTTGGCATGCATGTGTACATGGACAAGACCATTCTATGCATGCAAAAAAAATTAGCCCAGTGACCTTGAACTTAGGTCCCTGGTTTAGGTTTCAAAATCTGCGTTTAGGTTTCAAAAACGCTTATAATTCTAAAGGCTATGTCCCTTTAGGTGTTACTTTCATATTTGATTTGCATGTGTATATGGACAAGACCTTTCCATGCAGGCAAAATTAGGTTGACCTCGGTGACCTTTTTTTGGGTGTGCTTTTAAGTTTCTTAAGGTGCCGGTGGCAAGCTTTGTTGTCTCTCTGAAAACTCTTGTTTACATCTCCTATATAACTAGTGGTTCAACTATGCAAATGAGTTTGTCTTACTTAAATGTGTATTCCAACTAGGACTGCAACGGTTCACCGAATTTCGGTTATTTTCGGTTCGTTTGTCTCGGTTCGAGTTTCGGGTCGGCACCGCAAATTTTCGGTTCGGTGCGCCGATGTATGGTAAATTACACTAGACCGCTAATTTACCAATCAGCGTGCAGTATGCGTGTATATTTTTGATGGTCAGACGTTCCCAAATGTAAGGTTAAATCACAGTTCTAACCTTTTCTTCTTGCAGTAATTTAAATAGCTCGCTTCTCGTCAGTCTCATTCTTTTCATATCGGCTATTTATAATTCCGGGAAATCCAGCACTTAACGCATGCGCACGATTGATAGCCGGCTTCAAAGGTACCAAAGTCGAATCAGCATCAGAAAAAGGGTAACCAGTCTATTACTTAGCGACCGCAAATTGCGAATGGCGATGTAAATAATTTAACTGAAATATTAATGACTTTTTCATTAAAATAACAATATAATTGGAGCTAGGTAGTTCTTCTAGCGCTTATAAATAGAAGGCTGATGAGGCATTTAAGGAAGACCAGCCAGAATGACAAACAAAATAGGCTGAAAGATTAGATACGAAACTTCAATGAAAAACAGGTCGGGACGAACCACGCCTTAAATTCGCTACAATCTGTCCTAAAATGGTAGAAAGAAATGCACATCTTTCTCGTACATATGATAAAATTATAGATGACAGTGATAACGTTTTCGAAAAAGTGTGTAGATCTTTTGTCTGCGTAGACATGTGCCAGTAAATGAGAATTTTTTTCTGGTTGATTTTATCAAGTTCTTATCCTAATACCCGAACCGAAATAACCGAAAACCGAAGGGGTCTACTCGAACCCGAACCGAACCGTGAAGGACCTGAACCGTTGCAGCCCTAATTCCAACGCACTGTCAAAATATGCCAAAAAATATGGTGTAAAAGGACATTTTTGTAGGCGATCGAGTGGCTATATATTGGAAGGAACAGGCAATATTTGTGGGCGACAGTAGTCCAGTGGTAACACATTGGACTACTGTACCAGGGGTCTTGAGTTCAATTTCCTGTCGGACTAGAGGATTTTTTCTGAACGTGTGATTATTTCCAGAGTATGAGCTGGGCTATGCCCTATTTCTAATAATGTTGTGTGATTATATATGCAAAGTATGAGCTGGGCTATGCCCTATTTCCAATATTGTTGTGTGATTATTTCCAGAGTATGAGCTGGGCTATGCCCTATTTCCAATATTGTATGAGCTGGGCTATGCCCTATTTCTAATAATGTTGTGTAATTATTTCCAGAGTATGAGCTGGGCTATGCCCTATTTCCATACCTCCTGACCCAGATGTCTAACTCCAAGGCCCTGACCATGGTGTATTTTTCTGTCATTATTGTCATTGGCTTGGATACCCTCATGGTGTTCATTCAGAACATTGTTGGTGCCCTCACAGACCTGCTGAAAGATGCTGGGTACCGATGTAACAGATCAAGGCGCTGGCTCATACAGCTGGTTCTCTGCTTTGTCTTGTTCTGTATAGGTCTAATCTTCACTACACAGGTATATATACAAGAAAAAACTTTTTTATAATTGTTTTTAACAACCCTTTTCCCCATAGCCTATCTGTTATTAGTTTAAAGCCAGTAAAGCAGGCTGAAAGTAAAGCAGAACACACCTTAACCTTTTACCCCATAGGCTGTTTCTAGTTTTGAAGACAGGTGACTACTTAAAGCAGGCTTAAAGTATAGCAGACTCTTCCTTAAGTCCTTAAGGTGCATTCTGCTTTACTTTAAGCCTACTTTAAACTACCATCTGCTTGAATTTAGAATTATTTTTTTTGGTACATCTTCATGACTGTATCAATCGGAAGTATTTTCTTCTGTGTAGGAATAAATTAAATGCGCTATAAGGTGCTTCTATGGGGTAAGGGATTAAGGCGCATTCTGCTTTACTTTCAGCCTGCGCTAAGCTATATTCTGCTAGGATATGGAAAATATTTCTTTTGTTACATGTTTATGACTGTGTAAATAAAGATTTAATTTCTTGAGTGGAGGTATAAATTAAATGATACCAAAGTATGTAGCTATGGAGTAGAGGGTTCAAGACAGAACTTATTGTTTTCATGTGAAGTGTTGGCGGTGCAGCAGGTCTTGCACAAACTAACTAATTTCTTGAGTGGATATAAATTAAATGATACGAAAGTATGTAGCTATGGAGTAGAGGGTTCCAGACAGAACTTATTGTTTTCATGTGAAGTGTTGGCAGTGCAGCAGGTCTTGCACAAACTGTTCTACTAGATATCATGAGTAGATTTCAACAGTTTTAGTTCAGGGGAAGGTTTATAACAACATTAGCTAAGACACGTTTAGTTTCCACAATGATTAATCTTTTATGATGTAACATCCCTTTGCTCACTTGCCAAAATGGTTTTATATTGTGGGGGTTTGCAATCCTGTAATTGCCTTCCACCTGGCGAGCGGAAGGTCCGTGGTTCTACCCAGTTGCCGATTTGTGCCTGAAACAGTGCATAAAGGGTCTTCCTCCACCTGTAATTAGCTGGACGTCACAATATGACTGAAATACTATTAAAAGGGACGTAAAATCATAATAAATCAAATTAAATTAAATCGATCCTGTTATCACTTTAACACTCTACTCCATAGATACACATGTTTTAAGCCATTTGATTAATTCCTCCACTGAAGAAAATAGTTTCAATTTATACAGTCATGAATATGTATCATTTAAAAATTATTTTATATATTCTAGCTGATGGTCTCATAGGCTTTCAACCTACTTTAAGTGGTCACATACCTTCAATACTAGAAACAGGCTATGGAGTATCCTTACAACCAGAAAACCCGGTCAACCCGGGGGCAAATTGTTTTCACACATCTTGTATGATCTTAGACTGAGGATTATGAAATATTCAGATACTGTTAGGAAGTAAAATCTGTTCACTGTTTCTTTAACCTTTTACTCCATAGCCTGTGTTTAGTATTGAAGATAGGTGAACACTTCAAGCCTGCTTTCAGCTACCACTCTTCTAGAATATAGAAAAAAACACTTTTTATGGAACATATTCATGACTATAACTTTGAACTATTTTCTTTAGTGGAAAACACTATATTTCTGCCTGCTTTAAGTATCCACCTGTAAAGTTGCTTAAAAAGTTGCTACGAGTCTTTCAGAGGACATGTCTGAGAAATGAAAAGTAATTTCTGTGAGGCATAGATAAATATGTGAAACTGTTTTTTGTTTGGGGAATGGGTTAATGTAAACCCAGTTTGTTTTACAGGGTGGTCTGTATGCAACATTCTTCATGCGTAACTTCTTCTGCCACATCTGTCAGTTTGTTGTCATCATGCTGGAGTGCTGTCTCCTCATGTACATATTTGGAGCTCGCAAGTTCACACACAACATTGAAGACATGACAGGCAACAAAGACTCCCCCTGGTGGCTGTGGAACTGGAAATTTGTCTCCCCTTGTCTGCTAGTGGTAAGTAAAGTTAGCAGTTAACCTATGGTTTTGTATGCAAGGGAGGTAACTGTACACAACATAGTAACAAATCCATTTAAGTATTCTCCCTTTATTAGCTCACCTGAGCCATAGGCTCAAGGTGAGCTATTGGGATGGCCCGTCGTCGTCCGTCGTGCGTCGTCCGTCGTGCGTCATCTGTCGTCCGTCGTCGTTAACAATTGCTTCAAATGACATCTCCTCATATACCGCTTGACAGATTTCAACAAAACTTTACAGAAATGTTCCTTAGGTCAAGCTCTTTCAAATTTGTTCAAATAATTAAAAACAATGCAGAACTCTGGTTGCCATGGCAACCAAAGTGAAAAAATAAGGAAATCTTTAAAAATCTTCTTGTCAGAAACTGCAAGAGCCAGAGCTTAGATATTTGGCACACAGCATCATCTATAGGTCCTCTATCAAGTTTGTTCAAATTATGTCCCTAGGGTCAAAATTGGCCCCGCCCCGGGGGTCACAGTTTTACATAGAGTTATATAGTGAAATTTTCAAACGTCTTCTTCTCTGAAACTAATATGGCTAGAGCATTGATACTCAGCATGGTGACACTTCTAGGTGTCCTTTACATATTTTGTTCAAATGGTTCCGGTCTGTTGCATAAGTAGGTCACAGGAGCTAAAAATAGATTTTTTCAATGAAAACTTTAAAAATCTTCTTGTCTGAAACTACAAGGGCCAGAGCTTAGATATTTGGCACATAGCATCATCTACTGGTCCTCTATCAAGTTTGTTCAAATTATGTCCCTAGGGTCAAAATTGGCCCCGCCCCGGGGTCACAGTTTTACATAGAGTTATATAGTGAAATTTTCAAACGTCTTCTTCTCTGAAACTAATATGGCTAGAGCATTGATACTCAGCATTGTGACACTTCTAGGTGTCCTTTACATATTTTGTTCAAATGGTTCCGGTCTGTTGCATAAGTAGGTCACAGGAGCTAAAAATAGATTTTTTCAATGAAAACTTTAAAAATCTTCTTGTCTGAAACTACAAGGGCCAGAGCTTAGATATTTGGCACATAGCATCATCTACTGGTCCTCTATCAAATTTGTTCAAATTATGTCCCTGGGGTCAAAATTGGCCCCGCCCCGGGGGTCACAGTTTTACATATTAGAGTTACATAGTGAAATTTTCAAACGTCTTCGTCTCTGAAACTAATATGGCCAGAGCTTTGATATTTATCATGGTGACACTTCTAGATGTCCTTTACATATTTTCTTCAAATGGTTCCGGTTGGTTGCATAAGTAGGTCACAGGAGCTAAAAATAGATTTTTTCAATGAAAACTTAAAAAATCTTCTTGTCTGAAACTACAAGGGCCAGAGCTTAGATATTTGGCAC
The DNA here is from genome assembly GCA_922989275.2 of Gari tellinella. Taxonomy (NCBI): domain Eukaryota; kingdom Metazoa; phylum Mollusca; class Bivalvia; order Cardiida; family Psammobiidae; genus Gari; species Gari tellinella. The sequence continues at coordinate 35,437,958 of OV277861.1, read as the reverse complement.
ATAGCATCATCTACAGGTCCTCTATCAAGTTTGTTCAAATTATGTCCCTAGGGTAAAAATTGGCCCCGCCCCAGGGGTCACAGTTTTACATAGAGTTATATAGTGAAATTTTCAAACGTCTTCTTCTCTGAAACTAATATGGCCAGAGCTTTGATATTCATCATGGTGACACTTCTAGATGTCCTTTACATATTTTCTTCAAATGGTTCCGGTCGGTTGCATAAGTAGGTCACAGGAGCTAAAAATAGTTTTTTTTTCAATGAAAACTTAAAAAATCTTCTTGTCTGAAACTACAAGGGCCAGAGCTTAGATATTTGGCACATAGCATCATCTACAGGTCCTCTATCAAGTTTGTTCAAATTATGTCCCTAGGGTAAAAATTGGCCCCGCCCCAGGGGTCACAGTCGTACATAGAGTTATATAGTGAAATTTTCAAATGTTTTCTTCTCTGAAACTAATACGGCCAGAGCTTTGATATTCATCATGGTGACACTTTAGATGTCCTTTACGTATTTTGTTCAAATGGTTCCAGTCTGTTGCATAAGTAGGTCACAGGAGCTAAAAAAAAAAAAAATTCAATGGAAACTTAAAAAAATATTTTTGTCTAAAACCCTTGTACCCTGATCTTAGATATTTGGCACATAGCATCATCTACAGGTCCTGTTTCAAGAATGTTCAAATTATGCCAATCGAGTAAAAAATGACTCTGTCCTGGACATAAATCTTTTTCTCCATTTTGTCAGTTATTCTCAGGTGAGCGAAATATGCCCCATGGGGCTCTTGTATTTAGAGTACCTTTGACTTAGTCGCTCAAAATTAACTTTGTCGTGGTAAATATCGGTACATTTTAAATACGATTTGTTAGGGGTTTTCCAGCGTCTAATATAAGGAAATTTGATAGAAACTAAAATAACAATACAAATTTAATGCTCTAAGTTGCCAAGTGAGTATGTTCTGTGGTTATCATAATAGAATCTGAAAGCAACACATGTCCGAGTGAGTGCAAAGACTGATCACTTATCGAAGAAGCTACTGGAATATTATTTATTATTTTTACGTGATAAAATAGTATGGTAATTTTATTCTGCCGTTTTTTTTCTGCGATCCGATGATGGAACCGCAGAATGGCAGAAATTTCTACCCCGCAGAAAATACCAGCTATACGGTACTTACCATTATTTTAGCATTAAAGATGATACAGTGGAACCTCTCCAAACTGGAACCCCTTAACATCAAAATTCTCTCTAAACCGGACAAAAACGTTGGTCCCGTTTTTAGCTCACCTGAGCCAAAGGCTCAAGGTGAGCTATTGGGATGGCCCTGTGTCCGTCGTCCGTCGTCGTCCGTCGTCGTTCACAATTGCTTCAAATGACATCTCCTCCTATACCGCTTGACAGAATTCAACCAAACTTTACAGAAATGTTCCTTGGGTCAAGCTCTTTCAAATTTGTTCAAAGAATTAAAAACAATGCAGAACTCTGGTTGCCATGGCAACCAAAGTGAAAAAATAAGGAAATCTTAAAAAATCTTCTTGTCAAAAACTGCAAGGGCCAGAGCTTAGATAATTGGACATAGCATCATCTACAGGTCCTCTATCAAGTTTGTTCAAATAATGCCCCTGGGGTCAAAATTGGCCCCGCCCCGGGGTCACAGTTTTACAAAGAGTTATATACCTGTACGAAATGTTCCGCCCGGAATTGGGGCGGAATCTCACATCCTATTCCGCCTGCATTTCCGCCTGTTTCCACTTATATGAAATAAAGAATAAATTCCGGGCGGATTCCAGGCGGAAACGGGGCGGAATTCGGGGCGGAATATGTAAATGAGGCACATTTTACGGGCGGAAAAAATTTCAGGCGGAAAAAATTCTGGGCGGATTCCAGGCGGAATTTGGGGCGAAATATGTAAATGAGGCGGAAAATCTTCCAGGCGGAATTAAGATATGCAAATGAGGCGGAATATATTCCGGGCGGATTCCAGGCGGAAACGGGGCGGAATTTGGGGCGAAATATGTAAATGAGGCGGAAAATCTTCAGGCGGAATTAGGATATGCAAATGAAGCGGAATTTTCTTTGGGGCTGAAATTTTGATGCAGAATAAGTAGTAAAGGAAGGGGAATATTCAGGGTAGAAGCTTTGCAAAATCTATTTTGGGTAGAATTTGACTTTAGAACATCTTTTAATTTTGCAGTCAAATTAGGCATGCCCATCACAACTTCCATCAAGGATTGCGAAAAAGAAACTCCAAGAGCCACTGAAAATAGATAAACAACCAAAAAAGTGCATATCATTAAACTTTTTAATTAAAAAAGTAACATATGAATCAATTTAACTTACATAATCACACACCTTGATGCTGTCCTAGAAACCAAATGTCTTATAATGTGTCTCGTATGATAAAATATCTCCAAGAACAAACCTGAAATCGTTCCCCAACAGCACTATTTCTTTAACCCATTCAACCATAAATATGCCTTTTTACACCTTTAATGTATTAGTCTGCTGAAGAAAATAGTTTATACAGACATGAATGTGCTTCATAAGAAATATTTTCTTTATCCTAGCAGATGGTAGCCTGAAATCAAAACAATGCACCTTACAGTGCATTCTGCTTTACTTTCAACCTGCTTTAACCTACATAACCCCATAAATACATCTTTAACTTATGACCCCAAAGTTCCGTTTTTCCTATATCCTAGCAGATGGTAGCTTAAAGCAGGTTGAAATTAACTAAAGCTGAATGTGTCTTAAAGTGCATTCTACTTTACTTTCAACCTGCTTTAAGTGGTCACTTGTCTTCAAAAGTTGAAACAAACTATGGAGTAATGGTTAAAATGTCATGCTCCAATTATAATCAAATTAGTACTTGACAGAAATATACATAGTTTGAACTTGGAATGGGAATTTCTTATCCAAGTAAAAAGAGCAGGATAACACCTGCAAAATTTGATAAACAAACAGAGCAAACACGGATCAGGAACAGTCAAATCTGGGTCTTCTCAGTTTGTTAATGCCATAAAAAAGTGTCTATGAGGGAAATATTTAATCTGTCTTAACTAATGTACAATTGTATAATCAAATATTTATACACTTATTATTTACAGAGATATTTATCAAGTCATTGTCTTTGAATTCTATTTTCTTATTAAAAACCTCATATAAATTTGATGGGTTACAGATTATCAAACAGAAAATTTCTATCTTTGACATAAACACTTTAGCTCATTAACTATTTCAACACTAAGTAACTCTTGTGTGTTATTAGGTTCTCTTGTAGATCCTTTTAGTTACAAAAATATGAACCAATGTCTACTTGGAATTCTGGGTAGTTTATAAATACGGCTCTACACAAACAAACAGTGTAGACCCTGATCAGAATAGCCCTCTGAAATGGGTTTACACTGTTTGCAAATTATGTAACTAGTATATTTTAAACAGGTCAATTGTGTTGATAGAGTTTACCCTTTTTGAAAATAGGTGACTATACTTAAAGCAAGTTGAAAGTAAATCAGAATGCACCTTAAGCGCATTCTGCTTCACTTTCAGCCTGCTTTAAGCTACCACCTGCTTGAATATAGAAAATATTCCTTATGATACATATTCATGACTATAAATTGGAACTATTGTCTTCAGCGGAGGAATAAACTAAATGCAATAAAAAGGTGCTTCTATGAGGGAAAGGGTTAAACAAATATGGCACAGGTAATGTTCAATTTGGCCTACAGAATTACCTAAACAAATCCATTCTAGGATCAGGATAAGTCTAGTTCTAATGACACATCCATATCAAATGTCTAAGGTTTTAGTTGTAACTTGTTTCCTAGCATAAGATGATCTCCATGTCACCGTCACCGGGCATCATTCATTCACTGCCTTGTTGGTAAAAACTTGGCCAATATTTTCCCACATCAAGTGTTGACATAATCTAAAAGACAATCAGGAGACACTAAATTTAAAATATGACTTCAAATATTTATTACAAAAAACTTGAGTCTGAATTAATTTCAAAATGGATCTTAAGGTTGAGTACCCCTAATGAGAACGTGCCAATTTCGGTCAATATTGGAACTCTACAGAGAGCGATCTGCCATTCTCATCAACTGCCGACCTGTTCTGAACTGTGCTAAAACATGCATGGTTCGAAACACTTTGGCAGTTGACAAGAATGGCTGATCGACATAGAAATTAGACTACCAATTGTGGTCTGATCTCATTAGGGGTCCTAAATCTTAAATCATTAACTTCAGTAAGCTACTTGTTTTATCATTAAATCGGATTAAAACCGAACTTCCTGTTCAATCTTTTAATTTTGTTTAGATTGCGTTAAATAAAAGTTAACTTTTACGCTGCATTTGATAGATACGCCAGTATATTAAATTCGCGAAAACTGGTGACAAAATTAACTAATTGCATTTTGGTGCACCCCAACGATAAAACAGGAGGCGTTCCGCGTGATATATTTTAGCTTCTGGTTATCGGCATAATTCATAAAACAATGAGCGCCCAGTAAGACTCCGAAAAAAACAAAATGAAGCTGCAAACCATCGAATGCCGCGGCGATAAAAGAGGTTTTAGATTGTCCAAATGAAGTTTTTCGTACCGCTAAGGAAAATTATCGGCAGCAATATCAAAATCACAAACGACCCCTGTTAAATCTGCTAACCTTGTTATTTTAGGAAGCTTGTCATATTATTGAAATCATTCAAACATCAAATACACCTAATACACAATTGAATATTTTCGTGATATATCTAGTATATGTGGTGCGCTTCGATAAAAAATGGTACGCTTTGATCTGGAGTTCTAATCCTTACCATTTGATGATTTGGTCACATATTATTATAGATGACTGGCTCACGCCGCTGTAAAGCATCACTGACTGTGTTGTACCACACAAGACAACCATCCAACATTAAAGTTCAACAACATCATGGGGTTTTCCCTTCATTTTCTGTCCTGACTCCATCATTTACATAGTTTCTGAAAAATAAAATTTATCTAAATTAGTGATGAATTAATTAGTAACCAGAATTATACTCACTGTAGGGACGGGTCCATGGAATTTTAATTCAAATTCAATGTTCTTTCAGAGATGTCCTTGAAGTGAAAAAGTTGTGAGTTTTTGCACCTCAAAGAACTATTTTACAATATAGTCCTTTGCAAATTCAATAAGTATTTTAATGGGTACTCTCGTAACTCTGAGTGAATGGTGGGGGGAATACTCATTTGAATTATCATTATATAATACATGTATATCATAGATTCAAAATTGCCAAAACAATGTGGAATTCTAGTGTATTAGTGTTAAAAAACACACTAAAGAAATTGTGTTCAGTGGTGATTAAATAAATAATATATAAAGAATCAATGTGTCAAATATTTTTTTGGCGACTTTGAATTCGGATAGTTACAAAATTGACATGGTCCGAAACATCAAACACGGAAATCGACTCTCTAACTACGAAAAACGCGTAACATGCATTTCTCGCACTTTGTCGACATTATAACAGTATCTTCTCAGCAGACTCGGTTATTAACTTCATCTTTCGACGTTTCACGTCTTTATCACAAAAAAGCTGATCGATTCACACGCCTTTTTCATAAAACAAGAGCCGCATGCGGCCCTAAATCGCTCACCTGGTACCCATGATTACGGTCATGTAAATGGACCAGTAATTATTACGTTTTCACTTATTCACCCCACCCACTGGTGGCCATGTTGTTTGAGCTAGTAAGATTATTTGTAGAAAACTGGCAAAGGGTCACCCATGAATCATTATTTGTGTAAAATTATTCTTAAATCAGACCAATAGTTTCAGAGAAATTGTTTTTGAAAGTTTTTCTATACAGAAATATAAGGAAAACTTGCCCCACCAACTGGCGGCCATGCTTTTTAAGATAACAAAATGATTTTAAGAAATCTGGTAGAGGGTCATCAATTTACCATTTGTGTAAAATTATTTTGAATTTGCAACAGTAGTTTCAGAGAAGAAGATTTTTAAAGTTTTACTATACAGTTACATAAGGAAAACGTGCCCTACCCACTGGCAGCCATGTTTTTTTTAAGATAACAAAATGATTTTTAGAAATCTGGTAGAGTGTCATCAATTGACCATTTGTGTAAAATTATTTTGAATTTGCACCAGTAGATCTAGTTTCAGAGAAGAAGATTTTTAAAGTTTTTACTATACAGTAACATAAGGAAAATATGCCCCACCCACTGGAGGCTATGTTTTTTTTAGATATCAAAATAATTTTAAGAAATCTGGAAGAGGGTCACCCATGGTTCATTTGCATAAAATTACTGACAAATCGGACCAGTAGTTTTTGAAAAGAAGATTTTTAAAGTTTTCTATATATCAATATAAGGAAAATCTGCCCCACCCACTAGCGGCCATGTTTTTTAAGATAGGAAAATTATTTTAAGAAATCTGATAGAGGGTCACCAATGGCACATTTGGGTAAAATTATTTACAATTCGGACCTGTAGTTTTTGACGAGAAGATTTTTAAAGTTTTTTCAATTGGTTGCCATGGCAACCACAATTTCAATTGGATGACCTATATTTGAAGAAATCTGAGAGAGTACCTTACAAGGAACAATCCTATGAAGTTTTGATGAAATTGGCACAGTGGTTTTCAAGAAGAAGATCTTTGAAGAAAAAGTTTGACGACGGACGACGGACACAGGGCTATCAAAATAGCTCACCTTGGCACTTCGTGCCCGAGGTGAGCTAAAAAAAAAAAAGCTGACCAGGTCTGGGCGAACAGTGACTCAGTGAGTAGAGATATTTCCTTAGACCTTTGTTTGTAAGAATTATTGATATTTCAAATACACGTTCTTTTCGGGTTCTTACCAAAGTAAATTATCACGATATGTCGTAGATTCAGGAATATGTGCACTGTGCCGGTCACTTTATCCTGACACCGACGAAACCAGTTGTTACTATATGCTACATGTAACCCAAAACCCTGAGCGAGGAGGGAACTTCATTAAAAACTACTAATTTTTAAGTCTTTGGTTTGCCCCGGCCTGGTATTGAACCCGCAACCTCCTGCACTAGAACGGGACGCTCTACCACTGAGCTATGTACACAGACCGTGTCAGTGTTGATCATCTAAAATAGAAGTACTCTTATTTAATATTTCGGCAGTCTTTACCTTGTGAAATGGTAACACAGCTGTTAAGCCACCTCAACATCTCTGGTCCATGGATCTTTAAATAAGATGTTTCAACAGTGTTGTAACTATTCTATTGGTTGACTCATGGAATCTGAAATAGAGACATATGCTTTGATAAAATTAAAGTGTATCTAGATCTAAATTTGAGTTGTGAGAAGATAGATAAAATCACATCTAATTTCTAAATAACTTGTTTACCACACATTAAACTCTAATTAACTTGTTTAAACTAAAAGAATGTATTTTAATCTAAGAAAAACAATCAAATACGGGACAACTTAATTACAAAATGTTAATGTTGAAACGATTTTCTCTAACTATACACTGCAATCACTATTCTATAGTGTGTAGGCCGAATTAAACCAGTTACGATTTGACTTGGGACGAATTGAACCGCTACGTTTTCAGCATAGGAGATTGTATTCACCTGAATCTGCCTATCAATTGCATTTCAAATGATGGAATTAGGTAAATAAATATTTGCAGCTTCGACTTGAACACCTATCTACTGAAACAAATCTAAATACATGTAAATATCTGCATTAAATCTTACAATTATCCTAGTAGGATCAACTGACAAAAACAAACACCCAGGCAGCGTTCGATAACATCTGAATTATAATTTATACACGAACATACAAGTTTAAATACACAATTTACCTTTAATCACAACACACATTGTCCGCGACAGCGTGTATGAGCCATACAAGGTGTGATTTCTTGGTAAAAACACAGGGACATTCAATGTATCGTCGTTACAAATTATGGCTCTTCATTTCAAATTTCGAGACCAACAGCTAGCGCATGCGCGGAACGGAGCGCTCGGAGAAACTTCGACCCCATTGAGTTTCGGCCTTTCACGTAAATAAGGTGTTATTCTTTCTGCTAGAAACAGAGAATAAACGTGAATTATCTCTGAAATGATATTATGTGCATATGAAAACTACGGAAAACGTTGAAGAGAATTTAAAATTGTTCTTTCCTTAAAGTTAAATGGCTATTTCTTAAAATAATTTTCGAAGATTAAAAAAAAAAACAGCAGTGGGTGGGGCACTCGTATTTCCTTTATTTGGCTATAATATAGTGGAAACTTTAAAATTCTCATTTTCTGAAACCACTGACTCAATTTAAAATTAATTTCATACAAATGGGTGAATCTGTATCAGATTTCTTCAAATATAGGTCTATCAGTTGAAACTGTGGTTGCCATGGCAACCAAATGAAACAACTTTAAAAATCTTGCCTAAATGAAACTGCAGTTCTGAATTGAAAGTAAATTCACACAACTGATTCCGAGAGAGAGAGAGAGAGAGAGGGGGGGGGGGGGGTTATTGTCTTTAAGATATTTACTCCAGTTTAACTGATGCTAGTGGAATAAAATTTCATATATGGAAATCGCTAGCTTGGAGAGATTAAGTGCAGGGTCCATAACTCTGACTAGACATTAATATTTTCGGAGTTATTCCCCTTTGTTATATTTGACCAAAAGACCTTCCTCATTTGTACATATATGACTTCTTTGTTTTATGGCGATAATTTTGAATCCATGAACACCCTGATTTTATTAAATAATTAAAAAGATACAATTTTTTGAAACTTTTTTCACGTTTTGGACTTAAACATTTTTTCAAAATTCACAGTCCAAAATTCCGCCTTGTTGCAATAGTCTAAGTATGAAATTCCGCCTCATTCAGGCAGAATTTTAACTAAGTCCGAAATTCCGCCTTATTGAAATAGTCTAAGTCAAAAATTCCGCCTCAACTCCAATGTTTTCTCATTTTCCGCCTCGAGATGCTAGTCTAAGTGAGAAATTCCGCCTCTGAAAAATGTCAAAGTACAAAATTCCGCCTGGATTTTAAATTCCGCCCGGAATCTTCTCAAAATTCCGCCCGTAAAACTGACCGACTTGAGGCGGAATTTAGGTTTCCGCCCCAAGTCCGCCCGGAATCGGCCATTTCCGCCCCAATTCCGCCTCATTTCCGGGCGGATTCCGCCTGGATTTTTCGTACGGGCAGGGAAATTTTCAAACGTTTTCTTCTCTGAAACCAATGTGGCCAGAGCTTTGATATTTGGCATGGAGACACTTCTAGATGTCCTTTACCAAAATTGTTCAAATGGTTGTGGTCGGTTGCATAACTAGGTCACAGGAGCTAAAAATAGATTTTTTCAATGAAAACTTAAAAAATCTTCTTGTCTGAAACTACAAGGGCCAGAGCTTAGATATTTGGCACATAGAATCGCCTACAGGTCCTCTATCAAGTTTGTTCAAATTATGCCCCTGGGGTCAAAATTGGCCCGGCCCCGGGGGTCACGGTTTTACATAGAGTTATATAGTGAAATTTTCATACGTCTTCTTCTTTGAAACTAATATGGCCAGAGCTTTGATATTTGGCATAGTGACACTTCTAGATGTCCAATATACCGTAATTGTACAAATGGTTCTGGTCTGTTGCATAACTAGGTCACAGGAGCTAAAAATAGATTTTTTACAATGAAAACTTAAAAAATCTTCTTGTCTAAAACTACAAGGGCCAGAGCTTAGATATATGGCACATATCATCGCCTACAGGTCCTCTATAAAGTTTGTTCAAATTATGACCCTAGGGTCAAAATTGGCTCCGCCCCGGGGGTCACTGTTTTACATAGAGTTATATAGAGAAAATTTAAAACGTCTTCTTCTCTGACTCTAATATGGCCAGAGCTTTTATATTCTGTATGGTGACACTTTTAAATATACTCATACTTTACATATTTTGTTCAAATTGTTCCGGTCTGTTGCATATCTAGGTCAGTCCTGGACATAAATCAATATCTCCATTTTTCCAATTATTCTCAGGTGAGCGAATATGCCCCATGGGGCTCTTGTCTTTAAATTGATATAGGGAAAATAAAGTGACACTGAAATTGTACCTAACATTAGGTTTTTCCATTCCTGATCAATAAGGGAATATCACATTACTCCATGAGTACACCTTTAATTTATTCTTCTACTGAAGATCTGGGTCTACACTATTTGTCATTCTTGGGCAATGTTTTTGGTACAAACCCTCAAGTTCAGTTGAAGATTCAGCATGGTAATAGTTAACTCATTACCACATAGTTTGTTTCTAGTTTAGACAACAGATGAGCACCTAAAGCAGGTGTAAAGTAATGCTGAATGTTTTTTCTTCAGGTTGGTTAAAGCTACTATCATCTAGAATATAGGAGATACTTCTTGTGGTGTATATTCATGACTGTATGAAGTTGAACTATTTTCTTCAGTGGAGGTATGAATTGAAGGTGTTTATATGAAATGATTGGTTAAGTGCCTGTTGATTCTGGTCTTCACTGTATGGAAATGTCTTTTAGCTTGTAAACTATTTTCATAATTAAACAGTTGTACTTGGGCCCATTTCGTATGACAAAGGTTGTCGTAAGTCAGATTATAAAAGTCTCAATTGTTATTATCCATCTAATCTCCTCTTGTGACGTCTCTTTGGAATCGTCTTGAGAAGAAGATTCCAAAGAGATGTCGACAGGATTAGATAGAGAAATCATGAATAAAATGTATTTTAAAATGTTGACCTACAACCAATTAAGTTGTACAAAGTTTTATGAAATGGGTGCCAGGTGTTTAGTATTAACCATTGTGTTATCATGGTTACATTACATTTCAGGCCTGGGTGATCAGCACAGTACTGTTTCCAGGGCAACTACAGTACCAGGGTCTTCAGTACTCTGACTGGTCAGAGATATTAGGATGGTGTCTGTCAGTCATGCCCTTACTGTGTATACCAGTGTGCGGCCTACACAAGGTCCTGCACAGACATGGCACACTCAAACAGGTACATGTACTGCCAAATACTCAAACAGGTTCTGTCAAATGTAACACTGTTACAGATACTTCAAATGTAACACTCAAACAGGAACTGTTACATGCAACACTCAAACAGGTACTGTCACAATAATCCCCCTCAAACAGGTACTCTCAAATGTTGCACTTCTCTAATGTTGGTATAACTTGTGGCCCAACCCGTTTGCAATAAATTATAGTCTTTTGATAATTTGTATACATATATGTTGTAAAATTGTGTACATGTTAGTCGATATATGTATATGATATCTGATATATGCAATAAAAATATGATTAAAACACTCAAACAGGAACTGTTACATGCAACACTCGAACAGGTACTGTCACAATAATCCCTCAAACAGGTACTCTCAAATGTTACACTCAAACAGGTCATATGTAACAATGACAATAGTTTATTTGCAATATAAGGCCTCACACTCAAATAGGAACTGTTATATGGCACACTCAAACAGGTACTGTCACAATAATCACTCAAATGTTACAGTCACACAGGTATTTTAATATTTTTGCAGTTAACCCATTATTGCTTAACCAATTACGCCATAAATATGCCTTTTTACACCTTCAATTTATTCCTCATCTGAAGAAAATAGTTCTTAATTTATACAGTCATGAATATGTTTCATAAGAAATAATTTCTATATTCTAGAAACTAGTAGCTTAAAGCAGGTTGAAAGGAAAGCAGAATGCGCCTTAAGGCGCATTCTGCTTTACTTTTAACCTGCTTTAACCCTTAGCCTGCCAGTCACGACTATAGCTCCATATGCAAACAGCTTGGATCTGGATGAGAATCCGAGTAACTCGGCGTCTCATCCGGATCCAAGCTGTTTGACACTCGGACAACATTTTCAGCAATTTTGAGCAACTTTGAAGCACTTTGAAACTTGAAGCAGACGAGAAATATAGCAGACGACAATTTATTTGGCGGGCTAAGGGTTAAGTGGTAAACTTTATTCAATACTTGAAACAAACTATGGGGTTATGGGTTAAATATGCCTTTTACACCTATAATTTATTTCACCACTGAAGATAATAGTTTAAAGAACATGTACTATACGAAATATTTTCTATACACTAGCTGTTGGTGTCTTAAAGTGGGCTGAGAGAAAAGCAGAATACATTTTAAGACTTTACTTTCAAAAAGGAGCCCTCTGATCAGGGTGTACACTGTTTGCATAAAATAAGGGTTCTCTTTATAGAAACATATTATGCTGTTTGTAAATGACGAGTATACTCATCACTAGGGTTGTCAGTACCCGGTATGTCAATTGTTTTTCTACTGATTCCTGTTCTCCATACAGAGATGTCAGGGCCTACTGAAGACCCCACAGTACTGGGGAGCTGGTCTACACCATAGTCGTGATGATGACTTTACACCACCAGACTATGTGATCTGTCAGCCCGACAACCATAGACCAATGCACGGACTCGCCATGCTAACAGCCAATCTGTATGTGCCCCACCTGACAACTCTCGCTACGGAGGAGGTAGGTGACACTAGGGAAACAAGTGGTTCACCTACAGGTCAACTATAGTTAACCCATCACTTCACCCATTACCCCATAATACACATTTTTATGCCCCCAGCATCGACAGATGCAGGGCATATAGTAATCGTCCTGTCCGTCCGTGTGTGCGTCCGTCCGTCCGTCCATAACAAGGTTAAGTAGATTTTACCGTTTCGTCTAGCATCAACACCGCTTACCCAAATGCTTAGATACTTATACAGTAGTTGCCTTGGACCATTCCCTATCCACCAATATCGCCAAACTTTGATTTTGACCTTGACCTTGACCTAATTTGGACTTAGAAAATTTTAAATAAGCTATTTCTTGGTTAACTAGATTTTACCGTTTCGTCTAGCATCAACACAACTGACTACAATGCTTTGATACTTATACAGTTGTTGCCTTGGACCATTACCAACTCACCAATAATATCCAAGCTCAGTTTGACCCTGACCTTGACCTAATTTGGACTTAGAAAATATTCAGAATATATTGTCAAGGATGCCACTGGGGGCATATGCGTTTATTGAACGTGCAGTCTTGTTATGTTTTTAATTCATTCCTCCACCATACAAAATAATTACACTTTATACAGTCATAAATATATGTATCATAAAAAATATTTTCTGTATCTATGCAGATGGTAGCTTAAAGAAGGCTGAAATTAAGCAGAATGCACCTTAAGGCGTATTCTGCTTTACTTTCAGCCTGCTTTAAGTGGTCACTTGTCTTCAATACTAAAACAGGCTTTGGTGTAATGGGTTAATAGCCTATTGCTAATTTCAAGGACAGGTGATCACTTAAAGCAGGCAGAAAGTAAAGCAGCATTCTGCTTTGCTTTCAGTCTGTTTTAAGCAGTGGAAGAATAAATTAAATGTATTAAAATGCATACCTATGGAGTAATGGTTAAACCAGGTTGACAGGAAATCAGAATGTGCTTTAGGATTCATTCTACTTTGCTTTTCAGCCTACTTTAGGGACCATCTGCTCTATAGAAGATATTTATTGTGATGTTAATTAATGTGTCCAGACCATCATCTCTGTTAAGTGTTGGATGCCGCTGTTCTCTTTTGACTTTTCTTTTTATCAGCCCACTTTCAGCTGTTTAAACCTTGACTTAAGGATGTCGGCCTGTCTATTTGAGCATTATGAAATTTCCGAAAAATTTTACGAACTCTTTTTCCGAAAATTTTAAGAACTCATTTTTGGTGAATGCATACAGTCATAAAATACTATTTTCCCGGGAAAAAATTGGATTTTCGTTCCGGAAGGGACTTTTTAAGTTTTATGTCCTATTCATAGTTAACAGCATACACTGTTTTCATAGGTAGGTTGCATTTTGTTACATCCGATTTCATTTCAATTTCTCAATATAAGCATGAAATTTTCATGGTAGTACAGTTTTAGTATAAATTATAGATAATTCAATAGATCAAATGATATTTTTTAAAAAAAAATATTTTGGTGAAAATACACCAAAAAGTGAAAAAATGAGAAAAAATGGATTTTTAGCTCGCCTATTCGGAGAATGGGGGGGCTTATGGAATCACCCCTGCGTCGGCATTGGTTTTTCATGGTTAAAGTTTTGGGGTAAGTGTTGTAATGCACTAATACATCATGAAATATTTGCATTAGGAAGCTGATATTTGGATTGGAGGTGCCCAGTGGGTTGAACATTGATGTTGTGTAGTTAAAATTTAAAAAAAAGTTTAAATTTAGTCAAAATTTCACCTTTTGTGGACTTAGGTTTTTTGGCTGATTTCTCATGGTTAAAGTTTTGGGGTATGTGTTGTAATGCACTAATACTACATGAAATATTTATAACAGGAAGCTGATATTTGGAATGGAGGTGCCCTGTGGGTTGAACATTGATGGTGCATAGTTTAAATTTGAAAAAAGTTTAAATTTAGTCAAAATTACACCTTTTGTGGACTTAGCTTTTTCGGCTGATTTCTCATGGTTAAAGTTTTGGGGTAAGTGTTGTGATGCACTAATACTACATGAAATATTTGTATTAAGAAGCTGATATTTGGATTGGAGGTGCCCTGTGGGTTGAACATTGATGTTGCGTTAAAATTTAAAAAAAAGTTTAAATTTAGTCAAAATTACACCTTTTGTGGACTTAGGTTTTTCGGCTGATTTCTCATGGTTAAAGTTTTGGGGTAAGTGTTGTGATGCTCTAATACTACATGAAATATTTGTATCAAGAAGCTGATATTTGGAATGGAGGTGCCCTGTGGGTTGAACATTGATGTTGCGTTGTTAAAATTTAAAAAAAAGTTTAAATTTAGTCAAAATTTCACCTGTTGAGGTCACAGAGTTTTTGGACTGAAATGTCAAAGTTAGTTATGGAGTAAGTGTTGGAATACACTTATACTACATGATATATTTGCATTAGGAAGTTGATATTTTGAATGGAGGTTTCCTGTGGCTTGAATATGAATCTACTGATACACTTTTCTATTGATAGTTACCTATTTAAGAAAGGTTTCATTAGGCAAGCTTTGCTGTTCTCCGACAGCTCTTGTTTTAATAAAATGATCTATATCTTTTTTAGTTCACCTGGCACGAAGTGCCAAGGTGAGCTTTTAGGATCGCTGGATGTCTGTCATCCGTCGTCTGTCCGTCCGTCCGTCCGTCTGTCTGTCTGTCTGTCTGTCCGTTCACAATTGGTTCGTTAACAATCTAGCGGCTACAATGATGACAATGTTTCTCTTGATGAAATCTAGGTCAAGTTCGAATGTGGGTCAAGTAGGGTCAAAAACTAGGTCACTAGGTCAAATCATAGAAAAATCTTGTTAACACTCTAGAGGCTACAAATCTTATTGGATCTTAATGAAACTAAGTCAAAATGTTTGCCTCATTCATATCTAGGTCAAGTTTGAATATAGGTCACGCTCATAGATTCTGATTTCAGTTATCAGATTTCGATCAATATTCGTGGAATCCATCTTGCGCACACTTTGTTCATTTTCAATCTCTCTTTCAAAATCACATCCACAGTAGTTGTACCAACACCAATCTGTTTAGATAAGTCTCTCACGCTTACTCTGCGATACTCATCGATTATCGCACCCACAGAATCGACAAATCCTTCGTTGATGACACCCGGGCACGCACATCTTTCATCATCATTCTTCGTTGAACTCCGCCCGTCGCTAAACCTTTTATGCCACTTATAAACTAAAGAACGACACACGGATGGCTTCCCTGTAGCTTCCGACAACATTTTATCCTATCCACTGGGAATTTTCAAAGGATAGCTCATAACTTTATAATTTAACGTCAAATTCAGTCATTTTCGCCAGAGACAATTTCAGAATGCTTCAGAATTAAGGCGTGTAAAATTTGAACGGTTTTGACGTTAACGTCCAAACTTTCCGTAAATAACGTGGAAGTCATCCTTATTCGGGGAATGTGTTTGAATAGAATCGGTTTGGTTTGCATCTATTTATGAACTACAGACGGCACTTTGAAGCATCAATTAAATTGGGTATTTTGGCGTGCCCCGGGTCCCGCTTTCCTTGTTAGAAGAATAATTCATGCTTTTCTTATTTTCCACGCAAAACCAACGTATTTTCTACAAATAATGCCTAAACTATAACTTCAAACGATAGACATAACAAAACTTTTAACCGTGCGTTACTTTAATAAATATAGACATTGTCTACAAACTTTACGGACACACCTCCTATATGTAGTAGAGACATGCTATTGTGCTTATACGGAAAAATGTATGTAAGCTGCCATCTTTCTTTCAGATAATCAGGTAACTTTCTTGTTAGTGGTCGTTTTAGAAAGGTTTTACTGTAATTGATGGAGTTGAATACTGGTGGAAAAGAAGTTTGTAAAACTACAGTAAAACCTCGCTATTATGATGACCGCTAAAAAGAAAGATATTCCATTGTATGAAAGACAAGTGACAGTTTAATGCATGGTGAATGTAAAACAGATAGCTCATATAGTTTTACAGATAGTTTTACTCTGACCTTGCACAAAGCAGCTACCTGCAAAGTAGTGGATGTAATAGAGGTTCTACTGTGTTAGGAATAGTTAAAGGGGTAAACAAGGTTTCACTATTTGTTCACATGCAGTCATTTGATATGAATGCCCCCAGCATCTATAGACGAGGGAGGTATATAGCAATTGTCTGTCTGTCTGTGTGTTTAACCAGATTTTCCTATTTCTTCTAGCATCAATACTGCCTACTAGAATACCTGGATACTAATGCAGTTGTTGCCTTTGACCATTCATAATCAACCCATATCACCCAACCTTGGTTTGACTTTGACCTTGACATATTTGGGATTTAGAATTTATTTTAGAATAAATTGGTAAGGCTGTCACCTGTGGCATCAGCCTATATTGAATGTGGTCTTGTTTAAATGTATGGTATCATCATGGCCCCATAAAGAAGCACTTTGTGTGTGTGTGTGTATGTATATAAAGAGTAAAGTTCATTGCAATGTTGGTTAATCTTTTATCCTGCCAGTAAAGTGACTGCTTGAAAAACATCATCCATAACAAAACATTCAATTTTTATTCAGTGCATTTGTAGGGTGATGAAATAATGGTACAAAATGGGTGACAGAAAGTTTGGCCCCAGATTAGACAAGGAGTTGCTCAGCAATAGTCTGGAGTCAGACTGACATATGTAGCATGATATGGTTTCAGGGTATGGGGTTAATCTCATTTATACATGATAGGGTACATTGAACCATATATACCAGGCTGAATATTGAACTCTATCAATGCTAAGTTGTTCTTTCGTCAGCTACAGTAACTGTTGTTGTATGCTACTGTTCTTAAATTAGAAATATCTTAAATTTCTTAAATTATAAGGGCCATAATGTCAAACAGTTTGGATCCAGATGAGATGCTGCATAACGCAGCATCTCATCTGGATCCAAACTGTTTGCAAAGGTACTGCAGGTTTTGCAAATAGCATGCAAAAAGTTGATGTTGATTTATTACCAGTTGTGATGAAATTTTAATCAATTAAGTCAGTAGAGTGAAATGTGAATATTGATTATCTGTAAGTGTCTGGTAGGAAGTGTCTTATAGTGCTGCAAAGGATATAAACATTACAAACAGTGTTGACCCTGATTTAATTCATCTGAAAATTGAGCAGTAAGGGGTAGGGCATGATTTTATTTTTTGGATGAACATTTGTTTATTCTTGTCATCACTGTAAGTTTCTATGTCAAAAGATTGAAACACTAAAGAGGAGAACAAAATTGACCTGGCTAAAGTTTTGTTGAGAGGCATGGAGCATGATGCCACTTGCATCTTGGCAAAAATTTAGCCAGGTCATTTTTAGCTCACCTGGCACGAAGTGCCAAGGTGATCTTTTAGGATCGCCGGATGTCTGTTGTTTGTCCATTCACAATTGGTTCATTAACACCCCAGCGGCTACAAATTTCATTCAATTTTCATAAAACTTGATGACATTGTTTGTCTTGAAGAAATCTAGGTCAAGTTTGAATGTGGGTCATGTGGGGTCAAAACCTAGGTCACTAGGTCAAATCATAGTAAAACCTTGTTAACACTCTAGAGGCTACAAATCTCATTGAGGTTTAATGCAACTTGGTCAGAATGTTTGCCTAATTGATATCTAGGTCAAATTCGAATATAGGTCATGCCCGGTCAAAAACTAGGTCACTAGGTCAAATCATAGTAAAACCTTGTTAACACTTTAGAGGCTACAAAACTCATTGAGGTTTAATGAAACTTGGTCAGAATTATTGCCTAATTGATATCTAGGTCAGATTTGAATAAAGGTCATGCCCGGTCAAAAACTAGGTCACTAGGTCAAATCATAGTAAAACCTTGTTAACACTCTAGAGGCTACAAATCTCATTAGGGTTTAATGCAACTTGGTCAGAATGTTTGCCTAATTGATATCTAGGTCAAATTCGAATATAGGTCATGCCCGGTCAAAAACTAGGTCACTAGGTCAAATCATAGTAAAACCTTGTTAACACTCTACAGGCTACAAATCTCATTGAGGTTTAATGCAACTTGATCAGAATGATTGCCTAATTGATATCTAGGTCAGATTCGAATATAGGTCATGCCCGGTCAAAAACTAGGTCACTAGGTCAAATAATAGAAAAACCTTGTTTACACTCTAGTGGCTACAAATCTCATTGGATTTTAATGCAACTTGGTCAGAATGTTTGCCGAATTAATATCTAGATCAAGTTCGAATATGGGTCATGTCTAGCCAAAAACTAGGTCACTAGTTCAAATCTGAGACAAACATTGTTAACCCTCTAGAGGCTACAAATCTCATTGAATCTGAATGAAATATTGCCAAGATGTTTGCCTACATCAAATCTAGGTCAAAATCAAATGTGGATTGTGTCAGGTCAGAAACTAGGTAAATCATAGAAAAATCTTGTAAATACTCTTAAGGTTGATTTTGAGTCATGTCCAGTCGTAATCTAGGTCACTGTAGGTCAAATTTTACATGTGTACCAGGTGAGCGATTTTGGGCCATGGTGGCCCTTGTTTACTTTTTAACCGTTTCCCACATAGAAGTGCCTTTAAGCTCATTTCATTTATTCTTTTTGATGAAGAAAATAGTTCCAATTTAGAAATAATAACTAAAGAAATATTTTCTTTGTCCTAGCAAATGGTAGTTTAAAGCATGCTGAATATAAAGCAGAATGTGCCCATTATACTTTATTTTCAGCCTGCTTTAAGTGCTCACATGTCTTCAAATCTAGAAACAGCTATGAGGTACAGAGTTAAAGTAAATTTTTCATTTAAACCATTGTCATCTGCTACTGTTCTACAAATAGAGTTTTCAAAATGTTCTACTCAAAATAGCATCAAAGTATCAAACAGTTTGGAACTTGATAAGATGACACAAACATAACATGGCACCTTATCTGGCTCCCAACTGTTTGCAAATGTTTCATGGTTACCTGTCTAAAGAGACCTTGATGCTAGGTTATTGAAATGTTAATGAATACAGTCTTCACAGTATGAACTGTTCATGCTGAAGTGCACACATATTCCCATGAGGTTGAGGAAGCTGTTATTAGATTGGTGGTCTGTAGCAGCTACTAAGAGTACAACCAATTAGCTATATCTTTATCATGCTTAATGCAGAACAAAAATAAAGCTAAAAGCTGCTGTAGGAAATGTTTGCTGTACTTTTGTTGTGCATAAAGCAAGAGATGAACATGATTGTTTAATAAGTTTCTGCTGAAAACAAGTTTTCCTGCTGACATAGACTGCTCCAAAAAGCTTTCAACAGTTTGATGGATATAAATGACGAGCAAATTGACATCATAAGACACAAGGTATGCTACAAGTTGAAGTTAAATAATTCTTGTAAATCATGATTTTATTCTGGTCCCATGATAAACTGCCCAACCTGTATTCAGGGACATCCTATTTAGGAAGTGTGGAGGTTAGGTTAGGTGAGTTGGGTTTTACAATACTGCTGCACTGAATAGGGCATATAGCACTGATGAATGATGAGATGATGATGAGGAGGAAAGATTTCAGTCAGAGGATTGTGGCTAATCTCATTCGCTGCGAAGCAGTGCATCATAACAAAATTACCAACCTGCTTTCCTTTAAGTTCTTTGTAGCAAAAAATAATCTCTGTCAAGTAAATAAAAAAACATCCATGATGACAATTAAGCACCAGAACAGCGGCAAAGTAGGAAGGTTTCTTTGGAGCTTGTCTGGAGGTTTGACATATAATATGGAGATACTTATACAAAGGAATGTATCAAGGTATAGACAGATGCTTATAAATGTGATGGAATACTTCAATACAGTAAGATACTTATAAATATGATGGAATGGCTAAAATCACAGTAATAGCTCTGTCACACTACAAACTTTTAGCTAGCGTATGCCAAACATATAAGAAATGTATCCAAATTGTCTTAAACGTAGACATACACTAACCTATAAATGGTTTTCGAAGTTTGGACGCATACATAAGGTATTCATAAAGAGCTTGAACGTATTCATAGCGTATTAGTTAAGTACCAAGAATGAATCAATAACTTACAGATAATGTATACCAACGAATAGACGCAAATATGCAGACATATTTGACTTGTTCTAAACGACCACAGAACTTACTCGACTTGTTTCTAAAGTAACAATTTAAGTATAATGGCGTATTGGCAGCATGTTTAGGGAATTGGTTTATAAATGGGGATCACACTAGGAACTTGTCAGAGAGATGGAGGATCCGGCAAGGCTGAGAAGACAGTACAGTTTTGTATGTTTTATGACGCAGTCACACACACTACAACGGTTTTCAGACTGTACGTCGACGTATTTAAGAAATTTATTTAAATTCTATGTAATGTCGGCATACGCTGATCTATAAATGATTTTTTCCAAGTTTGGGAGCATTTATGGTAGAAGTCCGGCAGAAACCGGAAAAAGGCATATCTAACCAACTTATAACTTATAATGTATACCAAGACCCTGTTAACGAATACAAAACTTGGCTTATTCATTAGTAGTATATATGAACGATTGCATAACTTATCTACAACGTATGAAGGGTATACGGAATGTATGAACCATATGCAGGCCACTGTGATGTTGAGATTTTTTTAGTTAAAAGTAGGGCAGCAAATGGATATGGCACTATATACTAAGTTTGAGTTCAAAGTAGATATAGCAGCAAATGGATATGGCACTATATACTAAGTTTGAGTTAAAAGTAGATATGGCAGCAAATGGATATGGCACTATATACTAAGTTTGAGTTAAAAGTAGAAAGGGCAGCAAATGGATATGGCACTATATACTTAGTTTGAGTTAAAAGTAGATAGGGCAGCAAATGGATATGGCACTATATACTTAGTTTGAGTTAAAAGTAGATAGGGCAGCAAATGGATATGGCACTATATACTTAGTTTTGAGTTAAAAGTAGAAAGGGCAGCAAATGGATATGGCACTATATACTTAGTTTGAGTTATAAGTAGAAAGGGCAGCAAATGGATATGGCACTATATACTTAATTTGAGTTAAAAGTAGAAAGGGCAGCAAATGGATACGGCACTATATACTAAGTTTGAGTTATAAGTAGATATGGCAGCAAACGGATATGGCACTATATACTAAGTTTGAGTTAAAAGTAGATATGGCAGCAAATGGATATGGCACTATATACTTAGTTTGAGTTAAAAGTAGATAGGGCAGCAAATGGATATGGCACTATATACTAAGTTTGAGTTAAAAGTAGATATGGCAGCAAATGGATATGGCACTATATACTAAGATTGAGTTAAAAGTAGATATGGCAGCAAATGGATATGGCACTATACACTTAGTTTGAGTTAAAAGTAGATAGGGCAGCAAATGGATACAGCACTATATACTAAGTTTGAGTTAAAAGTAGATAGGGCAGCAAATGGATATGGCACTTAATAATATACTTAGTTTTGAGTTAAAAGTAGATAGGGCAGCAAATGGATATGGCACTATATACTAAGTTTGAGTTAAAAGTAGATATGGCAGCAAATGGATATGGCACTATATACTTAGTTTGAGTTAAAAGTAGACAGGGCAGCAAATGGATATGGCACTATATACTAAGTTTGAGTTAAAAGTAGATAGGGCAGCAAATGGATATACGGCACTATATACTAAGTTTGAGTTATAAGTAGAAAGGGCAGCAAATGGAAATGGCACTATATAATAAGTTTGAGTTAAAAGTAGAAAGGGCAGCAAATGGATAAGGCACTATATACTAAGTTTGAGTTAAAAGTAGAAAGGGCAGCAAATGGATACGGTACTATATACTATGTTTGAGTTAAAAGTAGATAGGGCAGCAAATGGATACAGCACTATATACTAAGTTTGAGTTATAAGTAGATAGGGCAGCAAATGAATATGGCACTATAAACTAAGTTTGAGTTAAAAGTAGAACGGGCAGCAAATGGATACGGCACTATATACTAAGTTTGAGTTAAAAGTAGACAGGGCAGCAAATGGATACGGCACTATATACTAAGTTTGAGTTAAAAGTAGACATGGCAGCAAATGGATATGGCACTATATACTAAGTTTGAGTTAAAAGTAGAAAGGGCAGCAAATGGAAATGGCACTATATACTTAGTTTGAGTTAAAAGTAGAAAGGGCAGCAAATGGATATGGCACTATATACTTAGTTTGAGTTAAAAGTAGAAAGGGCAGCAAATGGATACGTCACTATATACTAAGTTTGAGTTAAAAGTAGAAAGGGCAGCAAATGGATATGGCACTATATACTTAGTTTGAGTTAAAAGTAGAAAGGGCAGCAAATAAATACGGCACTATATACTAAGTTTGAGTTAAAAGAAGATATGGCAGCAAATGGATATGGCACTATATACTAAGTTTGAGTTAAATGTAGATAGGGCAGCAAATGGATATGGTACTATATACTAAGTTTGAGTTATAAGAAGATAGGTCAGCAAATGGATATGGCACTATATACTAAGTTTGAGTTTAAAGTAGATAGAGCAGCAAATGGATATGGCACTATATACTTAGTTTGAGTTAAAAGTAGAAAGGGCAGCAAATGGATATGGCACTATATACTAAGTTTGAGTTAAAAGTAGAAAGGGCAGCAAATGGATATGGCACTATATACTTAGTTTGAGTTAAAAGTAGAAAGGGCAGCAAATGGATATGGCACTATATACTTAGTTTGAGTTAAAAGTAGATAGGTCAGCAAATGGATATGGCACTATATACTTAGTTTGAGTTAAAAGTAGAAAGGGCAGCAAATGGATATGGCACTATATACTAAGTTTGAGTTAAAAGTAGATAGAGCAGCAAATGGATATGGCACTATATACTAAGTTTGAGTTAAAAGTAGATAGAGCAGCAAATGGATATGGCACTATATACTAAGTTTGAGTTAAAAGTAGATAGAGCAGCAAATGGATATGGCACTATATACTAAGTTTGAGTTAAAATTGCTTTATTGATAAAGCTGTATTACAGTTTTTGTGAATTAGACAAACTATTTCAAACATCGTACAAGCCTTATTATTTTGTACATGATTGCAGATTATTTTCACTCACATTTTAAAAATAAGTTGAAATTCTCGAAGGGTAAACAGAATTGTCAGTATGTGTGTGCAGCAGTGTGACGGCATAGGATTTAGCAGATAATTACCTGCAATGTTCAGAAAGGGAGCATCTGATTTCTGTTCATTTTTGATGATTTATATTATGACAGCATGAGACTATTTTGCATTAATAACACACTTAACCCTTTACTTGAAAGCCTGGTTTTAGTTTTGAAGATAGATGACCACTTAAAGCAGGTTGAAAGTAAAGCAGAATGCTCCTGAAGGATCATTCTGCTTTACTTTCAGCTTGCTTTAAGCTACTACCTAGCTACCATTTGCTAGGATATTGAAAAAATTTCTTACAGTGAATAATTATTCATGACTGTATAAAGGGAAATTATTTTCTTTCAGTGGGGGATTAAATTAACAGGCCTATGGAGTAAAGGGTTTATGTAAATGTGAATAAGATACAGCAAATTTCTGCATACTGTGTAGACCCAGATAAGTATGTGTTACAGAGAGAGAGATTCTGACTACATGTGTATTTGTCACAGAACATGGCTTTTGTACAAATCCACAATGAAGAGAAGAAAATTGATACAGTAAAATCTCTCTATAACAACCACTTAAACGAAAGCTTTTTGATTTTTTAAAAGACAGGGGACAGCTTTAAGCAAAGTGAAACAGAAAGATCTTTAAGGATTTCACTGCCACCTTGCTTCAAGTAGTTTACCTGCCTTAAAAACCTAATAATTAACACAATGTAGTGGCCGTAATAAAGAGGTTTTACTGTATCAGCTGAAAATAATTGATTCAGCAGTGAAAAGGTTGTTTTCATACTTTGAGGACTAAGTAAAAGTGTCATCTGCAACAATCAGAACTTTCTAAAACTTCCCTTCAAACTAGGCTCAGAATGATACTGGGTTTGCATCCTGATGAGATGCCTCTTTATGCCATGTCTCTTTATGCCATGTCTCATCAGGAATTAGTTTGTTTGCCAAGGTAATCATGATTTCGCAGTTATAGTGCAAAGAGTTAAATTGAAATCCTGGTGCATTTTAAATTAAAAAACGATCAATACATTGAGGACATCTCGCTGTGTGTGGCAAGCTGCAACATTTTGGCGGTTATTAACCCTTTCCTGTTGAGTATGTGGGTGTAAACAGATGGATTTCTCTTCACATGTTTTGTGATATTTTCACCAAACTTGGTATAAATAAAGATGACACTTTCAGCTGAAACTCTTTCAAAAATATCTCTTAAAATAGGTGGCATCTTAACTGCAGAACAAAAAGTAAAGTAGAAGGCAGCATATGCAAAAAGTAAAGCAGAAAGCTCATATAAACATTACTGCAGAGCCAAAGTAAAGCAGAAAGCAGCTGACTGCAGAGCAAAAGTAAGCAAAAGGTAGCATAATGCACAAAGTAAAGCAGAAAGCTCCTATAAACATTACTGCAGAGCCAAAGAAAAGCAGAAAGCAGCTTAATGCAGGTCTAAAACAAAGCAGAATGCATAGTTAGGAGCTTTCTGCTTTACTTTTGTCCTGCATTAAGCTTTCACCTGTATAAAAGATTGTTTTTTTACCTCACTTTGTGAGACTGCTTAACAAAAGTGTGTCCATATATAGACATACAACTAGAGTTGGATGTGTCAAGGTCAAATTCAAGCTTTCCAAAAATGAATACAGAAACTCAGCTTCCACATAATAACTTCAAAAGCAGATGAGATATTGCTTGAAACTTACAATATAGATACTTTTCATGCAATGGGATTGAAGATATAGTTCATGTTTGTCCACATAAGGTATTCCAAGACTGAAGATGGCATTTTTTAGCTCTTATCTCAACATTTTACATGTTCAAGTGACTTCAAAGGAATAAACCGACAACTTCTCCTACAAAGCATGAAGGATAATGTTAGAAACTTACATTCCTTGAACACTTTATAAAAAAAAGTGTCTTTCTAGAGTAAAGGGTTGAGGAAAATATTAAGGACATTTTTAATTGATATCTTGAGCCCTGGATTAGATTATTCCATCATTTATTTATTACCGGTCATTAATTCAAATAGCAAACAATGCAGACCCAGATAAGATGTCCCATAACATGGTGTCTCATCAGGGTCTGCACTGTTTGCCAATGTTCTCTTTAGTAAACACTAGGCTAAAATGGGCTAATATTTCAGTGACCAGATTGTATAGTGCCAATGTTTTTCTTGCTATAATTAATTGCTTATGGAATTGCATGACCCTAGGCGGAAGTAATATTGACCTATTCCAGTACAGTAGAGATTCCATGCTTGTTACATATTATAATTGTTTTATACATGTTGGCAACCAGCATCAAAATCTTTCTTTCAAGTACATGTATAAAACAATTATAATATGTAACATATAAGATGAGAGTAAGATAGGAAGTTCCTGCTTTACTTTCATTTTGCTGTAAGCTGCAATCTCTCTTTCATTGTGCCTTAGACTGAGTGGTGTTATAGACTGTACCTGAATGAGTTGGCTAGTACAGGAGGTGAAATGTTTGAAGAGGGGGTCAATATTGAAGCTTTGATAATCACCACACTCTTGTGTTATATGGAAAACATTGCTGATATTAGATCTGTATATATGGTAAAGGATGCCATGTGATAAAGTTAGGGTTTAACCCTTTTACCTGTAGTCTGTTTCTAGTTTTGAAGACAGGTGACCACTTAAAGCAGGTTTAATGTAAAGCAGAATGCTTGGTTTTCTACTCCTTTAGGAGTTTTCTGCTCTACTTTTATATTGCTTTAAATCGACTCTTGTCTTATTCACAATTATTATTTTACATGTCTTTGTTTAACCCATTACCCCATAAATACTCCTTTTTACGTCTATATATATTTTTTTATTCCTCCACTGAAGAAAATAGTTCATTTTATACAGACATGAATATGTATCGTAAGAAATATTTTTCTATATCCTAGCGGATAATAGCTTAAAAAAAGGCTGAAAGTAAAGCAGCATTTTGCTTTATTTTCAACCTGCTTTAAGTTTTCAACTTTCTTTAAAACTAGAAACAGGCTATGATCAGGGGAAATGGGTTAAATTGCCTCTTATCTTGTTCACAATCAAGATCTGTGTGTGAGATCAAGGCCTATAATTGCACACGCATTAGTGCCAAACAGGGTCTACCATGACAAGTTGCTGCATAAAGGATGTGCCAGCTGGTCTTGGTCTTCACTGTTTGCAACACAATAAGTCTGGTTTTCTTTAAACACTTAGGAAAAGCTCCAAACCAAATCACCAGTAAGAAACTTTTTGTCCCTGAGTCATGCTGCTGCCATTTCAAGTTGTGATGGCAAACATTAGCCCTCTATAACTAGAGTTTATACATTCTTTGCTAACAGTGTACACCCAGATCAAAGGGCTCCTAAAGGAGCCCTTTGATTTAGTTCTATACTGTGACAAATACCTTGAGAGTCAATTTAAACTGTTCATTTATCAGAAGATGGAAGCGTCCATGTGACAATTCAGCCTTGTATGGTTTAAGTGTTAAATGTCTAGCCCTAGCCTGTGTAACTACCATTGTTGTAAAAGCCTTGGATAATTTTTAGAATCAACAGTTTGCTAGCTACTCTCAAGCATCAATTGAATCTGTCTGAATTGGTTCAAGCTCCAAGATTGTTCTGTGAATAAACTACCTTTAGTTTTAAGCTCTCCTGAGCACAGTTCAGAGTGAGTTGTTGTGGTCCTTGAATGTCTGCCATGTATCATGCACCATGCTTAGTCTAGCGACAACAATTGTTTCTAGAGGCCACACTTATTCATTTTTTCTTGAACATGCTCAGAATGCTCAGAATGCACATGACCATATTTTTAACTTGATTTTTTGTCTCTTAATTGAGACATTTTTGTTAGAAAATGCCACAAAAGTTACAAACTGTGTTTTTGAGTTAAAGACTTTTCCTCAGTCCATTGAGGGACCACCACCCCATTGTTCTGGAGGTGTCAGTGTAACTGTCAAAGCATGTGCAACACAATATCAGTTTACCTGGTGAGGTACAGATTATACTCATGCTCTAGTGATTTTCAATGGTTATTTCTAACCAAACTATCAAATATAAAGGTAGAGTCTCACCGAGAATCTTCAATGGTTTTTTGCTAGCGACATGTCCATAAGATCCATGATTTTTGTAAGGAAATTGTCTGGCAAGGCGTTATATATGATCGAAAGGTCTTCAGGAGGTGTCTTTAAGTGATTTTAGCTCACCTGAGCTAGCTCAGGGTGAGCTTTTGCAATCCTTGAATGTCCATAAGATCCATGATTTTTGCAAGGAAATTGTGTGTCAAGGCTTTATGATTGAAAGGTGATCTAGGGATGTCTTTAACTAGCATGCTTTACAATTCAATAATGGGTACAATTGAACATTGAAAGGTCAAACTTTGTTCTTACCAATGAATAACATCTCTTATTTAACAATGTTAAAATGTAGAATTCAATGGATTTAAAAAAAATGATATTTTGATATTTTCCTCGGGTTTCGCCACAAGTGTAAATATCAGAAATTCAGAATCTGTGAAAAACTCAGTAGACCCAGATAAGACAGCTCCTAAAGGTGCTTTCTGGCCAGCTGGGTCTGCAGTGTTTTCTAATAAGATCTGTCTTACACAGATCTAAACTCTTTCCTGGGAGATTTTTCTCAGTTTAAGAAAAGATTGATATTATGGAATATTTGACAGTTAAATGGCACACAACACTTTTTCAGCTATACACTACGCTCATTTTAAGCACTAACATGCACTAATGGAAAATTGGGATTTTTATCCCCTGCCGAAAGGCAGAGGGATACTGTTTTAGGTCTGTCCGTCCGGCTGTCCGTGCGTGCGTGCGTCCGTCACATTTTCCGTCCGCAACTGTATCTCCGAAACCTATAAACAGATTTGGATTAAACTTGGTATACTTATTTGTCATCATAGGAGCACCGTGGGAAATCAATTTTTTTTCAGAAAATTTTAGGAATTTATGAGTTATCTGCCCTTTTTGTGTTAAAAATGCCGTCCGTCCGTCCGTGCGTCCGTCACGTTTTCCGTCCGCAACTGTATCTCCGAAACCTATAAACAGATTTGGATTAAACTTGGTATACTTATTTGTCATCATAGGAGCACCGTGGGAAATCAAATTTTTTTCAGAAAATTTTAGGAATTTATGAGTTATCTGCCCTTTTTGTGTTAAAAATGCCATATTTAACAGTTTTTACACTCTAGCAACTACAGTATTCAACATATTTTGTTTATACTTGCACACATTGTCTATAAGTACAAGTTCTTGCAGGTGTGCAATTATTGTAAAAAAAGGATACTTGTGACAAGAGTTATCTGCCCTTGATGTACTTAGAAATGCTAGAAAATGCTTTATTTTGGTATTGTTTACATACTAGAGCCTATAAATATGCATGGATTTTTGAAAAAACTTTCTTGAATTATGTATGGCTATTTGTTTTCAAATGAATTTGATTATTGTTGAAAACGGAGAAATAAGTCATGAGTTATCTGCCCTTGATAAGTAAAAAAAGCCATATTTAACTGTTTTTACTCTCTAGCAACTACAATTATGAATGGATTTAAATGATACTTGCACACGATGTCTATAAGTAAAACTTCTTGAAGGTGTGCAATTATTGTCAAAAAAGGATACTTGTGGCAATAGTTATCTGCCCTTGATGTACTTTGAAATGATAGAAAATGCTTTATTTTAAAATTGTTTACATCCTAGTATCTATAAATATGCATGAATTTTGATAAAACAAATTCTTAAACTATGTATGGCTATTAGTTTTCAAATAATTGTTATCATTTTTGAAAACGGAGAAACTAGTCAACAATTATCTGCCCTTGATGAGTCTAAAAAACCTTATTTAACAGTTTTTACCATCTAGAAACTAGTCTTTAATGGATTTTGATTTAACTTACACATGATGTATATAAATATAAGGGTAGCAATTATTGTCAAAATAGGATACTTTGTGGCAAGAGTTATCTGCCCTTTATGTACTTAGTAATGCTCAAC
Organism: Gari tellinella; assembly: GCA_922989275.2. Classification (NCBI taxonomy): domain Eukaryota; kingdom Metazoa; phylum Mollusca; class Bivalvia; order Cardiida; family Psammobiidae; genus Gari; species Gari tellinella. Next base: position 35,408,325 of record OV277861.1, on the reverse strand, counting down.
ATGGCTTTATTGTTTACATGCTATTGTGCACAAATGTGAATGGATTTTGAAAAAAAAATTAAATCATATATGGCTATTATTTATAGAATGAGTTCAATTATTATCGAAAATGTGCAAATTAGTCAAGAATACTCTGCCCTTGGTGAGTTGAAAATGTGTTTACACTCTAGTAAATTCTACAGTTCTGAATTTTTTTTAATAATACTTGCACACAATTATAAGTTCTTGAAAGTGTTTAAGTACTGTTGAATTTGAATCAAGAGTTAATTACCTGTCCCTGTCATACTTAGATTTATAATGCTACAAACGGCTTTATTTTTTGTATTGTTTAGGCTTTAAAATGTACAAAATTGAATGGATTTTATAAAACTTTGTAAAAAGCTTTTGAATGTTGATCTTTAAAGACAGGTGATCACCATTTGCCCCTTCCTCCCACAATAAAGTTTGCCACTTTCTTCTGGACAATCGCTGCGGCAGGGGATATCAGCTCTAAGGTGCTTGTTCAAGCTGAAATATTGTCTAAAATATGTTTTTAAAAATTCAAAATATTTGTATAGGCCATATCTGAATTCAAACTGTTTGCATTTCCAAACTTCACAGCCTAAGTGTAAATAGTAATGGCAGAGTTAGTTACAGTAGTTGAAAGCCAATATTGCCCTCACTTGAAAGGCTGTGGGTATAGTATACTGGTATGGTTTGTAATATAGTTCCAATACCATTAGCTGCTGGCAGGGCTACCTGAGAAATTACAGTGAAAACTCACAGGAAATACCATCATCACTTGCTGATGTTGAGATCAAACTAGATGTAACTATAACATATCATATTTCACAGAGGAACAATTTATTATTTGTTTTATTCAGAAGAGCAGGGAATATGAAATAGCTATTGATAATTGGAAATTACTTCATTAGTTTATAGGAAATCATCAAAAGTGTTTATCAGGTCTCCAGGTAAGAGTCAATAAATGGAACATTTCCAACATTTTGCTGCTGTTTATTGTAACCACCTAACCCTATGATGTGACTGTTTTTGAGACTATCCCAAAACATTCACATCATTGGGTCTGGTAGAGACATAAGGATGTTAGAACATATATACATGTATACTCATTAATGCCAAATGACACAGGTCTGTACATCATTTAATAATAGTACATTAGTAAAGAATACCGTAGCAAAAGAGCCCTCTGATCAGGGTCATTATTGTTTGACATTTTGTAATACATGTATATCATTTAAAACAACTCTTATATATAGTAGAAATTGGACTCGACTTAATTGACAACTGGAGTTGTCCATTTGATGTTTCAAGGGAGAATAATTTCTAAATACTTATCTGGAGCTCTAGAAACGTGTTGAGTGTTGAAACGAGAAAACAAGGGAGTACATGTATTTACAAAGCTAAAGACCTCGTACCTCCACCAAACCCTATGATGAGACCATTCGCTAAAATAGGCTCACTTTGGGATGATTCTAATGAGTAGTCACTGAGGGACATGGTCCAGTGGTAGCACACTTGACTGCATTCCTAGGGGTCATGAGTTCCATCCCCCACGGACCAAAACCTTCGAATGAGACTTATATTACATTTATGAACCAAGAATCTAGTATCAATGCTTTACACTGGGCATCCAAAAGAACCAGAGAACTCAGTCGATAGTAAGAGAAGGTCATCGAGCCCGGGTTTTCCGTATCCACTCTTTCTTCTCTTTGGCATCCAATTAGCCCATCAGAGGCAGAAACAGACATTAACAAATAAAGCAATCTAATGAGTGGTCACAACATAGGGTTTGGTGTAAAAGAGAAAATGCTGGAAATTAATAGTATACACACTCTGATGTGGAGCACTGATAAAAGTGAAAATAAGCTTACCATTGTTGATTCAATGTGTAAAAGTGTATTTGGAGTGTTAAACCTTCATAAGGATATTGCCTCTTATTGTGAGGACACGATATGAATATGTAAAAGGAATAGTTGTCATCATTCTTATAAAGGATACCTGTTAACATGCAGCTTGCGGATGATTATTGAAAGGTGTGTCATAATTTAATTTCACTTTGATTGGAAAGTTTGCCAAGGTAAGTTATAGATTTTATACTGCAGTAATATCCTGTTTGAGTCTGTTATTATCTTCTTTACTAGTCTAACCGTTTGAGTTGATAGGTTCTTTTACTCAGATGCTCAGAAGGTTTTAAAAATCTACTCATGCCTGATCCAGGGCAGAGCCACCTTTTTGCTTCTTAATCCAAGATATTGCAATTCTTTGAAAAAACCCAATTTCATACAATTTTGCGCACCCATCTACAGCATGAATTCCACCACCCATTCCACTGAATATCTTTTTAGCTCACCTGGCACGTAGTGCCAAGGTGAGCTTTTAGGATCGCTGAATGTCCGTCGTCCGTCCTTCCGTCCGTCCACAATTGTTGGTTAACACTCTACCAGGTTCAAATCTCATTGGATCTTGATGAAACTTGGTCACAATGTTTACCTTAATGAAATCTAGGTCAAGTTCGAATGTGGGTCATGTCCGGTCAAAAACTAGGTCACTAGGTCAAATTATCGAAAAACCTAGTTAACACTCTAGAGGCTACAAATTTCATTTGATCTTCATGAAACTTCATCAATATGATTGCCCCAATGAAATCTAGGCCAAGTTTGAATGTGGGTCATGTCCGGTCAAAAACTAGGTCACTAGGTCAAATCTTCGAACGACCTTGTTAACACTCTAGAGACTACAAACTTCATTGGATCTTCATGAAACTTCATCAAAATGTTTGCCTCAATGAAATCTAGGCCAGTTTCGAATGTGGGTTATGTCCGGTCAAAAACTAGGTCACTAGGTCAAATTATCGAAAAACCTTGTTAACACTCTAGAGGCTACAAATTTCATTTGATCTTCATGAAACTTCATCAATATGATTGCCTCAATGAAATCTAGGCCAAGTTCGAATGTGGGTCATGTCTGGTCAAAAACTAGGTCACTAGGTCAAATAATCGAAAAACCTTGTTAACACTCTAGAGACTACAAATTTCATTGGATCTTCATGAAACTTCATCAAAATGTTTGCCTCAATGTAATCTAGGTCTAGTTTGAATGTGGGTCATGTCTGGTCAAAAACTAGGTCACTAGGTCAAATTATCGAAAAACCTTGTTAACACTCTAGAGGCTACAAATTTCATTTGATCTTCATGAAACTTCATCAATATGATTGCCTCAATGAAATCTAGGCCAGTTTCGAATGTGGGTCATGTCCGGTCAAAAAAAAGGTCACTAGGTCAAATCATCGAAAAACCTCGTTAACACTCTATAGAGACTACAAAATTCATTGAATCTTCATGAAACTTGAACAAAATGTTTGTCTCATTGAAATCGAGGTCAAGTTAGAATGAGGGTCATGCCCGGTCAAAAACTAGGTCACACGGTGTACATGGTTACATGGTTACCAGGTGAGCGATTTAGGGCCATAGTGGCCCTTGTTTAAAGATATTACTTGTTTTTAGAATAGTAGCAGTCAACAGTTGTTTCTGACAAATCAAATTACCCAGCATGCAAAGAGTTAAATACCCCCTTTATCTGGAGCTATGACTTTTTAAAAGAAATCGCAATTTTTAGTTTTTGTTGTTGCTCCTATCAATTTACAGTAATTATTAATTCAATATCAATGTTCAATACAGTTTAAATTATTGACCATAGATTGCCATCACATTATGTTCCTGCATTAATTGTCTCTGTGCACTAATTGTTATGGGTATTCCTGAAGCCATTCGACTCTTTGAATTCTCGGTAATATTTTCATCTGCAACAATTGTCGTCTGCTACTGTTCTAATAAGACAATTTTCAGAATTTCTGTTTAAAATCGGGTCAGAGTGACACACTGTTTGGATTCTGACGTGATGCCACATTATGCAGTGTCTTATCAGGATCCAATCAGTGTTTGCACGGATAAACCAGTTCTGCTGCTATTGGGTAAAGAGTTAATACAATGTGCCATTCCGTGCTTTCTGCACTAACTGTGCTGCCTTTGCTGGTACAGTGTTGCCTCCCTACAACGGCCCTTCCAACAACCCCTCCCTGCTTACAAGGACCTTTGCCCCTGTTCCCTAAACAAGACAATTATATCTAAACCTCTCACGGCTGCAGTATTCTCTGCTTAAAATTGTTATCTGCTGATTTTCTCAAATTTACATATTAGTCATTTTGATAGAAAAAAACATAATAACGAATGACAAACAGCTTGAATCCAGATCAGATACCGCATTTTGCAGCCTCTGATCTGGATTCAAGCTGTTTGCAAATGTTAATAAATTTCCCTCCCTATAATGACTCCCTCCAAACAAGGCACACATTTCTGGATCCCATTTGGGTGTCGTTGTAGAAAGGGAGCGCTGTAGCAATCAAAAGCTGTAAAGTTTTCCTTGTAATATGGAGACATTAAAGCTGATTCTCCATTACAGTAAAACCTCTCTGTTAAACATCAGGTGTTTAAAGTCAGGTGACTGGTTAGAGGAGCTTTGTTTTACTGTTACCTTGCTTTAAGCTGTCACCTGTCTTCTGTACAATCAATTAGCCATCTTGTTAGTGATTGTATAATAGAGAGGTTTTGTTATATAGTTTGTTAGTGGTTGTATAATAGAGAGGCTTTGTTATATAGTTTTGTTAGACAAGAAAGCGCACTTTCATGTGTTATTATATTCATTGATTTGTTTGATATAAAGCAAAGTCCTGCATTATGGTTTCGGTATTTAAGACTCAATATTTACAACTTTCTATGCCTTTACTTTATTCCTCCTAAAGAAAATACATATATCTAGTTCAACATTATACAATCATGAGTATACAGACTGATTAGAAATAATTCCTGTTTCCTAGCAGATGGTTGCTTAAAATAGGCTAAAAGTAAAGGAACATTCTGCCTTATGTTCAACCTGCTTTCAACAATTACCAGTATTAATTAACTGATCATGAGTGTGGCCATAGGCGGATATGTAAAAGCGAGGTCAAGCAGAAGACTCAAGTTGTGCTGTATATATTAACTCACTTTCACAACTTACAATGATAGGGAAGACTCTGACATTTTGTATACATACCAATGTTCCATGAACATAGCTGTCCCCTCCAAGAAGTCAACCTCTTCTTAAAACTTGGAACCTGGGAGAACCATCCAGTGCGGCAGTTGTCTTCATACCGAGGCACTCCCGGCAACAACAAACCCTGCAAAGCTTAAGCCCTTACCAAGCAAAGTTTGTTGTGCTATGTGTATTATCTCACTTCCCATCATACAATGATTTGGGAAAACTCTGACATATTGTATATACAGTAACCACCACCTCTTGGTGTGAGCTTTAGCTTTGTATTGACACGGTTTGTTGTTGCCTGGTCACTAGTCTGGTTCCCGATCCTACTAAGAAAGTACGTCAGGCAATACGCGATAATGGCCGCCCCCATGAAATAGACGAAAATGGGTGGGGTTATATGAGCTGTAATAGGGGGTTTTCTTATTTGAGGTGGTTCACAATATATTATTGTAACCTACGGGTTCAATGTTATTCAAAACTAAATTACCAATTCAAATATATGTGGTAAGCGACTGAATTCAGCAGAAATTCGTGCAAAGAATCATTTTAAAGCACTCCTTTTTTCGGCTATTATATAGATAAGTTGGATTCGATATTATATATTGTATCAAACTGATATATATAATAGCCTAAAAAAGGCTAGTGTTCCAACAAATAAGACAACTTAAGGGCATACACGCCCAATTCGTGCTAACAAAGTACTATAATTCAAAAATCGTTACTCAACGAAATCGTGCGTGTCGGTTACCTCCCGTGGATACTTTTGGTTTCAAACAATCTCTAATAATCGAGAAATATAAACGTCAAATTTAGTGTGAACCCGATAACACATACAGACATGACAATATAAGATGACAATATTCATGTAATGATACATTACTTCTGCATCATTGGTATGTATATTTGATATTTAAGGTGAGCTGTTGTGATCGCCCGTCGTCCGTCTGTCCGTCCAAGCGCACGAAAGGTCCTTTGTTGGGTAGGGAGAACAATAGATTCCATTCATTCCGTGACTGCCCTATTGTTATTGTTGGGTATTTTAGTGTACTGTTGGGTATTTTTAAACAAAAAATATACCCAACAAATGTCCAACTGTGAGAACGTCCGTCCGTCTGTCCATCCGTTCAAATTTTACTTCAAGCGACATCTCCTCTGAAACCGCGAGTTTGAGGGAAAAACTAAATTGCTGATGGTGTTCCTTGGATGCTTCTCTACAGAAATCGTTAAAATAAAATTCAAATGTTGACTACTTATTGAAATTTATTAAAAAAAGTGAAAAACTTTAAACAAGTTTTTTGTAAAAAACCACTGTTCCCACACCTTAGATATTGCAGGAATAGTATCTTCTACTAAATCACTTTCAAAATTGTAAAAAATCAAAACCCTAGGGTCAAATTTGACTCAACCCTGGCCGTATCAGTGCTTTTTGATGCAGGTCTGACAGTAAAAAACTCTCTAATGATCCGTTTTTATACAGACCCATTGTATCTTCCAGGCTAAGAAGCTACCCTTATACTAAATGCAACATTTTTGCAAACAGTTTGGATCCAGGTCAGATGCCACATAATGCAGCATCTAATCTGGATCTAAACTATTTGCCACTCATTTACATATTTTCTTATATTTAGAAAATATAAGTTATTATTTTTTACATATTTCACATACAAACATTTGGAGCAGACAACAGTTCAGCATGATAATAGTCATTTCTCCCTGAGACCGTCTCTTATTGCATAACTGACCCATAGCTAGCTCTGAACTCAGGTCACTGAGATACATAGCAGAAATGATGATGTCTGCTATTTTATGCTCAAGCACAACTTAGTTCAAGGCATATTACTTTTGGTCTGTCTGTTTGTTTGTTTGTTTATCTTTCTGTCTATCAGTCCACAATTAATTCTTGGCCATAAACAGTATGGATCCAGGTCAGATGCCACATAATGCTGCATCTAATCTGGATCCAAACTATTTGCCACTCATTTACATATAGTTTCTTATATTTAGAAAATGTAAATACTGATATTTATTAACCTATTAACCCATACATATTCCTTTTTATGTCTTTAATTTATTCTTCCACAGAAGAAAATAATTTCACTTTATACAGTCATTGTTGTCTTTAACAATTGCTTCAAATGACATCTCCTCATATACCGCTGAAAAGATTTCAACCAAACTTTACACGAATGTTCCTTGGGTCAAGTTGTTTCAAAATTGTTCAAAGAATTAAAAACAATGTAGAACTCTGGTTGCCATGGCAACCAAGTGGCAACCAAGTGAAAAAATAAGGAAATCTTAAAAAATCTTCTTGTCTGAAACTACAAGGGCCAGATCTTAGACATTTGTCACATAGCATCATCTACAGGTCCTCTATCAAGTTTGTACAAACTATGCCCCTGGGGTCAAAATTGGCCCTGCCCTGGGGGGGGGGGGGGGGGGTCACAGTTTAACATAGAGTTATATAGTGAAATTTTCAAACATCTTCTCCTCTGAAACTAATATGGCCAGAGCTTTGATATCTGGCATGGTGACACTTTTAGATGTCCTATACCAATAAGGTTCAAATGGTTCTGGTCGATTGCATATCATCTACAGGTCCTCTATCAAGTTTGTACAAATTATGCCCCTGGGGTCAAAATTAGCCCCACCCCGGGGGTCACAATTTTCAAACGTCTTCTTTTCTGAAGCTAATATAGCCAGAGCTTTGATATTCGGCATGGTGTTACTTCTAGATGTCCTTTATCTATTTTGTTCAAATGGTTCCAGTCTGTTGCATATGTAGGTCACAGGAGCTAAAAATAGATTTTTTCAATGGAAACTTAAAAAAAATCTTCTTGTCTAGAACCCTAGTACCCTGATCTTAGATATTTGGAACATAGCATCATCTACAGGTCCTCTATTAAGATTGTTCAAATTATGCCCCTCGGGTAAAAAATGACCCCGTCCTGGACATAAATCATTATCTCCATTTTGATGTACAGTTATTCTCAGGTGAGCGACATATGCCCCATGGGGCTCTTGTTTCTATTGTCTTTGGTGCATTCTAGGGGCGTTTTTTATTTATTTAATTATGCTTTTTTTACCATTTTCTTATTATTCACACTTAAAGCATTTAGATCTATTTATGAAGTTTGATCAATTTCTAAGGATACATTTTGATTTAGTAAGTGTATTCATTGAATTTGAGCCAAAAAACAATTAAGAAAAATGCACTTCAGGCATCAAACTCTATTATGACCTGACTCTCTATTTAAGTGTTTGTTAAGCATTGTTGACTGTTTTTGGGTAAAGAATTCCCAGACTTATGCTAGGTGACTGTTGACCGGTCAACAGTTGACTGTTGCACGGCACTGTTGCCTGCGCGAAAATGGTGCGCAAACATTTTCTTTCTGCATCGGAACCTTCTTAGATCTACATAGATCTAGCATTTTACGGGGGTTTCGGGCCATATTTCTCTCTCGAACAATACCCTAAAAAGGCTACATATAGATAATCTAGTAAGAATGACTCCGAATAAAGAATGTTAAACCGCTTGCAGATCTAGCATCTTCCTTTTTTTAAACAAATTATGACGTTACATTCTAAATGACGTCATGTCATATCATGAATTTATGACGTAATTGAAACTAAGTGTCAATCAATTTTAGTCAATAAGAAAATGTTTACATTTCAAATCGTATTTGAAAAAATGAATATTTTAGAGAAACCTTTTCTAAATACAGTGGTTGTGCGTTCAGTTTTTGTAGTGAATTAAATAAAGATATATATAAAGATTTGATAAATAAATAATATCTAGAATTTATACAGTTGTTCAAATCATGTAGATCTAGATATAGCTTTTCATTCAGCCATGAATAAAAAATATATATACAATTCAGGAACTAGATCTGTCTTAAATAGAGAGTCCGGTAATAAATCACTTGTTTCATATTTACTTCGGGAACATTCAAATCATTGTCCCTCGGTAGCAGGGAAGACCTTGAGAACTGTTGCCCTCGGCCGTTGGCCTCGGGCAACAGTTCTCAAGGTCTTCCCTGCTACCTCGGGTCAATGATTTGACTGTTCCCTCAGTACCTATGAAACAACTGTATAATGTATACACTTAGCATCATACTTTTAAGTAAGCATCATCTTTTAACTGTTTTAATGTCTGTTTGTGCCAATTATTACTAAACATTATTTCAGAAAGCCAAAAATAATGCATACCGACTCTTTGCCGAGAATGGCTATATTATACATTTCAAATGCCCATAGACAAAAAAGAACATTATAACCTATGTTTTTCTTTTTACCATGGTACTAAGGTACGTTCGAATAACCTATGTAGAAATGTTCATAGAAATCCTACGAAGATTTCATTTGGGCGCGTATGTCCTTAATTCAATAATCATACAATCTGGCGAGGTTTTATTTATCCGAAATGTCAACGGACCTGTATAATATCCGATAATAGGGCTAGTTTTGAAATAAATTCGTTGCCCGAATTAGTACTGAATTCAACTGGTTCGCCCGTGTTTTTAGCTCACCTGAGCCTTAGGCTCAGGGTGAGCTATTGTGATCCCATTCCGTCCGTCGTCCGTCGTACGTAGTACGTCGTACGTCGTCCGTTCACATTTTCAAACAACATCTCCTCTGAACCCACTGACCCGATTTCAACCAAACTTTATCAGAACCTTCAGTGACAAGGGGGAACGAAATCTTATTCAAAGTTTTTGGCTAGAGTTATTCCCCTTGCTTTGGGACCAGATTTTCTAACATGACCGTATAGACAACTTTTAATGCATAAGAAAATCTTTAAAAATCTTCTTCTCAGAAACCAAAAGGCCCAGACCTTTGTTATTTGGTATGTATCATAACCTAATGATCTTCTACCAAGATTGTTCAAATTTTTACCCTGGGGCCAAAATTGGCCCCGCCCTGAGGCTTATCAGTTTTTCTTAGGAAAACCTTTGAAAATCTTCTTCTCTGAAACTGTAAGGCCTAGATCATTAATATTTGACATGTAGCTTTGCGTTATGGTCCTCTACCAAGATTGTTCAAATTATGACCCATTGATCAAATTTGGCCCGCCCCGGGGCTTATCAGTTTTATATAGACTTATATAGGAAAACCTTTAAAAATCTTTTTATAGCTATATATATCACAATATTGTCTTGCCCAGTCAGCTTATAGATACAATGTTCTCAGGTGAGCGACTTGTGGGCCATGGCCCTCTTGTTTAATTGATAATGTAAGTTTGTATAAAACTGTTCCCATTCGCTACAATGGCTTATCGTGAACCACCTAATATAAGAAAACGCTCTATTAACCTCATATAACTCCACCCACCATTTATCATTATGGTTCCCGGTTTCCTCTTTTTCATGAGTGCCGCCATTTTTGTCCTTTGCCTGTCCCTATGTCTGAAAGTCAAGGGACAAAACCCAGTCTACCTGGTCACCCGATTTGTACAAAACACAGGCTATAGATTAAGGGTTAGTCCAAGTTGTACCTTTTGATACCCAACACCATAATTCTGTCTATCAAGTACTGCTGCCTGTTTCAATAGCAAGTCAGGAAACGTATAATGGCACTGACAGAATTATCAAAGATCTCTCATAACGGCCCTTTAGTGACAGTTCATGAACACTTTAGCCAGACATTTACTACATAAATAGAAAATCACATAGCTTGTAATGTTTGCTTGTAATGTACTCAATAATGATACAGTCAGACCTGTGTTAATTGACCACTAAAACTACAATACATTTGTTGTATTCATTACAGATAAGATGGCAGCTTCATGCAGGACAAAAGTCCTATAGGAGCCTTCTGCACGGCAGCTTCATGCAGGACAAAAGTCCTATAGGAGCCTTCTGCACAACTTTTGTCCTGCCTTAAGGGGTCACCTGTAGTTAACCCATTACCCCATAGCCTATTTCTAGTATTGAAGATAGGTGACTACTTAAAGCAGGTTGAAAATAAAGCAGAATGCACCATAAGCCATTAACAGATCTCAAGATAATTATGGTGAGTGGGTTTTTTTTTAAAAAAAACACTAAAATCCTTATTCCTCCAGGGAAACCCTATGTTGTGACTACTCATTAGAATTGTCACTTTGCATAGTGTTTGGTGGAGGCATGAAGTAGAAAATGTTAGAAATAAGTTGTTAGCCCACTCACATATCTGGAGGTCTGTATTTCAAAGGTTCCATAGAATTGGTACTGGGAGTTATGGAAGGTTTGACCCTGGTCATCATGTCTTCTCCTAGTTTATGGACATTTCATGGCTCGTATGGTTTAATATTTCAAACAACTATAGATGTATCGTGCTTTGATCTACCTGCTTTAAGGTTACTAAGACCTTGTACATGACTTTTACTGACTGTAGTAATGGCAAAGATGCCTATAATAAAATATTACAGTGATATTAGCCCAAGTGTATGCCCAAGGGTCAAGGTGATTTATGAATATGAGTATAATGAGACTAAATGAAATCAGCGAAAACCTTGAAGGAGCTGTCTGATCAGGGTCTGCACTGTTTTTAGCTCACTAGAGCATAAAGTGCTCAAGGTGAGCTATTGTGATACCGCTCTGTCTGGCTGCCATCTGTCTGTATGTCTGTCAACAATTGCAAACGACTTCTCCTCTGAAACCAATAGCCCCAGTGTAACCAAACTTCATGAGAAGCATCAGTAGAGTGGGGGAATGAAAAATTGTTAAAAGCTTGTGGGTGGGGTAATTTGTCTGATTGCCATGTCAACCGTGCACAATATCTAGAAAAATCTACTTCTCCGAAACTACTGATCTAATTTCAATTTGATTTACACCAAAATGTTTCACAATAGATAGACTTTAAAAGTTGTTAAAAGAACTTTGATCTGTCAAAAAACATGGCCCCCAGAGGGCGTGGTCATTTTCCGTGTTCGGAAATATTGAATTGAAAGTTGAAAACATTTTAGAAGTCATATTTTTGGCTATATCTTTATGATATTTTGTCAGTGTCATTTCCTTGATAAAGTTTAGGTCACAATGGAATATAGGTCATGTCAGGTTATAAAGTAGGCCAGCAGGTCAAATCACTGAAAAAGCTTTTTGCCACCCCAAGGGCCATACTTTTAGCCCATTACTTAGAATGATTATCTTGACAAAAGCTAATATTTGTATGAATATGGGTTACATAAGGTTAAAAAGTAGGTCAGTAGGCCAAACCATAGAAAAAGCTTCTAAACACTACATAGGAGCCATATTTTGAGCTATAATTTCAAAAAACTTGCTCAGAATGATCACATTTATAAAATCTAGGCAATGATGTAAAACAGATTACTGCTAGGGGGTCAAAAAGTGGGTCAGTAGGTCCAATCATAGGAAAGGCTTAAAAGTATTCTAGGGCCCACATCTTTTGCCCTAATTTCATGAAACTACTTCAGGTTGATCACCTTTTCAAAATCTAGGTCAGTTATGAATATGGGTTATGTGTGAATAAAAGTAGGCCGAGTCATGAAAAAGGCTTCTGAACACTTTAGGATCCATATTTTTTGCCCCAAATTCACAAAACTTGCTCAGAAGAAACACTTTGACAAAATCTAGGTAATGTATAAAAATGTATTATATCAGGTAAAAAAGTAGGTCATTATGAATCCTCTAGTTCTCTTCTCACCTTTAGTGATAAAGTCTAGTTAAAAGTGGGAAGGTTGTACTGTGGTGAGCGCCTCAGATCTGAAAGGCTCTTTTTGACATGAGTCTGCACTGTTTCCTGGGAAATATTCTCCTTCTGGGATTTGTAACTGGGATTGGTCAGAAAAATGTTCATGCTGTTATTAGTATTTTCTTCTGACTTGGCCAAGTTATTTTAAATTTGAACATAAAGGGATGAGTATCGTACTCGATGATTTCCCTACAGCCAGCTAGAGATAAGGATAGCTGTATTAATTGTGCGTAATGTACACCAGAGAAGACATTATTCTTACACGCAATTGCAATGGACTAAACTGTAGAAATTGAACTTAAGAAATTTCTAACTATAGTCCCAATCTGAGTGGCAAACAGATTGGAGCCTGCCACTCAAACAGATTGAAGCCTGATCAGACGCCGGGTTACCCGGCGTCTGTTTGGCTCCAACCTGTTTTCAATGGAAATAATGGTTTTAGCACATAAATGTGTTTATTGGGAAAGAATAAAATATCAGTAAAGTTAGTGCAGCGGTCTCGTGCTGCATGAGGATCATACTTATCTCAAGTAGGAAAGTTTACAAATATATATCCCATGTAATTTAAACCTTGCTTACCTATTTACCATTATAAACTATATTGTTCTAAAAATAACTTGGTCTTGTCAGAAAAATCGGATAAAATATTGATACTGGTATGTATGAATTTTCTGCATTAAAAGTGGGTAAGTTATGTTTTTATGTTAACCATTACTCTATAAATACGCCTTTTTATGCCTTTATGTATTCCTCCTTTGAAAAAATACTTCCAATTCATACAGTCGTGAATATGCACCATAAGATATATTTTCTATTTCCTAACAGATGGTAACTTAACTCTTACCATGTCAGGGGAGGGAGATATGTGCCACAGTGAGTACCTTTGCAAATAGTTTGGATCCAGATGAGATGCCATATTATGCGCCATCTCATCAGAATCCAAACTGTTCTGACACCTTGACCCTGTTTTGAAAAGAACTTTAGAAAAATCTTTTTTTAGAACAATAGCAGACAATAATTGTTGCAGATGAAAAAAATACCCAGCATATACCCAGTTAAAGCCGGCTATAAAGGGTTAACTGTGTGCTCTTTCAATTGTATGACATTACATGGCACTGATATAATCTCTAGCCTGTTCAGTTGCCACTGTTTGTGGCTAAGGGTAGTAGTTTGTGCCCCGTGTGCAGAGTACAGTTGAGAAAACGTATTCTCTCCCAATAAACCCGTTTACGCTAAAGCTATTATTTCCATTGCAAACAGTTTAGAGCCAAATCAGATGCCGGGTAACCCTGCGTCTGATCTGAGGCTCCAAACTGTTGGCACTCAGATTAAAACTGGTAGTCAGAATTGTCAAAAAGTTGTCATTTTCTATATTTCATTGCAATGAGTTTGCATTTCGTTTGCGTTTAAACAGAAAATTAAAGTTTTCTCCACTGTATTTCATACAGGTAGCCAACTCACAACTGAGGGCAAACAAAGGCCATCAATTGCTTTGCTGAACTCATGGCAGGCCAGTGTTGTTGTTTGCTCTTTTCCAGTGTTTTACAGATTTAACACTTTGAATGCTATCAGCAAAGTGGTGATTACCTATGCAAACAGTTTGGAGCAGATGAGATGTTGCATAATGCACTGTCTCATCAGGATATAAACTACTTGTCATTCTTAACTTTTGTCTCCAAAAATTCTACTTTTAGAATAAATTTGTAGTAGCAGATGACAATTGTTGCAGATGACAATTTCCCTAGCAAACAAGAGTTAATAGTGTATATAAGGGTGTATTTAACACAGTTACAGGTTTTATCTGAATTCCACTCCAACTCTGATAAGACTCCGGAAAACCAGAAAAATCAATGGATATAAACAAGAAATATCTTTAAAAAAGATATTCGGCGGAATGAGTGGTTGAACTAAGGCTATATAGATGCATGGGTGTGCAAAATTAAATGAAATTGAGGTTTTCGGATTGAAAAGCAAAAGAAATTGAAACAGTAACTTTTATTTAAAATGCAAAACTATCATGTACAGAAATGCAAAACAGAACAATAATTTAACTCATATCCTAGCTACTGGTAGGAGATCCTCACATTAATCTTTTGTTCTATATATCAAACTTCATTCATAGAGTTTCTTGAAACAAACTATAGCATACACAAATGTACAGATACAACAGTCTGCTGAACTTCACTCTTGTAAATAATGATGAAACAACACGATTGTGTTTAACTCACTTGAGGCCATTAATTTTATATATAATATTGCTTTTAATGTATGGTATTAAAATGTGTACAAATAGTGAACAATTCAAACAAATTGGTAGTAAACAATTACAAAACACCTAGCTTCCTCTGTATATCTATAAAAAGATTTCAGATGTCATATCTTAAAATAGAAGCATAATTGCATCATCCCAGTGTAGTAAACAGTGCAGTCTGTGTCTCTAAATTTTACACTCACAGTCCACATCTGGTAAAACTGTAATTGGACATAGACCAGCCTACAGGGCTCCAGATAAGAGGGAGTAAACTAAACAAATCACATTTTTTCACTCATTTCAGCACCAAACCCTATGGTGTTACCACTCATTTTGTTTGTCTCGAAGAGACAATTCAAATGTATAGTGACACCACAGGGTTTAATGCACAAATAAAGATTTTAAGTTTTGAAAGAATTCCCTTATCTGGAGCCCTGGCTACTATCCAATCAGACTATTCAGTTTCAACAGGTGCTCTTAATTCTAAATTTCTGATCAAATATAATTGGTTGAAATGTGTGGCCAAATAGAAAGTGTGTCTAAATAGAAACAAGTCAGCTCCGCCGAAAAATGACTTGTTATTTTGGGAAGTGCAGCAATGGAAACCTCGGAGTTCATATAATTGACTATTTCACTTCAATGCCTGACTACACCAGGGCTGCCATAATTTGACATAAAAAATCCTAAGATTTCAAAATTTGCATTTTTCAAGTGCGATTTTAAGAATCATACCTTTTCCCCATCGCCTGTTTCTAGTTTTGTTGACACGTGGTTGCTAAAAGCAGGCTGAAAGTAAAGCAGAATGCGCCTGCTTAAAGCTACCACATACTAGAAAAAAATCCGAAGATTTAGGAAAAATCCGGAGAAATGGCAGCCCTACTACACTGGCATAGCTACTCCATATTAAACACCTTTAATTTATTCCTCGACAGAAGAAAGAAGTTCACAATTTATCCAGTCATGAATATGCACTTCTGTAAGAAATATTTTCTACACCCAAGCAGATGATAGCTTAAAGCTGGCTGAAAGTAAAATAGCATTTGCTATAAGGCACATTCTGCTTTACTTTCAACCTGCTGTTAACCCAATACCTCATAGCCTGTTTCTATTTTGAAGACAGTTGACAACTTAAAGCATATTGAAAGTAAAGCCGTCTTTTTGCAGAAAACAACCCTAGATAATCAGAAATGGACTGCCTGCCAACCTAATTGGAAAAAGGAATTGTCCATTAAAAGTTTCAGGGGTGAATGAGTTCAAAAACTTCAAGTTTACCTAATGACCTTTTCTCATACACTGCACTGATAGAAAAGGTTAATCTTTCCCAATAAACATGTTTATGCTAAAACTACTACAGTGCTCCCTCCACACAACAGTTCTCCCAACATTGACTCCCTCCTTACAATGACCCTTGCCACAGTTCCCTAAACATGACAATTTTGTATAACATTTTTAGCTCGCCTATTCGGAGAATGGGGGGGGCTTATGGAATCACCCCGGCGCCGGCGTTGGTTTTTCATGGTTAAAGTTTTGGGGTAAGTGTTGTAATGCACTAATACATCATGAAATATTTGCATTAGGAAGCTGATATTTGGATTGGAGGTGCCCAGTGGGTTGAACATTGATGTTGTGTAGTTAAAATTTAAAACAAGTTTAAATTTAGTCAAAATTACACCTTTTGTGGACTTAGGTTTTTTGGCTGATTTCTCATGGTTAAAGTTTTGGGGTAAGTGTTGTAATGCACTAATACTACATGAAATATTTATAATAGGAAGCTGATATTTGAATTGAATGTGCCCTGTGGGTTGAACATTGATGCTGCGTAGTTTAAATTTGAAAAAAAGTTTCAATTTAGTCAAAATTACACCTTTTGTGGACTTAGGTTTTTCGGCTGATTTCTCATGGTTAAAGTTTTGGGGTAAGTGTTGTAATGCACTAATACTACATGAAATATTTATAATAGGAAGCTGATATTTGGAATGGAGGTGCCCTGTGGGTTGAACATTGATGTTGCGTAGTTTAAATTTGAAAAAAGATTAAATTTAGTCAAAATTACACCTTTTGTGGACTTAGGTTTTTCGGCTGATTTCTCATGGTTAAAGTTTTGGGGTAAGTGTTGTGATGCACTAATACTACATGAAATATTTGTATTAAGAAGCTGATATTTGAATTGGAGGTGCCCTGTGGGTTGAACATTGATGCTGCGTAGTTAAAATTTTAAAAAAAGTTTCAATTTAGTCAAAATTACACCTTTTGTGGACTTAGGTTTTTCGGCTGATTTCTCATGGTTAAAGTTTTGGGGTAAGTGTTGTGATGCACTAATACTACATGAAATATTTGTATTAAGAAGCTGATATTTGGATTGGAGGTGCCCTGTGGGTTGAAAATTGATGTTGCGTAGTTAAAATTTTAAAAAAAGTTTCAATTTAGTCAAAATTACACCTTTTGTGGACTTAGGTTTTTCGGCTGATTTCTCATGGTTAAAGTTTTGGGGTAAGTTTTGTGATGCTCTAATACTACATGAAATATTTGTATCAAAAAGCTGATATTTGGAATGGAGGTGCCCTGTGGGTTGAACATTGATGTTGCGTTGTTAAAATTTAAAAAAAAGTTTAAATTTAGTCAAGATTTTACCTGTTGAGGACTTAGAGTTTTTGGACTGAAATTTCAAAGTTAGTTATGGAGTAAGTGTTGGAATGCACTTATACTACCGGTACATGATATATTTGCATTAGGAAGTTGATATTTTGAATGGAGGTTTCCTGTGGCTTGAATATGAATCTACTGATACACTTTTCTATTGATAGTTACCTATTTAAGGCCTTTCGCTACCGGAAGTCGGTCTTGCGGGCGAGCGGATATGCGTCTTGGCAACATGCTTATACTAGAAAATTTATATAAAGGAAAATGTTGATACGATTTACTATAATCCTTCATAGCGCAGTGAGCAGAGTGATTGACTAGAAATTCAATGGTCATAGGTTCGAGACCCATCGGATCCAAATATTTTTTTTTAAGTGTCCGATTTA
This sequence comes from Gari tellinella, assembly GCA_922989275.2. Classification (NCBI taxonomy): domain Eukaryota; kingdom Metazoa; phylum Mollusca; class Bivalvia; order Cardiida; family Psammobiidae; genus Gari; species Gari tellinella. Next base: position 35,390,280 of record OV277861.1, on the reverse strand, counting down.
TTGACTTGTCAATCCATAACGCAGTAATCAAGGGACATGTTATGTTTAGTCTTTGTTGATTAGAATAAGTGATGTTATATACGGTCCAATTATATGTCCACTTATATGTACGTTTTAATTTAATTACTTACAGGTCAATAAAATCGGTATGCATGTATACGATTTGATCGAACTATAAAGCCACACATTGAAGCTTATCAATACGTCAACCTTTTCAAGATCAACATTGCCCATTATTATTATGTTTAAACAATAGAATTAACCTTATGTGCAAGTCTGTGAATAAATAATAGCACATTTTAATGACAGAATTTTAACTTTAAGGTAAGTAACTGTATCTCAACTTCAAATTGCACCCATTTTAATAAGAAAATCTGTTATAACAACAAATCCTGACTGTAATATTTTCTAATTTTTTCTGATCAACTGTTTCATCAACCATATATTTGAAATAAATGGGAAAAAAAATACATTGAATGAGTCAGTTTTTTGTAATTCAATTTTTTAGCATTTTGCAAAATTTAAATAGCTGATAACATCTTTCTGAACACCTTTATTCAAAATGTTTTTAGTTTTTCTTGTAATGAATGTTGTGGACTTCTTATTGGGCTAGACTAATAGTCATTAGCTTTATTTATTTTTGAGAAAAATAAAATCATCAAAATTCCAGGTTTTTGTCAGAAAAAGAGACCTTAAAGACAAACCACACGATAGATTTTGCTTATATTTTCACACATTGATTCTAAGCCTATTATCATTCTTCATGAAAAGTTTCATAACAATTGTATGGAAACTAAGCGCACATGCGAAGTACCTTAAGAAAGGTTTCATTAGGCAAGCTTTGCTGTTCTCCGACAGCTCTTGTTGTTACTGCCTTTTCTCTAAAGTACATATAGGTGGACATTAAAGCCAGAATGTCGCCCAAATTTATGTTTAAATCGCGCAATTTCTTATATAAGAACATTTTCTATGTATTAAAACTAAGCGAAATCCGTTGTCAGGTGCCTGAAACATGCCCCCCTTTCTTTAAGAACCATACATGTGCCGATTTCTTATCGAGATGGTTGGAAAAATAAGCTTTTTGTTTACATTACAAATCTTCTTGTCGGCTTCTGAGAGTTTCCGCAAGGTCGAATAAGAGTCACGAGATCGATCCGATTTTCCTGACTTGTCTGGGTTATTTTAAGAACAGAATAGTTCATAACCATTAAGGTAACGGTGGAAAAAACGTTAAATCTTCCCGTTTAAACGCAAACGAAACGCAAACGCATCACAATAATACGCATAAATGGACAACCTTTAGACAATTCTGACCACTCATGTTAGTCTGAGCGGCAAACAGTTTTGTGCGTGATCAGACGCCGGGTTGCCTGGCTTCTGATCTGCTCCAAACTGTTTGCAATTGAAATCATGGTTTTAGCCTTAACGCGTTTATTGGGAAAGAATAACATTTTCTCCACTGTAAGCAAGGTAACATCGACTACATCATCGTACACTTTCCTACTTGAGATAAGTATGATTCCCGTGCAGCACGAGACCGCTGCGCTAACTTTACTGATATTTTATTCTCTCCCAATAAACGCATTTGTATACAAAACTATTATTTCCATTGCAAACAGATTGGAGCCAGGTCAGACGCCGGGTAACCCGGCGTTTGATCAGGCTCCAACCTATTTGCTACTCAGATTTAAAAATAATAGTTAAAACTTCTAAAAGTAAATTTCCACAGTTACGTGCATTGCCTTTGCGTTTAAACGGGAAAGAAAAATGTATTCTCTACTGTATACTGCGCACAATAAATACAGCTATCAATGTTTCTTGCTGGATGTAGGGAATACTCATCCCTTTTAAAGTTTTAGAATGTTCCAATCTAAAAATAACTATGTCAAGTCAGAAGAAAACACTAATAATGAGCTATGAAAACATCTTTACCGACCGCAAGCCGAACAAACTCGGAAAATCTCCATCGTTGATCGGATGTCAACAAACCGATTTAAAAGTCGACTTTTTTCCACCAAATTCATGTGTTTGTCAGATTTATTGCCTCCATAATCATCGTGGATTACTTCTTTTTATATGTTTAGATTGCGTATCTGCCTGAATATTCAGGTTTAAAAAATGCGCTATTCTGGCTTACATACTGCCTTTAATAAATATAATGACATGTGACAAACTGCTTGAATCCAATTCAGGCGCTACATTATGGGTCGTCTAATCTGGATTCAAACTGTTTGAAATTATAAGCAAAGTCTTAATTTGTCTTCCCTATAACGACTCCTTCTGAACAACACACACAATCTGTGTTTCCCATTGGGTGTCGTTATAGAGAGGGAGCACTGAAGTTTACTATAAACAGTTTTTAGCCAGATCGGACAGCTGGTATCTGAGCTTTTGGTCAGGAAACTGTTGGCCACTCAGATTAAAACAAATCATTAGAAATTTTTGACAGTATTTTTGACAGTTTATTGCATTGCGTTTTGTATTTGGTTTGCCTTTAAACGGTAGAAAATAATGCCTTCTCTACTGTACAGTAAATATTTTGTCACAGTAAACTCTACCATAAATAAGCTGTGTACTTTAGAATCTTCTCATTAATACCCCTGACTTGGACACCTTATGACAAAAAGGGTCATGTGAAACTAGGCTAATCCTATGACTATCCAGTTTTATAAAGGATATTTTCCATTGTCAAGTGTACAAACAGTATAACATATTGTCAAAATTGAAAATACTGTCAAACTCATATTAACCGTAATTACTCCATAGATACCAATTTTTTATGTCTTTAATTTATTCCTTAACTGAAGAAAATAGCTTTTACAGTCATGAATATTGATCAGAAAAAATATGTTCCATTTTTTAGCAGATGGTAGCTTAAAGCAGACTGAATGTAAAGCAGAATGCGCCTTCAGTTAATGTATTCTGCTTTAAATTCAAACTGCTTTAAGCAGTCACCAGTATCTTCAATACAAGAAACAGAATATTAGGTAAAAGGTTTCATAAGCTATCACTGTAAAAGCATGGGATTCACTTAACCCATTATTACCCCATAGCATGATCCTAGTTTGGATGACCATGTAAAGCAGAATACTCAGTTATTTTTTAAACAGACCATTGTGTCAAGAATTATCTGCCCTTGATACACTCCGATAGTTTTTCTTGAAAATGTTTTACTTTAGTATTTTTTACACCCTAGTGTCTATAAATTTCAATAGATTTCAATCAGACTGTACAAGGACGGTTCAGTAATAAAGTTATGCAATTTGATCAATAACTTCAATAAATAACTACAAAATATATGTGTGAATAAGAAATAATCTTCGCTTTGAGTTTTGACGCCTAGCAAATAAACCATGAGGGCCAAAGGCCCAAGTGGTTAATTTGCAGCGCGTCAGAACAAATTAAATCATGGTATATGAGGCCATGGCAACCATGGAAGAAGATTATTTCGATTCTAACATTACAAATAAGCATTTAACCGGGTCTACACTGTTAGGTTTTCTATATTAAAGGGGAACAATCCCTTCAGACTATTTTTCATTAGGACTCCCCATCTATGGCTGTTCCATTCTACCCATTCAAAAGCATCATATCTCAAAACGTTTTATTTTAAACCCCGACTTTAAACAAGTTTAACATCTAAATACATTGAATAAACTATTTATCACCTAAATATTTCAACTACCTTACAAACTATTAGCAAAACATTTAAACATTTGCTTATATTTATTCCAATCGAGCTTTCTTAAAATTAGATTTATCGTAGGGTGGACACAGGAACAGCCATTGTAACAGGACTATTTTCACATCGTTGTATATCAGTTTCCGGGCATTGTTTATCATACTGATATATCATGGTAAATTTGTTCTTTGTTTATAGAGACGAATTTACGTGTCATGTTAGAATATATAATAATGCAAAAGAGCAATTCTTCGCATCCACTAGGGTATAATAATGCATGATAAGATCACATATGTCGATAAGTCATAAACATGAACCTTAATTTCCCCTACTCCACTTTTCAGACATTATTTTTTGACATAATAAGTTCTTAAAAAAATTAGTTTCTAAAATATTTTATTGAAATAATATCAGTTTACCGAAATAAAATTCAAATATAATATTATATATATTATTAAATTTTGATGAAAAAATTACCTCAACAAATACACAAAAATGGTCAAGTGCCCTGGATTAGGGGTCAATTAGGTGTTTATGTTGTGACTAATCCACTTAAGTGATCTTATCGTGCATTTTACCATCGTGTAGGCAAATAATTGTTCTTTAGGATGATATATTGCAAATGCATTTTGCAGTTATTATATTGCAGTAATTATATTGAAGTTATTGATAAAGTTCCATTACTTATTGAACCTTCCATCGTTAAATTGATTATGGTTAAATTAAAACCAATTTTCAAGAGTTATCTGCTCTTTCGAACTACATGTGACACAAACATAATAATAAGGCATGTGTACTTCACTGAAGTCCATTACGCTCAGTACAGGGTCATGTCAGATAGTGGTCAAGGTCATTTAGAGATCAGGGTCACCTTAGGGTGGGTTTGGGGGGGGGGGGGGGTAGAGTTTCACAAACACATCTTGTAATGTTATATATTTTGACCTTTTCCATAGACATGAGTCATTTTAACACATTAGCCAAATATGCTTCCTATTATAGATCCATTTTATTGACCTGACAGGGTGGAGTTTCGATACGGACCTTTGCATTTCAACTTAAGGGCCGGCAGCACGCTCTTTTATTATCGGAATTTACCGTTGTTGTCTGCCGGTTTTTTCTCAATATTACATATCAATGGACATTTTGACAGAAGGATTCATTAGAAAGTAAAGAATGACAAACAGCTTTAGTCCAGATCAGACGTTCAAGCTGTTTGCAAATGTTAACCAAGTCTTAATTTCCCTTCCTAAAACAATTCCCTACGAACAACACACACACATTTGTCTTCCATTGGGTGTTGTTGTAGAGAAGGAGCATTGTATATACCAATTCCATGTAGATATTGGTGCACGCATAAACTGTGTTTCTTCAAGTTGAAAGTATAGGACAATAACAATATAATACGGAACAATACCTATCAACCATAGAATCAAAAGTAAATTAGTTTATCTTTGCCAAAGGTTAGCTCCGCCCTGCCAGATGAATAAAATCTGCCTATACTGGTCACAGCACCAAGTTTAATTGGCAATAAATTATTTCTGCACTACTGATGCCAGACACAAGAACCTGAAGGTCAAAAGGTTAAAAACTCCAAATCATCCACAAGTTCTATACATACAAAATACATCAATAACATTATTGACATGTGACTGCTTAACGCAGGACAAAACTAAAGCAGGAATTTTCTGCTTAAGTTTTATCCTGCATTAAGCTATAATCTGTACTGAATTCTTATTTTACCATTTCTTTTGAGTAATTGCTTGACACAAAGCTTTACTGTATAGACGGCATATTGAAGGGACTGCTCAATTTTACAAAACCAGTTTTTGTTATGTTTTGATTATATTTGGATATGATAGAACATGTTGAATACAACTATTACAAACTACTGTAGTGTTGGTTTGTATTGATATCTAGTTATTTATTTCTTCTCTACAGGTATGTAAACTATTGTAAACTCTCTCAATGACTTTATTGTTGTCTGCAACTGTTTTAACGCATTACCTTATAAATACTCCTTTTTACGCCTTTTATTTGTTTCTCCTTTGAAGAAAATAGGTACAATTTAAACAGTAATGAATATGTATCGTAAGAAAAATATTCTATATTCAAGCAGATGGTAGCTTAAAGCAGCCTGAAAGTAAAGCAGAATGCGCCTTTCAACCTGCTTTAAGGAATCACCTTCAAACTAGAAACATGCTATGGGGTTTTGGGTTAAATATATAACTCCTAAATTCCTTTAAAATGATTAGATGCCATGATATACTGTGTCTCATCAGGGTCCAACTGTTTGCAAAGGTTTGATTATCATGGTGTCCCTGCTAGTGTGCTAAGAGTAATTTATAAGCTTCATTCCTTACATTTATCTTGTTTTAAGCTGCCATCTTTACTTAAGGCCATCAGAAATTCTTCAGTTGAGTGCCCTATTAGGCACTAATATGCAGGTTAAAAAATTGGTTTCAACCCCATCACTCATTCTTGTTTCAGCCCTTTCACTCACTCACTCATTGTTTAAGCCCACTCACTCACTCACTCACACTCTCACTGGTTATTTCAGTCCTCTCACTCACTCACTCACTCACCCATTACTTCAGCCCACTCACTCACTCATTTGCTCATCCCCCATCACTCACTCTTGTTTAAGCTCACACACACACTCACTCATTGTTTCAGCCTCCCTTATTCTCTCTTTGTTTCAGCCCCATCACTCATTCTTGTTTCAGCCTCTCTCACTCACTCATTGTTTCATCCCCATCACTCACTCTTGTTTCAGCTGTCTCACTCACTTACTTGTTGTTTCAGCTCACTCACACACTCACTCATTGTTTCAGCCTCCCTCCCTCATTCTCTCATTGTTTCAGCCCCATCACTCATTCTTGTTTCAGCTGTCTCAGTCACTCACTCATTGTTTCAGCCCCCTCAGGAGACGGGCTCAGAGATGACTGGTGGGTATCTGTCTGACTTGATGACCATCACCAGCACTGACAGTATAGACAGTAACCCCGACAGTGAGGAGCGGGGAAACTGGAGAGGCAAGCTCGAGTTTATCCTCTCATGTCTCGGCTACGTAGTAGGCCTTGGTAACATCTGGAGGTTTCCTTACCTTGTCTACAGGAATGGTGGAGGTAAACACATATAACATACAACCCATGTTTAAACACCAACAATACACACATAAAAAGAAGAAAAGAGCTTAAAGCAGACTGAAAGTATGAGAGCCAAATGCTCCATATAAAGGAGCTTTTGATATGAAAAGGGTTTTTACTTTCAGACTGATTTAAGCTACGATCTGCTAGGATATAGGAAATATTTCTTACGCTGCATATTCATGACTATAAACAGAACTATTTCATATAGTGGAGGAATAAATTGAAAGCTTAACTTAAATTAGCCTGTTTCTAATTTTGAAGATATGTGACATTTAAAGCAGGTTAAATATTTCTCTTCTATATAGGTAATTTGAAGATAACTGAAAGTTAATTAATCTTGTATCCCTAGTGCAGAAGCTCAGTTAGGTAGTGATTGACCTGTATGAATATTTCACCGCTATAACAGTATTGGTTTGCCATGATAATCTCTTGAAATCAGTGTTTTTAGTCTTACATTGCGTGTGTCATGTCCATATACTGATTACTATATTCCCTGGGGCCATTTGACATTTGCAGACTGGTTCCTTACAGAATCCTGGCTGGTTTCTCACTGATATCCGGCTGGTTTCTCACTGATATCTGACTGGTTCCTCACTGGTTCTCATGTTCTTAACTCTTTTCTCCCTAGTCACAAGTGTTAATTTAAAGGTTTTACTTGCAAACTGGTTTTTAAGTGTCATCTGCCTTAACCCTTTACCTGATAGCCTATTTCTAGTATTGAATATAGGTGACCACTTAAAGCAGGTTGACAGTAAAGCAGAATGCGCCATAAGGCGCATTCTGCTTTACTTTCAGCCTGCTTTAAGCTTCCATGTGCTAGAATATAGAAAATTTTCCCTATACTATATATTCATGACGGATTAAATTGGAACTATTTTCTTGAGCGGAGGAATAAACTGAATACGCTAAAAGGCGTTTCTATTTGGGAAAGGGTTAAAACTAGGAACAGGCTATGAGGAAAAAAGGTTTCCCTTCTCCTGCTGAATATTCCTGTATTCGGTCTAAAATAGGCATTTTTCTTTATCATTTCAATGCAACAAGGTGTGAATTTAGGGTTTAAGGTTACAGAACACCAAATAGACCGGAAATGCTACATGGTCCAGTCAAAAATAGTTCCCTGATGTATAATGCCAACTTTTTTGGCCATAAAATGGCATTTTTTCACTAGATATACACTGTTTCTTGCTTTTGATGTACTACATAGGTACCAGAGAATAGGTACAGTATAACCTCTGTCGATAGACACCTCTCTTGACCGTAAACCTCTGTTATCCGACCCTGCTGTTTGGCCCCGGCAGCTTCCATATTTGTTTTATGTAACCAAACTCTCTCTTGATCGGATCCCCTGTTAACTGTTATCCAACATACCTTGCTGGTCCGATGAAGGCAAATTAGAGGTTTTTCACACCTCGTAATCCGACGGTATACTCAGCTGTGATCATTTACAGCGATTATGCATGCACAGGTGAAAATGATAGACATCACGCGGATGGCCGTGTAAAACAAAGTGTGTTATTTTAACAGTGAATGAATGATATGAGGGTTAATAAGATAACTTAAGCCAACAAATGTAAGCAACCCATTCAGTGTTGCAGTGCTGAAAACCCAACTCATCCATCCTTTCCAACAATGGCTAACCATGATTTCATGTTTAAATTGCACAGGTGTCTGCCAATCGTCCTCACTATCAACATGAGATATCTATTTAATTCGCACTCTGCATAATTCAAAGTCTATAACAATAGTCGCATGCGTAGAAATATATGCTATTGAGAGAAAATAAATACACTCACGCGTTTTGAAGTTTTTGTTGATTTCCAGCGAGTTCTACATAACGGCAATGGACTATACTTTTCATAAAATGTAAATACGAAATATGCCGATGTCGAGCCCTTCATATGTACATGCGTGTTTACTTCCGACTGTACAATACACACGTTTTATGCCTACTGTAGTTTAAAAATATATTGGGAAAAAACAGTGTAGATCCTGACCAGGTGACTCTTAGTTTAATTTGGAACGATCTGATCAGGATATATGCTGTATGCTGCATTCATACATATTTAATATATTCCCCTCGCAGCGAAAAATGGACTGAATCTTTGGGTATGTAAACTTGTAAACTTAGGCATAATTCCGTTAAACGACACCCTCTCTTAACCGACTTACAAACGTGGAACCATGGGGTGTCGGATAACAGAGGTTATACTGTACAAGGTATTTCTGTTATCCTAGAAGGGGTTAATGTAGAAATTATGTGGGCTGAAGTGACATGTCCCTGATTTTGTTGGACCCTCTATCAAAAGGTAGCAAAACACCAGTTACGTCATTGAAGTCATGATATTTTTCTTAGATAACAAATGACCCTCGTTTTTAGCTCACCTGAGCCAAAGGCTCAAGGTGATCTATTGGGATGGCCCTGTGTCCGGGGTCCGGCTTCGTGCGTCGTCCGTCTTGCGTCGTTGTTAACAATCGCTTCATATGGCATCTCCTCGTATACCGCTTGACAGAATTCAACCAAACTTTACAGAAATGTTCCTTGGGTCAAGCTCTTTCAAATTTGTTCAAAGAATTAAAACAATGCAGAACTCGGGTTGCCATGGCAACCAAAGTGAAAAAATAAGGAAATCTTAAAAAATCTTCTTGTCAAAAATTGCAAGAGCCAGAGCTTAAATATTTGGCACATAGTATCGCCTACAGGTCCTCTATCAAGTTTGTTCAAATTATGCCCCTGGGGTCAAAATTGGCCCCACCTTGGGGGTCACAGTTTTACATAGAGTTATAAAGTGAAATTTTCAAACGTCTTCTTATCTGAAACTAATATGGCCAGAGCTTTGATATTTGGCATGGTGACACTTCTAGATGTCCTTTACCTATTTTGTTCAAATGGTTTTGGTCGGTTGCATAACTAGGTCACAGGAGCTAAAAATAGATTTTTTAGCTCACCTGAGCCGAAGGCTCAAGGTGAGCTGTTGTGATCGTCCGTCGTCCGTCTGTCCGTCTGTCCGTCCGTTTAAATTTTACTTCAAGCGACATCTCCTCTGAAACCGCGAGTTTGAGGGAAAAACTAAATTGCTGATGGTGTTCCTTGGATGCTTCTCTACAGAAATCGTTAAAATAAAATTCAAATGTTGACTACTTATTGAAATTTATTAAAAAAAGTGAAAAACTTTAAACAAGTTTTTTGTAAAAAAACCACTGTTCCCACACCTTAGATATTGCAGGAATAGTATCTTCTACTAAATCACTTTCAAAATTGTAAAAAATCAAAACCCTAGGGTCAAATTTGACTCCACCCTGGCCGTATCAGTGCTTTTTGATGCAGGTCTGACAGTAAAAACTCTCTAATGATCCGTTTTTATACAGACCCATTGTATCTTCCAGGCTAAGAAGCTACCCTTATACTAAATGCAACATTTTTGCAAACAGTTTGGATCCAGGTCAGATGCCACATAATGCAGCATCTAATCTGGATCTAAACTATTTGCCACTCATTTACATATTTTCTTATATTTAGAAAATATAAGTTATTATTTTTTACATATTTCACATACAAACATTTGGAGCAGACAACAGTTCAGCATGATAATAGTCATTTCTCCCTGAGACCGTCTCTTATTGCATAACTGACCCATAGCTAGCTCTGAACTCAGGTCACTGAGATACATAGCAGAAATTATGATGTCTGCTATTTTATGCTCAAGCACAACTTTGTTCAAGGCATATTACTTTTGGTCTGTCTGTTTGTTTGTTTGTTTATATTTCTGTCTATCAGTCCACAATTAATTCTTGGCCATAAACAGTATGGATCCAGGTCAGATGCCACATAATGCTGCATCTAATCTGGATCCAAACTATTTGCCACTCATTTACATATAGTTTCTTATATTTAGAAAATGTAAATAATGATATTTATTAACCTATTAACCCATACATATTCCTTTTTATGTCTTTAATTTATTCTTCCACAGAAGAAAATAATTTCACTTTATACAGTCGATCATTGTTGTCTTTAACAATTGCTTCAAATGACATCTCCTCATATACCACCGCTGAAAAGATTTCAACCAAACTTTACACGAATGTTCCTTGGGTCAAGTTCTTTCAAAATTGTTCAAAGAATTAAAAACAATGTAGAACTCTGGTTGCCATGGCAACCAAGTGAAAAAATAAGGAAATCTTAAAAAATCTTCTTGTCTGAAACTACAAGGGCCAGATCTTAGACATTTGTCACATAGCATCATCTACAGGTCCTCTATCAAGTTTATACAAACTATGCCCCTGGGGTCAAAATTGGCCCCGCCCCGGGGGTCACAGTTTTACATAAAGTTATATAGTGAAATTTTCAAACGTCTTCTCCTCTGAAACTAATATGGCCAGAGCTTTGATATCTGGCATGGTGACACTTTTAGATGTCCTATACCAATAAGGTTCAAATGGTTCTGGTCGATTGCATATCATCTACAGGTCCTCTATCAAGTTTGTACAAATTATGCCCCTGGGGTCAAAATTAGCCCCACCCGGGGGTCACAGTTTTCAAACGTCTTCTTTTCTGAAGCTAATACAGCCAGAGCTTTGATATTCGGCATGGTGTTACTTCTAGATGTCCTTTATCTATTTTGTTCAAATGGTTCCAGTCTGTTGCATTATGTAGGTCACAGGAGCTAAAAATAGATTTTTTCAATGGAAACTTAAAAAAAATCTTCATGTCTAGAACCCTAGTACCCTGATCTTAGATATTTGGAACATAGCATCATCTACAGGTCCTCTATTAAGATTGTTCAAATAATGCCCCTCGGGTAAAAAATGACCCCGTCCTGGAATAAATCATTATCTCCATTTTGATGTACAGCTATTCTCAGGTGAGCGACATATGCCCCATGGGGCTCTTGTTTCAATGAAAACTTTAAAAATCTTCTTGTCTGAAATTACAAGGGCCAGAGCTTAGATATTTGGCACATAGCATCGCCTACAGGTCCTCTATCAAGTTTGTTCAAATTATGCCCCTGGGTCAAAATTTGCCCCGCCCCGGGGGTCACAGTTTTACATAGAGTTATATTGTGAAATTTTCAAATGTTTTCTGGTCTGAAACTAATATGGCCAGAGCTTTGATATTTGGCATGGGGACACTTCTAGATGTCCTATACCAAAATTGTTCAAATGGTTTAGGTGGGTTGCATAACTAGGTCACAGGAGCTAAAAATAGATTTTTTTTTCAATAAAAACTTAAAAAATCTTCTTGTCTTAAACTACAAGGACCAGAGCTTAGATATTTGGCACATAACATGGCCTACAGGTCCTCTATCAAGTTTGTACAAATTATGCCCCTGGGGTTAAAATTGGCCCTGCCCCGGGGGTTACAGTTTTACATAGAGTTATATAGTGAAATTTCAAACGTCTTCTTCTCTGACACTAATATGACCAGAGCTTTGATACTTGGCATGGTGACACTTCTAAATATCCTTTAGGCATTTTGATCAAATGGTTCAGGTCGGTTGCATATCTAGGTCACAGGATCTAAAAATAGATTTATTCTATAAAACTTAAAAAAATCTTCTGGTCAAAAACTACAAGGGCCAGAGCTTAGATATTTGGCACATAGCATCATCTACAGGTCCTCTATCAAGATTGTTCAAATTATGCCCCTCGGGTAAATAATGACCCCGTCCTGGACATAAATCATTATCTCCGAGACCCCATTTTGTCAGCTATTCTCAGGTGAGCCAAATATGCCCCATGGGGCTCTTGTTTCTTCATTTTTCAGTTGTTATGAATGTATCTATAGGGAAATTATAGTGTTGCACCTGGCTAGGCTGTAAAAATTGACAAATTTTGACCTTGAAGATGACAGATTTTATATGAATTATATAGGAGAGCCTATTTGGTGTTCCATGCCCTATAGGACTCTCATACTCAACAGGTTAACCCATTAATTCCATAGCCTGTTTCTACTTTAAAGACATGTGACTACATTAAGCAGGTTGAAAGTAAAGCAGAATGTGTCTTAAGGCATATTCTGCTTTACTTTCAGCCTGCTTTAAGCTATCATCTTACATTCTGCTACAAAATAATTCTACAATGCATATTCATGACTGTAAATTGGAACTATTTTCTTTAGTGAAGAAATAAATTCAATGCCCAAAATGTCATATCTATAGAATTAAGGATTAAAGAGTACAAATGCCCCACCAATGTTTTGAGTGTTATAAATGTTTCTTTGTAATGTTCCAGGTGCCTTCTTTATTCCTTATTTGGTGATGCTGTCATTCTGTGGTATCCCGCTTGTCTACATGGAGATGGCGTTTGGTCAGTATGCAAGCCTTGGACCTGTCACTATATGGAGAGCTGTACCCATATTTAAAGGTAGGTTCTCTCGATAATTCCTTGATCTATGGATGTATGACTTCCTCAAGGGAAGAAACACATTATTTTAACCTTCTATACTGAAAACCAATTTTATTTGTAACAGTGTAACTCCTGATCAGAGGGTTCCTTAAAGAGCTCTCAAATCAGAATCTGCTCTGTCAGATTTACTTTTGTTTTCTTAAGTATTTTCTACAAAATGTTTAAAAAATTAATGAACTGGAATAGTACATTATGAAAAAATGAGCATAAAAAGGTAAAAGAAATCTTTATTTGTGAGGATATGGTTACATTACAGTTGTCACTTATATAACGACTTAGGATATTAAGACGCAAAATGGTGTCTCTATTATTGTCATCTACTATACTAGAGACACCGGAAGATTTCCTTGTATGAGGTATAGTGGTGACTGACTCTATCATTGTCATCTCCTAAAATAACATGTAAACCTTGTTTCTTGTAGATGTGGGTTATAGTGGTGACTGACTCTATCATTGACATCTACAATATCATGTAAACCTTGTTTCTTGTAGGTGTTGGGTATGCCATGGTGGTGATCATCTGTATCATTGTCATCTCCTAAAATAACATGTAAACCTTGTTTCTTGTAGATGTGGGTTATAGTGGTGACTGACTCTATCATTGACATCTACAATATCATGTAAACCTTGTTTCTTGTAGGTGTTGGGTATGCCATGGTGGTGATCATCTGTATCATTGTCATCTCCTAAAATAACATGTAAACCTTGTTTCTTGTAGATGTGGGTTATAGTGGTGACTGACTCTATCATTGACATCTACAATATCATGTAAACCTTGTTTCTTGTAGGTGTTGGGTATGCCATGGTGGTGATCATCTGTATCATTGTCATCTCCTAAAATAACATGTAAACCTTGTTTCTTGTAGATGTGGGTTATAGTGGTGACTGACTCTATCATTGACATCTACAATATCATGTAAACCTTGTTTCTTGTAGAAGTGGGGTATAGTGGTGACTGACTCTATTATTGACATCTACAATATCATGTAAACCTTGTTTCTTGTAGGTGTTGGGTATGCCATGGTGGTGATTATCTGTATCATTGCTGTCTACTACAATATCATGTAAACCTTGTATCTTGTAGGTGTTGGGTATGCCATGGTGGTGATTATCTGTATCATTGCTATCTACTACAATATCATGTAAACCTTGTATCTTGTAGGTGTTGGGTATGCCATGGTGGTGATTGACTCTATCATTGCTATCTACTACAATATCATGTAAACCTTGTTTCTTGTAGGTGTTGGGTATGCCATGGTGGTGATTATCTGTATCATTGCTATTTACTACAATATCATGTAAACCTTGTTTCTTGTAGGTGTTGGGTATGCCATGGTGGTGATTATCTGTATCATTGCTATCTACTACAATATCATGTAAACCTTGTATCTTGTAGGTGTTGGGTATGCCATGGTGGTGATTGACTCTATCATTGCTATCTACTACAATATCATGTAAACCTTGTTTCTTGTAGGTGTTGGGTATGCCATGGTGGTGATTATCTGTATCATTGCTATCTACTACAATATCATGTAAACCTTGTATCTTGTAGGTGTTGGGTATGCCATGGTGGTGATTATCTGTATCATTGCTATCTACTACAATATCATGTAAACCTTGTTTCTTGTAGGTGTTGGGTATGCCATGGTGGTGATTATCTGTATCACTGCTATCTACTACAATATCATGTAAACCTTGTATCTTGTAGGTGTTGGGTATGCCATGGTGGTGATTATCTGTATCATTGCTATCTACTACAATATCATGTAAACCTTGTATCTTGTAGGTGTTGGGTATGCCATGGTGGTGATTGACTCTATCTTTGCTATCTACTACAATATCATGTAAACCTTGTTTCTTGTAGGTGTTGGGTATGCCATGGTGGTGATTATCTGTATCATTGCTATATACTACAATATCATGTAAACCTTGTTGCTTGTAGGTGTTGGGTATGCCATGGTGGTGATCATCTGTATCACTGCCATCTACTACAATATCATGTAAACCTTGTTTCTTGTAGGTGTTGGGTATGCCATGGTGGTGATTATCTGTATCATTGCTATATACTACAATATCATGTAAACCTTGTTGCTTGTAGGTGTTGGGTATGCCATGGTGGGGATCATCTGTATCATTGCTATCTACTACAATATCATGTAAACCTTGTATCTTGTAGGTGTTGGGTATGCCATGGTGGTGATTGACTCTATCATTGCTATCTACTACAATATCATGTAAACCTTGTTTCTTGTAGGTGTTGGGTATGCCATGGTGGTGATTATCTGTATCATTGCTATATACTACAATATCATGTAAACCTTGTTGCTTGTAGGTGTTGGGTATGCCATGGTGGTGATCATCTGTATCACTGCCATCTACTACAATATCATGTAAACCTTGTTTCTTGTAGGTGTTGGGTATGCCATGGTGGTGATTATCTGTATCATTGCTATCTACGACAGTATCATGTAAACCTTGTTTCTTGTAGGTGTGGGGTATGCCATGGTGGTGATTATCTGTATCATTGCTATCTACGACAATAATATGTAAACCTTGTATCTTGTAGGTGTTGGGTATGCCATTGTGGTGATCATCTGTATCATTGCTATCTACTACGTACAATATCATGTAAATACGAAATAAGACTCAAGCAGGAAACGCAACACAAACAATACACCCATCTCTAAAGCAGAACACACACACAGCCATACCATAACAAACACACACAACCACACACACACACACACGCAATACCATTCCTTCATCTACACACTAAATAGAAAACAACACGCAAGACAAACATAAAGCTAAGTGAACATAGGAGCCCACCTTGGTACGGTCAGTAGCAATCAACAATCAATTATAAATGAATTAACTATTAACAACCACTGGGGGGTTAAACCTGGGTTTAGGGGCGCCCAACCTCACACTTATCTCCTATATTCACCTATAAAGACGAACAGTGTACATAAAATATAAACCCTGTTCCACAACCTTACAATCAAAAAGACCGCCAGCACAGTAAGTAAATACATTGTAAACCTTGTTTCTTGTAGGTGTTGGGTATGCCATGGTGGTGATTATCTGTATCATTGCTATATACTACAATATCATGTAAACCTTGTTTCTTGTAGGTGTTGGTATGCCATGGTGGTGATTATCTGTATCATTGCTATATACTACAATATCATGTAAACCTTGTTTCTTGTAGGTGTTGGGTATGCCATGGTGGTGATTATCTGTATCATTGCTATATACTACAATATCATGTAAACCTTGTTTCTTGTAGGTGTTGGGTATGCCATGGTGGTGATTTTCTGTATCATTGCTATCTACTACAATATCATGTAAACCTTGTTTCTTGTAGGTGTTGGGTATGCCATGGTGGTGATTATCTGTATCATTGCTATCTACTACAATATCATGTAAACCTTGTATCTTGTAGGTGTTGGGTATGCCATGGTGGTGATTATCTGTATCATTGCTATCTACTACAATATCATGTAAACCTTGTATCTTGTAGGTGTTGGGTATGCCATGGTGGTGATTGACTCTATCATTGCTATCTACTACAATATCATGTAAACCTTGTTTCTTGTAGGTGTTGGGTATGCCATGGTGGTGATTATCTGTATCATTGCTATCTACTACAATATCATGTAAACCTTGTTTCTTGTAGGTGTTGGGTATGCCATGGTGGTGATTGACTCTATCATTGCTATCTACTACAATATCATGTAAACCTTGTTTCTTGTAGGTGTTGGGTATGCCATGGTGGTGATTATCTGTATCATTGCTATATACTACAATATCATGTAAACCTTGTATCTTGTAGGTGTTGGGTATGCCATGGTGGTGATTGACTCTATCATTGCTATCTACTACAATATCATGTAAACCTTGTTTCTTGTAGGTGTTGGGTATGCCATGGTGGTGATTGACTCTATCATTGCTATCTACTACAATATCATGTAAACCTTGTTTCTTGTAGGTGTTGGGTATGCCATGGTGGTGATTATCTGTATCATTGCTATATACTACAATATCATGTAAACCTTGTATCTTGTAGGTGTTGGGTATGCCATGGTGGTGATTGACTCTATCATTGCTATCTACTACAATATCATGTAAACCTTGTTTCTTGTAGGTGTTGGGTATGCCATGGTGGTGATTATCTGTATCATTGCTATCTACTACAATATCATGTAAACCTTGTATCTTGTAGGTGTTGGGTATGCCATGGTGGTGATTGACTCTATCATTGCTATCTACTACAATATCATGTAAACCTTGTATCTTGTAGGTGTGGGGTATGCCATGGTGGTGATTATCTGTATCATTGCTATCTACTACAATATCATGTAAACCTTGTTTCTTGTAGGTGTTGGGTATGCCATGGTGGTGATTATCTGTATCATTGCTATATACTACAATATCATGTAAACCTTGTATCTTGTAGGTGTTGGGTATGCCATATGGTGGTGATTATCTGTATCATTGCTATCTACTACAATATCATGTAAACCTTGTTTCTTGTAGGTGTTGGGTATGCCATGGTGGTGATTATCTGTATCATTGCTATATACTACAATATCATGTAAACCTTGTATCTTGTAGGTGTTGGGTATGCCATGGTGGTGATTATCTGTATCATTGCTATCTACTACAATATCATGTAAACCTTGTTTCTTGTAGGTGTTGGGTATGCTATGGTGGTGATTATCTGTATCATTGCTATCTAATACAATATCATGTAAACCTTGTTTCTTGTAGGTGTTGGGTATGCCATGGTGGTGATTATCTGTATCATTGCTATCTACTACAATATCATGTAAACCTTGTATCTTGTAGGTGTTGGGTATGCCATGGTGGTGATTATCTGTATCATTGCTATCTACTACAATATCATGTAAACCTTGTATCTTGTAGGTGTTGGGTATGCCATGGTGGTGATTATCTGTATCATTGCTGTCTACTACAATATCATGTAAACCTTGTATCTTGTAGGTGTTGGGTATGCCATGGTGGTGATTATCTGTATCATTGCTATCTACTACAATATCATGTAAACCTTGTATCTTGTAGGTGTTGGGTATGCCATGGTGGTGATTATCTGTATCATTGCTATCTACTACAATATCATGTAAACCTTGTATCTTGTAGGTGTGGGGTATGCCATGGTGGTGATTATCTGTATCATTGCTATCTACTACAATATGGTAATAGCTTGGGCCTTCCACTTTCTCTTCGCCTCCTTCTCTGCCAGTCTGCCCTGGGCCTCCTGTGATAATGAATGGAACACTAAAGGTGGGCAAATCACTTGGATTTACAATAAATTACCCATAAATGCACATTTTATGCCTTTAATTTATTTCTTCACTAAAGAAAATACATGTAGTTCTATTTTAGACAGTGATGAATATGAACCAGAATTTTTTTTTATATCCTAGCAGATTGTAGGGCAAAGAAAGCTGAAAGTAAAGCCTTCTGCTTTACTTTCAACCTGCTTTAAGTGGTCATCTATCATCAGCACTAGAAACAGGCTATGAGTTAATGATTACTTGATTAAAAGTTAAATAGTTCCAATTTGTACAGTTATGAATATGTATTATAAAAAAACGTTTTCTTTATTCTAGCAGATGGTAGCTTAAAGCAGGTTGAAAGTGAAGCAGAATGCACCTTAAGGCGCATTCTGCTTTACTTTCAACCTGCTGTAAGTGGTCACCTTTCTCAAATACTATAAACAGGCTATGGGGTAAAGGGTTAACCCTTAAACCCTTCTACTGTCCTTCTCCTGGTTTCATGCATTATAGGTCATAAGCTGGGCAGGGGAATGTATTAGTTGGCCCTTGTAGGTGTGGGGTAGTGGTGACTGACTCTATCATTGCCATCTACTACAATAACATGTAAAGCTTGTTTCTTGTAGATGTGGAATATGGTGGTGACCATATGTTCTACCATAGTTAGACGGTAAATGTTTCTTGCTTGTTTCCTTTGCGGATGCGGTTTTCTGACCGAATTACTTTTCCCCCGGTTTTTAGCTCACCTGAGCACAAAGTGCTCAAGGTGAGCTTTTGTGGTCAGTCAATGTCCGGCGTCCGTCGTCGTGCGTCAACAATTTCTTCAAACATCATCTTCTCCAAAACAACTTGCCTGATTGCAACCAAACTTCACAGGAATGTTCCTTGGGTTAAGCTCTTTCAAAGTTGTTCAAAGAATTTGAAACCATGCAGAACTCTGGTTGCTATGGCAACCAAAGTGAAAAAATAAGGAAATCTTAAAAAATCTTCTTGTCACAAACCACAAGAGCCAGAGCTTAGATATTTGGCACATGTCATTACCTATAGGTCCTCTATCAAAGTTGTTCAAATTTTGCCCCTGGGGTCAAAATTGGCCCCGCCCCGGGGGTCAACGTTTTACATAGAGTTATATAGTGAAATGTTCAAACATCTTTTTCTCTGAAACCAATATGTCCAGAGCTTTGATATTTAGCATGGTATTACTTCTAGAGGTATTTGACTTATATTGATGAATTGGTTCCGGTCCGTTGCATATCTGGGTCACCGGAGCTAAAAATAGATTTTTTTCCATAAGAACTTAAAAAATCTTCTCGTCTGAAACCATAGTACACTGAGCTTAGATATTTTGCACATAGCATCGTCTACAGATCCTCTATCAAATTTGTTCAAATTTTGTCCCTGGGGTCAAAATTGGCCTGCCCCGGGGATCACAGTTTTACATAGAGTTATATAGTGAAATGTTCAAACATCTTTTTCTCTGGAACCAATATGACCAGAGCTTTGATATTTGGCATGGTATAGCTTCTAGAAGTCCTTCACACATATTGTTGAATTGGTTCTGGTCTGTTGCATATCTGGGTCACCGGAGCTAAAAATAGATTTTTTCAATGAAAACTTCAAAATTCTTCTTTTCTGAAACCATAGTACACTGAGTTTAGATATTTTGCACATATCATCGTTTACAGGTCCTCTATCTTACTTGTTCAAATTTTGCCCCTGGGGCCAAAATTGGCCCCGCCCTGGGGGTCACCTTTTACAAATCTTCTTTTCTGAAATCACGTGACCCATCCTAGTGTTACCATGGTCAGGTGAGCGATCAAGGACCATTCTGGCCCTCTTGTTAAATGAATCTAACAACCCCATAGCAAACTTGCGTACAAGTGAGAATTTCACACATGCACTCTAACCCATGCACCATCTGGCACAGAATAATCATTACATGAAGCAAGACAGAACATGGGAAAATGATGGGGTAACATAACTTGTTAGCGAGAGGAGCGGGTAGGGTAGAGCGTTGTTTAATGTATCAGATATATCACAATGAGCTTCCTTTATCTTTATAGTGACAAAAACATGTGTCATGTTAGAATCGTCTTCTTTTTCCAGCGTGTAGCTTGAACAAGTTTCTAGTGACGAACTGCAGCCTTATAAACCTAACATTCCTGCAGCAGTCCGACATGGGAGACAGCTCAAACAATTCCTGTGTGTCCCTCCTACAGCAATGTGTGGCCAGTGATAACCACTCTCAGTTTGAAACACAGAATGTCACAGGTCTGCACCCACCTTGTACTCTCAGTGCTCTGATTTTGTTATCCATCATAGGTAAACCCATTGCTCCATAAATACATGAAATATGTTTTTTTTAGGCAATGGGTTTATTACAAATGATAAGTTATTGGATTCCTTTTATAACATAAACATTTTAAAGGTCTGTTCAGTAAATTAAAGTCATAGTTAAAACCACATATTTATTTTCCACCCAAACCTGACATTTTTTATTGAAAAATCATCATTAATGACATCATTCTGTTATCTACTTTATGCAGAACTTGTGGACAAACTAGTTTGGCAGGAGTCAACAATTTTATATTACACTCAAGTAATATCGAAAATATTGCATGGATTTATTTCACTGCCATGTTGGTTTTATGTGATATAATTTATTCATTTCAGATTGTATAGAATGGCTACATGGTGTTTTAGGAGAAAACATCTATCTGCCAGAGAGAGACAAAATAATCTCAACATTGAAAAGTCCAAGTGAGGAATATTTTTAGTAAGTCTTCAATGTCATGTTTTTATAAATTTAGGGAAATGGCTCATGTCTTACAAATTGTTAAGATGTATTTGAACCATATTTTTTGCATGAAATATTTACCCTTTTCTCTGCATAATGTCACTGAACAACTTATCCCCTTACTCTACAGAGCCCCATAGGATGCCATTACCCCTCCTTTACATATGCACTATATTAGTCTCTACTCTAACCTGATAAAGGCACTCAAAAGGAGCCATATATGAGTCTTCTTCCCATTACCCTATAAATAAGCCTTTTTAGGCCTATAAATTATTCCTCCACTGATGAAATTAGTTCCCTTTTATACAGTCATGAATATGTATAACAAGAAATATTTCCTAAATCCTAGCAGAAAAATCATAAAGCACCTATTTTCAAAACTTGAAACAAGCTATGGGGTAAAGGGTTAAGCAAAAGTTTGTCTTCAGTACTGAAAACGAGCAATTGAGAATAAGTTGTTACAGAGATCCTGATAAGTGGGAGTGAACTCCAGTTTTCCAACAATTTCTCCATCATGTCTGGACTAAACCTTGTAGTGTTACTACTGACATTAGAATCTCTCTGAGATGATTCTAATGAGTAGTCACACCATAGGGTTTGGTGTATTCAGAAAGATACTTTAGTGTTAGAATCACCCCCATTTTCTGAAGCCCTGCTGGGTTAATTTTCAACACTCATTGTTTAGAATATTTGTGTAGAAAATATATATAATACTATCATGCTCACCACATGTTATGTTCACAGCAATGAAGTTTTGAACCAGTCTGACGGCCTACATGATATGGGTGGAGTCCAGTGGCAGCTGGCTTTGTTCCTCTTGTTGTGTTGGTTTATTGTGTTTATGTGTCTGGTCAGGGGAATCTACTCTGCTGGAAAGGTATGTCATACTCAGTTATCTGCTCTTTGCTGCTAACATGTAGTCACCTGTCAAAACAAGACAGAGTTAACCCATTACCCCATAAATACACCTTTTTACACCTTTGAATTATTCCTCCACTAAAGAAAAAAGTTCAATTTTAAACGGTCTTGAATCCGGGTACGACAGATGCGGAGGCATATAGAATACGTCCTGTCCGTCAGTCCGTCCGTCAGTCCGTCCGTTCTCGCGAATGGTACATTTTGCAACTTTTTTTTAGCCCAGATATACACTGTGTGTCTTTTTTATGCCCCCGGCATCGACAGATGCGGAGGCATATAGTAATCGTCCTGTCCGTCCGTCCGTGTGTCCGTAACAAGGTTAAGTAGAATTTACCGTTTCGTCTAGCATCAACACCGCTTACCCAAATGCTTGGATACTTATACAGTTGTTGCCTTGGACCATTCCCTGTCCACCAATATCACCAAACTTTGATCTTGACCTTGACCTAATTTGGACTTAGAATATTGCAAATAGGCTCTTTCTTGGTTAACTAGATTTTACCGTTTCGTCTAGCATCAACACATCTGACTACAATGCTTTGATACTTATACAGTTGTTGCCTTTGACCATTCCCTATCCACCAATATCACCAAACTTTGATTTTGACCTTGACCGTGACCTAATTTTAACTTAGAATATTTTAAATGGGCTCTTTCTTGGTTAACTAGATTTTACCGTTTCGTCTAGCATCAACACTGTTTACTACAATGGTTCAATACTTATACAGTTATTGCCTTGGACCCTTACCAACTCACCAATAATACTCAGCTCAGTTTGACCTTGACCTTGACCTAGTTTGGACTTAGAAAAAATTCAGAATATATTGTCAAGGATGCCACCGGGGGCATAAGCGTTTATTGAATGCGCAGTCTTGTTTCATTGTGCAACTAGTCACACAAAACATGTTGTCAAAGTATGTTCAAAATGTGTCTTTTACAACATATAACCTATTGGTAGAAGTTGCACAACGTTTTGTCCAAAGTGATGTCCATGTCAAAATGTCCATCAATTATTTCTTACGAATGATACATTGTTCAATTTTTTTTATGCCCAGATATACACTGTGTGTCTAAGAAAAAAAGAGAAAAGCCCCACAATACGATTTTTATAGTCCCACAAAATATCAGACACACAATGTATCATTCCTAGGCCCGCACTCACGAAAGGTCCTTTGTTGGGTATGGAGAACAATAGATTCCATTCATTCCGTGATTGCCCTATTGTTATTGTTGTTTTTTTTTGTTGCTATTGGGTACTTTTAAAGAAAAGAAAAACCCAACAAGTGCCCAAATGTAAGGACGTCCGTCCGTCCGTCCGTAACAAGGTTAAGTAGAATTTACCGTTTCGTCTAGCATCAACACCGCTTACCCAAATACCTGGATACTTATACAGTTGTTGCCTTGGACCATTCCCTATCCACCAATATCACCAAACTTTGATTTTGACCTTGACCTTGACCTAATTTGGACTTTGAATATTTTAAATAGGCTATTTCTTGGTTAACTAGATTTTACCGTTTCGTCTAGCATCAACACATCTGACTACAATGCTTTGATACTTATACAGTTGTTGCATTTGACCATTCCCTATCCACCAATATCATCAAACTTTTATTTTGACCTTGACCTAATTTTAACTTAGAATATTTTAAATGGGCTCTTTCTTGGTTAACTAGATTTTACCGTTTCGTCTAGCATCAACACCGTTTACTACAATACTTCGATACTTATACAGTTATTGCCTTGGACCATTACCAACTCACCAATAATAACCAAGCTCAGTTTGACCTTGACCTTGACCATGACCTAATTTGGACTTACAAAAAATTCAAAATATATTGTCAAGGATGCCACCGGGGGCATAAGCGTTTATTGAACGCAGTCTTGTTGTGTAGCTAGCTACGACAACTTGGTGTATAAACCTGCATGGGTTATATGAGCTTTGTACTGGTACTTTGAGCTCTGTACTGGTTGTTTTTGAGTCTCGAAGCGACAAGACAGGAAAATAACAGGTATGTTACACAAGTTCCTTTTCATTTTCCTCTTTTTAGGGCAAAGTCTCATTGGTAAGCATGTATTTCAAACACCCAAGAGAATGATAAACGATTAACCAATCGTGACTGCCTTTGGTACAATTTATACCTCTACACATCTATTTTGAGATATAAATCAACTGGTAGCTCACTCGAAATTTCTTCAGTTAACGTCAAAGCTTTGCATTTTTATAAGCCTCCATGCAGGTTTATACAATTTTATCAATACAAATATGCTTTTTAGAGCAACACTAATTGATACGACGTGATAGCGTTATTGGTGATACTAAACTATGTTTGCAATTTGTATTTTTGATCAGCAGAATTGATGCTATACTGTACGGTCAGCTATTTCAATACACAGCTGTATCATCAGCTTCAAGCATATTAATTCATACCGTCAGCTGAAAATCAGATTTTTTTGTTTGTGTGTTCATGTGTTAAAAGGTTCCGTAATTTCAATTTGCAGAGGCATATAGTGATTGTGACTTTTTTTGTCTTGTCTGTCCATACACATAAATCAATAATTACGTGGCTAAAATAACCTGAAACATAAGTGAAAAACATTAACCTTGCAGTTTCTTGTAACTTTAACCTGACCATTTCTTGTGACATTAACCTGGCCAGTTGTGGGACATAGGCTATGGGGTAGGGGTAGCCTCCAGATCATTCTAATATAAAGTTAGAGCCAAGAGAAATTTCGGTTAAGTGGTTAGCCACATAAAATAGATCAAAGGAAATAGCCACATAACACAAAGGTTGTGGGTCTGTCAACATAATCGAAAGCTTTATAATCTGTAAATAGCTTGCTTATTTTTGGTTATTTTTTTGCTTTTGTTTGTTTGTTTGTATGTTTTACATTGTGGTCAATTATGCTATATACATGTAACTCTTCCTGCAGCCAGCCTGTTTCTCACAAAGAATATAACTTACTTCAAGATAGTTATTTAGCTTAGTAAACACCAATTTAGTAATTAATTTCCCAAAACAGCTCAATATATGTCCATGTATTTCTATAATTATCAGAATCACTGATATAACCTTTAATAAACCGCCTGTGTTTAGCTCAGTGGTTGAGTGTCCGCTTGCAGTGCGGGAAGTTGCGGGTTCAATCCCCGGCCGGGTCAAACAAAAGACTTGAAAATTGGTAGTAATGGCTTCCCTCCTTGGTGCTCAGGATTTCGGGTTAGCATTACGGATACAGTCTAGTGTACAATGGTTTACATGTTAGTGATACAGTCTAGTGAACAATGGTTTACATGTTAGTGATACAGTCTAGTGTACAATAGTTAACATGTTTGTGATACAGTCTAGTGTACAATGGTTTACATGTTAGTGATACAGTCTAGTGTACAATGGTTAACATGTTAGTGATACAGTCTAGTGTACAATAGTTAACATGTTTGTGATATAATCTAGTGTACAATGGTTAACATGTTTTTGACACAGTCTAGTGTACAATGGTTAACATGTTAGTGGTACAGTCTAGTGTACAATAGTTTACATGTTAGTGATACAGTCTAGTGTACAATAGTTAACATGTTTGTGATACAGTCGATTTCAGGATGTTTCGCTACCTGGATTTTCGCTACCCTAGCGTGTTCGCCACCTTGTGGCTTTCGCGGCTGGTCTTTTCGCTACACTGCCGTTTTCGCAACCCTGATTTATTTTTCACACCCCTTATTCACTAATTTGTAGGCGCCAATAGCCCACATACTGGACTTTAATTTACCGATCTGGATCCAGACTAATGTACGGGAAGTGGAAGAGGTGTTTTTATTTACTAATCTGGATCCACACTAACGGACAGATATAAAATCAAGAATTGTCTAATTATTTGCACAGACGACACGCGTCCGCCGCATGGGAGAGCTTTCATAATAATCGGATAATTGGATAATCTTGATCCAAAGCAAATGAATAGACTTTTATTTACTGATCGGGGTCCAAACTGACTTACGGAAAGTAGAAAGTAGAAGTTTTACTAATCTGGATCCACATTAAAGGACAGATATAAAAATAATGATTTGACGAATTATTTTCACAGACGACACGCGTTCACATAGTATATATACTATATATATATTTTATTTATTAATCTAAACCAATTAAATATACTTTTATTTACTGATCTGGATCCAAACTAATGTACGGAAAATAGAAGAGACTTTATTTACTTAGCTGGTTCAACACCAACTGGTAGGAATAAAAACAAATTTTGACGAGTTATTAGCACATGTGTCAACATATGAGATATTTAATTTATTGATCTGGATCCAAAACAAACACCTTAACATAAGGGAATTTTAATAATCTGTATCCAAACTAACGTACAGAAAGAAATTTAACTTTTTGACGAAATATGAATTGTGCTGATGATTCGTCCATATCCACATCATTTTGTTTCATATATTATCTGGATCCAAACCAATGGATTGCCATATAAGTGGTTTTTAATATATAATCTGGATCCAACCTAATGGACAGAAGTTATATCAAATTTGAAGAAAAAAATGAATTTTTCTTAATCCTTTCTTTCAACTTTTTCACACTTTTTTAAACAAGTGTGCTCGAAGTAGCGCCTTTGACAATTAACAACTGTTAACTTAATTTTTAACAGCAAATTTCAGATATTAAACTTCTTTAATTTCATAATTTACTTCATATATGGTATAAAAGTATAGGAAAATATAGTTCTTATAGATCTAGGGTAAATAAACCGATCGATATATACTGGGGGTAGCGAAAATGTACGGGTAGCGAAACATCCAGGGTAAAAACACGCTAGGTAGCGAACTGACAGGCGCGAACACAACAGGGTAGCGAAACGTCCAGAGTCTAGTGTACAATGGTTTACATGTTAGTGATACATTCTAGTGTACGATGGTTAACATGTTAGTGATACAGTCTAGTGTACAATGGTTAACATGTTAGTGATACAGTCTAGTGTACAATAGTTAACATGTTTGTGATACAGTCTAGTGTACAATGGTTAACATGTAAGTGATACAGTCTAGTGTACAATAGTTAACATGTTTGTGATACAGTCTAGTGTACAATGGTTAACATGTTTGTGATACAGTCTAGTGTACGATGGTTAACATGTTAGTGATACAGTCTAGTGTCTAATGGTTAACATGTTTGTGATACAGTCTAGTGTACAATGGTTAACATGTTAGTGATACAGTCTAGTGTCTAATGGTTAACATGTTTGTGATACAGTCTAGTGTACAATGGTTAACATGTTTGTGATACAGTCTAGTGTACGATGGTTAACATGTTAGTGATACAGTCTAGTGTCTAATGGTTAACATGTTTGTTATACAGTCTAGTGTACAATAGTTAACATGTTTGTGATACAGTCTAGTGTACAATGGTTTACATGTAAGTGATACAATGGTTTACATGTTAGTGATACAGTCTAGTGTACAATGGTTTACATGTTAGTGATACAGTCTAGTGTACAATGGTTAACATGTTAGTGATACAGTCTAGTGTACAATAGTTAACATGTTTGTGATACAGTCTAGTGTACAATGGTTTACATGTTAGTGATACAGTCTAGTGTACAATAGTTAACATGTTTGTGATACAGTCTAGTGTACAATAGTTAACATGTTAGTGATACAGTCTAGTGTACAATAGTTAACATGTTTGTGATGCAGTCTAGTGTACAATGATTTACATGTCAGTGATACAATGGTTTACATGTTAGTGATACAGTCTAGTGTACAATGGTTTACATGTTAGTGATACAGTCTAGTGTACAACGGTTAACATGTTAGTGATACAGTCTAGTGTACAATAGTTAACATGTTTGTGATACAGTCTAGTGTACAATGGTTTACATGTTAGTGATACAATGGTTTACATGTTAGTGATACAGTCTAGTGTACAATGGTTTACATGTTAGTGATACAGTCTAGTGTACAATGGTTAACATGTTAGTGATACAGTCTAGTGTACAATAGTTAACATGTTTGTGAAACAGTCTAGTGTACAATGGTTTACATGTTAGTGATACAGTCTAGTGTACAATAGTTAATATGTTTGTGATACAGTCTAGTGTACAATAGTTAACATGTTAGTGATACAGTCTAGTGTACAATAGTTAACATGTTTGTGATGCAGTCTAGTGTACAATGGTTTACATGTTAGTGATACAATGGTTTACATGTAAGTGATACAGTCTAGTGTACAAAGGTTTACATGTTAGTGATACAGTCTAGTGTACAAAGGTTAACATGTTAGTGATACAGTCTAGTGTACAATAGTTAACATGTTTGTGATACAGTCTAGTGTACAATGGTTAACATGTTAGTGATACAGTCTAGTGTACAATAGTTAACATGTTTGTGATACAGTCTAGTGTACAATAGTTAACATGTTTGTGATACAGTCTAGTGTACAATGGTTAACATGTTTGTGATACAGTCTAGTGTACAATGGTTAACATGTTAGTGATACAGTCTAGTGTACAACAGTTAACATGTTAGTGATACAGTCTAGTGTACAATGGTTAACATGTTAGTGATACAGTCTAGTGTCTAATGGTTAACATGTTTGTGATACAGTCTAGTGTACAATGGTTAACATGTAAGTGATACAGTCTAGTGTACAATGGTTTACATGTTAGTGATACAGTCTAGTGTCTAATGGTTAACATGTTAGTGATACAGTCTAGTGTACAATGGTTTACATGTTAGTGATAGAGTCTAGTGTACAATGGTTTAGATGTTAGTGATACAGTCTAGTGTACAATGGTTAACATGTTAGTGATAGAGTCTAGTGTCTAATGGTTAACATGTTTGTGATACAGTCTAGTGTACAATGGTTAACATGTTAGTGATACAGTCTAGTGTACAATGGTTAACATGTTAGTGATACAGTCTAGTGTCTAATGGTTAACATGTTTGTGATACAGTCTAGTGTACAATGGTTTACATGTTATTGATACAGTCTAGTGTACAATGGTTTACATGTTAGTGATACAGTCTAGTGTACAATGGTTTACATGTTAGTGATACAGTCTAGTGTACAATGGTTAACATGTTAGTGATACAGTCTTGTGTGCAATGGTTAACATGTAAGTGATACAGTCTAGTGTCTAATGGTTAACATGTTTGTGATACAGTCTAGTGTACAATGGTTAACATGTTAGTGATACAGTCTAGTGTGCAATGGTTAACATGTTAGTAATACAGTCTAGTGTCTTATGGTTAACATGTTAGTAATACAGTCTAGTGTCTAATGGTTAACATGTTAGTGATACAGTCTAGTGTACAATAGTTAACATGTTAGTGATACAGTCTAGTGTACAATGGTTTACATGTTAGTGATACAGTCTAGTGTACAATGGTTTACATTTTAGTGACACAGTCTAGTGTACAATGGTTTACATGTTAGTAATACAGTCTAGTGTACAATAGTTAACATGTTAGTGATACAGTCTAGTGTACAATGGTTTACATGTTAGTGATACAGTCTAGTGTACAATGGTTAACATGTTAGTGATACAGTCTAGTGTACAATAGTTAACATGTTTGTGATACAGTCTAGTGTACAATGGTTTACATGTTAGTGATACAGTCTAGTGTACAATAGTTAATATGTTTGTGATACAGTCTAGTGTACAATAGTTAACATGTTAGTGATACAGTCTAGTGTACAATAGTTAACATGTTTGTGATGCAGTCTAGTGTACAATGGTTTACATGTTAGTGATACAATGGTTTACATGTAAGTGATACAGTCTAGTGTACAAAGGTTTACATGTTAGTGATACAGTCTAGTGTACAAAGGTTAACATGTTAGTGATACAGTCTAGTGTACAATAGTTAACATGTTTGTGATACAGTCTAGTGTACAATGGTTTACATGTTAGTGATACAGTCTAGTGTACAATAGTTAACATGTTTGTGATACAGTCTAGTGTACAATAGTTAACATGTTTGTGATACAGTCTAGTGTACAATGGTTAACATGTTTGTGATACAGTCTAGTGTACAATGGTTAACATGTTAGTGATACAGTCTAGTGTACAACAGTTAACATGTTAGTGATACAGTCTAGTGTACAATGGTTAACATGTTAGTGATACAGTCTAGTGTCTAATGGTTAACATGTTTGTGATACAGTCTAGTGTACAATGGTTAACATGTAAGTGATACAGTCTAGTGTACAATGGTTTACATGTTAGTGATACAGTCTAGTGTCTAATGGTTAACATGTTAGTGATACAGTCTAGTGTACAATGGTTTACATGTTAGTGATAGAGTCTAGTGTACAATGGTTTAGATGTTAGTGATACAGTCTAGTGTACAATGGTTAACATGTTAGTGATACAGTCTAGTGTCTAATGGTTAACATGTTTGTGATACAGTCTAGTGTACAATGGTTAACATGTTAGTGATACAGTCTAGTGTACAATAGTTAACATGTTTGTGATACAGTCTAGTGTACAATAGTTAACATGTTTGTGATACAGTCTAGTGTACAATGGTTTACATGTTAGTGATACAGTCTAGTGTACAATGGTTTACATGTTAGTGATACAGTCTAGTGTACAATAGTTAACATGTTTGTGATACAGTCTAGTGTACAATAGTTAACATGTTGTGATACAGTCTAGTGTACAATGGTTAACATGTTAGTGATACAGTCTAGTTGTTGCAGGTAGCATATGTGGTTGTGATTGTCCCAGTCATTCTACTGCTGGTGCTGTTGATCTGTTCGTTGATGGTGGAAGGTCATCTAGAGGGTATCCGGTTCTATGTGACACCACGCTGGGACAAGGTACTTACCCTACAGGTGTGGAGTGATGCTGCCAGCCAGGTGTTCTTCTCTCTGTCTGCCTGTAGTGGAGGACTGACAACACTCTCCAGTTACAACAAGTTCCATAATAATGTCTACAGGTGAGACCTAGTCACAATTCCAAATACAAGGGACCCTTCTTTTAAGGGTGTATCAATGTCATGAATTTTGGAAATTTTCAAAGTATATGAAAACACTCTATGATGGTTTTGTATTGAAGAGCTATTTTGGAAATCCCAAAAAATCGTGCTTTTACCTATTATTTCAGCCATTTTACCCCAAAATCATATTTCGCATCGTGTGATTTCTTGGGACTTTTTTTCTGTTATTCGGTTCATGTCGTAGCATATGAGGGCACAAAAATCATTTCTGTACAAATTAGTTCCTTTATTTGTGTTTTTGACGCTAAATGCCCTCTACTATTTAAGATGAATGAAAAAAAAGAAAAAGTATACATTTTGGTGAACAACAGTTGGCCATGTAAAATTTACCCCACCTACTTCCTCTTATTTTGTCCTTTTCAAACAGCCCACTTCAATAAAATCAATTTTAAATGAAAACAAATATGATCATTTGGTTTTGTGTTTTTTATTTCCTATCTATGGTAGTATTTCTTCATACAAAAACTAATTAAAGAAAGAAAAGGCACCAAATGTGAAATTCATAAAGCTCTAAATATCATCGATATGGTACTTTTTTGTCAATTTTGTAAGGGAAGATAACTCTTTTTACTTTAATAACTCAAAATTTTCAACACTGACCTTTCAATTTCTTTTCATATTTTGAACTGCCTTAGCACGGGCTTTCATCTGGTAGAATATAAGAAAAAGTTTAATACTAGAACTATTTCATTTTCAAACTTTTTTACTTTTTTTTCATAAAATAAAAAATCTAATAAAATCATGCCCTATATAAAGCATATTTTTTATATTCAAGGATCGATATTGTTCAAACCTGGTGCCTGCTTTGTCTAAATTTGGTTTATATACCATAGACATGAAATAAATAAAGAAAACCCAAATTACCATTTTTGTTTTGTTTTGAAATAGATTTTACTGAAGCTTGTACTCTGAATGGGTAAAATTTGAGAAAAAAAAAATCCAAATTTGACATACCTTTTTCAAATCGCTGTAGCTCAAAAACAAGGACACCACCATATATATTTTTTTAGCTCACCTGGCATGAAGTGCCAAGGTGAGCTTTAAGGATCGCTGGATGTCTGTCGTCCGTCGTACGTTGTCCTTGTCCGTCCACAATTGGTTCGTTAACACTCTAGCAGCTACAAATATCATCCAATCTTCATGAAACTTGATCACAATGTTTGTCTAGTAGAAATCTAGGCCAAGTTCGAATGTAGGTCATGTTTGGTCAAAAACTAGGTCACTAGGTCAAATCATTGAAAAACCTTGTTAACACTCTAGAGGCTACAAATCTCATTGGATCTTGATGAAACTTGGTCAGAATGTTTATCTCAATGATATCTAGGTCAAGTTCGAATTTGTGTCATGTCCGGTCAAAAACTAGGTCACTAGGTCAAATCATAGAAAAACCTTGTTAACACTCTAGAGGCTACAAATCTCATTGGATCTTGATGAAACTTAGTCAGAATGTATGTCTCATTGATATCTAGGTCGAGTTCGAATATGGGTCATGTGCGGTCAAAAACTAGGTCACTAGGTCAAATCATAGAAAAACCTTGTTAACACTTTAGAGGTTACAAATCTCATTGGATCTTGATGAAATTGAGTCAGAATGTTTGTCTCATTGATATCTAGGTTAAGTTCGAATATGGGTCATGTGCGGTCAAAAACTAGGTCACTAGGTCAAATCATAGAAAAACCTTGTTAACACTCTAGAGGCTACAAATCTCATTTGATCTTGGTGAAACTTGGGCAGAATATTTGCTTCATTGATACCAAGGTCAAGTTCGAATATGGGTTATGTCCGGTCAAAAACTAGGTCACTAGGTCAAATCATAGAAAAACCTTGTTAACACTCTTGAGGCTACAAATATCATTGGATCATGATGACACTTGGTCAGCATGTTTGTCTGATTGATATCTAGGTCAAGTTTGAATATGGGTCATGTCCGGTCAAAAAGTAGGTCACTAGGTCAAATCATAGAAAAACCTTGTTAACACTCTTGAGGCTATAAATTTCATCTGATCTTTATGCACTTTGGTCAGAATGTTTGCTTAATTGATACCAAGGTCAAGTTCGAATATGGGTCATTTAGAGTAAAAAACTAGGTCACTAGGTCAAATCATAGGGGAAACTTGTTAACACTCTAGATGCTTCAACTCTCATTGGATTTTAATGAATTTTGCTCAACATGATTTCCTCATTGATATCTAGCTCAGTTAATTTTGAATGATGTCTGGTTGAAAACTAGGTCACTAGGTCAAATCAAAGAAAAACAGTGTTAACCTTTTTGAAGCTACAAATCTCACTAGATCTGCATGAAATATTGTCAGAATTTTTGCCTACATCAGATCTAGGTCAAAATCAAATATGGATTGTGTCCGTTCAAAAACTAGGTCAAATCATAGGAAAATCTTGTTTACACTCTAGAGGTTGATTGTGGGTCATGGCCAGTCATAATCTAGGTCACTATAGGTCAAGTTTGCCATGGTGTACCAGGTGAGCGATTTAGGGCCATAGTGGCCCTTGTTTAATTTTTTCATTCATCATAAACAGCTCTTCCAAAAAAACAATATTAGAAAAAAAGTGGGATACTTTGAAAAATTGGCTTATGACATTGATTCACCCTTAAGAAGTGTACAAGTAAGCATGTACAGGTAGCTGCTAAATGCAGGATACAAATAATGTAGAGCTTCTGATTGTGTGACTGTGTGTGCAAAACTTGGAACACATATTATACACGACATGAGTATGTGTCTCTGCCAATGCCGTTATGTTTGATCAATCTTTACTAGAGTTTTTTAAAAAGATGATAACTGTTATTTTATTATGTATTGTTGCTTTCACTTATAACTTATAACCCATTACCCCATAGCCTGTTTCTAGCTTTGAGAGAAGTTATCACTTAAAGCAGGTTGATATTAAAGCAGAATGCATCTTAAGGTGCATTATGCTTTACTGTCAGTCTGCTTGAGCCTACAATCTGCAAGGATAGATATATTTCTGGTACATATTCATATCTATAAAGTGGAGGTATTTTTTCAGTGAAGGAATAAAAGGTGTGAAAAGCATATTTATTGGTTAACCCATTCCCCCATAAATACGCATTTTTACGCCTTTAATATATTCCTCTACTGAAGAAAATAGTTCCAAGTTATACTGTAACAAATAAATCATAAGAAATATTTTCTATATCCTAGCAGATAATAGGTTAAAGCAGGCTGAAAGTAAAGCAGAATGTGCCTTAATGCACATTCTGCTTTACTTTCAACCTGCTTTAAGTGGTCAGCTGTCTTCTAAAACTAGAAACGGGCTATGGGGTTATGGGTTAATGGGTTGTTATACTTGACTTGATTTCTTGTTACAGAGATGCGCTTATTATCTGTATTGTGGACACTTTGATGAGTGTGCTGGCTGGGTTTACAGTGTTCGCCTCTATGGGTATCCTGGCTGTGCAACTCAACACTACAGTGGAGAATGTAGTTAGGACTAGTAAGTGGCAATTATCTGGCAGATTTGTATTGTCCTAACAATTATCACACCAATCCTCATAAAGTCAACCCTGTTTAATAAAGTGACCACTAAATGTTAGGTATACTTGTAGTTTTACAAACGTAATGCAGAAACTCCTTAAGGAGCTTACTGCATTGCTTATACCCTGCATTAAGCAGCTGTCTGCTTTTATATATAAGGAGGCTACCTTATCAAGTCTGTCTTTAAAAATCAGCAGGCTACCTTATTAAGTGGTAGACTAAAACAGCAGATCATCATCTAAAACGCTTTTAAAAATTCTTTAATTAAAAGATTTGTTAACTATTAAACCATTACCCAATAGCCTGTTTCTAGTTTTGAAGGTGGGAGACCACTTAAAGCAGGCTGAAATTAAGCAGAATTTGCCTTAAGCTACCATCTGATAGGATATAGAAAATTTTTCTTATGGTACATAATATTATATTCATGACTGTATAAAAAAGGAACTATTGTCTTTAT
Source organism: Gari tellinella (assembly GCA_922989275.2). Classification (NCBI taxonomy): domain Eukaryota; kingdom Metazoa; phylum Mollusca; class Bivalvia; order Cardiida; family Psammobiidae; genus Gari; species Gari tellinella. The sequence continues at coordinate 35,355,052 of OV277861.1, read as the reverse complement.
TGATGTAATAACTTAAAGGTGTAAACAGGTATATTTATGGAGTAATGGATTAACTTTTTGAACCCTTGTCATGCATATATGTGTCATTTGCAAACAGTGTACCTGTGAGGAGTACATTTGTCCTTTGCAAACCGTGTAGGAGCCCTCTGATCAGGGTCTGCACTGTTTGTTATTTTAATATACAATGTATATTGAAAAAATCAACTCTAAAAATTCAAAATGGACTAGACTAAATTGAAAACTAGAATTGTCCATTTGAGGTTTTAGGGAGGAAAGGGTTATGGCATATTGCTCCTTTTCTAAGTTTTGAAAACAGGTTGAAATGTCTCTTGAAAAAGGCAACTGTTAACATGTTAACTTTTTCAGTGCCTCTTTTTCTTGATAGACTGAAGAATGGAAAGGCTTTTTTATTTCAAATTTTAAAAGGTATTATTATACATTAAAGGACACTTTTGTGAGAGAAAGCGTTATTAAAGCAATTTGAAAGCAAAGCTAAGAACTCATTTAGTCTTGATAATTCCCCAATGAGCCTTGTGTTGAGTTTTTAGCTCACCTGAGCCAAAGGCTCAAGGTGAGCTATTGGGATGGCCCTGTGTCCGTCGTCGTTAACAATTGCTTCAAATGACATCTTCTCCTATACCGCTGAACAGATTTCAACCAAACTTTACAGAAATGTTCCTTGGGTCAAGCTCTTTCAGATTTGTTCAAAGAATTAAAAACAATGCAGAACTCTGGTTGCCATAGCAACCAAAGTGAAAAAATAAGAAATTCTTAAAAAATCTTCTTGTCAAAAACTACAAGGGCCAGAGCTTAGATATTTGGCACATAGCATCACCTACAGGTCCTCTATCAAGTTTGTTCAAATTATGCCCCTGGGGTCAAAATTGGCCCCGCCCCGGGGTCACAGTTTTACATAGAGTTATATAGTGAAAATTTCAAATGTCTTCTTCTCTGACACTAATATGACCAGAGCTGTGGTATTTGGCATGGTGACACTTCTAAATGTCCTTTACCTATTTTGTTCAAATGGTTCTGGTCGGTTGAATATCTAGGTCATAATTCACATTCAATATATGTATAGCAGACAGCAATTCAGCATTATAAGAGTTAGACCCTAGCCACATTTCCTACTGGCAGAGTTACATAACTGAACTCAGGTCAGCTGAGGTTCACTGTAACAGCAGCATATGGTGTTGTCTGCTACATTTTTTATGCCCCTGCAGTTGGGGGCATATTGTTTTTGTCTGTCTGCTTTTTTTTGTCCGTTTGTCAATGTGTTTGTCTGTCAGTCCACAACTTTAATCGTAGCCATAACTTTGTTAAAGTTAGAAACTTTATAACTTAGGTCATGTTCTACAAAGGTCAATGTCATTTTTGAGTTATTTCCCAGTGTCATATTTTCTTGTCTTTAAGATAACTCCAGTTCTACTGATGTTAACCCATTACCCCATACATTATGCCTTTTTACCCCTTTAATTTATTCCTGCGCTAAAGAAAATAATTCCACTTTATACAGTCATGAAAATGTAAGATATAAGAAATGGTATCTATATCTTAGTAGATGATAACTTAAAGCAGGTTGAAAGTAAAGCAGAATGGGCAATAAATAATCATATGGAAATACATGTAGCTTGATAAGAAGAAGTGTCATGGATAAGGGCCATAACTCTGCCAACAATATTTTTATGCCCCCGGCATCGATAGATGCGGAGGCATATAGTAATCGTCCTGTCCGTCAGTCAGTCCGTCAGTCCTTCCGCACGCACGAAAGGTCCTTTGTTGGGTAGGGAGAACAATAGATTCCATTCATTCCGTGATTGCCCTATTGTTATTGCTGGTTTTTAGCTCACCTGAGCCAAAGGCTCAAGGTGAGCTATTGGAATGGCCCTGTGTCCGTCGTCCGTCGTAGTGCGTCTTCGTTAACAATTGCTTCAAATGACATCTTCTCCTATACCGCTGAACAGAATTCAACCAAACTTTACAGGAATGTTCCTTGGGTCAAGCTCTTTCAAATTTGTTCAAAGAATTAAAAACAATGTAGAACTCTGGTTGCCATGGCAACCAAAGTGCTAAAATAAGGAAATCTTAAAAAATCTTCTTGTCTGAAACTACAAGGGCCAGAGCTTAGATATTTGGCACATAGCATCACCTACAGGTCCTCTATCAAGTTGTTCAAATTATGCCCCTGGGGTTAAAATTGGCCCCGCCCCTGGGGGTCATAGTTTAACATAGAGTTATATAGTGAAATTTTCAAACGTCTTCTATTCTGAAACTAATATGGCCAGAGCTATGATATTTGGCATGGTGACACTTCTAAATGTCTTGTACCAATATTGTTCAAATGGTTCTGGTCGGTTGCATATCTAGGTCACAGGAGCTAAAAATAGATTTTTCAATGGAAACTTAAAAAATCTTCTTGTCTGAAACTACAAGAGCCAGAGCTTAGCTATATGGCACATAGCATCGCCTACAGGTCCTCTATCAAGTTTGTTAAAATTATGCCCCTGGGGTCAAAATTGGCCCCGCCCCGGGGGTCATAGTTTTACATAGAGTTATATAGTGTAAATCACTGATATTTGCAAACAGTTTTGATACAGATCAGATGCCACATTAAGCTGCATCTAATCTGGATCCAAACTATTTGCCACTTATTTACATAGTTTCTTTAATTTAGAAAATGTAAAGTATGATTTTTTTTACATAATTCACATTCAATGTTTGTATAGCAGACAGCAATTCAGCATTATAAGAGTTAAGACCCCTGCTGCAGAACTGACAGAACTGTATTACATAACTGAACTCCGGTCAACTGAGGTACACTGTAACAGCAACATATGGTGTTGTCTGCTACATTTTTATGCACCTGCACAACTTAGTTGGGGGCATATTGTTTTTGTCTGTCTGCTTTTTTGTCTGTTTGTCCATTTGTTTGTCTGTCAGTCCACAACTTTAATCTTAGCCATAACTTTGGAACTACATAAGTTAGAAACTTTATAACTTGGGTCATGTCCTACAAAGGTCAATGTCATTTTTGAATTATTTCCCATTGTCATATTTTCTTGTCCTGGAGATAACTCCAGTTCTACTGATGTTAACCCATTACCCCATACATAATTATGCCTTTTTACGCCTTTAATTTATTCCTCCTCTAAAGAAAATAATTCCATAGTCATACAGTCATAAAATGTAAGAGATAAGAAATAGTTTCTATATCTTAGTAGATGATAACTTAAAGCAGGTTGAAAGTAAAGCAGAATGGGCAATAAATAATCATATGGAAATACATGTAGCTTGATAAGAAGAAGTGTCATGGATAAGGGCCATAACTCTGCCAACAATATTTGTATGCCCCCGGCATCGATAGATGCGGAGGCATATAGTAATCGTCCTGTCCGTCAGTCAGTCCGTCAGTCCTTCCGCACGCACGAAAGGTCCTTTGTTGGGTAGGGAGAACAATAGATTCCATTCATTCCGTGATTGCCCTATTGTTATTGCTGGTTTTTAGCTCACCTGAGCCAAAGGCTCAAGGTGAGCTATTGGGATGGCCCTGTGTCCGTCGTCCGTCGTCGTGCGTCTTCGTTAACAATTGCTTCAAATGACATCTCCTCCTATACCGCTGAACAGAATTCAACCAAACTTTACAGGAATGTTCCTTGGGTCAAGCTCTTTCAAATTTGTTCAAAGAACTAAAAACAATGTAGAACTCTGGTTGCCATGGCAACCAAAGTGCTAAAATAAGGAAATCTTAAAAAATCTTCTTGTCTGAAACTACAAGGGCCAGAGCTTAGATATTTGGCACATAGCATCACCTACAGGTCCTCTATCAAGTTGTTCAAATTATGCCCCTGGGGTCAAAATTGGCCCCGCCCCTTGGGGTCATAGTTTAACATAGAGTTATATAGTGAAATTTTCAAACGTCTTCTTTTTTGAAACTAATATGGCCAGAGCTTTGATATTTGGCATGGTGACACTTCTAAATGTCTTGTACCAATATTGTTCAAATGGTTCTGGTCGGTTGCATATCTAGGTCACAGGAGCTAAAAATAGATTTTTCAATGGAAACTTAAAAAATCTTCTTGTCTGAAACTACAAGAGCCAGAGCTTAGCTATATGGCACATAGCATGGCCTACAGGTCCTCTATCAAGTTTGTTAAAATTATGCCCCTGGGGTCAAAATAGGCCCCGCCCCGGGGGTCATAGTTTTACATAGAGTTATATAGTGTAAATCACTGATATTTGCAAACAGTTTTGATACAGATCAGATGCCACATTAAGCTGCATCTAATCTGGATCCAAACTATTTGCCACTTATTTACATAGTTTCTTTAATTTAGAAAATGTAAAGTATGATTTTTTTTACATAATTCACATTCAATGTTTGTATAGCAGACAGCAATTCAGCATTATAAGAGTTAAGACCCCTGCTGCAGAACTGACAGAACTGTATTACATAACTGAACTCCGGTCAACTGAGGTACACTGTAACAGCAACATATGGTGTTGTCTGCTACATTTTTATGCACCTGCACAACTTAGTTGGGGGCATATTGTTTTTGTCTGTCTGCTTTTTTGTCTGTTTGTCCATTTGTTTGTCTGTCAGTCCACAACTTTAATCTTAGCCATAACTTTGGAACTACATAAGTTAGAAACTTTATAACTTGGGTCATGTCCTACAAAGGTCAATGTCATTTTTGAATTAATTCCCATAGTCATATTTTCTTGTCCTGGAGATAACTCCAGTTCTACTGATGTTAACCCATTACCCCATACATAATTATGCCTTTTTATGCCTTTAATTTATTCCTCCTCTAAAGAAAATAATTCCATAGTCATACAGTCATAAAATGTAAGAGATAAGAAATAGTTTCTATATCTTAGTAGATGATAACTTAAAGCAGGTTGAAAGTAAAGCAGAATGTGCAATAAATAATCATATGGAAATACATGTAGCTTAATGATAAGAGGAAGTGTCATGGATAAGGGCCATAACCCTGCCAACAATATTTTTTTTAAGTTATTCCAATTTGTCATGGTTTTTTTTGTCTGGAAGATAATTCCATTTACAGCTGTATTAAAATGTTGCCTTGCCTAGTAAGCTAAGGTACAATGAACTCAGGTGAGCGAATTAAGGGCCATGGCCCTCTTGTTTTTGTTGCTATTGGGTACTTTTAAACAAAAGAAAAACCCAACAAGTGCCCAAATGGAAGGACGTCCGTCAGTCCGTTAAGGTTAAGTAGATTTTACCGTTTCGTCTAGCATCAAAACCCCTTACCCAAATGCTTGGATACTTATACAGTTGTTGCCTTGGACCATTCCCTACCCACCAATATCACCAAACTTTGATTTTGACCTTGACCTTGACCTAGTTTGGACTTACAATATTTTAAACAGGCTATTTCTTGAGACTTAGAATATTTTAAACAGGCAATTTCTTGGTTAACTAGATTTTACCGTTTCGTCTAGCATCAACACAACTGACTACAATGCTTTGATACTTATACAGTTGTTGCCTTTGACCATTCCCTATCCACTTACATCACCAGACTTTGATTTTAACCTTGACCGTGACCTATTTTGAACTTAGAATATTTTAAATGGGCTCTTTCTCGGTTAACTAGATTTTACCATTTCATCTAGCATCAACATTGTTAACTACAATTCTTTGATACTTATAACAGTTGTTGCCTAGGACCATTACCAACTCACCGAGCTCAGTTTGACCTTGACCTAATTTGGACTTAGAAAAGATTTAGAATATATTGTCAAGGATGCCACCGGGGGCATAAGCGTTTATTGAACGCGCAGTCTTGTTTTAAGTTATTCCAATTTGTCATGGTTTTTTTGTCTGGAAGATAATTCCATTTACAGCTATATTAAAATGTTGTCTTGCCTATTAAGCTAAGGCACAATGACTTCAGGTGAGCGAATTAAGGGCCACGGCCCTCTTGTTATAGTAATTGGGGGTTGACAGTATACATTTGTACCAACACTTTATGTTTCTGATACTAGTATTAAAAGTAAAGAAGAAAACTCCTGTACTTATGAGTCTTGCTCAGTTGCCATATATAGAGGAGAGGACTTTATTCTTTCCCAATAGACATGTTTATGCTAAAACTACTATTCCATTACAAATAGTCTGGAGCCAGATCAGATGTCAGTGTCTGATCAGGTTTCAAACTGTTTGCTAGTCAGATTAATATATATCATTAGAAATTTCAGCACATTCTTTTCTGCAATTTATTGCTACTGGTTTTCGTTTGCTTTTAACCCATTAGCCATAGCAAGTGTCTAGTTTTGAAGATAGGTGACCGCTTAAAGCAGGTTGAAAGTAAAGCTTTACTTACTGCCTGTCTTAAGCTACCATCTACTAGGATATAAAAAAAATATTATGATACCTATTCATGACTGTATAGAGTAGAACTATTTACTTTAGTGAAGGGATATACAAGAGGGGTAAAAAGGTGTATGTATGGGGTAATGGGTTAAGTTGGAAAGAGTAATGTCTTCTTCACTGTAGGTGTAAAGAGATTTTGTGTTTCAGATATTGGGCTGTTGTTTGTGGCCTTCCCTGCAGCTGTGACTAACTTCCAGCCAGCCACCATGTGGTCCATCTTCTTCTTCCTCATGATTATCATGATGGGTATGAGTACAATGGTTGTCATGACAGAGGTCATCGTTACGGTCATCATTGATGAATATGCAGAGTTGCTACGTAAAGGGCGTATATTGGTGCTGCTGGCCACCTGTCTGGTGTTGTATTTGTTGGGGTTGCCCCTGACAACCAGGGTAGGTGACTCTCACTGTCCTGTATCATAGATATAGTGAATCTAACACCACCGTGAGTGTCAGTTAAGAATATCCCACCCGAGATTTGAAGATATTTTTGGAACACGAGGCTTTGCCGAGTGTTCAAAAAATATCTTCAAACGAGGGTGGGATATTCATCTGACACTCAACTGTGGTGTTAGATTTATTTTCTCACCTCGTAAACCCTAAAAACGCGTTAAACTTGCTATACAGTGGCGAGTTGTATTTTAATGCGCTAATGCATGCATGACGACGTCATAACAACGGCAATAACAACCAATCATAAGATAGTTAGGCTTGTCTGTCCGGACAGATAAGGTTATCTCACACCCTCTAGATTTCGGAATACCTCTGTCCGAGAGGTGAGAAAAAGGAAAAAGAAATCACATGACAGTAAAACCTGTAAAACAAAGACAAGGGGGGGGGGGGGGGGGAGGGGGGAGGGGGGGGGGGAGACATGTGTTTTTCTAAAAAAACAAGCTCTAGTTGTTAAATACATGATATAAAAAATGAAGAAAGCTTTAAAATTACTGCTAAATCTATAATTACCTTGATAACTTTCTGCTCTTCTTTGGACCTTCATTCAGCTGTCAGGTTTTGTGTCATCTGATGTAGGCAGAGGTGACACTTGGGGATTGCTTTTCTGGCATTTTTCAATCCATAAAATGTATGACCGCTGTCTGTCCGTCCATCTGTCTGTCACACTTTTTGTGTCATGCTTCATAACTCCCGTTCTACTGAAGCTTTTAAGATGAAACTTCATTTATCGAAAGAGCTTGACAAGTGAAAATTTATTGCACAAGGGTAATAACTTATACATCAATAATGTGAGAGTTATTCCCCTTTTCAACATTTTCTTTTCCTGCAGATTTGTTTTGTTATATTCAAGATTTTGAAATGAAATTTCATTTATGGGAAGAGATTGATTAGTGAAAGTGTCTTGCAAAGGTTGATAACTCTTACAGGAATACTATCAGAGTTATTTCCCTTTCCCATATTTCCTTTCTTCAGCATATAACTTCTGTACTACTGATGCTTTAGATGAAATTTTTCATTTGTTTAAAGAGTTTGATGAGTGGAGGTGTCTTGCACATGGTTTATAACTCTTGCATCAACACCATGACAGTTATTCTCCTTTTTAGCTCACCTGGCACGTAGTGCCAAGGTGAGCTTTTAGGATTGCTGGATGTCCGTCGTCTGTCCGTCCGTCCGTCCGTTCACAATTGTTCGTTAACACTCTAGCAGGTTCAAATCTCATTGGATCTTGATGAAACTTGGTCACAATGTTTGCCTCAATGAAATCTAGGTCAAGTTTGAATGTGGTTCATGTCCGGTCAAAAACTAGGTCACTAGGTCAAATCTTCAAAAAACCTTGTTAACACTCTAGAGACTACAAATTTCATTGGATCTTCATGAAACTTCATCAAAATGTTTGCCTTAATGTCATCTAGTTCAAATTTGAATGTGGATTATGTCCGGTCAAAAACTAGGTCACTAGGTCAAATTATCGAAAAACCTTGTTAACACTCCAGAGGCTACAAATTTCATTGGATCTCCATGAAACTTCATCAATATGATTGCCTCAATGAAATCTAGGCCAAGTTCGAATGTGAGTCATGTCCGGTCAAAAACTAGATCACTAGGTCAAATCTTCGAAAAACTTTGTTAACACTCTAGAGACTACAAATTTCATTTGATCTTCATAAAACTTGATGAAAAGGTTTTCCTCAATGAAATATAGGTCAAGTTCAAATGTGGCTTATGTCTTGTCAAAAACTAGGTACCTAGGTCAAATCATCGAAAAACCTCGTTAACACTCTAGAGACTACACAATTCATTGAATCTTCATGAAACTTGAACAATATGTTTGTCTCATTGAAATCAAGGTCAAGTTAGAATGAGGGTCATGCCCGGTCAAAAACTAGGTCACACGGTGTACATGGTTACATGGTTACCAGGTGAGCAGTTTAGGGCCATAGTGGCCCTTGTTTAGCTCACCTGGCACAAAGTGCCAAGGTGAGCTTTTAGGATCGCTGGATGTCCGTCGTCCGTCCGTCCGTTCACAATTGTTCGTTAACACTCTATCGGCTACAAATCTCATTGGATCTTCATGAAACTTGATCACAATGTTTGTCTAGTAGAAATCTAGGTCAAGTTCGAATGTGGGTCATGTTGGGTAAAAAACTAGGTCACTAGGTCAAATCATAGAAAAACCTTGTTAACACTCTAGAGGCTACAAATCTCATTGGATCTTAATGAAACTTTGTCAGAATGTTTATGTCATTGATATCTAGGTCAAGTTCGAAAATGAGTTATGTCCGTTCAAAAACTAGATCACTAGGTCAAATGATAGAAAAACCTTCTTAACACTCTAGATGCTAAAAATCTCATTGGATCTTGGTGAAACTTGGTCAGAATGTTTGTCTCATTGATATCTAGGTCAAGTTTGAATGTGGGTCATGTCAGGTCAAATACTAGGTCACTAGGTCAAATCATAGAAAAATCTTGTTAACACTCTAGAGGCTACACACCTCATTGGATCTTTATGAAACATGGTATGAATGTTTGTCTCATTGATATCTAGGTTAAGTTTGAATATGGGTCATGTCAGGTAAAAAGCTAGGTCACTAGGTCAAATCATAGAAAAACTTTGTTAATACTCTTGAGGCTACAAATCTCATTGGATCTTGATGAAACTTGTTCAGAATGTTTGTCTCATTTATATCTAGGTCAAGTTTGAATATGGGTCATGTCCGGTCAAAAACTAGGTCACTAGGTCAAATCATAGAAAAATCTTGTTAACACTCTAGAGGCTACAAATCTCATTGGATCTTGATGAAACTTGATCACAATGTTTGTCTCATTTAGATCTAGGTCAAGTTCAAATATTGGTTATGTCCGGTCAAAAACTAGGTCACTAGGTTAAATCATAGAAAAATCTTGTTAACACTCTAGAGGCTACACATCTCATTGGATCTTGATTAAACTTGGTCAGAATGTTTGTCTCACTAATATATAGGTCCAGTTAGAATATGGGTCATGTCAGTTTAAAAACTAGGTCACTAGGTCAAATCATAGGAAAATCTTGTTTACACTCTAAAGGTTGATTGTGGGTCATGTCCAGTCATAATCTAGGTCACTATAGGTCAATTTTGCCATGGTGTACCAGGTGAGCGATTTAGGGCCATAGTGGCCCTTGTTACACTTTCTTTTGCAACAGATAACTTCTCACAGAACTACCCTTGTTTTCTATAGCGAACAACGATCACGAATTTCCTTGTCTCCAACATGTGTGAGATCAATTTGATGACGTCACTATAACTTCACTATTTATAAAGGCGTTTTGATGTTGCCCGGGTTCCAAAAAATGCCCATTGCTTGGAAAAATAAATTAAAAATCGTTTGTTATGTGAGAAAAAGAATCTGTCACTCCTCGATGTTCAAGACAAGTTGATCTCAAACTCGTCTAGAATAGAAAATGTATTAAACTCACCAAGGCTCGCTTAATAACATTTCAATTCTAGACGCGTTTGAGATCAGCTTGTCTTAAACATTGACTCATGACAGATATCCTATATTTCTATAATGAAGTTTGTTATTTTAACTTTAACTCTTGTTCGACTGATGGTTGCTGGCAGTTGACACATGGCTTCTTGGGGAACACCTGTCTATTTTATTGCTTTCTATAAGAATGTTTAATAAATCCAATAATTTATTAACACTCATGTAATATCCTATATATCTATTTCATTCAGGGAGGTGTTTACCTGTTACAGTTGTTAGATGAGTATTGTGGAGGGACCCCAAATATAATTATTGGCATATTTCTGTGTACCGCCTTGGCCTGGGTATACAAGGTTCAGCATTTTTCCAAGGACATTCACATTATGATAGGCACGTCTGTTGGCTGGTGGTGGCGAGTCATGTGGTCTTTTGTTACACCTGTTATAATACTGGTAAGACTTGTTATTATACTGGGCATATGCAGATCCAACCAACAAGATTTAATACACAGTAAGACCCCTCTATTATTACCACTAGATGGAGTTCGGTTTTCAGTGATGGACAACCGGTTCCCCCATTTTGATCAATGCATACAGGGCTTCAGATATAACAAAGTTTAGTGAAGAATTCCAAAGTTCTTAATTTACATCACCAACATTTGCTGTGACTATTCATTAGGTGATTTTAAAGAGTATTCACACTATGGGGTTTTGTTAAGACATTAGCATTATTAAATTTTAGAATGTGAAACACTGTCCCTATCTGGAGCTAAGGTTATATTGGTAAGATAAGAGATGTGATTGTCATAATACTGGAAGGCGACTAATTTGTATTGTACATGTATACTGAAAAATCCCTGACACCGACGTTGTTACACTGGTAAAGTCTTGAATTTGTGTGTTTTGTAATGGTACATGTATATTGTTAGAGAAGCATGTTACTATGTTGATAAGGTATATCATGTTGGAATTTGTTTATATATGTAGGTGGTGAAATCTTATGATATATCAATGTTATTCTAATGTTCTAATGGTAAGTTAGGAGATATTTATACCCCTACCCAACAAACAAAGTTTGAAGGGGGGGGGGGGGGGGGGGGGGGGGTTATGCTATGGTTCGGTCTGTCTGCAAGATCTTATTATACTGCAAAGTAACTTTTGGCAACCAAGCCCTAGACGTGATCCCAAGTACCCTGTGAGCTGACAGGGTACGTAGAAATGCAGCTATTTTCATTGGCTGACAGGTCCCTGAGTCTTGCTTTGCAGAAAATAAGATGGCCGACTGCTTGACAGGATTGAGTGCATTCAATCGTGCATCTTTCGTTTTAAGTCCATTTTGGTTAAAAACCATTCGAGGGTTGGATCTTTCAACAGTCACATTGTTTCTGGGAATTTTTGACGCTGATGTTTACGAGCATGCCCATTTTTCTTATGAATAACAACCATCAGAAACATAACGTCATTTACGCTCAACATTATCTGCTTTGGCGCGATTTTGTTATTGTTTACTATGAGTGCTGTACATGACAAATTCTGAAATATTTCGTTTGAACAGTGAAAACTTTGCATAATAATAAATTCTCATGTACACTGTGAAGAAACTGTAAAACTAATATTGTACATTGAGCTCCTCCTACAGTTTCAATCCGATTTACCTGATACTTTGCACAAATGTTAACCAGGAGTAGTAGATGTGCAAGACAAACATTTTAGGTCTCCTTGACTTGTGGCCTTGAAATCAGTCAGTCTGACTACAAAATCTTGTACGGTCAACTCTTCCTTCAGTTTCATTTAGATTCGCTTGATACTTAACATACATGTTAATCAGGAGTATTTGATGTGCAAGAAACAAATTTTAGGTCTGTACACTGGATACTCCTCCTTCAGATTCATTTGATAATTGGCATAAATGTTAATCAGGAGTAGTAGATATGCAAGACACAAAATACATGTCTCTGTGACCTCTGACTGTGATTATTGAAAAAACCTTGTCCAGAGCATAACTTCTTGACTATGTCATCCAGGATTACCAATCATGATGTGTGTATACATATTGAGATTGCCCAGTGTTGCATACCACTTTCAGGTCATTTGACCTTGACCTATGCCCTTGATAATTGAAAACCTTGTCAGGAGCATAACTCCAATACCATATCATTTATGATTACCAAACCTGGTTTGTGTATACATCTTGAGATGAAGGAGTGTCACATACCACTAGCAGGTCACTTTGACCTTGACCTCTGACCTTCATTATTAAAAAACCTTGTGTGAATGATATTTCCTTTACAATGCCATCTAGAATTATCAAACCTGGTGTACATAATGTGCTTATCCAGTGCTGAGTACCACTTTCAGGTCACTTTGACTATGACCTTGACCTGATCTTGATGATAAAAACCCATTGTCTTGGAGCATAACTCCGATACCATGTCATCTTAGATTACCAAACCTTGTGTGTGCATACATCTTGAGATGGAAGAGTGTCCTGTACCACTTTCAAGTCACTTTGACCTTGACCTCTGACCTTGATTATTGAAAATCATTTCCCAGAGGATATTTCCTATAATATGCCATCTAGGATTACAAAACTAGTGTGCTAATACATCTTAGGATTGCCAATTGTTACATACCACTTTCAGGTCACCTTGACCTTTGACCTTGATTTCTTAAAAAATTTGGCCAGAGCATATGACAGGGAGCTGTTGTGGCGGTATGAATCACCTTAGTGATAGTTCTAGTTACATTTATATTCGAAGGTATCTAATAAGGAGTTAATCTTATTTAATTGATATGAGGGGAGATACTGATATTATTTCAAGTGTGAGTTGTTAACCCATTACCCCATAGCCTGTTTCAAGTATTGAAGATATGTTACCACTTTAAGCAGGTTGAAAGTAAAGCAGAATGCACCTTAAGGTGGTGCATTCTACTTTACTTTCAACCTGCTTTAACCTACCATCTTCTAGAATTTAGAAATTATTTCTTATGATACATATTCATGACTGTATAAATTTGAAGTATTTTCTTCAGCGGAAGAATAAATTATATTCGCTAAAAGGCGCTTCTATGGGGGAAAGGGTTAAATGAGTAATTTCATTTGTAGTGAGATGTTTATATTATTAACCTGTAAGCACTGAAATGTAAATAGAAACAAATAATTAACATACTATTAATGTTTGATACATGTATATAAATGTTATATATACAATGTACTTGTAATTTATTTCATAATTAGTAAACCTTTGTTTATATTTTAGTTTGTTTTAGTAACGTCTGTGATAAAGAATGTACAGCTAGATCCGAAGAGTTTCCCTCCGTGGTGTGAAGGATTGGGTATAACTCTTACTGTGGCTTCCATTATATCCATTCCAATATATGCTGTAAAAAAACTACTCTCCATACCAGGATCTCTTTTACAGGTAAAACATAATAAAAAAACTGGGGTCACTGGTAGGGCCTGGACGAGTACCCGCGGATAGGGTCATTTTGGCGGGTACCCGGGTCCGATTTTAGTACCCGGGTACCCGAGCTAATTTAACAATGAAATTAACAAAGAGATACTTTCCTAAAACGATTGTGTATACAGCTATTTTGAACAGCCTTTTATCTATTAACACGGTCCCTTTCTATCGCGTATTCCTTCGATTACCTATCTTTATAATGTCAACACCTGTGTGCGAGTGTTCGTCGAATATTTTTATGTATGATTCTATGTATCGAAGTTTCGCTTTTTTCATCCTAATTTTAAAAGAAATATATGTACATGTAACAGTTTAGAATGTTTTTGTTGACACCGTGGGTGTGTACAACCATGTAACCTGCGCCTGAATTTGAGATTCTTCTTATCTAAATTTTTAGTACCTTAAGTAGGACAGCTTTTCGAAGAATGGTCGGCCATTTTGGAAAATATATCCCATAACCCTTTACGAATCCTATAGTAATACGTCCATATATGGAAGATGTAGTAAAATCGCCTCGCGCGTCGAATGGCGCGAAAATCTCTGATACACGAATTTCAGCTTTAATTATTCTTTACCTGCTAACTTAACCATTTTTGCAGTGAAATTGATGTGTTAGTTTACGCAGGCAAAAATAATCCTCGAATTCAACATTATTTCAACATTACAGTAAGTTTTCAAATTATGAAAAGTCTCGTATGTTAACCGGAAGTCATATTAAGCATGCACGGGTTCTGTCATCAAAACAGAAAGTGGAGCGACACCAAATAATTCTCTTATGGCCTTCGGATGGGTTTACTTTACTCAAGAAGGTTACAATACCAGTATTGGACCTTTCCACATTAAACTTAAATGTAATTGTAAACTTAAATGTACTATGTATTTGCTTTATTTCTGAGGGGCTTTCTCAATATTATTTTAATTGTAATATAACGCACAAGGGCATGCACTTGTTATTGGTTTAATGGATAACATTTAACTACAACTAGTGCGTTCCTTCTTTTTGTCAAGCATGCGGTCAATTTTACACTGATTCGAAGCAGCATCCTTCTGTTCCTTCAACCTGAGCTAATAGCCCTGTATTTTTTTACGTTCGCAAAAGCTTTTTCAACACAGACCCTGTTCCGGCATATAATCCGGTTCAGTTTTCTGCCTTTCCTTCGTTCTCTTTCACATCGTCTATTAGTTGTTACCGAAACATAGGTGCTCCTAGCGGAAGCAGTGGCATCTTCGAAGAACATGCGCTTCCTGACATTAGGATAGGGCCAGGGTGGATGTATTGTTTGTGTTGCGTTTCCTGCTTGAGTCTTTCGTATTTATTAGGAATTTGTAAAGAAATGAAAGCCGATCTAATCTGTTGGAAATTATCGTTTTCGTCCTCTGTAGATTGAAGTAAAACAAAAAGCGAAGCTAATAACAAGTGTCGTCAATTATTATTCCTCTGAAAATAACCTTAACAAGCGTTACACTGTACTTAACGCCTGATAGCAGAAATGAGTCGATATGCACACAGTGTAGGCCCGAACCAACCACTATTATTTCAAATTTTATCCGAAAATAGGTCTAAAAGAAGAAGACCCAATTTTATCGATTCGCTGGGGCTGGTCTAGAGAGACTCTATGTGCATAGATCATTTTCATTTTGGGGCAGGTTAAATCGTGCTACAACGCCTTGTGGGGTTTAGTAGATATAACGACACGAAAGTCCCGTGCGTACCAGCTTATCATACCTGTATGGTTTATCAATCGGATACAGCAAGTAAACTTTCAATGTCGTGTACATGTGTACATGTAGATACAGTGATCATTCCCTGCAACGGCCCTCCTAACAACGACTCCCTCCTCACAACGACCATTGCTGTCGTTCCCTAAACATATCAATTATGTCCAACGCTTTTGCTGCTGCAATATCGTCTGCTTACAATTGTTGTCTGCTGTTTTTCTCTAAGTTACATAATGGATATTTTGACTGAAAAAAACTGAATGACTTGGGACAAACATCTTTAATCCAGATCAGACGCCGCGTTACGCGGCGTCTGATTTGGATTCAAGCTGTTAACAAATGTAAGCCACTTTCCCTCCCGATAACGACTCCCCCGAACAACACACTCCATTTGTGTCTTTCATTGGGTGTTGTTGTAGAGAGGGATCGCTGTAGTAATGCGAAAATGGAAAACCTTTTGCAGAATATTCTTTGTTCATTGGGGTTTTGGAGCTGAGCTTGGCATTTCGTGCCAGGTGCGCTAAAATGGATTTTTAGGCCGTGACAAAACTAGACTTATTGACACGCAAAGAGTGTAGACCAAAACCAGCCACCGTCGCCACATAAGCTAGACTATTTCCACGAATTCTATACCCTGATAATAAACTTGGATGTGTTCTGACCAATGACAAACGGTGCCGACCCTGATCGGACGCCGCGTCACATACGCCGCAGCTGATCTGATCATACAATGTTTTCATTTCAATGAGTCTCGTTTTGTCATGGCACGGTCAAATTTATTAGTATGAAGTTAGGAGCGCTTCAAAATATATATAGATTTTTAATATATTTTGAGACCACCCCCAATTTTATTACATATTACGTTTTACATTTACATTTACATTTCAATGTGGAAAGGTCCGTTAGTTAAAGATAAACTGTCAACTGTTTGAATATAAAATCTATAAAAAAAAAATGCTTCAGAATTTCGCGGCGACATTGAAAAGTTGATATTTATAGCGCGTCGTACTCGTAGCTCTATTAAACTCTTATGACGACCAATTATAGCTCTCTTAGACCTTAGTCTAGAGTTAGAAATACGTTAGATCGAGTACCCGGGTACCCGCGGGTAATGCATGGCCGGGTACCTGGGTCCAAATTTACTACCCGTCCAGGCCCTAGTCACTGGCCGGTAAACCTTTACCATATATATCATCTTTTATTCCACCATTATTAGTGAGTATCAAGGCATATAAACAAAGTAGTACATAAGCATACAAACACACAAGCATACAGAAAAGTACATCAGCATACAAACAAAGTTGTATACCAGCATACAGAAATACATGTTTCTAGTTTTACAGGTAAAACATAATAGAAAAACTGTGTTCCCTGGCCATTAAACCTTTACAATATAGCCTGTTTATAGTTTGACAGGTAAAACATATTCACTGTCATTAAACCTTTACAATATAGCCTGTTTATAGTTTGACAGGTAAAACATGATAGAAAACTGTGTTCACTAGCCATTAAACCTTTACCATATAGCCTGTTTCTAGTTTTTACAGGTAAAACATAATAGAAAACTGTGTTCACTGGCGATTAAACCTTAACAATATAGCCTGTTTCTAGTTTTTACAGGTAAAACATAATAGAAAACTGTGTTCACTGGCCATTAAACCTTTACAATATAGCGGCCTGTTTCTAGTTTTTACAAGTAAAAATTAATAGAAAACCGTGTTCAGCCTGCTTCTATTTTTTACAGGTAAAACATAATAGAAAACTGTGTTCACTGCCCATTAAACCTTTGCAATATAGCCTGTTTCTAGTTTTTAAAGGTAAAACATAAATGAAAACTGTGTTCACTGGCGATTAAACCTTTACAATATAGCGGCCAGTTTCTAGTTTTACAGGTAAAACATAATAGGAAACTGTGTTCACTGGCCATTAAACCTTTACTATATTAAGCCTGTTTCTTGTTTTTAAAGGTAAAAAATTATAGGAAACTGTGTACACTGTCCATTAAACATTTACCATATTAAGCCTGTTTCTAGTTTTAACCCTTGTCATGCTGAATTTGTGTCTGATTCAAATATGTGAAAATAAATCAAAATTAGATTTTCCGCTTTTCAAACTGACATAAAGTTGAACATAAGTGACAAACAGTTTGAATCCAGATCAGAGGCTGTGTTACACAGTGTCTGATCTGGATCCCACCTGTGCAAATGTTTGCTTAGTCGCTCTAAGCATGATAAGGGTTATAGACAGGTGACAGGTCTTTTTATGCCTTTACTTTGTACCTACACTAAAGAAAATAGTGTTCCATTTTAAAGAGTCATAAATATGTAATGTGAGAAATATTTCCTATATCCAAATAGATAGTAGCCTGCTTTAAACAACCAACTGTTTTCAGTTGTGACAACATGCTATGGGGTAAGCTAAGGTGTGAATCTGTTGCTGTAGAGAGATTGTATTGCACTTAATAAAAGTTACATTTTCCCTTCACAGTAAACATATTTGGTATTTTTTATCTTTGTAATACTACTGTTTATAGAGTTTGGTGTGTCCTGGCAATTATATTAATGTACCTGTTAAACTAATTACTCAATATATACAGTTATTAATATTTACTATACCCTAGCAGATGGTAGCTTAAAGCAGGCTGAAAGTAAAGCAGAATGAGCCATAAGACACATTCAGCTTTACTTTCAATCTGCTTTTAGTAGTCACCTGTCTTCAAAACAAGAAATAAACTGGAGTAAAAGGACAATGTTTTTATGGACTATGTAAATAAACAAAACTTCTATCCACAGAGAGTAAGGGCAGCATGTGCTTCTGAGGACAACTGGGGGCCAGCTCAGGTGAAACACTGGAAACATGTGGAGTATTACCCCGCTGTTAACACCCACACTCTGTCTGTGGACATAGAGCATAGCCCAGTACATGCCATTACAGGTATAGTTTCTCCTATAGCAACTAGAGAATATGCCATTACATGTATAGTTTCTCCTACACCAACTAGAGCATAGCCCAGTACATGCCACTACAGGTATAGTTTCTCCTACAGCAACTAGAGCATAGCCCAGTACATGCCATTACAGGTATAGTTTCTCCTATAGCAACTAGAGCATATGCCATTACATGTATAGTTTCTCCTACACCAACTAGAGCATAGCCCAGTACATGCCACTACAGGTATAGTTTCTCCTACACCAACTAGAGCATAGCCCAGTACATGCCATTACAGGTATAGTTTCTCCTAAAGCAACTAGAGCATAGCCCAGTACATGCCATTACATGTATAGTTTCTCCTACAGCAACTAGAGCATAGCCCAGTACATGCCATAACTGGTATAGTGTCTCCTACAGGAACTAGAGCATAGCCCAGTACATGCCATTACAGGTATAGTTTCTCCTACAGCAACTAGAGCATAGCCCAGTACATGCCATTACAGGTATAGTTTCTCCTACAGCAACTAGAGCATAGCCCAGTACATGCCATTACAGGTATAGTTTCTCCTACAGCAACTAGAGCATAGCCCAGTACATGCCATTACAGGTATAGTTTCTCCTACAGCAACTAGAGCATAGCCCAGTACATGCCATTACAAGTATAGTTTCTCCTAGAGCATAGCCCAGTACATGCCATTACAAGTATAGTTTCTCCTACAGCAACTAGAGCATAGCCCAGTACATGCCATTACAAGTATAGTTTCTCCTACAGCAACTTGAGTATAGCCCAGTACATGCCATTACAAGTATAGTTTCTCCTAGAGCATAGCCTAGTACATGCCATTACAAGTATAGTTTCTCCTACAGCAACAAGAGCATAGCCCAGTACATGCCATTACAGGTATAGTTTCTCCTACAGCAACTAGAGCATAGCCCAGTACGTGCCATTACAAGTATAGTTTCTCCTACAGCAACAAGAGCATAGCCCAGTACATGCCATTACAGGTATAGTTTCTCCTACAGTAACTAGAGCATTGCACAGTACATGCCATTACAGGTATAGTTTCTCCTACAGCAACTAGAGCATAACCCAGTACATGCCACTACAGGTTTAGTTTCTCCTACAGCAACTAGAGCATAGCCCAGTACATGTCATAACAAGTATAGTTTCTCCTACAGCAACTAGAGCATAGTCCAGTACATGCCATTACAGGTATAGTTTGTCCTAGAGCATAGCCCAGTACATGCTTTTACAGGTATAGTTTCTCCTACAGGAACTGCCCAGTACATGCCATTACAGGTATAGTTTCTCCTACAGCAACTAGAGCATAGTCCAGTACATGCCATTACAGGTATAGTTTCTCCTAGAGCATAGCCCAGTACATGCTTTTACAGGTATAGTTTCTCCTACAGGAACTACCCAGTACATGCCATTACAGGTATAGTTTCTCCTACAGCAACTATAGCATAGCCCAGTACATGCCATTACAAGTATAGTTTCTCCTACAGCAACTATAGCATAGCCTAGTACATGCCATTACAGGTACAGTTTCTCCTAGAGCATAGCCCGGTACATGCCATTACAGGTATAGTTTCTCCTATAGCAACTAGAGCATATGCCATTACAAGTATAGTTTCTCCTACAGCAACTAGAGTATAGCCCAGTACATGCCATTACAGGTATAGTTTCTCCTACAGCAACATGAGCATAGCCCAGTACTTGCCATTACAGGTATAGTTTCTCCTACAGCAACTAGAGCATAGCCCAGTACATGTCATTACAAGTACAGTTTCTCCTACAGCAACTATAGCATAGCTCAGTACATGCCATTACAGGTATAGTTTCTCCTACAGCAACTAGAGCATAGCCCAGTACTTGCCATTACAGGTATAGTTTCTCTTACAGCAACTAGAGCATAGCCCAGTACATGCCATTACAGGTATAGTTTCTAGTACAGCAGGATTTTGATGTGCCTAAATATTTTTACAAGGTTTACAGCCAGTTGATTTTAGATATTGTTTGAATATGTATACTGTTTATGCAGCTAGAAGGCATCCTATGTGTCTAGGACTCTAGATAAAAGGGAGTAAACTGTTAAGTTTCAACATTTTCTCAATTACATGCAAACAAAACCCAATAGTGTGACTACTCATTAGAGTTATCTCTTCGAGACGATTCTAATGAGTAGTCACATCATAGGTTTTCGAGCAGACAGAAAGATTTAAGTTTACAAAAATGCAGCCCTGCTTTCAGACACAGACACATTTGTAGTTTTGATTTCTGTTTTAAAAGTAGCACTAAAAATCAACATAAATTGGTCATTTTTCAAAAGTGGAATAGTTCATTTTAAAGCAAATCAGCGTAAAAAGGTTAGAAAAGTTGGAGTGTAGTGTGTTGAGGTATTGGTTAATCTCTCCTTGCAGACCATGTAGACTTTGGGACATCAGAAGTGCGGCTACCCCACCTGTCCCAGACCAGTCTACTGCCAGTCAATCACTCACCAAAGAAACCTCAGGAACTCCGTCAGAAAGCAATACTCAACCATGCTTACAGCAACCCTCAGTGTAGCATGTCTAATGGTAAGCATGTGGTGGTTCTGTTGTTGAATGTTTTGCATGATGCAGTGTACCCGTAATGTTGTGTTCTTAATACGTGACGTCAATGACATGATCCATTATTGTTATTACTTTAAAGTATAACGTCAATATAGGAAGAAAGGGTCGTTTTGATAACTGTTCTTATACAAAATCGCTTTGATTAAATAAAATACTTTTGCTGTTCCGATTTGTGATCTAGAGTGTGGCCGGTTTAGCTATAGAGTGTACCAGGTTTAGATCATGAGCGTGCCAGGTTTAGATCTAGAGTGTGCAAGGTTTAGATCTAGAGAGTTCCAGGTTTATACCTAGAATGTGCAAGGTTTAGATCTAGAGTGTTCCAGGTTTATATCTAGAGTGTTCCAGATTTATATCTAGAGTGTGCCAGGTTTATATCTAGTGTGTGCCAGGTTTATACCTAGAGTGTGCCAGGTTTATATCTAGAGTGCCAGGTTTATATCTAGAGTGTGCCAGGTTTATATCTAGTGTGCCAGGTTTAGATCTAGAGTGTGCCAGGTTTAGATCTAGAGTGTGCCAGGTTGAGATCTAGAGTGTTCCAGGTTAAGATCTAGAGTGTTTCAGGTTGAGATCTAGAGTGTGCCAGGTTTATATCTAGAGTGTGCCAGGTTTATATCTAGAGTGTGCCATGTTTAGATCTAGAGTGGGCCAGGTTTATATCTAGAGTGTACCAGGTTTATATCTAGAGTGTGCCAGGTTTATATCTAGAGTGTGCCAGGTTTAGATAGAGTGTGCCAGGTTTATATCTAGAGTGTGCCAGGTTTAGATCTAGACTGTTCCAGGTTTATATCTAGAGTGTGCCAGGTTTATATATAGAGTGTTCCAGGTTTATATCTAGAATGTGCCAGGTTTAGATCTAGAGTGTGCCAGGTTTAGATGATCTAGAGTGTTTCAGTTTTAGATCTAGAGTGTTTCAGTTTTATATCTAGAGTGTGCCAGGTTTATATCTAGAGTGTGCCAGGTTTATATCTAGAGCGCCAGGTTTAGATCTAGAGTGTGCCAAGTCTAGATCTAGAGTGTTCCAGGTTTTCTTCTTAAAATTTGTGTACAAATCGAAGCTAAAATAGTGTGACACTTTAACAGCTGTTTGTTTGCTAATGGATATGGAATGTGCAATATGGAATAAAAAGTATGTCTTTACAATTCTGTTAATTTACTCATTTTTAGGGTAATTTTAAGTGAGAAAAATAATCAAGCATGGGGGATTCTATATCCTTGGTTTGTCTGTTCCTGTTGGAAACTGACTTAAAGCTTGTTTCTGACTGGGAACAGACAAACCTCGGGTATAGAATACCCCTCTTTACCCAAAAATTGTAGCTTAGATATATTTGTTGTATGATATTTCAGGTTCAATAGACCAGATAAAGCCGCGACTGTCCCTGCAGGAGCTGCCATGTCAGTCAGATGTGATAATCATATCAAGAAAGACAAGTCATGTGAAGTGTAGAGACATTGCCACACAGACTGATGCTAGAAGCTACACGCTGGCCATCAAACAAGGGGTATGTCAGTCTGGGACAGTTTAGTGCTCCCTCCTTACAGCGGCCCTCCAAGCAATGACTCCCTCCTTACAATGACCCTTGTGGTAGTTCCCTAAACAGAACAATTATGTCTAACGCTTTTACTGCTGCAATATAGTCTGCTTAAATTGATGTGTGCTGTTTTAACTTAAAGTGGACATTTTGATAGAATAAGTATAATGCTGAGTGACAAACAGCTTGAATCCAATTCAGAATCCGTTACGCGAGGTCTGATCTGGATTCAAGCTGTTTGCAAATGTAAGACTATTTTCCTGGCTGTAATAGTAGCTCTAAGATAGGAGTGCTGACAATATATTGGATAACCCCAATGCACCCCCTCTAAATATCTACCAAAAACACTGAAGTAAACTAAAATTGTTGAACTTAAAATATTTTGTTCAAAGTCTTACATCTATTTTTAGCTCACCTGAGCCAAAGGCTAAAGGTGAGCTATTGGGATGGCCCTGTGTCCGGCGTCGTCCGGCGTCGTTAACAATTGCTTCAAATGACATCTCCTCCTATACCGCTGAACAGATTTCAACCAAACTTTACAGAAATGTTCCTTGGGTCAAGCTCTTTCAAATTTGTTCAAATAATTAAAAACAATGCAGAACTCTGGTGAAAAAATAATGAAATTTTAAAAAAATCTTCTTGTCAAAAACTGCAAAGGCCAGAGCTTAGATATTTGGCACATAGCATCACCTACAAGTCCTCTATCAAATTTGTTCAAATTATGCCCCTGGGGTCAAAATTGGTCCCGCCCGGGGGTCACCGTTTTACAAAGAGTTATATAGTGAAATTTATTTTCAAACGTCTTCTCCTCTGAAACTGAAATGGCCAGAGCTTTAATATTTGGCATGGTGACACTTCTAGATGTCCTTTACCTATTTTGTTCAAATGGTTCAGGTCGGTTGCATATCTAGGTCACAGAAGCTAAAAATAGATTTTTTCAATGAAACTTAAAAAATCTTCTTGTCTGAAACTACAAGGGCCAAAGCTTAGATATTTGGCACAAAGCATCGTCTTAAGGTCCTCTATCAAGTTTGTTCAAATTATGCCCCTTGGGTCAAAATTGGCCCCGCCCCGGGGGTCACAGTTTTACATAGAGTTATATAGTGAAAATTTTAAACGTCTTCTTCTCGGACACTAATATGGCCAGAGCTTTGAAATTTGGTATGGTGACACTTCTGAATATCATTTACATATTTTGTTCTAATGGTTCCTGTCTGTTGCATATCTAGGTCACAGGAGCTAAAAATAGATTTTTTCTATAAAAATTAAAAAATCTTCTTGTCAAAAATTACAAGGGTCAGAGTTTAGATATTTGGCACATAGCATCACCTACAGGTCCTTTATCAAGTTTCTTCAAATTATGCCCCTGGGGTCAAAATTGGCCCCACCCCGGGGGTCACTGTTTTACATGATTTTTTTTTTTTATGATATTTGGCATGATGACACTTTTAGATGTCCTTTACCTATTTTGTTTAAATGGTTCCTGTCTGTTGCATATGTAGGTCACAGGAGCTAAAATAGATTATTTCAATGGAAAATTAAAAAAATATTTTTGTCTAAAACCCTAGTACCCTGATCTTAGATATTTGGCACATAGCATTATCTACAGGTCCTCTTTCAAGATTGTTCAAATTATGCCAATCGGGTAAAAAATGACCCTGTCCTGGACATAAATCTTTTTCTCCATTTTGTCAGTTATTCTCAGGTGAGCGAAATATGCCCCATGGGGCTCTTGTTCTCTTAACTCATAATTTTCAAACAATTCTTTTAAAATAGATCACAGTGTCTTTCAACTTAGGATCCATGTGAGATCTTACTAACCAAAGTAATCTTAATGGAGGTCTAAAACTGTCTTTCATAGTGTTAATCACCAATGTTCAATTTTGTTTAACCCATTACTCAAATGCCTGTGCCTGCTTTTGAGGACAGATGACCACTTAAAGCAGGTTAAGAGTAAAGCAGAACATGATTTTGAGAATTTTATTAGAAACATGGTTATCTTGAAAATAAACTTTTATTATTTTCATTACTTTTCAGAGTGTAAAGACATTGTTTAAAGAAATGAAAATTGAAGAAGGAGAGGAACAAAAAACAAAACCCAACCAAGTAGTGACAGAGGTTGAAATTACTAAATTCTGATTGGATGAAATTGTGACACTCCAGTGATTTGATTGGTTGAATTTGCTAAATTCTGATTGGATGGAAAAGTGACACACAATGAGTTGATGGGTTGAAAGTAAAGACTGGCGCACATGGTTGTGACAGGGCCGTAGATGAGAGTCAACAATAATGTACTGTTCATCATTTTCTCCTCTAAGTCTCTACTACACACAGTGTTTTGATTACTCATTATGTCTGCCTAGTAAGGTGAAGATGTTCATGTTGGTTGGATTAGGGCTTGGACGTACATAGAATATATTTGGAAAACTTGTATTCAGTTTACTATTCCTACACTATTACAGAGATTTGAACCAAAGTTTCATACATTCATTTCTTGAATGTGAAATTATTCATGTAGTGTGAAACTACATGTAGGGCTTTGCCCATTTTGGGGATAGGGGTATTCCCATGTTTTGAATGAACCATAAGTTGTTCCCATAAAGGAATTCCAGTTTGAATTGTTTCTGCAAGATAGTACTTATGAGTAATCACACCATAGGGTTTAGTGCAGACACAAGAAAGTTATAATTTATAATTTACCTGTAGCTTTTAGACCAGTCAAGAAATCCCATTGACGGTTAAAAAGATGGACATCAGTTTATTGGAAGATGGAATTAAAGCCGAAGACTCCTACAATAAGCTATTATAACCACTTAGCAAAGAATTTGATGGTTAAAAAGGCAAATAATTGGTGATAGCTTCAAGCAGGTTGAAAGTAAAATAGGAGCTTTCCACTTTATTTCCCCTGGCTTTATAGCAGCCACATGCATTAACCATTTAATGACTCCATAGTCTGTTTCTAGTTTTGAAGATAGGTTACTTATAGCAGGTTGAAAGGAAAGCAGAATGGCACCTAGCGCTTTAAGCTACAATATTTGATATTAAAGTACTTTTTACAGTACCTGTTTGTGACTGTATAAAGTGGAACTATTTGCGAAAAAATGTGTATCTTTGGAGTAAAGGGTCAAACAACAACAACAACAAATGTTAGTAAGCAAAAACTAGAACTTTAATCGTAACAGGTATTCTAGGAAGGTGTGTTGCAAATTGAACTATATTTGGGTCGTATGAACTGTGTTCATAAGTGATTATCTACTGTGAAAGGTGTATTAGTGAGGACTCAAAGATAAACGGAATATCACCACAGTGTGTGATCCGGGGTCTTGTATCAGTTCTCATTGGTTGTGTAATCCAGATCACACTCGAGGCGCATCAGTTCGAGATGGTTGTGTAATCCAGATCTCACGAGAGGCGCAGCCTCGAGTGTGATCTGGATTACACAACCAACGAGAACTGATACAAGACCCCTGATCACACACTGTGGTGATGTTCCTTTTATTATATACCTAAACTGTTTGGGACTAGATCTAGATCTATATATTGTTCAACCGAATAATCACATATACGCATACATGTAAGCCCCTATATGTTAAATATCCTGAGTTCTATGCAAAACTATTTATGGAAGTCATGTGACCACTTATAAATTACGTCATTATTTTCTAAAATGTATCACTTTGTTCTCAATTGAATCCGTTATTTAAGAAGTTACGTTTTGCAAGTAACGGTCATTTAAGCGTTTCAGAACACGAGTTGAACTGTTTTAAACTTTATCCTTTGGAGGAAAACATTAGTAAAAGTGTGTGATTTGGGTTACATTCACGCTTAAAATGGAAATTAACTATTCAAAGTTGACCAATTCTTAGTTTCAACTTTTTTTAGCTCACCTGGCACGAAGTGCCAAGGTGAGCTTTTAGGATCGCTGGATGTCCGTCGTCCGTCGTCTGTCGTCCGTCGTCCGTCCACAATTGCTCGTGAACACTCTAGCGGCCACAAATTTCATTGGATTTTCATGAAAGTTTATGACAATGTTTGTCTTGATGAAATCTAAGTCAAGTTCAAATGTGGGTCATGTTCGGTCAAAAACTAGGTCACTAGGTCAAATCATAGAAAAACCTTGTGAACACTCTTGAGGCTACAAATCTCATTGGATCTTAATGAAACTTAGTCAGAATGTTTGTCTCATTGATATCTAGGTCAAGTTTGAATGTGGGTCATGTCCGGTCAAAAACTAGGTCACTAGGTCAAATAATAGAAAACCCTTGTTAACACTAGAGGCTACAAATCTCAATGGATCTTTATGAAATTTAGTCAAAATGTTTGCCTCATTGATATCTAGGTCAAGTTTGAATGTGGGTCATGTCCGGTCAAAAACTAGGTCACTAGGTCAAATCATAGAAAAACCTTGTTGACACTCTTGAGGCTACAAATCTCATTTGATCTTGATGAAACTTGGTCAGAATGTTTGTCTCATTGATATCTAGGTCGAGTTCGAATGTGGGTCATGTCCGATCAAAAACTAGGTCACTAGGTCAAATCATAGAAAAACTTCGTGAACACTCTTGAGGCTACAAATCTCATGGGATCTTGATGAAACTTGGTCAGAATGTTTGTCTCATTAATATCTAAATCAAGTTCGAATGTGGGTCATGTACGGTCAAAAACAAGGTCACTAGGTCAAATCATAGAAAAACCTTGTTAACACTCTCGAGGCTACAAATCTCATTGGATCTTGGTGAAATTTGGTCAGAATGTTTGTCTCATTGATATCTAGGTCAAGTTTGAATATTGGTCATGTCCGGTCAAAAACTAGGTCACTAGGTCAAATCATTGGAAAATCTTGTTTACACTCTAGAGGTTGATAGTGGGTATACATGTCCAGTCATAATCTAGGTCACTATAGGTCAAGTTTGCCATGGTGTACCAGGTGAGCGATTTAGGGCCATAGTTGCCCTTGTTTAAAAATAGCATCGGACCTGGAATTCCGAAACGTCACGCACAACGCTTCTTTATATTAATAGATCATGTACAACTTGTGTTGCATAAAAGCAGTGACGTCAACATTGTGTAGCATATATGCCATCTGATACGGAAAAAGATTGTATGGCCTGTATTCGCTTGTTAGCTCACCTGGCACGTAGTGCCAAGGTGATCTATTTTGATCGTCCTCTGTCCGTCGTCGTTCGTTCGTCCGTCCGTCGTTCGTCGTCAACAATTTCTTTAAACAACATTTCCTCCGAAACTACTAAATAGATTTTTACAAACTTGGCCTGAATGATCCTTATATAGTCCTCTTTCAAATTTGTTCAAACATTTCCGGTCCATTGCATATCTAGGTCACAGGAGGTAAAAATAGATTTTTTCAATGAAAACTTAAAAAATCTTCTTGTCTGAAACCACAGTACCCTGAGCTTAGATATTTGGCACAAAGCATCGTCCTAAGATCTTCTATCAAGATTGTTCAAATTATGTCCCTGGGGTCAAAAATGACCCCGCCCCGGGGGTTGTAAATTTACATAGAGTTATATAGTGAAATCTTCAAACATCTTTATCTCTGAAACTTATATGGCCAGAGCTTTGATATTTTGCATGATGACTCTTCTAGAAGCCCTTAACCAATATGGTAAATATGGTTCCGGTCAGTTGCATATCTAGGTCACAGGAGCTAAAAATAGATTTTTTCAATGAAATCTTAAAAAATCTTCTTGTCTGAAACCACAGTACCTTGAACTTAGATATTTGGCACAAAGAATCATCTACAGGTACTCTATCACGATTGTTCAAATTATGTCCCTGGGGAAAAAAGTGACCCCGCCCTGGGGGTCATAATTTTACATAGAGTTATGTAGTGAAATCTTCAAACATCTTTATCTCTGAAACTAATATGGTCAGAGCTTTGATATTTAGCATGATGACACTTCTAGAAGCCCTTAACCAATATTGTAAATATGGTTCCCGTCAGTTGCATATCTAGGTCACAGGAGCTAAAAATAGATTTTTTTTCAATGAAATCTTAGAAAATCTTCTTGTCTGAAACCACAGTACCCTGAGCTTACATTTTTGGCACAAAGCATCATCTTTAGGTCCTCTATCAAGATTGTTCTAATTATGCCCCTGGGGTTAAAACTGCCAAGGCCCTAGGGGTTGCAGTTTTACATAGAGTTATGTAGTGAAATATTCTTCTCTGAAACTACATGTACTATGGCAAGAGCTTTGATATTTAGCATAGTGACACTTTTAGATATTCTTTACCAATATTGCTTAAATGGTTCGGGTCTGATTATATCTGGGTCATATTAGCTAAAAATAGATTGTTTTCAATGAAAAGTCTTCATGTCTGAAACCATCCATGTACAAAATATTTGACAGCACACTTAATTTTCAAGTTCATCAGCAAGATTTTTGAAATTTTGTCTCTGGGGTGAAAAGTGATCCCACCCCAGGGGTCATGTGACCCTTGTGTTGGTTTTTCCAGGTGAGCGATATTTAGGCCCGCATGGGCCTCTTGTTTTTAGAATAGGTATATAATAAAAACATTTATCAGGTGGAATTGTAGAAAGATGAGACATTGTGAATATTTCCAAAACTAGAATCCTTATATCTACACCAAACTGTATGATGTAACAACTCGGACATTAGAATAGTCTCTTCAAGACACTTCTAATAAGTGGTCACAACATATGACTTGATTGAGCCATAAGGGTGTAAGCACTTAGAATACTTACCTTTTCTGAAGCTCTGCCTAATGCATTCACATAGTAATCACAAGGCAGGGTCTGGGAGAAATGTAATGGAGATGGTATTGGAAGTGTTCCGTATCAGTGAAACCTATGCAAATTTTCCTGGGATCAACTGATGATTCTAACTATCATGTTTCACTTACTGCTAACCATCAATTGTTCTACAACTGTTTAAATTAGACATCATCATTTTTAATCTGAGCTATTGTTATGTTAAACCTCTCCATTATGAACACTGAAAATAAAGACTATTTAACCCATTACCCCATAGCCTGATTTTTGTTTTGAGACAGGTCAGACCCCCTTAAAGCAGGTTGAAAGTAAAGCAGAATGCACATTATGGCACATTCTGCTTTACTTTAAGCCTTCTTTCAGTTATCATCTATTTAGTTAAATAATCAATTACTTGTGGTGCATATTTTTGACTATAAATTGGAACTTATAATTTTCTTCAATAGAGGAATAAATTTGAGGCTCAAAACTTGTATTTATTGGTGGTGGGTTAATTGTAGTAGAGACAGGTAAATGAGTATGAAGTTGTATGGTCGAACTTGTACAGAACTGCCATTTAACCATAATCATGTTGAAATGTAATGGTCTACGGAAAAAATTAAAATCAGTTTTGTGTTTTTTAACTGAAGAAAATTTGAATACCAGTGCTATTTAACAGTTTGGATCCAGACCAGATGTGGCATTTGATCTAAATTCAAACTGTTTACAACTAAATATTAGTCGGGTTTAGCATGATAAGGGTCAATACAAGACCTATTAGCAGTATTTTAACACATTCAGCCCTGGCGACAGGTACACTTGTCAGTTACAAACAGTGTACCTGTGAAGATTACACATGTCCTATGCAGACCGTGCATACCCAGATCAGAGGGAGCTCTCAGATCAGGGTTTGCTCTGTTTGTAATTTTGATATGAATCTTAAAACTTTATATGGCAAAAATTTGATGAGATTAAATTGAAAACTGAAATTATCCATTTAAAGTTCTAGGTGTGAATGAGTTATGTGACATTGACTCTTAAGGATTTTGTTCCAAAAATGTTTAAATTTATGGCAAACAGTGCAGATGCTGAGCAGAGGACTCCTCCAGAAGCCCTGTACTGAGGATCTACACTGTTGACAAGTGATGTTCATGTACATACTCAGATACCCATACACAGTAAGGGTGAATGCAGAATAAAGATAATGAAGAAAGCTCCTATAGGAACTTACTGCATTAGCTGTATCCTGCATTATAGAGATCTCTATGCTTCTTATTTTGCAGTTCATGTACATTATTTATACATGTAAAAATTCATTCCCATATAGTAAAAATTCAAATAGACCTAATTAGAAAACGGAATTGTCTTTTTGATGTTTTAGGGATATTTAAGCTTTACTTTCAGCTGGATTTAAACATTAAATTCAAGCGATGAGTATACTTACACTTTACAAAACAGTGTACCTGTGTAGAATATTATGTGCCCTATGCAAACAGTATAGACTCAGATCAGAGGGCTCCTCTAGGATCAGGATCTGCATTGTTTGTTATTTTGCAATATATATTAACCCTTAGCCTGCCACTCACGACTATAGCTCCATATGCAAACAGCTTGGATCCGGATGAGACGCCGAGTAACTCGGCGTCTCATCCGGATCCAAGCTGTTTGACACTCGGACAACATTTTCAGCAATTTTGAGCAACTTTGAAGCACTTTGAAACTTGAAGCAGACGAGAAATATAGCAGACGGCAATTTATTTGGCGGGCTAAGGGTTAATGAGCCAATGCATGAGAAAACATGCCTTCTTGCATTGCAAACAGTAAAGATGAAGGCCAACTGCCACATCAAAGATGTGAGGGTGTTGATCTACACTGTTTGACACCCACATGCAGCTAAAGCATTGTATGTAGCTGTATAATGTAGGGTATTTGGCAGTGTAGACCAAACTAAGACACAGAGCCTGGGATAACAAGGGTGCTCAGTCTGTACAATGTTGCAATGTAGTAAGGCAGGTCATGGCATGGCTATGTTATAAAACATCCTTGTATAGTCCATGTAAAGTTTATGGGGTGGATGAGGTAAACACTCATGATTGGCTGAACATGTAACTAACATTGTCCTTCCTACTACTGTGATGTTAATTTGTAGATGTCTGTTTGTAAATAAAGATTACAATGTATTATGATCATGCTATGATATATATGTATATATTGTATAGGTCTCACAGATCTACAGCTGATTTACAGGTTCCTGATTCCTCTCATGTTTATGACTACTCAAAAGAAGACTTTATTGCTGTTTAACACATTACTGAAAATATAGGCCTTTTTATGCCCACAAAGGGAGGCATATAGTTTTTGAACTGTCTGCCTATCTGTCCGTTAGTCATTCCGTCCGAAAACATGAACATTGCTTGAAACCTCCATGTAACTGTATTGATTTATTTCATACTTGGATACAACACCCGGGTCCCCATTCAGCTGACATATAACTTTTGACCTTGAGCCTGTAATGACCTTGACCTTGAGGATCTAGTTTACCAAAAACTCCATGTTAGTCAATGGATTTACTTCATACCTGGACACAACACCCCTTGTGACAACAACTTGCAGCTGACATATACTTTTGACCTTGACCCTTCAATAACATTGACCTTCAGAATCAAATTGATGGAAAACTTTTACATTGCTAATAATTTCCTTATTACTGAAATGATTAACTTCATACTTGGTAATAACACCCCTTGAGACAACACCTTTCAGCTGACATATATTTTTTAACCTTGACCCTTCAATGACATTACCTGTTCTCAAAAAGTCTAACATTGGCCATAACTTCCTACTTAAAGGATTTACTTAATACTTAGACAACATCCTTTGTGAAAAGACATTTCAGGTGACAAATACTTTTTTGACCCTGCATGACCCCTCAATGACATTGACCTTTAGAATTAAATTTGACTGAAAACTTTTACATTGAATAAACGACTGGATTGACTTCATACTTGAGACACAGCCACCACTTGGGACAATGACCTTTCAGCTTTTAATGACCTTCACATCGAAGATCCATTTTATTATAGGATTGTTTATGTCTTTACTCGGACATCTATCTGTGTTTTGTGTCTCCATTGCATTTTAAATACCTACATCTGGTCCTGATTTCAAAGGTCAAAGCATCAATTCAGGAACATTGTCCCCTTACAGTGACACTTTGTATTATGCCTCTGATTAATTCTACGCCAAAGAAAGTAGTCCCCAGCTACAAAGTTCCTGTTTATAGA
Organism: Gari tellinella; assembly: GCA_922989275.2. Classification (NCBI taxonomy): domain Eukaryota; kingdom Metazoa; phylum Mollusca; class Bivalvia; order Cardiida; family Psammobiidae; genus Gari; species Gari tellinella. The sequence continues at coordinate 35,322,468 of OV277861.1, read as the reverse complement.
ATATTAAAGTCATTTTCCAGTACCTTTCTATATGGAAACTTGAAGCAGGCTGAGAGTAAAGCAGAATGCTGTTTTAGGAGCACTCTGGTTTACTCTCAATCTGCTTTAAGTGGTAGCCTGTTTTCAAAACTAGGAACTATATGATGACTAACAGGTTAAGAATGGAGCTATCTGCTTCACTTCCATTCTGCTTTCAGCTATTGCCTGTCTTTAAAACACTGTTTACAAGTCTTATTTTGAGTTGCCTTGAAAGTGGACATTGTACATTGTACTGTGATGAGTTGTTTATAAAATTAATATATGCCTGTACATGTATATAAGTAAGGTGTATTATGATATTGATATGTATTGATAGGTCTCCGAGTTCCTTGATTTGTCTATTCTAACAGATTTATAGGTGTTATCCACATCAGAAAAAATGGGCATTTGAATATTCAAATCTGTGAATGCTAAGTAATATTATCATCAGCAACAACTGTCATCTGCTGCTGTTCTAAAATGGAAAATTTCCCACAATTCATCTTCGAAATTGAGTCAGAGTGGCAAACAGTTTGTATCTTTTTAGCTCGCCTGTACGAAGTACAAGACAAGCTATTACAATCCTGACATTACCCCCTGTGTAGTAGTCGTTGTTGTTGTGAACAGCATCAACGAAGAAACTACCAATAACTTATAAGTCCCCTGAGGTATTGCTTTTATAGTTGATATGTGTGTGTATATATGTACAAGACCTTTCCATGGACCCCTGTGACCATCACCTTGAACTTAGGGTCTGCGTTTAGGTTTCGAAATCTGTGTTTAGGTTTCGAAAAATGTTAATAACTCAAATGTCCCTTGAGGTTATTCATATTGGTATGCATATTTATATGGAAAATGCCTTATCATGTAGACCAAAAATTTTATCCCTGTGACCTTGACCTTGAACTGAGGCCTCGTGTTTAGGTTTCCAAATCTGTGTTAAGGGTTTCGAAAAATGCTTATAACTATGTCCCTTGAGATATTGCTTTTATATTTGGCATGCATGTGTATATAGACAAGACGGTTACTTGCATGCAAAAAGTTTTACCTCAGTGACCTTGACCATGAGCTTAGGACCCACATTTAGGTTTTGAAATCTGCATTTAGGTTTCTCAAAATTCCCATAACTCATATGTCCATGAAGATATTCCTTTTGTTTTGGCATGCATGTGCATATTGCTAAGACATTTCCATGCATGCAAAACAATTCAGCCCAGTGAACTTGACCTTGAACTTAGGTCCCGTGTTTAGGTTATGGATTCTGTGTTTAGGTTTCGAAAAACGCTAATAATTTCATGTCCCTTGAGGTATTACTGTCATATTTGGTTTGCATGTGTATCTGGACAAGAACTTTCCACGATTGACCTCTATGACCCTGACCTCAGAGTGTGCTTTTGAGTTTCTAAATGTGCCGATGGTGAGCTTTGTTGTCTCTTTGACAACTCTTGTTGAGATGCCACGTTAACCCATTACCCCATAGCCTGTTTCAAGTTTTTGAAAACAGGTAATAACTTAAAGCGGTTTGCACGTAAAGCAGAAGTGCCTTTAGGCACATTCTGCTTTACACTCAGCTTTTTTAAGCTACCATCTGCTAGCATATACGAAATATTTCTCGTGGTTTATATTCATAATTGTATAAAGTAGAACTAATTTCTTCAATGGAGGAATAAAGTAAAGGGGTATTTATGGGGTAATGGGTAAAGGCATTTTGTCTGGTCCAAACAGATTGGTAGGTAATCACTATTTCACCTCTACCATGCAAAGACTTATTTGCTAACAATTTTAATCCAGGGTACAAACTGTTTGTCTCAACATTCTGACTGTGTTTCTCTAGATATAAAGAAACAAATTAGGCAGAGGACATTTTGAGCAGATGACAGTTACTTACTGTTAAAAGAGTTAAGTCGTTCTCTTCAACTACTGTAACCAGTGCCGACCCTGAACAAATGCTTCTGGGGCCCGTTTTACTAAACAACTTACGCAAAACTTTTGCGTAAGTCAAAATCGTTGAACTCTTATTTTTCGATCATAAACGTTTGCAAACAGCAAATAGCCAGATCAGAGGGCGCGCTAAAAGCGTGTCCTCTGATCTGGCTATTTGCTGTTTGAAGCAAATATAAATTAAAATTTAAAATTTTTGACTTACGCAAAAATTTTGCGTAAGTAGTTTAGTAAAAAGGGCCCCTGATGTGACTGCACCAAACCCCATAGAGTGATTTCTCTTTAGATTTGTCTCTATGAGGCAAGTGTATTGAGTAGTAGTCACACTATAGGCTTTAATGTACACGTAAAGATTTTAGGTTTTGAAATGCTCCCCTTAACCCCATAGCCTATTTAGTGAGCACTTAAAGCAGGTCGAAAATAAAGCAAAATGCACTCCAATGTACATTCTACTTTACTTGCAGCCTGTTTTAAGATACAATTGGCTAGGATATAGAAATTATTTCTGATGGTACATATTCCTGACTATAGTAAAGTGCACTATTTTATTCAGTCCTAAAAGGCATTGGTAAATGGGTTATCTGGGATCCTGTAGGGCTACACTGCTGGAAAGGTTTAAGGCCTCTATTTAGATAAGACTTGCATCAAGTATTGATAAATGGTTGAATAATTCTTGAAAAAGGAATGTTTTGTATGAGAATTATGTATTTCACAGATAAAGCAAAATATTCAAACACATCTTTTTGTCAAAATTTGTTACCTAGAAACTCTTTTCATACTCCCATCTTTAGACCGGACGTATTATGGTATGACAATATCTGTCTCTACAGGTTTATCACACTTTGTTTTGATGAACAAGAATTCCTCGATGTGAACTTGATCTATCTGTTCTCCAATTTTGATTGGTCTAGCACCTGTATTTCTTAAGCTCCTGAGGTAAAACGAAGACATAACCTGTTTCTAGTTTTGAAGATAGGTGACCACTTAAAGCAGGTTGAAAATAAAGCAGATTGCACTTAAAGGCACATTCTGCTTTACTTTCAGCCTGCTTTAAACTACTTTTGGCTAGAAAATAGCAAATATATCTCAGATATGAATTTGTGACTGTATAAATTGGAACTCTATTCTTTTGTGGAGGAATAATTTAAGACATAAATAGGCATATTTATGGGGTAATGGGTTAATTATGAAACTAACTGCAACTGTCACAAGAAGAGGCTGACTTGGACTACGTGGATACGGAATACCTTGGTCTCAATTTGACTTGTTCATCACAGTGAGGCAAATATCACAGGTTTACATGTAATAACAATTCTTGAACACAAATACAAATGTAAATACTTTACATATTTATTTCATGTTTATATTTACTGAAATGTAAATAGACATTATCTGCTACAGTGGCGAAGACGTTATTCTTTCCTGTTTAAATGCAAACACAATGCAATAAAATGTAGAAGTTTACAAATTTTAGAAAATTCCGACCGATTTATTTATTTTAATCTGAGTGGCAAACAGTTATGAGTTTGATCAGATGCTGGGACACCCAGCATCTGATTAGCTGATCTGACATAAGGTGTTTGGTTTGAATACCTGTAGTAGAAAAAATGAAACGTCTTCACTACCGTACACAGTATTATTGAGTTATCTCTAACTAGGCTGTACATTGCATTGTCAACATTCACTGCACAAGGTCATTGATACAGTTTCACATACATTAACCAATTCACTGTCATTGTGCAAGCACATGTGTAAACAGTTTGAATCCTGAGTAGATGCTGAGTAACTAGGCCTCAAATCGGGATCCAAACTGTTTGATGCTCATTTCCATGTGTCTTCGAGCAATGTGGTCAAAATTTAAATTCAAGATGTACAAGTGTAAACTCCCTGAGAAACTTAAAATACATAATTTAGTTTAGTCCAATTTTGACTATTTTGTGTTGTGTTTGTCAATGTTTTGCAATATTACAAACCGTGTAGACCCTGATCAGAGGGCTGCTTTAGGAGTCCTCTGATCTTGGTCTGTGCTGTCTGCATAAGACAAGCATACTGCAAATTATGCATATATGCATGTCTAAAGTTTAAAGGGTTGCTGATAAAGTGCCACTAATTTCAGCAGACAAGTGTATGGCAGTGAAGGGGTTAGATACTAAACAACAGTTACATTACACCGGGTAATGGCCTAGTCTGCCTAAGCCAGACATAAACAAACTTCCTACACCTTCCTCATCACCATCAAAATAAAACATGATTGTGTGAAGTTTGACCAGTTGTGCATCTTTTGAAAAATAATCCTTTTTGAGATTAAAATTTTATCAAGAACCCCACCAGGTTTATTTTTAATAGTTTAAACTTGTTTAGAAACAGGTTTTTTTTTCTCTCCTATATTATACAGTAGAGAAAACAAGATTCTTTCCCATTTAAAAACAAACGAAATGCAAACGCAAAGAACTACAACGTATAAAATGACAACTTTTTAATAATGCTGAGTATTCATTTTAATCTGAGTGGCAAACAGTTTGGAGCCTAATCAGACGCCGGGTAACCCGACATCTGATCTGGCTCCAAACTGTTTTCATTGGAAATAACAGTTTTAGCGTAAACACGTTTATTGGGAAAGAATATCGTTTTCTCCACTGTAGATGTTATTGGGCATTCCCAATGGCTAAAAGTTGTTTTTTTTCACCAAATTTTCAGTAAATAAACTCCTGATTGCTAGAAGAAAACAAGTGTAAAGGAGGACAGGAATCATGGATTAGTCTTATCAGGATAACTATATATGCCTGTAGTATATACTGTTCCTGGTCCAATTATCATTGAGTACTGGTGTCTGGTAGTCAAGTAAATTGAAACAATTTGTTTTATTTCATAACCCATTCCTCCATATACACACCTTTTAGCACATTTAATTTACTCCTCCAATGAAGAAAATAGTTCCAATTTATGTAGTAATGAACATGTATAATGCAAAATATTTTCTATATTCTAGCAGACAATAGCTTAAGGCAGGCTGAAAGTAAAGCAGAATGTGTCTTATAAGGCACATTCTGCTTTACTTTCAACCTGCATTAAGTAGTCATCTATCTTCAAAACTAGAAATAGGATAATGAGTAAAGGGTTAACATGCAAAATTCCCAATTTTCCGTGATTTGTTGTAAAAATGCCAATTTCTAGGGGTATGTGTCATATTCCTAAAACGGTAAAGAAAGCCCTGTGAAAAGAAGCTTTCTGTATAACAAATGTGCTGCAAAAAGCATCTACATTTGTACCTGCATTTTGAGATCTTTATAAACATTGATTCCATGAATTTGCTACTTAACACCTTCAGTGTTATCTGAGCGCATATTAACCCATTACCCCAAAGTTTTGAAGACAGATGAGTACTTAAAGCAGGCCAATCCTGCTTTACTTTCAGCCTGCTTTTAGCTATCATCTCCAAGGATATTTCTTTTGGTACATATTTATGACTGTTTCAATTGGAACTATTTTCTTTAGTGAAGTAATAAATAAAATGCGCTAAAAGGCGCTTCATTGGGGAAAGTGTTAAATATTATATCTACATATACAAAGTCTCTCATAGCCCAAGCATAATGGTGTACATCTATAATATAACATGTTTATCACGGTAAACACAGATTAGCAATACATCCTTTAGCATTATTTACAAATAAGTACTTCATTACTTATTGAGAGGCAAAATAATAATACATTGTAGTTCCACAAAAAATGTTAAGCCATTACCCCATAGATATGCCGTGCATTTATTCTTCTGCTGAAGAAAATAGTTCCACTTTCCACGTATCAAAATTGAACATAAGCCTGACTCATGGTAGCTTAAAGCAGGGCTGACAGTAAAGCAGAATGCCCATTTTGCTTTACTTTCAACCTGCTTTAAGTGGTCACCTGTCTTCAAACTTAGACACAGGCTATGGGGTAATGGGTTATGAGGAGAGTTTTGGTTGAGACCATGAGAAGGAGAAAAAAGACCATAATAAATATGGTGTCAACCTATTACCACTAGGTTATATTCACTAACTGGCCAGCAATACATCAACAAACTCATGCTTCTCTTTGAACAATTAAACCTCACATATCAGATTTTAGCTATGCTTTGAACTAAGATATACTTATCTTGAGTTCAATTTTGGCTATATTTAATATCATTTAGTGAAAAAAAATAGAAAAATCTTCAAAGATTAGCTTTAATGAACAGGTTTTAGCTTTGCTTTGAACTAAGATATACTTTTATCAAACCTAACAGTTAAGCTATTATGAACAAATTGAAGCAGGTTATGCTTTAACTAAGATTCGGTTATCACAAGTTCAAATTTAACAATACTTTACTTCATAGGGAAGTAAAGTTAAACCTCTAGTTTGAATTAAATTTTAAAGACAGGTGATTGTTTAATCCATTACACCATAGCCCTTTTTTAAATTTGAAGACAGGTGACCAGTTGAAAGAAAAGCAGATGCTTTTCTTTCACCCTGCTTCAAGCTACTATCTGCTATTAAACGGAAGTATTTTCTTCAGTGAAGGAATAAATTAAAAGCATAAAAAGCCCTATTTATGGGTTAAAATTCATTGAAAGTAAAGAAGAAACCTCCTATAGGAGCTTTCTGTTTTACTTTTAGGTTGCTTTAATGTTGCACATTTCATGATGCTGGAATAGTTTCCAATGGCTCTTTAACCCATAAATAAGCCTTTTTACACTCTTAATTTACTTCCCCACTGCTGAAAATAGTTCCAATTTATACAGTTATGAATATGTATTATAAGAAATATTTTCTATATTCTAGCAGATGGTACCTGAAAGTACTTTCAACCTGCTTTAAGTGGTCACATGTTTTCAAAACTATAACAGGTTATGAGTTAAAGACTTAAAAGGAGGTTGTAGAAGCATGAAATTGTATTTCTATGAACAATATGAAGATGCTTCAAGAGGCGTTCCTATTGGGGTTGGGTTACCAGCATCAGAATGCATATAGTCAAAAGAACTTCAAAGTATAAGAATTTTAATACTTAGATCATCTTTTTGAACAGGTGTCTGCTAAAAGAAAGATAAAAATAAAGCAAAAAGCTCCAACAAGATTTGTTTGCTTTTCTTTCATTCTGTTCAAATGAGTCATATTGTTCGTAATTTTTGCATTGGTTGTGATGGGGCGAAGGAAAAACTATAACCAGAAATGGTCGTCAAAGCCACCTGATGCTCGCCTGTTTAAAAGTTTGTCTAAATACATGTTGCATCAAAAACAATCAAATTTCAGTTTAGAAAGATTATTAAATGAATGGTGAGTCTTGGTGAAGTAAGTTTGGCCCAAATATTTATTGTAACATGTTATCTCTGATGTCACACCTCAAAATGATCCTGACCTTTGTCAGACATGACCGGAGTTGTATTGCGCTTAAGAGTTTCTTGGTTTGAGTAACCATGCCAAATGCACAGTATTTATAAAAGGTAGTTCCAAAGTTATGGCAAAACGTGAATTCAGCCTAAATGACCTTCACTTTTCCGGAAATGACCGACCCGTCCAAAACACTTTAACCAGGTGTTTGTAGCAAAACAAACAACCCAAGTCCAAAACATGTCAAAAATTGAAATAATTAAAATTATTTTTAAACTCCAACTTAATAACATCAATGTTTTACCCAAAATGAACCTCCATACAAAATTTCAGCACCCTAGCACAAGTATTGAGCTTTAAAACAACCCGTCCAAAAAACTTTAGCCTTGGCCACACCCACTCCTGGGGTATGACATTGTAGCTCTGCTGTTCTACAAATAGGCGAGCTAAAAATGAAGTCAATATTGTGATGACCAACCATTTATTGAAGATCAAGGATCTCTGAACACATTACTCCATAAATACGCCTTTTTACACAGTTAATTTATTCCTCTACTGAAGAAAATACTTCCATTTTATACAGTCATGAATGTGTATTATGCATAATTAACCATAATCATATTTTCTATATCCTAGCAGATGAAAGCATAAAACAGACTAAAAGTAAAGTAGAATGCACCTTCAGTTTTACTCTCAACCTGTTTTAAGTGGTCACCTATCATCAAAATTAGAATCGGGCTATGGGGTACAGGGTTAAGTTAACAGAAGGGTCTTTTGTTAAGCGGCTGCTGAATACAAGATTGGCTGTTATACATTAAAAGAAACTTAATCATAAACACAGAAATATAATACAAAACAAAAGCTTGTTTTTATTTATTTTGTTGTTTTTTTATTCAAAATGAAACAAGTTTTGTTGTCACATGATTTTCTCTACAAAATCTTTCATGTTAGCAATATACAAACTTTGATCAAGATACTACACGCTCAGCACTTAACATAGCTGGGGGTATTTTCTCTTTCAAGAAAATAAAACATAGCACATAAAGGCACAGGAGTGAGAGAAACTGACAGCACCACAATAAATACAACCATGTAACCCAGTGAGCTCTACATCAATATCCCCCTACAAACACTTTGGATCAGATCAGGCGTCCCATTTCATCAAACTTCGTAAGACAAATGTTGTCGTAAGTCAGATTATAAAAAGTCTCAATTTTTATTTATTTCTCCATTTAATCCTGTCTTGTGACATCTCTTTTTTGGAATCGTCTTGAAAAGACAGTTCCAAAGAGATGTAACAAGACAGTATTAGATAGAGAAATAAGGAATTTAATGTATTCTAAAGTTTTGATTTATACTAAGGACCGCTTTTGTACAAAGTTTTATGAAATGGGCCCCAGATGAGTAATGTATAACAGGTTTAAACTTCAAACTCAACTTTTGTCCTTTATACCTGAAAGCCTTGAATATCTTAAAACAGCTTGGATCTTGATAAGACGCACGGTTATTCTACATCCTATTAGAATTCAAACTGTTTGAAAAACTGTAGAGAAACTAATTTTGTTTCTGCAATTTGAAGATTAAACATGGATCAACAATTCACTATCGTCAATACATATGGAAACATTAACTGTCAGGGTGTAAAAGTGTAAAAGAGCTAAGATGGAAACAATGGGAAAATAAAACTCTTCACCATTTTAGTGCTCAAATTGGATACATACATCATTTGCAAACATTGAAGACCCAGATCAGAAAAGGCTCATCAAGGTCAGCACTGTTTGTCATGCTTTTTAATATTTTGGTAACAAATCTCTCACAAATCAATGTTAAATGGCCAATTAAACAACTCTCAGATCACAGACATGTTTGTTTGAGAGTTCAACAAAGTATGGGTTAATAGAGTTGTTTGAGGATGACTCTAGTTTACTGTAATGTCTGTTGTTGTTGTTCTCTCAGGGTATCTAAATATTTGTAGCAAATCACGGGAAAATGTATCTTGGGGACTCTATGACAAGAGTAGATCCAGGTCAGGATGTGTGTGACATGCAATCTGATCAAGCTCAACACTGGTCATCTTCTTACATGACCAGTGTAGACCCTGATCAGATTGTGCATAGCACGCAACCTGATCTGGATTTACACCGGTCAGAAACTTCCAAAGAGACGTTTTCACGTGACCTGCTAACTTGACATGCAAACTACAGAATGACAAATGTAATAGTTGATAGTATTTTAAGATTTGAGAGTTTTATCACAGTTGCCAAGGTGTTTGGGATCAATAATACTAATTCGTTAATACAGCTGATTGGCAGTGAGTAGTTATAGCTCTTGTTAATAATAATACCCCATGAAGTACTGGCATCAATGCTAGCCCCTGTTGTCTCTCGTCTTAATGTGAAGAATAAACTCAATCTTGTTTTAAACAACCACTTATTGATTCAATATTAAACTCTCTAATGCAGGTGACTGCTTAATGAAACACACAGGTAAACCATAAAACACCTTAAAAACATTTGGGCTTTACCTTTGTCCTACATTAAGCAACAACCTGTATACAAGACTATTAAAGACTGGTACTTCTTCTTCTACTCGACCTATATAAAACACTGATGTTGTTGTCTACTATTGAGTGGTTGGTTAACACAAGTTTGACTATAGAGCACTGCACATGTTTCAAGTGATTATAATACAGCTAAAACAAAAATATACACAAAACCATACAAGACAAACTTAATATAAAATAAACATGGCATAATTACTGAACAAGCCATGACATGAGCAAACCAGGGCACCTGCCAGTGTAAACAGTTCATATACCCTGACAAACAGTATGCTCAGGGTTTGTAGTGGTTGTAGCTGATGTGGCTTGACCACTGATAAACTTGTATTATATTGCCAGAGTTTATCAAAGCATGAAGCTCTCGAAAGATATATTCAGGGTTACAATCAAATTATCTGATTTATCAGTGTTGGATACACTTGGTGAAAACTTAATACACAAGATAAAAGTACAGCAGAAAGCTCCTACAGGAGCTTTCTGCTGTACTTTTATCGTGCATAGTAAGTTTTCGCCTGTACTAAAAACTGATTGTATATTCACTTGACTGGCTACTTTACAAGTGTTTGACTGTTCAATATGACTGCTGACACATAGAGTAGACCAAGATCAGAGATGACATAACCAGTACAGTCACTAACCCTTGTCAACACTGTATGCAGTGGCCAGCATCCCCGTTTACCCATACCATGGCTCAGATATAATCAATACATACTAAAGGCCTATACACTTTCAAGACTGCTGCAATGAAATGCATTGCATGTGATAGTCTGATAATATTATAATAATGTTAAATGGAAACTAAGCAGTAAAGTGTTATCTATTGGACCCGTTAAATACACTAAAAATACTGACAAAGCTAAAGTTCCAAGGGTTTCAATCAGCTGACAATGGCATTATCAATTTCATACTAATGTGGTCTTATATTATGCGGTCTACAATATCTCATAAACCTTCCCCTGTACAAGATGGAATGACATCCAACTACAGAAATAGGCATCACATGGAAACCTCCCAATATCTAGCAGGATTAAATACTTCCTGCAAGACAGTTGGTAACTGTTCATAAATGAAACACACATGCTCATACTGATGGTACCTCAGGGCATTACATGTATCTAATAGTGTTGATTGCACTGAGACTACAAAAATAGATGATGTTTTGAACAATACTTATCAAAATGTAATGTCTACATATGAAACAACTGCTATCAGATTTGATATGACAAAACTTCCTTAAAGTCCGATCAATCATTCTTGTAACTCAGTACATACTGCATGTATTTCAAACATTAAAGTCTGTATTTCTTCAAAACAACTGATATTGTCACTTCTCATTAGAATTTCTCTCAGAGACAGTTCTAATGAGTAGTCACAACATAGAGTTTGGTTGAGGCATTAAGAAAATAGGTTGCAATTTGTTTTTATTATGTCTTATCTAAAAAAATTAAAATGCAACTTAATGAAACCCTTGAAATAAAACCTTATCCTACATCTCGTTGGAACAATTCTGAAAAAGCTTTCCTTGTATTTCTTGACTACCTGAAAAAAACAACTAATTTAACCTCTTAACCAAGAGTATAGATAAGTGTCAAAATCTACATTTTCTGATAAGCCTACATAAAAATCATACTGGTCTTCAGCAGCTAAACTATGAACAGAATTTCAGCAATTTATACTTTAAATGCTCATGTATGATACATAAAAATCTCAAATTTGAAACTTTTCCGCATTTCCATATCATGTTCTAGATTTGTCCATTTCATTTCTACGATGTCAAAGTAATACTTGATGTTACATTATTATAGCATTCAAGCTGTTTCCTCTTCCCTCGCTGCACCTTGGTCGGTGCCCTGGGGCAAGTTGAAGCAGTTCCAGGAATCCTGTCTGTACATTGCCAGTGCTCTAAAGAAAGCAGGCAATTGAAGTACTAACTTCCTTGTGTGTCCATCAAACCCCATGTTGCCACCCATTAGTATTGAATCTAATGAGTAGTGACAACATCAGGTTTGATGTAAACATAACAGAGAAATGTTAGTAACCTGTTCAGATTACCTACTCCCATCAAGAGCCTTAACTGCTGTATACACTTCCCCAGTAAGGTTGTTTCATTTGTTATCTTTCCTATCGGTTTCACAGAATACATACTAGACAAGTCACTTTCACTGCAACACCTACACAAGGAGTTTGCTTTCCTTAACCTCTGTCAGTAAATTTATTTTTCATTTCCCTCCCAATGTTCAATGTTGTCTTGTCTATATGAACACTATCCTCACGACAAGAAAGCTTTGCTCTCTGGTTCTGATGTGTTCCTTTTCACAATACTGCTCTGACTGATTGGCAGTAAATTTGCACCATTTTCTGGCATTTGTTTCTCTAGAGACATTAAATATTCCTCTCTGTATTCTGGTTTGTTGGGTCCCCACTCTTTGGTTGGCTTTGACAGCTTCCTCAGTCTCTGCAATAGTCAACAAAACAAAATTAACCCTTAACCCACCTAATAAATTGTCGTCTGCTATATTTCTCATCTGCTTCAAGTTTCAAAGTGCTTCAAAGTTGCTCAAAATTGCTGAAAATGTTGTCCGAATGTCAAACAGCTTGGATCCGGATGAGGCGCCGAGTTACTTGGCGTCTCATCCGGATCCAAGCTGTTTGCATATGGAGCTATAGTCGTGAGTGGCAGGCTAAAGGTTAACTCATTACTCCACAGATACACCATTGTATTTCTTTAATTCAATCCTCTACTCACGATAATATGTCATGAATATGCACCATTGGAAATATTTCCTTTATCCTAGCAGGTGATAGATTAAAGCAGGTTGAAAGACAAGCAGAATGCTCCTGAAGTAAGGCACATTCTGCTTTACTTTTAGCCTGTTTTAAGCAACTATCTGTCATCAATAGTGAATAGGTAAAATAGCCATAGCCAAAAGTGCATATCACTTGTATCCAATTGTGTTTAAGACTTAAAGTCAGATAAACGTAAAGTAGAGAGTTCCTTGCCTTATCTTGTGTTAGTCTGCTACATGTATTCAACAGCAGCCTATTTAATTGTAGAACCTACATGGAGGAAGCAACTTTATGGCAAATATTGTTATTTTTATTTTATCTCTGTTAAAGCAGGCAACAAATAAATCCAAAATGAACTGTGAGTCATTATATTGGTATTTTACAAAGGTTACAATGTCAGTTGTAACTTTCTGCCTGTACAAACCTGCATTAAGGTGCCTTTTTCCCTGAGAATCTTGTAAATAGCTACCCCTGGTATGGGCAGTACAGAGGAGATACCGAGACCCCAGCCGAGGACTACAGCCCATTGTGGGTACACAACATCACCATATGTCACTGGACCCAGTGTGATCACACTGAACATCCAAATAAACTGAAATAAACATATCAACACTCATTAACCCTTTATTCCATAGCCTGTTTCTAGTATTTACAAGAGCACCGCAAGCCGGGCACATTATACACCCGTCAAATCGATCTTAGAATGTAGTCATACCAAAACCCTATCAAGGTAGAGTGAACAAAAGGGGAAGAACCCTGAAAGTTAGGGGTCATATGCTGACCAAGTTTCAAAAGGATTGGAATAAATTTGTTTGAGAAAGAGAGCCGACAAACAAAAAAATTCCCGTTTTTGACGATAAAAGGGGCATAACTCTTGAATGTCAGGGGCAATCTTGCTGATTATTGAACTTGACCCAGACATTATAATAATACACATGCTGACAAAGTTTCAAAAGGATTGGAATAAATTTGTTTGAGTAAGGGCGCGGACAAACTAAAATATGCCCAGTTTTTTTACGAAAAAAGGGGCACAACTCTTGAATGTCTGGTGCAATCCTGCTGGTTATCGAACTTGACCGAGATATTATGGTCATCCACATGCTGATAAAGTTTCAAAAGGATTAAAATAAATTTGTTTGAGTTAGAGAGCGGACAAACTAAAATATGCCCTTTTTTGACGAAAAAAGAGGCATAACTCTTGAATGTCTGGGGCAATCCTGCTGGTTATCGAACTTGACCGAGATATTATGGTCATACACATGCTGACAAAGTTTCAAAAGGATTAAAATAAAATTTTTGAGTTAGAGAGCAGACAAACTAAAATGCCCGTTTTTGACGAAAAAAGGGGCATAACTTTTGAATGTCTGGGTCAATCTTGCTGGTTATCGAACTTGACCGAGATATTATGGTCATACACCTTCTGACCAAGTTTCAAAAGGCTTGGACTTAATTTAACGGACGGAAAGACGGACGTTCTTACAGGAGGATACTTATGTGGCTATTTTCTATTGTTTTCTTTTGCGTGGCTAGCCACACAACCGACAATTTCTTTTTGCTCTAACTTGAAAAATAATGATCTGGAGGCTAACCCTACCCCTAACCCTATGTCCCACAACTGGCCAGGTTAATGTCACAAGAAATGGCCAGGTTAATGTCATAAGAGACGGCCAGGTTAATGTTTTTCAATTATGGGGCTAAGAATTTTAGCCACATAAGTACCCTCTCGTAAGCACGGACGGACAGACGGACGGACGGACAGCGCCACAACATAATACGTCCCGTCTGAAGATGGGCGTATAAAAATGAGTGACAGCTTAAAACAGGTTGAAAGTAGAGCAGAATGCCCCTTACGGCGCATTCTGCTGTACTTTCAGCCTACTTTAATCTACGATTTACTTAGCTATAGAAAACATTTCTTATGGTACATGTTCATGACTATATACGGAAATTTGTCTGATGTTAGTCTGCTCTAATTGTCTTTACTCATCCAATGTTACTGTTCAAGCTATAGATGTTCATAGCGGACGGGAGTCTTATACATGTATATGAATACTCAGCTAGACAAGCCCTAAGTCAACTACCGTACAAAATTGACATTTGTTCAAGCACTCCAGATAATAGGGGATTATTTCAAAAACTAAAATCTTTTTTAAGCCTGAACCAAGCATTATGGTGTGGCTACTCACTTGACTCGCTCGAAGAGACAAAGAGTAGTCACACCATAGGGTTTAGTGCACACTTTAAGTGAGAAAATGTTGGAAAACTTGAGTTTATCTAGAGCCCTGCTGTCCTAGCTGCAATAATATTCAACTCACAAGAATTGTGGCTGGGGTAACAAATCTCCAGAGGTAACTCCAGATAGGAGATGGGCGGAAACCAATCATCAACTCTATGTCCTTGTAAAGCCTGTCCACACCTGCAATAACACACAACAAACATCACAGCATCTCTTATAGTTTGAACAAGACCCATCCAAACCTGACTTTACCAACCATTCGTTGATTGAAATATAAATACTTCTAAAGGCAGGTGGCTGCTTCATGCAGGACAAAAGTAGCTTTCTGCATTAATTTTCTTAACGCTTCCAGTACAAACACCCTACTGTGGTTACAACCTACTAGTATAGCATGTAAGTTTAACCCCTTAACCCATTACCCCATTGCTTGTTTCTAGCTTTGAAAAAAGGTGATTACTTAAAGCAGGTTGAAAGTAAAGCAGAATGCACCCTAAGGTGCATTCTGCTTTACTTTCAGTCTGCTTTAAGTTACCACTTGCTAGAATTAAGAAAATATTCCTTCTGATACATATTCATGACTATAGATTGGAGTTATTTTCTTCCGCTGAGGATTAAACCGAATGCGCTTAAAGGTGCTTTTATAAGGTATAGGGTTAACTGCTATAGCCTTATCAAAATGGCTGTTTGTAAAAACTAGAAAGTATTTGGTAACATCTTAACTTGATGCTGACCAGGATCCTAACTGATACTCAGTCAAAACTCCTAGAATCTAAATTTGAGAAATAAAAGCAGACGATAATTGTTTAAAATGGTTGTGATTGGGTGAAAATGGGGACTCACCATACACCCAGGCCAAGGCAACACATTCACACAGGGATATGACCATGAGGGAGAAACTGGCACAGTACCAGTCAATGATCTGTAGCACGTAGATCCCACCCTGTAAAACATACAAACACATCACATCAGTTACACCTTAATCCAATACCCCATAAATACGCCTTTTTACTCTGTTAATTTATAATCAGTACCAAAGTTACTTCTTTATAGAATGTTAATTGTCCCTCAGTCAATTCTAATGTTATTTTCCATTCTCAGACAGAACTGGTGAAGTATAGTTTATCCTTCATTGACTTCAGAGTGGTGCATGAGTTGTCATCACGGAAACGGAAATAAAAACATCATAGGCCCCTTTTATGAAATGTCTTACGACAAAAATGGTCGTTAGTCAGATTCTAAATTTATCAATAATTATTTATTTCTAGGTCTAATCCTGTCTTGTAACATCTTTTTGGAATCGTCTTGAAAAACAATTCCAAAGAGATGTTACAAGACAGGATTAAATGGAGAAATCAGAAATTAGATGTTTTGACTTACGACTGTTTTTGTCGTACAACGTTTCATAAAACGGGCCCCAGGCTTGCAAATTCTTCTCCTTGGATTGGCAGGTATGTGTGTAGTACCCTAAATAGTCTAAAACCTGATGCCTATAGTAAATAAGTGCTGTAAATATTCTAAAATTTGATTTATTTGTTTTTATCCTACAGCAATTCATCAAAAGGTAACAAGAGCACCACAAAAAAGGTACATATATACGCCCACCGGCAAACAAGCCTTTTATAAAATATCTGAGTACTTAATAATTCTGTAACAACATATCAAATGAACCTAAAAATTCACTCAGCTTCAGGTCAAGATGTATGTAACATTTGTGTGAAGTTTCATTAATATCCTTTTAATAGTTTTCCGGAAAAACTCTAGACAAAGCCAAATGTTGATGGACTAACGGAAGGACTAAGGGAAGGACGTACAGGCCACAACAATATACCACCACCTTTAGAGGTGGGCATATAAAAACTGAATGGCAAACAATGTAGACCATTCCTGAGGGAGCCATCTGATCAGGGTCAACACTGACACTTGCATAGGACTAAATTTCATCACTTACAAGTCAAAAGAGCTCAACGGGGTTCTAAATCCATATGCTGTTGAGCCCTTTCCACTTTTAAGTGAGGAAATGATGTGTCACTTGGGTTTAACCCATTACTTTATAGTCTGCGTTAAAATGTATTTATAGTATTAAAGATAGGTGACCACTTAAAGCAGGTTGAAGGTAAAGCAGAAGGTGCCTTAAGGTGCATTCTGCTTTACTTTCAGCCTGCTCTGAGCTACCATCTGCTAAAATACAGACAATGTTTCTTAAGCAGCATATTCATGATTGTATTAAATTGAACTATTTTTTTCAATGGAAGTATAAATTAAATGCATTTAAATGCATACCTGTGAAGAAATGGGTTAATGAGTTTTAACTACATGTATATTGTATCATTGTAAAAACCTACCTCGGTTACTAAGGGTAGTCCCAACAAGAACTCCACAAAGCAGGCGACAGCAGCGACCAGCACTCGGCGCTTCCTCAAAACATGTGGAAACTCATCGATTAATGCACTTAGGCAAGTTTCAAACATGCCGAACTAAAAATATAAACAAAAACGTGTGTCACACATATTTCGAGGTTACTAAACCTGTAGTTAAGAAAGAAGTGTCAAATGTCATGTACAAGAGAATCAGTAGCAGGAAATGATAGAAATAGTCAAACCTAACTCACTTATTGCTCAACTAAACAATATTTAATCAACAAACGTCCAAGACAGAATTAAATCCAGACCAAGACCTTAATAACCCATTAATCTGATGGCATCAGTAGAGACCTTGTGCAGGGCTCTAGATAATAAGGAGTAAACTGAACAAATTCAACAAATTCTCACTCATGTCAGCACCAAATCCTATGGTGTCAATACTCATTAGAAGCGAGATGCTTCAAGCGAATAGTGACATCATAGATTTGTGATACCAAATATTCCAGCCAGGTTTTCTCTTGTCAGTCTTCTATATTTTTATATCATAGATTTTATGCAGAAATGAGCCCTCTGAGCTGAGTCTGCATTGTTTGCCATAATTTTGAATAGTTTTGGAACACACTCTGCAACAGTCAATGTAAATTTGACAATATTTGAAAACTTTATGAGTCCATGATTTGGAAGTATTGCACAAAGAATGCTCTGATTGAGCTTGTTGTCAATACTGATGCCATACAAGTACCTAATCCATTATTAGTCATTATTACAACTGAAAGGCATGGACAATAAAATGGCTCTATCAAGAATATTAACAAGTAAATGGAGGGGATCTGCAAGTGCTTTCCACTTTGAAGTTTATAGGAGGAAATATTGGAAATGAATCACATACACCTGATCAGCCTAACAGCATTGGATGAGGACTAGAGAGTTTGGACCTTAACAAGGATGGATGACAGATGACTGATAGTACAATGAATCAATGGTCAAATCTCTTTACTTCATGTCAGTGATCAAGCTGCATAAACCAGTCAAGCATGTCGTCTCTTGTGACTTGTTAATGGAATGCAATACCCTTTTATAACTCCAGACAAGAAGAGCACTCTAAATATTAAAATCCACATGTTTCCAGAAAACCTGTACATTAAGACAACTGGTTAGAATTTTCTCAAAGAGACTGTTCTAATGAGTGGCCAGAATGTAGCTTGGTCCAGACATACAGAGAGCGTGTGAGACTTATTTAGTGTACTTCCTCCTATCTGGAGCGGTCATTTTGTTTAACTGATTGCAGTCTTTGGAATTGCATGATGAGGATCATGATGGCCATGTATCACTCACCCGTAGTTTACAGTCAATCAATCATGTGTTTGGCAATGTGGCGTAAACCTTAGAATTGAACAACTCAAACTTTACTCTATCAAATTTCTGCATTACTTTCTGCATGCTTCAAGTATTGAGCAGTGAGGATACACGAGTATTTTCTACGGCATTTCTAATGGAAATTTTGGATTTGTTATGATTTTTACGTCGCTTTTAACAGTATTTCAGTCATATCACGAGATCCAGCTATTTACAGGTGGAGGAAGACCCCAGAAAACCTTTATGCACTGTTTCAGGCACAAATCTGCAACTGGGCAGAACCACTGACCTTCAGCAAGCCAGCTAGATGGCTTCCCCACATGAAAAATCTGAATGCCCAGACTGGGCTTCGAACCCACATCAGTGAGGAGCTTAGTGATGTAAGTCACAGTGACTATACCGCTAGGTCACATAGGCCCCTCTATAAGGGGAATAAATAAACATGGCATAAAGCCTTTCTTATGAAGCTTGGTTGAAATTACCAGCCTTTAGTAAAGAGATTCCTGGCTACAGAGGGTGATGAACTACGGACACACAGAGATCACAATGACTCGTCTTTACAAACACTACCATCGTACCTGTGCTAAGCCAACATTCATTGACCCGGCATGAAAGGTGGCAGTTTAATGCTGCCCAAGATAACACTCACTGCTCCTTTTATCTGTATTGCATTACTTTCCTAACCAACAGACTGATTAATGCAGGACAAAAGTAATGAACAAGCTTCATAATGAGTTCTCCTCATTACTTTTGTTCTGTCACCTGTCTAAAAGATTATCTTTTTTTAATGGCACCTTCATACAAGACAAAATCATACCTTTATTAGAAACAAGGTTCAAGGTTGTAAACCTTTTGATTTGAGTCTGAGTTTGTTGTCAAGCATTTGACTGGTCAGATATGAGCCTAGGCTCTAATCTGACCAATCAAATGCTTGAAAACGACTTCAGACTCAACTCAAAAGGTTAATAACCTTGGAACCTTGTCTGATCCAGATCAAAAGCTAAGTTTTCAGCATGTGATCAAATCTGCACTGTTGACCAAACAGTGAGGGCATGCATTCCGTTGTGTCTGGGATATAATACTGGATTGTTGTCATAGTGACATACAGCTAGTATTGATACTGATCACAGAGTTATACAGGGATGGGGGGAGAACTGACAAATAAACACCCAGAATTAGCTAAATAGTTGTCATAACAACAAACAGTGAAGTTCATTTTCAAAACATTTGTCCAACAGTATAAAACAGAATTGCAAAGCATTTCTCATAATCTCACTTCAAAATTCAGACAATGTTGCTCAAATTATATTGCCACAAACTTCAGACAACCAAAAGCTCATCTGTCATAACAATACCCCTAACCCTTTCAAATATAGCCCCACCCCAACCCAATTCTGACTGACATCTTTGCATGTCTGTTTCAAACAGCTGAACATGCATATACATTGGAAATAACAGAGAAACAGGCTTTAATTCAAACAATCACATAATCTACTGGCCAAATCTTCTATATCAATACAAAAGGTAGGTTTAGAAAGTTTTGTTCCAAAAGGCTCTTATTTTCGCCAACCATTCCTGCCAGTCACTGCCAATATTCACCCTGTCGCACACATCTACTACAGTCACCCTTCCACACACAACCATAATACTCTACCACTCACCATTCCATACTATAGAAAATCAAGAGCATTCAGTGTGTCCAACTTGACACCATTTTTATTACACTCCAATCTGTGTGTAGCAATCATTCAAAGAAGATAGAGCAGCAGTCTGTAAGACAGGTACCATCCTAACCCATTACCCCATAAATACGCCTTTAATTCATTCCTGCACTGGAGAAAATACTTCTAATTCATATAGTTATGATAACCTATTTTAAATATTGTAGCAGATGGTAAATTAAGCTGGCTGAAAGTAAAGCAGAATGCGTCTTAAGGTACATTCTGCTTTACTTTGAACCTGCTTTAAGTAGTCACTTATTTTCAAAACTAGAAACAGACTATAGGGTTACGGGTTAATGCAGAACAACAGCAATGCAAGAAGCTCCTTTAGGACCTTTCTGCTTTTCTGTTGTTTCTACAATATGCTTGCAAATATCTCGAGAGCTTTCTGCATTAATACTATATCTGCATTCAGTATCAACATAATTTGAGCTCTCAGCGTTACTTCATTGAACTGTTGCTCAACAGAAATGGACGGTGTTTGTAATATAAAGTACCAGTCAATGAATTGTGAAGATTTGGCCAGTATGATCTCAAGCTTGTCTAATTTATTTAACTTCAATGACTGACTGTCTAGTCAGATATGCATCTTGCCTGAGAAAGCAAAGATCTAAATACACATATACCTATCCCTACTGATTTTCACTAAATAAAAGCAAAAATTGTTAAAGCTTTTTTTTGAAGCAAAAAAAGAGATAAATCAGGTAATTTCATTCAAATTTCATCTCACTGATCCCTGTAAGTTTAAATGGACATTTACAGTTTTCAATAAAGTCTAGTCCATGTTTGACTTTAAGGGTGTTTTTACAATATAATGTATATTGCAAAGTGAATAACTACATATCCAGACCAGAGAGTTCCTCAGGAGCCATCTGATCAGGATATGTACTGTTTAGAGTCTACACTGTTTGCATAAGCCAGGGTCCATGCTTATTAAGCATTTAAGTTGAGTCTTAAACCATTCTCAAGTATTTGATTGGTCAGATTTGTTTGAGCTTAGGCTCAAATCAGAACAATCAAATGCTTGAGAACGATCTCAGACTCAACTCAAATGCTTAATAAGCATGGAGCCAAGCGTAGTCTTCAAGTACACCAATTGTAAAGGGTGCATATATGTCATTACCGTCCAGGGGTCAATAAAAGAAACTTTGAAGACTATTGTTACCTATCGGATAGGATTTTATTAAATGTGTTCTTACTTTTGAAACTGAAGAATTCCTGATATCCATTCTCAAACCTTGCTCAAGTCATTAAGCTTTGAATATGATGAACTGACTTGAGCAAACCTTGTTCACAGAAAAGAGTTCTAGCATTTCAGTGTAAGAAAACATTTTCAAATTCTTCACAGACTTTTCCTTGTTTCAGTTATCAAAACTATTGACAAAATTTAAAGAGCAGCAATATTTAGATCTTTAATCTCAAAGCATTCTTGATGCATACCTGGCATATGAATGCACAGGGTTTCTTATCTACACTATTTAGTACCACTTATGAGAGACGTGCGTGTCAGCAAATTTAAGGGTAGTCTTCACAAGCCACGAGCGTTGTAACAGGGTCCATACAGACACAAGTCTCCGGTGGCAACAGCGACCCTGTCTCTGTACAAAAAAACTGCAATTTAGACAATACTGTCTGTAGTTCAACAGTTTGTCCGAGTGAGTCTTTAGAAGCATTACAATATAAACATTGGCATTGTATTGAAGGCTACATATCTTGAAGAGTGCAAGATTGTTGGTTTTTTCTGTGCTCAAACTTTAACTAAAATATCTCAAATGCCCAAATGTAAAATGATAATGGTAGCAACCATAGCAACGTTGTAAACTAACTTGGGGAAATCTTAACCCATAAATCCCCTTGTATAGGTATTTTCAACAGTTTTGATGTATAGAGTTGATATTTATTGTCAGTTAGCCATAGTTTTTGTCAGTTAGGACAATGAGCTTAATTTATTGTCACTGAGTTATGTTTCTCGTCAACTATATTGTCAGTTATCGTTACTAATTGTCAACTAGCTGTATGTTTTGTCATTTACTTATGAGTGTCTGTAAGGATTCAATAAAGATACATGTAGATCCCCAAATGACAGATGGCTTCTAAAAGGAGCATACTGAATAACTTATGATCTGCATTAAGCTGTCAGTAGCCTAAAGGATTAATGCCAACCCAATATCCTTTAACCTGTAACTTGAACTCACTCTCCCCTGGAACTTCTAATGGAAATGTCAGGTCTCCAATAAGGTCTGTCCATTGTTGACTATTTGGAGTGAGTGTGGGTGTTAATTTTAACAAACTATTGTTTTAACCCTGATCAAAGGAGCCTTTTGATCTGGGTCTACACTGTTTGCATGAGACAAGTGTATATTTCCCAGGTACATGTTTACTGTTTGTAAATAATAAGTGTACTCATGGCTAGAGTTCAATGGGTTATCCGGTACATGACAGTATTTATATGTACCGACATTTGTGTGATATGAGTGTTGTCTCAGTACTAACTGTTTGTTCTCTCAGTCGGAAAGTTTAATGTGTGTTTCTGTCTCTTTTGTGTTGGTTTATTAATAAGGTAGAGTCTTTAAGTGTGTTAAAGTGTCATGGAATAGGTAGAATGATCTCATACTATAATTTGCATCATCAGTCTGCCTTTTTTCGCTCTTTTCTTTATCAACTTTTAGTGACCTGACTGTGTGTGTGGCTCTAATTATCCCTTCTCCTGCTTAGAAGTGTATATTGAAGCTTTTTGAAAGCACTGTAGACCCAGACAAGACAGCTGTTTAATAAGGGTCTGCAGTTTCTCAACTGTTTGACAAAAGTCTGCACTCTTTACCGGGTAAGTATTTCCTTATTTTATTAACCAGTGCAATATAGTTCAAACAAATAGATGTACATACAGTAAAACCGCTCTATTACGACCACTAAAATTTGTTAATTATTAGGGTGTTTACGATAGGTGGCCGCTTAAAGCAAGGTGACAGTGAAACAGAAAGCTCCAATAGGAGCTTTCTGTTTCACTGTCATCTTGCTTTAAGCTGCCACCTCTCTATTATACAATCAATTAGCCTTCGTTTTAGTGGTCGTAATAGCGAGGTTTTACTGTAGTGTTCAGAATTGTACATATGAATATTCAGCGTGGAATAGTGTATTTCTTGTGTATTGTTTAGCAAAATTCAGTTAATCACAATTAATCTCTAGCTAGTCCCGTTTCGTATGATTGTGTTTTGAACTCAAATTTGGCAAGTGAGAAAGATGTGTAAAAGCTTGCTAGATGATTTTGGACTATGGGGTGTTTGAACATGTATGCTGCATTGATTAAGCCGTGTGTCAAATGCTTTACCCACACTGTATTTGTAGTCACACCAGGGGTCTGTTTCATAAAACTTCATAGACAAATGTTGTCGAAAATCAGATAATAAAAGTCTCAATTATTATTTATTTCTCTATCTAATCCTGTCTTGTGACCTCTCTTGAAAAGACGATTCCAAAGAGATGTCATAAGACAGGATAAGACAGAGAAATCAGAAATGAAATGTATTTCAAAGTTTTTGTCGTAGAGAATTTTATGATCCGGGCCCCAGCTGTCCTAGCTCCCAGCTCTGTTTCCTAGTCACCCTGGTCAAACTTGGGACATCAGATATAAACAGACTCTCTCAACTCTTTACTCCATAGCATGTTTCAAGTTCTGAAGAAAAGTAACCACTTAAAGCAGGTTGAAAGTAAAGCAGAAGGTGCCTTATGGCAAATTCTGCTCTATTTTCAGTCTGCTTTAAGCTATCTGCTAGAATATAGTACCTTTTTTATATATCATGATTGTATAAAATGGAAATATTTTCTTCAATGGAGGAATAAATTAAATGTGTATCTATGGAGTAATGGGTTAAATACTCTCCTTAAGTATATGTCTGGACTGTGTGAAATCTTTGGAGCAAATTAACATTCAGCATGCTCTGGACAACTTTGTGATAACTATTGCAAACAGTTTGGATCAAAATGATACACCGAGTAACTCAGCATCTCACCTGGATCCAAACTATTTGGCATTTTGAAAATTGTTTGTGAGGACATATTTTGCAGATGCCAATTAAATAGCTTGCAACGAGCGTATTCTGCTCTTTTTATAATGTACTCCATATAATACTTTAAATGAACTCATTGATTTTTTGATAAAAGTTAACCCATTACCCCATAAATACAACTTTTTACGCCTCTAATTCATCCCTTCACTGAAGTAAATAATTCCACTTTATACAGTCGTGATTATGTATCACAAGAAATACTTTCTGTATTCTAGCAGATAATAGCTTAAAGCAGGCTCAAAGTAAAGCAGAATGTGCGTTAAGGCACATTCTGCTTTACTTTCAACCTGCTTTAAGTGGTCAACTATCTTCAAAACTAAAAACTAGTTATTGGGTAATGGGTTACAATACATGGATATTGTCCCCGTGTATATTCTTTATAAAGTATCTGTACAACAAACAGCGCAGACACTTAGAATCAGAGGGCTCAGTCAAGAACCTTCTGATGGGGGTCTAAACTGCTTGCAAAGGAAGCATATATCTGGTTCTAGCCCTATAAACAATCAGTCTAGTTTTAACCATAATGGACAGAAATATTCATTGTTTGGAATCAGGGAGTTATGAGGCCTTTTGTTAGCCAGCACTTTAAGCATATTTATTTGTAGGACCGTTCCTTGTAACTAAGTAACCCATTCCTCCATAGAAGTGCCTTAGAAATTAACACCTCACCCTACTCCTCCACATAAGTGACAAACAGTAATATTGATTATGGTATTGAAAACAGGTGATGACTGAAAGCAAAATTAAAGTAAAGCAGATAGATCCTTTCTGTTCTGAAAGGAGCTATCTGCTTTACTTTCATCTTGCTTTAAGCAATATCTTGCCTAAACACAGTATGGTACGGTGATTAGCTGTTTTTGCTATGGAGGAAAGAGACAACTGTATTTTGTAGGACTGTTTAGTGTAACTATATATAACTGTATAAAACATGTATGATAAGCCCTGCTATTACCATCACTAAACACAACACTTATTCATAGTGTCAACAACAAGTCACACCTTAAAGCAGAATGCATGTAAAAGCAGAAAACTCCTGCGGGAATTTTCTGCATAATTTCCATCTTGCTGTAAGAAACCACTTTCTTTACTTTGATCTTGCTTTAAGACATCACTGCATAGCCTTAAAGGGAGTCACATGGCATTTTGGGCCAATTCCTAACCAGGTCATATTCCACCACTTTCAGAGTTGTTTTATTGTACTTATTTTACCAATAAAATATGTAGCACAGAGAAATAGGGAATGTGTGATTATAAAGACAACTGAGCAAGATGCCATACATCCATTTAAACCATTTACTTCATTTTGTTGCATTATTTCAAGACTATAAGAAATAAGTACTTTATCCAAGCAGACTGTAGCTTAAAGCAGATTGAAAGAAAAACAAGAAGCTCCTTAAAGCACATTGCATTATTTTCAACCTGCTTTAAGTGATCATCTATCTTCAATACAAGAAACAGGTTTTAGGGTAAAGGTTTAAATGGTAAGGGTATATAACCAGTCAGGATTTATTCCATATCTAATGTACACTCATTCTCTCTTGATCTCTGCACGCAATAATTTTCTGGCATAATACAAATTAATCTAACAACGTTGAAAATGACAAAATATGAACAGATACAAACACTGAGACCCAAAATGCTTGTGATTCCCTCCTATAACCCATCAACCCTAGTCAAGAGAATGTGTGTTGTTTACAAACAGGGTACATGTGAAAAGAGCACTTGTCCTATACAAACAGTGTAGACCCTGATCAGAAGATTCCTATAGAAGACCTCTGATTAGGGCTGTACGGTTTGTCACTTTTTGCAATATACTGCCAAAACAATCCCTTATATGCTTAAATTGAAAACTTGAATTGTCCATTTGAGTGTTCAGGGTTGAGTAAGATATAAACACTGAAAATAAGCTTTCTGTGAAGTGGTCATAACAGCAGGGTTTTCATATAATAAAAATGACCTGTAAATTTACATAATAACCTGTTACAAAAAAACAAAATGATACACCTCTAAACTGCATACATAGATGATTTATTCATTTTTACCCCAGCTTATCTAAGAAAAACAATTCATTTTGATGGAGAAAAAACCCAACATGAAGACACTGGTATAAAAAGTTTTGCCCTAAGTTTGTTACTATAAAAGTGTTAACATTGTTCAAGGCTTACCTGCACACCCCCAGTTTTCATACCCACTGTTTAGATGAATAAAAGGTCGCAATTAGAGCATTTTATATAGGCATAAACACCACATGTGAACGGCAAAAACATATTTTAAAATGTATTATATATGTCATTCTACAGAGCTCCAGGTAAGGTGAATTATTTCAAATGCTAACATTATTATGTCTCAACAAAACCCTACCATGAGACAACTCATGAGAATCACGTGTTTCAGTCATTTCTAATGAGTAGTTACAACATAGGGTTTCCTGCAGGCACAGGGAGAGAATGTTGGAATGGTTTTGTTGTCTCACTCTTATCTGGAGCCCTGATTTTATATGCATCTACTGTATAGAAGAAGTCAAGAATCAGCTTAATAACAAAATCTCAGTTACTCTAAATCCAGAATAAGGAATTATATGTTTCGTTTTGGTTTCTAGATGGAGACTATGTATTGAATACTATGAAGAGAGTATATATGTAACTGCTACAAATGAATGTTAAACTCCTACAGTTATGGCTGATCTCCGAGGGAAAGTTTGTACAAATAGCATTAATAGCCTAGACTCCTGAGGGCATACGTATGGCCAAAATAGTCTTTCACGCAACAAATGCAAGGACATTGGGTAACAAATATCCTGAAACAAATGCCTGAAAACACCACAATGGCATCTTGGACACCGCCCAGCTTCACACACAAAGACTCGAGGTTTGTTCTGTGAAGTGGCATGCTGGAAGACACCATTGTGTACAAAAGTAGCAGGGATTAAGAAGTGTTGGTCAACAGTGGAGATGGCACCTCCACCACTGACCACCCAGGCCACAAGCCCAAAACACAAATAACACGCTTTAGTGTCTTCAGGTTAACTGAAAGCAACCACTTCCTCCTAATACCCTAAATGTCTGTCAGTTTTAAGAAATGAATTGTAAGGGTGTTTTGGAATGCCAGTTAATGAACCCATTTACAACCAGAACCCCACAATTGGGATATAAGCTTACAGTGTAGACCCAGATCACATGGTTCCTTCAGTAGCTATCTAATTAACTCATTACCCCATAGCCTGTTTCTAGTTTTGAAGAAGGGCAACTGCTTAATGTAGGTTGGTAGTAAAGCAGCTGTTGAATTCTGCATTACTTTCAGCCTGCTTCAAGCTACCAGGATATAGATAATATTTCTTATGGTGCATATTTATGACTATATAAAGCAGAACTATTTTCTTCAGTGTAGAAACAAAATAATGGTGTATTAACCCTTTACCCAATAGCCTGTTTCTAGTTTTGAAAATAGGTGACTATAAAAAGCAGGTTGAAAGTAAAGCAGAATGCGCCTGAGGGCGCATTCTGCTTTACTTTCAGCCTGCTTTAAGCTACCACCTGCTAGAATAGAAAATATTCCGTTTGATACATATTCATAACTGTATAAATCGGAATTATTTTCTTCAGCGGAGGAATAAACTGAATGCGCTAAAAGGCGCTTCTATTGGGGAAAGCGTTAATAGAGTAATGGGTTAATTTGTGCACTAATAGCTTGACCATTTAGTGTAATGTTGACTATGAGTAGAGATCTTCAGATAAGAGGAGTTTTTCAAATTTCTCCTTCAAATCCTATGGTGTGTCTACTCATTAGAATCGCCTCAAAGAACACATTCTAATGAGCAGTTACAGAACAGCAAGTTTGATAGAGAAATGAAGGCCAAGATCTTGAAAATCTTCATTTCACTCTCTCCTAGCTGAAGCCCTCAGACTCAGAACTTTTTTTTTTAAGCAAGAACCTCTTCAGACAAAATATACAGTATTCAGGTGTTTCAAGTATCAAACTAGACCAGTTGACTTTACAAAAGAGGGGGTAAATGGGTTAAGGTAATGGTGAATTTGATGTGGTGACTTCCAATTCCCCTGTTACAATGGCGCTGAAAAGTTAACGGGGTGGAGTATATTAATTAGTCACAATCTTGGATTTGTTTGATTTCATGTGCTGTGGAAAAAAGGTGTTTTATTTAATTTAATGCATTACCCCTTTAAAGTTTTCATGATTTGTTTTTAATGTTTTTGAATATAGATTGAGTTATTTTTTTCTTTATTTGCATGTATAGAGAATTTCAGGAAAGTCAGATAAAGTAAAAGAAAAGTAGATTATTCAACATGTTTTTATTACTTATGTTCTGTTTCATTATTTGTTTAAAGTATATGGGTAATGCAGAAAAGCCAAAATATATATATAAATACTGAATTTTTCCATTTTTAAATTGATTTGATAGTGTTTTTCATCTGTGCTATTTTGACATAATTCTTGCCAGTACAGACAGTTTTAGAAAAGCTCCAGATAAGGATATATTTCAACATGTATTTTAGGGTCTAAACCAAGTACATGTATTGTGACTTTACTCAACAACATCATCTCAAAGAGACAACGTTAGTAAGAAGTCACCACATAGTTTTTGAGTGATACATGGTAGGCTTAACCCTTTCCTACTGCCTCAAACTTCATATGGAGCGTTCCAGTTTCAATTTAGTCTAGTCCATTTTTGGACTATTAAGGGTTGTTTTAGTCAATGTATTGCACTATGACACAAACAGTGCAGCCCCTGATCAGTTGGGTCCTTTAGGAGTCCTCTGATCTGGGTCTTCAATATTTGCACAGGACAAGTGTACTCTCCACAGGTACATATGTTTGCAAAGGTTGTGTATGTATGTGACTAGAGTCTAAAGGGTTACCACTCACTCCCTCTTATCTGGAGCATTGGTGTATGCTATTGTTAAAACATGTTTATTTATTGGCTGATTTTATGACTTTTTGCATGTCTTTACAATTAACTTTTGATTTTGACCAGCACTATCCATCACACAAAATCCAAGATATTGTGATTTTATCCTGAAAACATGAGAGTCTTGCAGTGTGCTTTCAAGTTCAGCTAAATATGCCTAGATACTGATAAACCCCTGTCATTGTCCTATTTCTGCTGTGTTTATAAAGGGTGCTCACACTGACTCATATGAAAAAGCAGAATGCTTAAATATATCAAAACAAATGAACAAACTCAATTTGAAATGCACAGATAAACTTTACTGTAAAATTTGAGTAAGTGATGTTCACTAATAACTCAAGTCAAGAACTTTACAACAGAATTGTGAATTGAAACAAACCATGCAGATGCCTATATGTTAAAAGTTTAAACTTTCTATCGTTTACATCCATTATGAAACAAGCTTTTTCAACTTAAACAAATGGCTTTCGATGGGGTATTCAATGGTCATTACTGTGGGAGGAAACCGGAGTATCCTGAGAAAACCCATGTGTTCCGGACGGGCGACCAATATACCCTCTCACATACTGCCCTGACCCGGGATGGAACTCAAGACCCCATTGGTGAGAAGCCTTAGCGCTAATCACTGCACTATTATCTACGTAGTTTATTGCCTGGTACTCTTGTTTGCTGTATTTCTGAATTTGTATAAGTCAGTATGCAAAATTCAATCTGGTCGCCCAAAGTCAATTAAATGTAACTTAAAGCCTATTTGGTTTTATTGCAGTCTGCTTTTTGCTACCGTCTGCAAGAACACAGAAATAGTGCATATTCAGGACTGTATAAAGTGGAATAACTTTCTTCCGTGAAGGAATATATTAAAGGCATAAAAAGGCGTATTTATGGAGTTATATGAAATGAGTAGTTTTTGAGTTTGTCTGCTTTGAGAATGAATATATTGCATATATTAGTGATAACGATGTTGTGCTCTTTTGTTATTGTGAATCAAGCAGATTCATACATATATAGATATAAGCATAGATATATTTAAATATATGTACAAGAAGTAATGATAACCTATTTGATATGTTTAACAGAAATGCTAAATTAAGATGGCTAACTTATCAAGTGATGTCATCTTGAAAGCACACTGCAAATGGTCATTTCACTTGCATTTATTGCGGAATTCTGCACAAACTCTTCTCACTTTTTTCTTCTTTTTGTTAATTAAGCAGTTATTACAAGAATCAGATCATTTTGAAGAATTAAATGTGATACACTGGCAGTATAGTTACAAACAAAAGGCCTAACTCCAAACTAAAATAAAACTCTACAAATGTAGAATGCCTTCAACAAAGTATTTATTTTCAATCTAAAATTGCAAAATAAATAATGAAAAAGAATCTAAAAATTGGGTTAGAATTATGATCAGCCTGGGGCAAACATACTCATGATGTGTATCTATGTTTTTTACAGGCTGTTAGACATCAAATTGTCTGCTTCATTTGCTAACTTGGCACAATTTGGACATTTTTAAAAGCTTACATAAGTTGGTTTTCAAATATCTGCTCCAAAGCTGTATCGAATAAGTAGAACAAAGTACATTGCTCTATATAAATAGACCTTCTCAAATACTAAAAGTGGTAAATCCTCCTCAAACCTTACATATTGGCTACACTTTAAAGCCATCTCTTCCAAACGACTCTAAAAAGTAGTCACAATATAGGGTTTGGTGAAGAAAGTGTTTCATATCCTTAGATAAAGCATCTGTTATCTAGAGCTGTAACCCTTTCCTCCATAGAAGTGCCTTTTAGCACATTTAATTTATTCCTCCAATGAAGAAAATAGTTCCAATTTATACAGTCAAGAACATGAACCAATAGAATAATTACCTATATACAAGTAGATGGTAGCTTAAAGCAGGTTGAAAGTAAAGCATAATGCGTCTTAAGGAGCATTTAGCTTTACTTTCAACCTGCTTTAAATGGTCACCTATCATTAATGCTAGAAACAGGCTATGAAGTAAAGGGTTAACCCTCCATTCCATAGCCTGTTTATAGCTCGTAGACAGGTGACCACTTACAGCAGGCTAAAGTAAAGCAAATTGTGCCTTAACGTGCATTCTGCTTTACTTTCAATCTGCTTTAAGCTATCATCTGCTGGGATATAGAAATACATCATATGGTTCATATTCATGACTATATTAAGCAGAACTATTTTCTTCGGTGGAAGAATAAATTAAAGGCATAAAAGGGCATACATGTATTCATGGAGTAATGGTTTTAAGCTTGAAAGTCTGTATAGTTGAAGCCATTGACTAGGGCAAGCTAGCTTTCAGAACAACCAACTTACCAAACTCTACTTATAATGTACATAAAATTGGGTAAGCTTCTGTTGTGCCAATTCAGTATATAATTTGACTAGCTCCAGATAAGAGTTTTTCAATTGCAAAATTCCTTATGTTCTATCAAACTGTTGTGACAACTGGTTACAATCATCTTGAAAAGACAATTGTAATGAGTAGTCACAACAAAGAGTTTGGTAAAAAAAAAATTATTGACGAAAATGTTCGAAATATTTAACTCCCTCTCATCGTGAGCCTTGATTTGGGTATGGCAGCTGCCGGTGATATCACACATAATTCTTACTCCCTATAACATTTACTAATCCCTCAGGAGCCTTGAGCATGATGAAAACTGTACTGGTATGTTCTTGACAGGGAAATTGTGTCTATGTAGTACCTGACTATCCAGACCGATGATGAACAGCATACAGAAGAACAGGACGGACCAGAGCGGTGAGATAGGAAGCATGGACACAGCCTCTGGGTAAGCCACAAATGTCAGACCAGGACCTAAAAATATACACACACACACATGGCATGACACAGTCAGTTTAAACCTTTACTCCATAGATACATTGTATATCTATACAATCTGCTGTACGGTCAAGCTGTTTTGAGCTGGATCTGATCAGGATCAAAACTGTTTGCAAATACGCTTAATGACGTCACTGAGAGTGAAAGGGTTAAGCCATCGTCTGTTTTTAACAATACATTGTACATTGTTTTCAAGTAGTATTTTTTACAGTTAGAAAGAACAAGGAATTCATTGCATTCAGCTGTAGATAAAATGCTTAAAATTGTATGGCAATACATGTACTTAAGGTGATTATGGTAGTGAGTGCAACTTGTGCGTGTGTCCTGAGAGAGCCTCGATGGGTGTATTGATGGATGTATTGACATTTACCTTGCTTTACAACCTCCTCCACTGACTTGCCAGTCTCATGGGCCATGAATCCCAGGATGGAGAATATCACAAAACCAGCAAAGATACTGGTTCCACAGTTGATCAGGGGAACCAACATAGCATCCCTGTAAAACATACTCTTCACAATAACATTACAATGTTACAACTCTTTCCTCCCTCAAACTTTAAATGGACAATTCCAGTTTCCATTTTAGTCTAGTTCATTTCTGACTTTTAAGGGTTGTTTTTGTCAATGTTTGGCATTATGACAAACAGTGAAGACCCTGATCAGAGGGCGCCTTTAGGAGCCCTCTGATCTTGGCCTTCACTGTTTTCATGACAAGTGTACTATTCACATGTACACAGTTTCAAAAGGACGCCTATATGCGGGACTAATGTTCAAAGGGTTTACCCAATTCACCATAGCTTGTTTTCACAATTAACGACAAGGTTCCTGAAAACAGGCTCAAAGTAAAGTAGCATGCTTCCTAAGGAAAAGTCTGCTTTACTTTCAACCTGCTTTAAGCTACCATCTGCTAGGATAAAGGAAATATTTCTTAAATTGCATATTTTATGACTTTATAGAATGGAACTTTTTTCTAGAGTGGAAACATAATGGAAGTTGCAAAACTGCATTTATGTAGTAATGGGTTTAAACTTGCTCCCTTCAAAATTTACTCTACTGTTAAGTTATAACTCAGTTAAAGACAGATAGGTTTTCCTCTGAACACATGTGTCACCTGCCAGCAAGTATCAGTTGAACAAGAGTTAAAGTTAAAATAACTGAATTATAGAAGAAGTTATCTGCCACAAAAGAAAGTGTAGAAAAGGGTAATAACTCTCATGGTGTTGATGCAAGAGTTAAGAACCATATGCAAGACACATCCACTCATCAAACTCATCCACTCATCAAACTCTTTTAAACAAATGGATCAGTAGAACAGAAATTATGCTAAAAATAGAAAATATGGGATTCCAGGGAAAGGGACATAACTCTCACAGTATTGATGCAAGAGTTATGACCCTTGTGCAAGACACTTGCACTTTTCAGACTCTTTCCATAAATGATGTTTCATTTTAAAAGCTTCCGTAGAGCAAGAGTTATGCAGCGAGATGCAAAAAAAGAAAGGTGAAGTTATAGTCTACTTTCAGTCAGAATGACCGCTCAGCGGATCGTACATTCACTCCCCTGATAATTGAGCCATCTTGCCTACAACTGTATTGCTACCACAACCTTTATAGGTATTATAACAGATTTGTATTGCTACAAAGTCAGTGTATCCTGGTTCACCCAATTACCGGTGATCTAAGGATTCGTCTGACTATTTCTCATCAATTAATAAGGTTTTTAACTAAAAATTATATTAAACATATAAAGTAAACATTTCTTTATGATTTTCAGCTTTAATATATAAATACACCCATAATTTGACATAAATAATCATATTCAACTGTAGCGAGTGCGCCGCCATGTTTGTTTTGGTTACTCGTCCTATTATCGGTGATGAGGTAAAATGACACCCGGAATAATTTTCAGGTATCTGCTTGAACTTCTATCAAACATTATTAAGAAAGGCTATCTGTTAACATAATTTTTAACTGAAAAGTTGTTATATTTTCCGTCACATTTTTTCACAGTGGGGGCAATGGAATATGTCACATTATACAAATAGGTTAAATGGTTTTATATGGGGAGAAAATTATTTATCTTGCGTAATTAATAAAAAAATGCACACTTTCCCTTTAGGAAAGTTTTTTTGCTTTATACACATTAGTCTTGAGCAGCAGCCGAAAGATAAACGGTAGTTACGATTTTACACATGCGCGTAGCGGCGCTATGCGGAATACTCGGAAGTCACCGGTAATAGGATGTCCACGGTAAACGGGTCAATGGCGGTATATAGTGAGAAATGTTTGTCTACGAAAACAAAGTTGCCTTCGTAGCGATACAAATCTGTTATAAAACCCATATAAGTTGTCGTAGAGAAACATTTCATCATAATACCTAATACATATGGACAGATTGTGGATATTTGTGATAATGGGCCATTTTCTGAAACTAATTTTTTACCTCCCTTTAGTCTCTCTTAACCCTATATATGTTCACAGTCCACTAAAATTGCGGCATACTGTAAGTTTGTAAAGCAGCTAGGTCCATGTATAAGGTGATTACAGTGTATAGGCAGCTTACAGCCTGCTTACCTGTAGACATTGTGCTTGAAGTTGTTATAGGAGGCCATAGTAATAATACCTCCCTATGCCATACCTGATTACTGTGTATAGCCTGCTTACAACCTGCTTACCTGTAGACATTGTGCTTGAAGTTGTTATAGGAGGCCATAGAAATAATACCTCCCCATGCCATACCTGATTACTGTGTATAGCCTGCTTACAACCTGCTTACCTGTAGACATTGTGCTTGAAGTTGTTATAGGAGGCCATAGTAATAATACCTCCCCATGCCATACCTGATTACAGTGTATAGCCTGCTTACAACCTGCTTACCTGTAGACATTGTGCTTGAAGTTGTTATAGGAGGCCATAGTAATAATACCTCCCCATGCCATACCTGATTACAGTGTATAGGCAGCTTACAGCATGCTTACCTGTAGACATTGTGCTTGAAGTTGTTATAGGAGGCCATAGTAATAATACCTCCCCATGCCATACCTGATTACAGTGTATAGCCTGCTTACAACCTGCTTACCTGTAGACATTGTGCTTGAAGTTGTTATAGGAGGCCATAGTAATAATACCTCCCCATGCCATACCTGATTACAGTGTATAGGCAGCTTACAGCATGCTTACCTGTAGACATTGTGCTTGAAGTTGTTATAGGAGGCCATAGTAATAATACCTCCCCATGCCATACCTGATTACAGTGTATAGCCAGCTTACAGTATGCTTACCTGTAGACATTGTGCTTGAAGTTGTTATAGGAGGCCATAGTGATGAAACCTCCCCATGCCATACCTGATTACTGTGTATAGCTATAGCTTACAGTATGCTTACCTGTAGATATTGTGCTTGAAGTTGTTATAGGAGGCCATAGTAATAATACCTCCCCATGCCATATTTGATTACAGTGTATAGGCAGCTTACAGCATGCTTACCTGTAGACATTGTGCTTGAAGTTGTTATAGGAGGCCATAGTAATAATACCTCCCCATGCCATACCTGATTACAGTGTATAGCCTGCTTACAACCTGCTTACCTGTAGACATTGTGCTTGAAGTTGTTATAGGGGGCCATAGTAATAATACCTCCCCATGCCATACCTGATTACAGTGTATAGCCTGCTTACAACCTGCTTACCTGTAGACATTGTGCTTGAAGTTGTTATAGGAGGCCATAGTAATAATACCTCCCCATGCCATACCTGATTACAGTGTATAGCCTGCTTACAGCATGCTTACCTGTAGACATTGTGCTTGAAGTTGTTATAGGAGGCCATAGTAATAATACCTCCCCATGCCATACCTGATTACTGTGTATAGCTAGCTTACAGCATGCTTACCTGTAGACATTGTGCTTGAAGTTGTTATAGGAGGCCATAGTAATAATACCTCCCCATGCCATACCTGATTACAGTGTATAGCTAGCTTACAGTATGCTTACCTGTAGACATTGAGCTTGAAGTTGTTATAGGAGGCCATAGTAATACCTCCCCATGCCATAACTGGTTACAGTGTATAGCTAGCTTACAGTATGCTTACCTGTAGACATTGTGCTTGAAGTTGTTATAGGAGGCCATAGTAATAATACCTCCCCATGCCATACCTGATTACTGTGTATAGCTAGCTTACAGCATGCTTACCTGTAGACATTGTGCTTGAAGTTGTTATAGGAGGCCATAGTAATAATACCTCCCCATGCCATACCAACACTGTAGAAGATCTGTAAGGCAGCATCTCCCCACACCTGTAAGGACAAGAAACCTACAGCCTTAACACACCAATAAGAACATTACCCAATAGTCTGTTCCTACTTTTGAAAATAAGACTTCTTAAAGCAGGCTGAAAGTAAAGCAGGATGCGCTTTAAGGCGCAATATGCTTTATTTCTAGCCTGCTTTAAGCTATCATCTGATGGAATATAGAAAATATTTCTTTTGCTACATATTTCTTACTGTATAAATTGGAACTATTTCTTCCAGTGGAGGAATAAATTAAAGGCGTAACAAGAGGCCCATGCGGGCCTAAATATCGCTCACCTGGAAAAACCAACGCAAAGGTCACATGACCCCTGGGTGAGATCATTTTTTACCCCAGAAACATAATTTCAAAAATCTTGCTGATGAACTTGAATATTAAGTGTTCTGTCAAATATTATGTACATGGATGGTTTCAGACAGGAAGACTTTTCATTGAAAAAAATCTATTTTTAGCTAACTTGACCCAGATATGCAACAGACCCGAACCATTTCAGCAATGTTGGTAAAGAACATCTAAAAGTGTCACTATGCTAAATATCAAAGCTCTTGCCATAATAGTTTCAGAGAAGAAGATTTCACTATATAACTCTATGTAAAACTGTGACCCCACTTACCCTACGATATTCATGTGGCTAGCCACACAAGAGACAATTTCTTTTTGCTCTAACTTGGAATAGAATGATCTGGAGGCTAACCCTACCCCTAACCCTATGTCGCACAACTGGCCAGGTTAATGTCACAAGAGACGGCCAGGTTAATGTCACAAGAGACGGCCAGGTTAATGTCACAAGAGACGGCCAGGTTAATGTCACAAGAGACGGCCAGGTTAATGTTTTTCTAATATGGGGCTAAGAGTTTTAGCCACATAAGTATCCTAGCCTGTGAACGGACATCCTTCGGTTTGGAAACTTGATGGGTTTTTCCTTTGTTTAAAAGTACCCAACAATACACAAAAATACCCAATAATACACAACAGAATGAATGGAATATATTGTTATCTATTGTTCCTCATACCCAACAAGTGACCTTTCATGCGCTCGGACGGATGAACAACAAACATATGGACAGGGTCATGCCAATATACGACCACCTTTAGAGGTGGGCGTATAAAAAGGTGTCAATATAGGCTTCTAATGAATAGCTATTGAACAAGTCTGTGTGGATGATGTTACCTGGAATGTGGCGAGTTTCTCCCATTGGGGTATGATGTAGAACTTGATGCCATCTATAGCGCCGTCCAGTGTCACTCCACGGATCAACAACACCAGTAGAACGAGGTAGGGGAATGGGGCACAGAAGTGCATTACCTGAAACAACAAATACATGACTGTATAGTAGTGTATTACACTATCAAGTTTAACCCAGCACCCCATCGTCTGTTTCTAGTTTTGAAGATAGGGGACTACTTAAAACAGGTTGAAGCCTATAGGCACATTCTGCTTTACTTTCAGCCTGTTTTAAGATATCATTTGCCAGGATATAGAAAATATTGTTATGATACTTATTCATGACTGTATAAATTGGAGCTATTTTCTTTATTGGAAGAATAAATTAGAGGTGTAAAAGGCCTATTTATGGGGTAATGGGTAAACCAGTCCAACAATGAGATAAACTAGACCACGTATAGCTAAAACTCAGCCTCAAACCAAGTAGAAATAATTGGAATCATTGAAGACAAGTGGTAAAATAATGCATGAAAGGGCAGAACACCCTGAAACGGGCTTTCAACATTATTTGAGTCCCACTCTAAGTAAGCACCTGTATCAAAAGAAGAAAGCCTCTGGTGGAGGGTTAACACTTCCAATGGTTTGAATGGTTATCATAGCAGCGCTTTTACTGTATCTAAAGGTTGCCAATTATTTAATATGAAAGCTGCCAGGCTTGACCTTACACCTAAGGCTGGTAATTCTCTGCAATATCTTATCAATGTACCAGTAATAGGTAGGCAGCTATTTCCTACTGTCTGGCTGTCCTAGTGGTCTGCGTAGAGGATGGCATTGGTTTATTCTCACCCTCTCATATCAAGTGTTTTCAGTGTTTAGAACAAGTAACAGCTTAACCCTTTCCTTCATATCAAACAGTATAAATCACTTACACCCAACTATGGCACAATACTGCTTTAAACCCATTAACCCATAAAAACGCCTTTTAACACCCTTGATGTATCCCTACACTTGAGAAAATAGTTCTATTTTATACAGTAATAAATATAAAACATAAGAAATAGTTTCTTTACACTAGAAGATGGTAGCTTAACTCTTTCCTCCCTATAACTTCAAATGGACAACCTCAATTTCCATTTTAGTCTAGTCCATTTCTGACTTTTAAGGGATGTTTTTGTCAATGCTTTGCATTATGACAAGCAGTGAAGACCCATTAAGCCTCTGATCTGGGTATTCACTGTTTGCATAGGACAATTGCACCTATTTACATGTATACTGTTTGAAAAGGACGCCTAAATGCGGGTCTAGGGTTCAAAGGGTTAAAGCAGGCTGAAAGTAGATTATGCTTTTAAGCCACTTTTTAAACGAAATTGTTTGACAATTCAAAGCGAAAGTACATTATTTATCCTGTGTTGAGCCCCAAGATTTATGTCGAACACATGTGCGTGACAGTTGGCGGTACAATGACGTGACTTATTTATTAATTTGACGTCAACGGAATTACGTCGTTACTTCCGATCTTGGATTCGTGTTCTTCTGTTGAGTGGTTCGCGACAAAACGGACTGCCGGAATTGAACGATAAGACACAACTGACTACGATTCTTTGGGAGCCCTACGGGGAAAACTCATAAAAGAAGCACGAGCGACGTTAATCCCACTGCTTCACGGTAATCCATCGAAAAGCATAAATAAAATGTATGTTTCCTATTTCCCTGACAAGAGCGGCTTATTCAGACTGCATACACTGTACTGACTTCCTGGTATAACCTCAACTTAATCTGCTGGAAAACAGTGTAGACCCAGGTTCTCCTGAAGAAGCTATCTGATCTGGGTCACCACTGTTTTCTCATAGGATATGTCTGATACAAGTCGTGCCGGCACTACTTCATAGGGATTTTTGTTATTTTATTAACCAATGTAATATTATAAATTATATGATGATGATCATAGAGGGCAGAATTAACCCATTACCCCATAGCCTCTTTCTAGTTTTTCTTCCTCCACTGAATAAAATACTTCCAACTTATACACTCATAAATAAGTATCATAAGAAATATTTTCTGTAGATGATAGCTTAAAGCAGGCTGATGAAGCAGAATGCACCTTAAGGCACATTCTGCTTTACTTTCAACCAGCTTTAAGTAGTCATCTATCTTCAAAACTTGAAGCATGGGGGAATGGGTTAAGCTTTTGCACTGAGTGCTAACTCAACAACAATGTGATCATCCTTCAACCTCAGTTGAACCTTGAAACCTGTCATTTGTACTATCCTTAGTATTTGGATGTCCCCTAGACAATGTTTACAGGACAAGACAGTACAGTTGACGAGAAGTTCAAAACCACACAGGAAATGTCTCTATTTATCCAACATCCATAGCAAGCTGGTCAAAAAGGCCTGACCCTAATTAAAGCATTTACCCCATAGCCTGTTTCTAGTTTTGAAGACAGGTTGCCATTTAAAGTAGATTGAAAGTAAAGCAGAATGTGTCTTAAGGTGCATTCTGCTTTATGTTCATCCTGCTTTATTTGAACCTTGAAACATGTATAAATCTTGAACCTTGAAACATGTATATATCTTGAACCTTGAAACATGTATAAATCTTGAACTATGAAACATGTATAAATCTTTAAATGTGAAACATGTATCTTGAACCTTGGATCATTTTCTTCAGCATAGCAATAAGTTAAAGGCATAAAATGCATGTTTATGGAGTAATGTCATTTATTTGAACCTTGTTAGTTTGTACTTTGAAGCATTAAAGCCCACATTGTTCCAAATACAATGGTTATATATATTTGTCATGTGCAGCTGGTGAAGTCTTTTAAGAAGTTCCCCTGAAAACATTGTCAATAACTCTTGATCAGAACAGGGCAGATGTATGAGAGCTATATTACAGATACACTGCTGTAAGAAGTCATCTTCCTCAACTCTTTATTAGACTATTACGCGTTTGAAAAATCACCAGTTAAATACATATATTTCAGAAAGAAGATTTAAGTAAAGCAGGAATATCTGCATAATGTGGTGTCTGATCAGAATCTACATTGTTTGCCTATGTCCCTTTAATAAAACACTAGGCATAAAGGGTGTCCTTTTAATAGGGTCTTCACTGTTTGCAAACATTAGATATACTGATTTCTAGCTTAGAAAGGGTTAATTGTCAAACCTGATATCTTAAATGCTAGTGTAACAAGGATGTTGCAACAAAAAGTCCATTGAAGGTCAGAGTCAATGTAAAGATACTTCAGTATTTCCTTATTACATTATCCTGTATGGTGTAGTGTGATCGTGACCTGGTGGTGAACAACATTGAAAACTGACAGCTCTCCAAGCTAATAAGTGAAAATAGGCAAGATTGTCACATCCTGTTCTTGGAAAAGTATGCCATTGTTAATTGTGTGTAAATCATGTGGGTTGCACCAACAAAGTGGGGGACTAAGTATATACTGTTACAGCCTTACAGGGCTGCCATAACTTGATCATGAACAATCCTAAGATTTCCAATTTTTCTATTTTGAAAGCTGATCTACTTACAGCAGGTTGAAAGTAAAGCAGAATGGGCCTTAAATCACTATTATTATTATTTTATTATTATTACTTGTTTCTAATTACACTAAGCATAAAATTGACCCAAAAACTAAACACTATAATCTTGGGGAATATCTGTAGAAACTCTTCTCAAATACAATTTGTACCTGTAATTCTGTGTTTCCGGTTTATAATGACCAGTTTATCACTTTACTGTAAGCACTATCTTGCAATCTATACCATTAAAGTAAAGTGAGCTCTACTGAACAAATCATAGGTTTGAACTTATAACTAAGCTCTAGCCATATAACAGCAAACACAGTTATGCTGCAAATTATTTTTAAAAACATTTAAGTATCTACCCTTGAAGGACTAAAAATGTTGCTTGCTTTAATTCTGAAGAAACAGATACTTTCTTCTCTTCATTCAAGATACAACTGTCAAGGGGGATAACTCCATCAAAGATACCTATATCTAGAGTACATACTATGAAAGCAATGAAGAATCCTTAACATAGTATGATAATATCAATTCTTCGAGTTAGCCCGTTACCCCATAAATATGTTTTTTACGCCTTTAATTTATTCCTCCACTGAAGAAAACAGTTCAAATGTATAAAGTCATGAGTATGTGTCATAAGAAATAATTTCTATTTTCTAGCAGATGACAGCTTAAAGCAGGCTGAAAATAAAGCAGGATACGCCTTAAGGTGCATTCTGCTTTGGTAAAAGTGTACACAACAGAATGGACACACAGACATGAGGACAACACCATTACATAATAATTCTGTCTAATTTTCAAGGGACGTATTCAAAAATTAAGTTTCTGTTTATACAGATCATTTGCAATAATAGCCCTAGATCTAATCTGTTTGCAAAAATCTACAGAAAAACTTGTTAGGAAAAGCCAGTTATCCATTTCCTTTGCATAATCTCCAAATGCAGTAGTCAGTGATGGTGCTGAGTACTTTCTGATCATCTTGCTTTAACCCATTATCCTATAAATACGCCTTTATATGCCTTTAATTTAATTTTTCTCTTAGGAAAATAGTTATTTATACAGGTATGAACATTTATAATAAGAACTATTTTTTATAATCTAACAAATGATGTCTTAAAGCAGCCTGAAAGTTAAGCAGAAGGTGCATTCTTGGTTACTTTCAACCTGCTTTAAGTGGTCGACTATTTTCAAATCTAGAACTAGGCTATGGGGTAATGGGTTAAACAAGACATTTAGATATACTGGAAGGTGATTTGCACATATGGCTATGGAAGACAGCGTTAATATGAGCAGTGTACGGTATGTTACATTAGTTAAGTCTTGCATTAAACAACCACCTTCATTTAAAGATATTCATGATTGTTTGCAGACTGTTTGCTGTACTTCACTTTTCAGTGTGACTGTAGTTGCCTCAGAGACTGACACATCTACACATGTCGTGTAACAGATGTTATTACGTTCTCTCTATAATTCCTCCATATATAGATACTGTCAAACCAGTGATGAACCACCATTCAGTATGGAAGCATGTATATGACTTTAGAACTTCTCAGGTGACACACGTCATTATCATGAAACAGATGTCATAATGTCCTACTGAGACTTTACCATTCCTTACCACAATCAATACATATTTTGCATTGACATTTAATACCGAAAAACCATTCCTTAAAACATGTGGTTTGCCACTTAATGCAAGATAAAAGTAATGCAGAAAGGAGCTTTCTGCATTACTTTTATCTTGCATTTACTTTTATCTTGCATTAAGTAACCACCTGTCTTAAACTCCATGCAATTATTATGTTTTAGTGGTGGTTTGAAGACTAGGTTATCTGTATCTGGCATTAGGTAACAGCCTGCCACTGGATGCTTGCTAGTGTTTGCACATATTGATTTCCAATACCCTACTATCATCTCTCTGAATATTAACGCTGGCATCAGGTGGTGAGCCAATAAAATTAGCCCAACAATAACCTTGAGGAATGCGAAATCAAATTCTTCCCTCCCTTTTTTGTACTTAGAAAAAATTACCCTTACACTACTATCTTTCAAAATAGACTATTCCATTTGCTAAATAATTGGCAGTTTATATACACTGTCTCTCAAATACTCTCTAGGCTGCATTGCTTACAAAATCGTTGTAAACATTTAGTATGTCAAATAGTGCAGACCCAGTTCTGAGGGCTCCTGAATTATGCGGGTAACATTGTTAACATTTTGCAACTAATTGTTATACTCGTTTCCCACGCAGTTACAGTTATAAGCCCCTACCAGAAAGCCTACTTTATGAATATAAACCCACAGGTACTTGACACATACTTTATTATCTATGAACCCCCTCCCCCCTTAAAAAAAAAAAAATTTTTTTTTTTTTACTATACTTCTATTATAGATACAAGGTAAACAGCGCAATTCGACACCTAGTCTTTACTATCGACTTAAACTGATGCTAAAATAGACTCGATCGCCGATATTCTCTTGTGGTACCCTCGGGAAATGATTAATTTATCAATATCTACTTTTTATTTCATCAAATTCCGTCAAATAACGCCACAGTACGTGAATTATAACGAAAATAAGCTTCAAAAAGTTTTTTGTCGTTTTCTTGGTACATAGCAACGAATGTACATGTAGGTGTGATCTGTTATTTGTCCACAATAAACGGCCTATGCCACTGGAACTTTCACCAAATATTATAAATCATCTTTAAATGAAATATTATCAGTTTTATATAATTTACATAGAATGCAAAATTAAAAGAAACTTTACCTGTTTAATTTTGACCAATGAGATCGCTCCGTTCATTCGATTCATTCCGGTATTCAAAATGGCATTGAAAATGAAATGAGTCTTTCACTTGTCAATTTCGTGCCAAATTACATGTATATTTCATATAGCTGATAGTGAAGAGGGTCATGTTCCGACACAAACGCATTTGCTCTAATGAAATTAGGTGAAAGTTCCAGCCGTAAAGGCCGTTAAATGTGCAAACCGACTAGATTACCCCTTATTTTGGGCAATAAATTCTGTACCAAGAGAACGACATAAAACTTTTTGAAGCTTATTTTCGTTATAATTCACGTACTGTGGCGTTATTTGACGGAATTTGATGAAATAAAAAGTAGATATTGATAAATTAATCATTTCCCGAGGGTACCACAAGAGAATATCGGCGATCGAGTCTATTTTAGCATCAGTTTAAGTCGATAGTAAAGACTAGGTGTCGAATTGCGCTGTTTACCTTGTATCTATAATAGAAGTATAGTAAAAACAAAAATTTTTTTTTTTTTTTTTTAAGGGGGGGGGGGGGGAGGGGGTTCATAGATAATAAAGTATGTGTCAAGTACCTGTGTATAAACCTATATAAGATGATTTGAACTGACAGGGAAGTCTGGGGGACATATCGAGAATACAGTTTGCAGTGAAAATGTTAACTGTTCTACTGGTAAGTACAATGTAA
This sequence comes from Gari tellinella, assembly GCA_922989275.2. Lineage (NCBI taxonomy): Eukaryota > Metazoa > Mollusca > Bivalvia > Cardiida > Psammobiidae > Gari > Gari tellinella. The sequence continues at coordinate 35,277,842 of OV277861.1, read as the reverse complement.
TACAGGTAGACCTCTATGTTCAATGGGCATGAAGCAAAATTAATGTTTTACACAGTTTGTTGTTTAACCAATTACCCAATTAATATGCCTTTTTATGTCTCTAATTTATTCCTCCACTGAATAAAGAAGCTCAACTTTATACAATCATGAATAAATATATAACATGCGAAATATTCTCTATATCCTAGCAGATCATAGCTTAAAGAAGGCTGAAAGTAAAGCAAAATGTGCCTTAAGGCACATTCTGCTTTACTTTCAACCTGCTTTTAGTGGTCACCTTTATTATAAAATAAGAAACAGGCTATGGAGTAATGGGTTAATGCAAGACAAAAGCTTTCTGCATTATTTATGTTTTGTATTAAGTGGCCACATGGGTTTGAAATGTTTCCGAGGGCCAGATCGATAAGGGAAGTATTTTGAAAACTGTAACCTTTGTGTCTGCACCAAACACTGTGGTGTGACTACTCAGTAGAATCATCTCTTGGAATAGCTGTACCATAGGTGACGGAGAAAATGCTGGAAAAGTTGTGTTTATTACTTATATGGAGCCTTGCATTTATCACGTGTGTGACTGTTCAAGCATAAGGCTGATTGGGAGAAATTTGATGATGATTTTAGGAGGTAATTTCTGTTGGCTGCGGGTTGATTGGATGATTGCACTTAGAGTTTCCAGGGATGTTATTACTCCATTTTCTCATAAAAACTCCCGAACAAAGAAATATGTACTTGTGTACACACCTATTAAGAGAACTCCACAGGGATATATGAGAATGGTGAAATCGTTACAAGCTGAATAAGTTGACTTTATAATAGTATAGTCTACTTAACCAATAACAATATATACACGTTTTATGCCTCTAATTTATTCCTCCACTGAAGAAAATAGTTCCAATTTATACAGTCATGCATATGCACTGTAAGAAATAATTATGTTCTATATCCCAGCAGACGGTAGCTTAGAACAAGCCAAAAATAAAGCAGAATTTTTACTCTGCATAATCATCATTGTATAAAATGGAACTATTTTCGTAAGTGGAGAAAAATGAGTAAAGGGCATATTTATGAAATAATGGTCAAACATATTATCCGAAAGGTGGTTTCTAGTATTGAAGATAGGTGAACACTTAAAGTAGGTTGTAAGTAAAGCAGGATGTGCCTTAATTAAGGCACATCCTGCTTTACTGTAAGCCTGCTTCAAGCTACCATCGGCTTGGATATAGAAAATATAGCCTTTGGTGCATATTCATGACTATATAAATTGGGACTATTTTCTTGGGTGGGGGAATAAATTAAAGGCGTAAAATGGTGTATTTATGGGGTAATGGGTTACGGAGCCATGTGTCAGTATGGAGGACAATTTCCCTACTAATGCCTACCTTTCCAAGCACAGCGACTCCCTTGAAGAGACAGAAGAAAACAACAATCCAGGCAAGAGCTAAAGTAATGACCAGCTGCCATCTTAGACTTCCCAGTGTCTCAATGCCCTCAGTACGCTGTAACACATGATTCCTGCAATACACAAAACATCCCACAATAAACAATAGCTGTAATACACTGTAAACCTGCACAATTATTATAACAATAATGACCTCCAACATTTTAACTCTTTTGCTGCCAAATTAATCGTGAGATTTTTACCCCATTCACCCTTTCATTGTCTTTTGCTTCAATCTTGTTTTTTGCAAGTAAGTTACAATGTAGTATGACTTAAAACATAGAGATAAAAGTGTAAAACAGTTCGGATCCTGATCTGATGTCGCGTTATGCGGCGTCTGATCAGGATCAAAACAGTGTTCGCGAAATCGCCTTTTGGCGCTGTTGGCAGTGAAAGAGATATAAAATTTTCTAGACAATTCTTTGAAAACTTTGGGAGATAAAACAAATCTTTATTCACCCTTTAGTACCCATTAGACTGTTTCTACTTAATCTATTATTCAATAGATATGCCTAATTACACATTTAAATCATGCCTCCACTGAAGAAAATACTTCCATTGTATGCAGTAATGAATATATGCAACATCATGATCAAAAAGTTCCTAAACTTTCAGCCTGCTTTAAGCTATTATCTGCTAGAGTATAGAAATTATTTCTTATGATGCATGCTCATGTCTTTGTAAGTTGCAACTATTTTCTTCGGTGGAGGAATGAATTAAAGGTGTAAAAAGACCAATATTCATGGGATAATGGGTTAAACACAGTTGGATACCAATGATATTCACTACTAGCAATGCATGAAAGGAAATGATTTTATCCTAAACATTTAACCTCTTTACAGATCTAAATGAAAAATAACTTTTGCTTTTTATAGCCCACATCATACAATCTTCCATTTTCTCATCTGCTGAAATGTTTCTGAAACTTAAACTGACACATTTAAAATTGTCATCTGTATAAACCCCTATATTTCAATTTAAGAGTTTAGCAATACTAATTGAAATAATTATTGAAGAAAGTCAGCCTCTGTCTGATCCTGCTCCAAACTGGTAGCAAATGCCTGTGTGTAACAGGGAGCTGCAGAGTAAAGGTTCAAATGTGCAGTTTAGCTAATCAACCCTTGCCTTCACAGCCCTATTGTCCCTTATGAAAATCACCTTTAATCAACTGCCTTTAAGACAGGTGGCTGCTTAAAGCCAGAAGAAGGTAAAGTACAAAACTTCTAATTTACTTTCATCCTGCTTTAGCTGTTACCTGTAGTATGTAGAGGGGTGAGATAGAGACTAAATATAGATGATTATACAGAAGAAAGGGTTAAACATTGTATAGTCGACTCATATTGTATCAGTTTTCACTCACAACGGTGTTGTTAAACATAAAATAAGGAAATTTAATGGTTTCATATGAAAGAGGGTGTCTCAGGACATCAGATTTAGGTTGCACATGATTGCTATTTCTTAAAAAAAAAACACCTTTAACAAGGAAGATTTTGTCTGCACATTATGTGCACATTTTTATCACCTGCTTCAGTTCTTGGGGGTAGATTATTTCTTCTAACCCTAAATTCCCCAAAATCTTGTTCTCATTACTAATGACAGGTGGTAGCTTAAAGCAGGCTGAAAGTAAAGCAGAATGCTCTGTAAGCATTCTGTGTTATCTTTAGTCATATTTAAGCAGTAACCATTCACTAGGATATAGGAAATATGTCTTTTGGGTGCATATTCATGGCTGTATAAAGTTGAACTATTTTCTTCAGAGAGGAATCAATTAAAGGCACACAAAGGTATATCTTTTCGGTTATGGGTTATTTACCCCCCCCCCCCCCCCCCCCTTTAGTGCATCTAATTCATTCCTCCACTGAAGAAAATAATTCCAATTCATACAGTAATAAAGATGTACCAAAAGAAACATTTTCTTTATCCTAGCAGATGGTAGCTTAAAGCAGGCTGAAATAAAGAAGAATGTGCCTTAAGGCATTCAACCTGCTTTAAGTGGTCAGCTTCCTTCAAAACTAGAAACAGGCTATCGGGAATAGATTAGAGAAATATGGAATCAATGTAAAACAATTTGGATCCAGATGAGGTGCACGTTAAAGGTTGATAAAAAACAACTAAAATACCAGCTGATAGAACAAGTGAGGGGCAGGTAACTCCCGAGACATTAAAACATGTGGTGAGACAAACCGCTCTTCAGTTAGACAATTGCTTTTGTGTCTTATTGATTTTTATTTGCCACAGTGGAAATTTCCACCGCTTTTCTACATGTAAGAGGACAGCTTCATTCTGGTGAAATATGCAAGGTCATTATTAGCCAATATTCCAGTGTGTCAGTCAGTGAGGATCCTCAGGTCACAGGTCAGAGACCCTTGTACACAATCATTAAGTTTCAAACCTTTATTCCATAGCCTGGTTATAGTTTTGAAGACATGTGATCACTTAAAGCAGGTTGAAAGTAAAGCAGAATGTACCATCTGCTACGATATAGACAATATTTCTCCTGACACATATTCATAGCTGTATAAATTGGAAATCTTTTCTTCAGTGGAGGAATAAATTTAAGGCGTAAAATTGGGTATTTATGGAGTTATTGGTTTAAGCCTATATAATAATATTATATAATTGTCTACTTAAGAGAATATTGGCAAATAGTATAGTCTTATGAGACGCAATGTTACTCATCAGGGTCTTCATTGTTTGCTATTACATAAGAAATGTTCCACTGTATATATGGACAAAAAATGCAGCGTCTTTAGATCACCATTGATGAAAGCTAGCTTCCAGCAAATCATACAGGGATATTTCATTGCAATATTCAGACATTAATAGTTAACCCCTTCCCAGTGATAGAAGCGACTTTTAGCGCATTTGATTTATTCCTCCAAAAAAGAAAATAGTTCCAATTCATACAATGATAAACATTTTCCGACAGAAATATTTTCTATATCATGACAGATTGTAGCTAATGAAGCAGGCTGAAAGTAAAGCTGAATGTGCCTAAGGCACATTCTGCTTTACTTTCAACCTGCTTTAAGTGGTCATCTTTCTTCAAAATTATAAAAAAAAACTATGGGGTAAAGGGTTAAAAGTCATAAGGAACCCTCACATATGCATATTCTGTAGCCATGACATCATGAGTGATGTAAACTCTTTGCATGCTAGTGGCAAACACATAGATAACCTTTACAAACAGTTTGAATGCACATGAGACACTGCATAATTGCACCATCACATTTGAATCAAAACTGTTTCGTCACTCTGACCCTATTTTGGAAAGAACATTTTGAAAATCTATTTTTTAAAACAGCAGCAGATTAAATTATTGCAGATGATAAAAGTATTCATCATGCAAAAAGGTGCGACACTGGCATATGGCACTTACTTCCAGTCTCAACATCATAACTAGTCATTAACTACCATCAAACTGGTGCTCACTCACCCCTCCATACTTATAATTACACTTAAACATTATCATTGTTAAACACATGTGTCAGCTCACTGCAGGGCAAAAGTAATGTAGAAAGATCCTTTAGAAGCTTTCTTCATTACATGCACCCTACATTGAGCAGTCATCCTTTCTTTACTGCAAAATCTCAAAATAATGCTCTTCTTCCTCCTTTACAAACTTTCTGCATTGCTTTAATCCTGCTCTACTTGTTTTACAGCATCATTAAGTTAACTTACTGCATTATTTCAATCCTGCTCTACTTGATTTACAGCATCATAAGTTAACTTACTGCATTATTTCAATCCTGCTCTACTTGTTTTACAGCATCATTAAGTTAACTAACTGCATTATTTCATTAAGTTAACTTACTGCATTATTTCCATCCTGCTCTACTTGTTTTACAGCATCATTAAGTTAACTTACTGCATTATTTCAATCCTGCTCTACTTGTTTTACAGCATCATTAAGTTAACTTACTGCATTATTTCAATCCTGCTCTACTTGTTTTACAGCATCATTAAGTTAACTTACTGCATTATTTCAATCCTGCTCTACTTGTTTTACAGCATCATTAAGTTAACTTACTGCATTATTTCAATCCTGCTCTACTTGTTTTACAGCATCATTAAGTTAACTTACTGCATTATTTCAATCCTGCTCTACTTGTTTTACAGCATCATTAAGTTAACTTACTGCATTATTTCAATCCTGCTCTACTTGTTTTACAGCATCATTAAGTTAACTTACTGCATTATTTCAATCCTCCTCTACTTGATTTACAGCTTCACTAACCCATTACCCCATTTCTATTATTTGAAGAAGGGTGACCACTTAAACCAGGTTGAAAGTAAAGCAGAATAACCCTTAAGGCACATTTTGCTTTAGTTTCAGCCAGCTTGAAGCTACATGTATTATCTGCTAGAAAACAGAAAACATTTCTTGTGATACTGGTTTATGTCCATGACTGTATATATTGGAATTATTTTCTTCAGTAGAGGAATAAATTAAAGGCATAGAAAGCCATATTTTTGGGGGTAATGGGTTAAGTCCCAATTGTTTTATTAGCTTGTCTGCATGACTTTTGATTGGCATTGGGCCATTACCTTTCTACCAGGCCCAATTAAGGCCTTTCGCTACCGGAAGTCGGTCTTGCGGGCGAGCGGATATGCGTCTGGACAACACAGACTTTTTTCGTACGTGTTTATACTAGAAAATTTATATAAAGGAAATGTTGACATAAATTAGTATAATCCTTCATAGCGCAGTTAGTATAGTGGTTGACTATAGTGGTTGACTAGCAATCCAAAGGTCATAGGTTCGACCCATCCGATCCAAATTTTTTTTTTTAGTGTCCAATTTATTGACTTGTCAATCCATAACTTAGTAATCAAGAGACATGTTATGTTTAGTCTTCGTTGATTAGTACTAGTGATGTTTACGGTCCAAGTATATGTCCACTTACCTGTACGTTTTAGTTTAATGTATGTCAATTAAATCGGTATACATGTAAACGATTTGATCGAACTATAAAGCCACACCTTGAAGCTTATCAATACGCTAACCTATCAATACGCTAATCGATATTGCCCATTATAATTATGTTCAAACAATATAATAAACCTTGTATGCAAGTCCATGAATAAATAATAATGCATTTTAATGACAAAGTTTTAATTCTAAGGTAGGTAACTGTATCTAAACAACAAATATCCCACATTTTAATAAGAAAATATGTTATTACAACAAATCCTGACTGTAATATTTTCTAATTTTTTCAGACTGACTAGTTCATCAACCATATATTTGAATAAAATGAAAACAAATATACATTGAATGAGTCAGTTTTTTGTAATTCAATTTTTTAGCATTTTGCAAAATTTAAATAGCTGATAACATCTTTCTGAACACCTTTATTCAAAATGTTTTTAGCTTTTCTTGTAATGAATGTTGTGGACTACTTATTGGGCGAGAATTATAGTCATTAGCTTTATTCATTTTTAAGAAAAATAAAATCATCAAAATTCTAGGTTTTTGTTAGAAAAAAGACCTTAAAGACAAACCACACGATAAATTTTGCCTATATTTACACACATTGTTTCTTAGGCTATTATCATTCTTCATGACAATTTTCATAACAATCGTATGGAAACTACGCGCATATGCGAAGTACCTTAAGCTGTTTTCAGTGGCCACGTGGCAGAGGTATTACAGTACCAGTATATTCAATGTGGGAGAAGGTCTGTTCATGTAATTATAAAATGTCGCTTTATTTGGATTCATTCATGGTCTATTATTATACACCAACAATGCACAAGGCCCACTAAGAACTAGCGCACTTAAATGAGTTTCAAAAGAAAAATATCCAAATAGACAAAATCTGATACAAGCTACTTAATAGCTTAGAAGAAAAACGCACAAAAATTCAAAATATACAAAAATACAAGAAAACATGACAATTTCTAAAGAAAGAAGGATTCAGGACAAAAGCAATTCATAAACTCCCATCTAAATTATATGTAACCTTTCTGCTTTACTATTGTCCTGCATTACGAAAATTGTATTTTAGAACTCTCCATATCAAATATATCCTGCAATGTGCCACCAAACTTTCTTAATCATTTTGTCTAGAAATTAAACCACCAACATTTCCAAATTTTCAGCATCGTTTTGCCTTTCATTAACACTAGCTATCTGCATTAATTATTTCTTCCCTGCATTAAGCAACCAAGAACTTTCTGCATTATACTTGTTATGCAATAAGCATGCAAGCTCCTGCCAACTAATTATCATATCTATTATATATATACTAAACACAGTTTTGACAGTAATTGACTTGAGGTGTTTTTTTCCAGTGCTGTGTCTTTTATTGGCACATTCTGCATGAGTGCACAAAGTTCTGTTTTCTTTGTTGGTCAATAGTTTTATTACTGTCCGCTTTATTACCCACTTATCCCTCTGATCCATTATCTACCCGTATGCGTAACAGTAATATCTGTCTCAAGCAGCCGTTCCAGTAAGAAGAAGACGTTATCACTTAACCTATTACCCTATAGCCTGTTTCTAATATTTAAGATAGGTGATCACTTAAAGCAGGTTAAAAGTAAAGAAGAATGAGCCTGAAGGTGCATTTTGCTTTACTTTCAGCCTGCTTTAAGCAATAATCTAAGGATATATACAATATTTCCTATGGTATATGTTCATGACTGTACCTTCCTTAGTGGAGGAATATATATTGTAGGCGTAAAAAGGCATATTAATGGGGTAAAGGGTTAATTCAATTTAAGTATAAAAATGCAGAAAGCTCCTTTAGAAACTTACTGCATTACTTTTGTCCAGCATTAAGCTCTTGTCCATTTTCTAAACTACTTTAATATCTTCTTATTTTGATTGACCAGTTCACATCAATGTTTTTACTTGGAAAATGTGCAAACAAAAACATTAATAATTATATGTTTGTTAGCTCTTGGAATGTGGGAAATGAGTGTGGCATTTTCCCAGCATGTAGACCCAGTTCATACAAGACTACACTCTAATCAGGGTTTATAACCACCTGCTTTAAGTGGTCACCTATCATCAAAACTAGAAACAGGCTATAGGTTAACCCATTACCCCATAAATACACCTTTTTACGTCTTTAATTTATTCCTTTGTTGAAGAAAATAGTTCCAATTTATACTGTTACAAATAAGAATCATAAGAACTGTTTTCTATATTCTAGCAGATAACAGCTTAGAGCAGGCTGAAAGTAAAGCAGAATGCACCTTATGGCGCATTCTGCTTAACTTTCAACCTGCTTTATGTGGACATCTGTCTTCAAAACTAGAAACAGGCTATGGGGTAATGGGTTAAAAGGGCAGTTACAGATGTATATATCTCATCAAGGTAGTGGGTTCAAGGACTGACTTTGACCTTGTTTTGAAGTTTTGAATGGAATATTTTGACTTCACCTGAGATCACTTGGTCAGGTACAAAAAGATAAGATTTTGAGGTAAATTGAGCGTACCCAAAACAATACAGACTCGAGTTGTATACATTACAGATTGACAACAAATTCTGCACTCAAAACAATGAACTCTTGCCAGGAGGACTCTATTCTATTAACGTCTATTAGTCTATTAACTCTTTAACCCATTACTCCATGGATAAATCAGAATATGCCTTGCCTAAAACAAACCGCTGATTAGCGTGATACCCCTAGACCATGAATCCCCTGCCCCCCAAAAGGGTTATCAAGTTCACCTGCTATTTCTCCGGCCTATTTTCATAACCAGTTAGTCAATCTTGTCAAATCTTTTATACAGGTGACTAATTATAATATAGAAGAAATATACACTCCTCAGTGATCTTTCGTTACCTGTTTCTTGTGTTAAAGACAAGTGACCACTTAAAGCAGGTTGAGAGCAATCCACCTTAAGGCTTTCATTTGAGCCTACTTTAGGATTCAATCTGCTGGGATATAGAATAAATAAACTATTTTCTTAAGTGGAAGAATAAATTAAAGGCATAAAAAGGCATTTTAATGGTGTAATGGCCTGACACTTGTATCTAAAGATCCTTATATTTCTTCTGAGTTCATGTCATGCAAACAATGGATTAACCCATTATCCCATACTAAATACATCTTTTTACATCTCTAATTTATTCCTCTACTGAAGAAAATAAATTTTAAAGCAGTCATATGTTTCTATATCCTAGCAGTGTGTAGCTTAAAGCAGGTTGAAAGTAAAGCAGAATGCATCTTAAGGCACATTCTGCTTTACTTTCAACCTGCTTTAAGTGGTCAACTGTTTTCAAAACTAGAAACAGGCTATGGGGTAATGGGTTAACTGTATATTGATCATTGACTCTTTATTGAATTTGCTACTCAATGCCAGGTACTACAGAACCACCACTCCCGTGACACAATGGGGCCTATCCCTGTAACCAATCGGACCCACTTAACCTATTTATAACAAAGCCCCAGTCGACAGCTACCACACTTTGTAGGTTTTTGCTTGATAACACATTCAACTGTAGTGACCAGTATACTTGACAGTTACAAACAGTGTACCTGTGATGATTACACTTGTTCTATGCCAACAGTGTAGACCCTCTTCACTGTTTGTTATTTTGAAATATGTTGTTAAAATCAACCCTTAATAGTCAAAAATGGACTAGACTTATTTTGAAAGCGGAATTGTCCATTAAAATTTCCAGGGATGAATGAGTTAAACAATGTATTGCAAAATGGTAAACTGCATACACTGATCAGCGGCCACCTTTAGGAAGCCTCTGATCAGGGTATACAGTGTATGCACAGGACAAGTGTACTCTTAACAGGTATACTATTGACAAGTAAACAGCTTCCTAGGGTTCAATGTGTTAAAGTGTCCCTATCTGATATAGTCACTCAATACCCCAGTCCTTTGAACAAAATTAGAATATTGTTGATTTAAACTGCTGTTTATGAATGTCTACAGTACTCCTTCACCCCTCCTCACTCCAACACCCCCACCTACTATACCCCTTGTTGACACAATGAAAAGATATCTGCCCCAGGGCTGCTTATCCAGAATCTTCCGATTTTTATCCTAGCAGGTGGTAGTGTAAAGCAGACTGACAGTAAAGCAGAATTCACCTTTAGGCACATTCTGCTTTACTTTCAACCTGCTTTAAGTGGTCACGTGTCTAGAAATTGACTTTGGGGTAAAGAGTTAAAGGTACAATTCGTAAATTACGTTTGAAAAATAGAAAACTTGGAAATCTTAGGATTTTTCATGATCAATGTGTGGCAGCCCTGCTGTCCCTTTGCAAACAGTTTTAGCCACTAGCAGGCAAAGAATTAAACTTTGTTCAAATGAGGAGAAAGGCATTATTGAAATATTTTGGAAGTCGTTGGAAGGGACTCATAAATCTTCTGTCTGTTGTTAAAACCTTCCTCTGAATAACTTTTTTAATGGTATCTTTGAAATCAATAATATTCATTGCGATAATATAAACTGAGGAAAAGTCATATATCTGAGCATCTCACCTATATCTCGATATTTCCCCTTTGAAACCCCTTTCTCTATAACCTATTTCTAGTTTTGAGACAGGTGACCACTTAAAGCAGGTTGAAGTTAAAGCAGAATGTGCCTTAAGGCACATTCTGCCTTACTTTCAGCCTTCTTTAAACTACCATCTGCTAGAAGGTAAAAGCAAATGTGTCTAATGACACATATTCATGACTATAAATTGAAACTATTTTCTTCAGTGGGGGAATTAAGTAAATGCGTATCTATGGAGTAATGAATTGAAACACCTGAAAATTACTACCCAAACATTAGTGTTCAAAGCCCAACATAATGTGTAACAAGCCCAGACATTTTGATGGGTGGCCCTATATTAAAGATAACTTAAATAATCACTTGGTCCTTTACAATTTCTCTAAAGAACTGTAGCTATTGTTAAAATATGTCAAAACAGGTGGTTGCAAGAATAAGTGATGCATAATATAAAGCTCTAAAAGAAGCTTTGAAATAACTGCTTTACTTTTAAGTAGCTATCTGCCATCATCTGAGCATAATCAATGATAACTAGAAAATGAAAAGCAGAAATCTCGCATTTGATAGGCTGCAGAAAAATAAAATAGCCGGTTTTTAAAAATAAAAACAATTGATGCAAACATTTTGCTAGGATGTCTAATATTAATGTTGTAGATTTTACAAACTAATGGTAAAAAATTAATAATCTTGGTTATTACATGGAAAGAATTTCTTTGTTCGGAATTTGTTTCCATGTAAATCCATTTAGGGTATCATGTTTATTTTAGATCTAAATGTAGTTATTTGTCTTTTCTTGCTTTGTAGGTACGTTTATGTAATTTCATGTGAAGCGCTTTTGAACGCACAACCCCTGTATGAAAAGAGTACTATATAAATCTGGTATAGTATTAATAATAAATAAATAAAAAACATCTCTCATTTCAGCACATGCATCACTTGAAAATGGGACATTAATTTTTATTTTTCAATGGATCAGTGCATAACAGGGTCTTCTAATTCTATTTATACCATTAAATCTATTTGGCAAACTTTTCCATCATGAGGGGAATAGAACATAGAACGGTGTCTTGTCATCGTGCTCTGCATTGAAATGAAACATTCCATAATATATTTCCAACCATTCATATTCATGACTATTGCCAAATGCCATAAATTGTCAAGGTTTATGAGCCATATATATGTCAGAGGCAAAGTGCCAGATACATTCTTCCTGAAATACATCTAAATGGATAACTTTTAAAGTTTTAACTTATTTGCATAAAAAGTGTTTAAAACATTGTTTATATGCTTAGCTTATAGTTCTAATACGAAAATGTAGCATGAGTAAATATATTATTATAGTGTGAAATTCATAATTATTACAGGCTGGTTTCTGTTAAATGCAGAAACCTCCTACATTGTTATAACAGTGCTCCCTCTCTTCAACTGCCCTCCTAAAACAATTCCCTCCTTACAACAACCCTTGCAACAGTTCACCAAACAGGACATTTATGTCTAACACTTTTACTGCTGCAACATGGTCTGCTTACAATTGTGTCTGCTGGTTTTTCTCTCAAAGTTGCAAATAAATAGAGATTCTGATAGAATAAATATAATGATGAGTGACAAACAGCTTGAATCCAGATCAGACTCAGGGTCTGGATTCAAGCTGTTTACAAAATAAGCCAAGTCTTAATTTTCCCTCTCTATAACGACTCCCTCCGAACAACAAACACTATCTGTGTCTCCCATTGGGTGTTGTACAGAGGGGGCACTGTATCTTGCATTTCAGATGCAACCTGTCTAAAATGCTGACTTGATTGATTGTAAATAGAAAACTTTGGCATATCTTTTTTTGTACAGGTTATTTGTGTAACTTGAAAGCTTAACTTGTTACTTTAAATGCTGACAAATTTCATGTAGTTTGAAAAGCTACTAATTTTGAAGTAGTTGAAATACTAGTAGGTTCTGCACAGTTTATAATGCTGGTAATTTTGATGTAGTTTGTAACTTGGTTAGGTAATTTTGATGTAGTCTGTAATTTAGCTTGGTAATTTTGATGTAGTTTGTAATATTTGTGCAGTTTGAAACATTCGGTCATTATGAAAGACTGGTATATTTTCAAGGACAAACTGAATTATGAATCCTGTAAACAAGACAGAGAAGTTTTCCATTGAGTGTGAGTGTGAATTAAAATATTCAAATCAATATATCTGCACATGAACTGGTAGCCTGCTAATGGTTGCCCTAGCACAACTTGAGGCAGCAATATATACAACATCACAACTGTGCTGTAAACACCAGTTCAATATGCTGATCTTCAAATGTTCTACTAAATGGTAAACCCCCATTGAAATTCATACTCACATCCAACTGAAATTGTTGTTATAAATAATTTGTGCTATAACTTCTCCCGAATAAAGCTCAAAATAAAGTCAACCGTAAGTGTTTAAACAAGAGGGCCTGAAGGCCCTGATATCGCTCACCTGTTGTAATGAAGCCTGATAGCTTTACCTTTCTGTTTCACCTGTTTTAATCTAAATCCATTCAAATTTGTAGTATAGCATGTAAACAATTTTGGAATACAAACTCATAATTCTAGTATACTGTAGTAGAGTACATCAAAGGTAGATAACTAGAGCTTAAACAATATTACTGAAAATAAGCCTTTTCTAGCATTTCAAAGTATGTCAAGGGCAGATAACTATTGCCACAATGATTAGATTTCAACAATAATTGCACTCCTTCGAGAACTTATAGCTATATACTTTGTGTGCAAGTATAATCAAAATCCATTGAAAACTGTAGTTGAAAGAGTGTAAACACTGTTATTAATATGGCATTTTCAGCAATTCAAAGGTAGACAACTCTTGACCTATTCTTCTGACTTCAACCATAATCGCTCTTATTGTCATATACAATCTCAGCAAGTTTGAAAAAGACTGGATAAAAATTGTGACCTCTAGAGAGTAAACAACCTTAAATATGGCATTTTCAGCAATTCAAAGGTAGATAAATCTCGACCTATTAGACAGATTTCAACCATAATCGAACCCATTCGAACTCTTATAGTCATATACAATCTCAGCAAGTTTCAGATAGATTGAATAAAAACTGTGGCCTTTAGAGTGCAAACACTGTTAAATATGGCATTTTCAGCAATTCAAAGGTAGATAACGCTTGATCTATTGGTCCGAATTCAAATATAATTGAACTCATCCAAACTCTAATGGTAATATACAATCTGGGCAAGTTTGAGAAAGATTGGATAAATATTGTAGCCTCTAGAGGGTAAACACCCTTAAATATGGCATTTTCAGCAATTCAAAGGTAGATAACTCCTGACCTATTGGTCCGATTTCAACCATAATCGAACTCATCCGAACTCTTACGGTAATATACAATCTGAGCAAGTTTGAGATAGATTGGATAAATATTGTGGCCTCTAAAGTGTAAACACTAAAATTGTTGACGACCAACGACGGACGACGGACATTCAAGGATTGCAAAAGCTCACCCTGAGCTAGCTCAGGTGAGCTAAAAAGGAACCAGATTAAAGCAGGACAGACAAGCAATGTATTAAAAAGATTAAAGAAACATACAGAAGTTTTCCGTAATTATATTGTAATACATGTAAGTGAATGCTAAAAGCAAACTGAAGGTAAAGCAGAAGTCATTTCTGCTTCATTTACAGTCTACTTAAAGGCAGTATGTAAGCCAACATAGCGCATTTTTCAAACCTAAACATTCAGGCACATACGTAATCTAAACATATAAAAAGAAGTAATCTGCTATGTATATGGAGGCAACATTGCTTACAAACCAATGAATTTGGTGGAAAGAAGTCGAATTTTAAATCGGTTTGTTGACATCCGATCAACGGCGGAGATTTTCCGAGTTCGTTTGGCTTGCGCCCGGTAAAGATGTTTTCATAGTGTTTTCTTCTGATTTGGCAGAGTTATTTTTAGATTGGAACATTCTAAAACTTTAAAAGGGATGAGTATTCCCTACATTCAGCAAGAGACATTGATAGCTGTATTTGTTGTGCGCAATATACAGTAGAGAATACATTTTTCTTTCCGGTTTAAACGCAAACGCAATTCACTACACTGTGGAAATTTACTTTTAGAAAGTTTAACTATTTTTTTTATCTGAGTAGCAAACAGGTTGGAGCCTGATCAGACGCCAGGTTACGCGGTGTCTGATCTGGCTCCAACCTGTTTGCAATGGTAATAATAGTTTTGTTTATAAATGCATTTAATTTGAAAGAATAAAATATCAGTAAAGTTAGCGCAGCGTTCTCGTGCTGCACGATGATCATACTTATCTCAAGTAGGAATGTGTACGACTATGTATTCGATGTTACCTTCCTTACAGTGGAGAATATATTATTCTTTGCCAATAAACGCGCTTACGCTAAAACCATGATTTCAATTGCAAACAGTTTAGAGCAGATCAGACGCCGGGTAACCCGGCGTCTGATCAGGCACCAAATTGTTTGCAACTCAGACTAACATGAATAACTGTCTAAAGGTTATGTTTTTATGCGTTTTATTGTGATGCGTTTGGGTTTCGTTTGCGTTTTAAACGGGAAAGAATAACGTTTTATTCACTGTTACCTATTTAACATTATTAACTACGTGTATTCTGTTCTAAAGTAACACAGACAAGTCAGAAAAATCGGATCGATCACGTGACTCTTAATTCGACCATGCGGAAATTCTCGGAAGCCGACACGAAGATTTGTTATGTAAACAAAAAGCTTATTTTTCCAACCATCTCGATAAGAAATCGGCACATTTATATATGGTTCTTAAAGAAAGGGGGGCATGTTTCAGGCACCTGACAAAGGATTTCGCTTAGTTTTAATACATAGAAAATGATTGCGCGATTTAAACATACATTTGGGTGACATTCTGGCTTTAAAGCATCAAACTACATTTAACACTGATAGTTAAAGACTTAATTTCAATTGAATCTTCAACTGGGACTCTCAACTTTAGTTATAACTTTCTATTAATTTCCCCAATTACTTAACCCATCACCCCATAGCCTGATTCTAAGTTTGTAAATAGATGAACTTTTAAAGCAGGTTGAAAATAAAGCAGAATGCACCTTAAGACGCATTCTGCTTTACTCTCAGCCTGCTTTAAACTATCATCTGATATAAACTGGGACTACTTTCTTTAGTGGGGGAATAAATCATAGGCGTAAAAAGGCGTATTTATGGGGCAATCATTGAAATAAAAACTTGAACATGCTTCAAACTCCTTTATCATTATTCAGACACTCATGCAGGGGGAGTTTCCACTGTATGTTATCAAAAGAATACTAAATGACCAAAGGAAAGATCTATAGATACCACCAGATTTATTCTTCACTTTATTGATAAACAAGCTATTGAAATATGTTAGCATTTTAATTACATTTCTCTTTAAAAATTTAATTTTGAAATCAGTGTTTACGGTTATGTTCTATTAAGTATTCAGATTGTATGAGTGATGAAATTGAGGTTTTGATTCCTGCCAAAGGGACAATGAATTATCCTCCACTGTCCTGGAAGAAGATTAGAATCAACCGAAAGTTTAATGCTAGAAATTCTAGCACAGTCCAGAGTGTTTTGGTAGAAACTGGGGAAAGAAACTATTGCCAAAGGTTAGAGATAAGAACTGTATAGACAAGGCTCCAGATAAGGGGGGTATTTCAAAATTTAAAATCTTTGTTTCTGCATTAAACCCTATAGTGTCACTACTCATTAGAATCGTCTCTTCGAGACGATTCTATTGAGTAGTAACACCATAGGATTTGGTCCTGAAATGAGTGAGAAAATGTTGGATTTGTTCAGTTTACTCCTTCTTATCTGGAGCCTTGCAGCCAGGTTAATGGTCTTCCTTCCTGTTAGATGATAAGTGTGTGCCAATGGTTTAGAATGATAAGTATGTACATTCCTTTGACCAAGGGTCAAGTGGTCATCAATTTCCAAATCCAGCAGCATGCTGCTTTCAACATGTGACTGAATGAACCAACAAGAAGTGAACACAAATAGTGATAATAGTAATAATAATAATAATAATAATAATAATATCTTTACTTTATTTCATTATATCCATTGACAGTTACATTGTTGACAGATTATAGACTATTTAGTCTATGTGGAATTTGGAATTAGCGCCTTTTTGACTATGAAAGAATAGACACAGTAAACTATACCAGGTTAAGACTGCCAACAAACTATTCCCTTCCTGTTCCATTTCAAATGCCAGAATTTGCCCACTCTTTTACTATGTCAAACTTTTCCCAAACCCCAAAAGAGGGCCAATTTATTTCACATTTAACCCATTACTCCATAGATATGCATTTTTACACCTTTGATTTATTCTTCCAACGAAAAAAATAGTTACAATTTATACAGTCATGAATATCCATCAAAAGAAACATTTCCTATATACATGTATTAGCAGATGGCAGTTTAAAGCAGTATTAATGGGTTAAAAGACGGAGATGAGGCGGCCTGCATCCTAAAAAGACAAGTACGGTACCGTATCTATTTAAAGGAGGAAATGGCAATTGCTCACAGTAACCAATCAGGATCTGAGTTGAAACGGAGACAAGATTTGACAAGTAACTTGTGAAGTGTTTTGTATTGTACAGATAAAGATCTAAGTGTGTGCACTCACTTGTACAACCTTCATATGGTAAAGCCCTTGCACAAGAACAAACACAATCGATATTAAATACCAAAATAAGTGATTCTGTACAGGATTCATTAACTCATTACTCCATAGATACACATTTTTATGCCATTCCTCCATTGAAGAAAATAGTTCAAATTTATATAGTCATAAAAATGCACCATAAGAATGTTTTTAATATCCAAGCAGATGGAGGCTTAAACAGGCTTTTATCTGAAAAATTGATTATATACAATCTGACGCAAGTTTGAGAAAGATTGGATAAAAAGTGTGGCCTCTAGAGTGTAAACACTAAAATTGTGAACGACAAATGCCAGACATTAATGAATTGCAAAAGCTCACCCTGAGCTTACTCAGATGAGTTAATTAAAGGACAATGCAGACAACAATTTACATCAAACCAAATTGGTTTACGAAGAGATCTTTAAACTTTCTTTTAGGTTGCCATAAAAACAAGTTCTGCATGCATAGGAAGCCAATTGGTTGAGCAACTTTGAAAGAAGACCACATAACAAACATTTCTATAAAGTTTGGTTGAAAAAATCTCCGAGAAGGTATAAAGAGATTGAATTTGTTTAGTCACAGCTATCATGCACTGCAAAAAAATCCCCAGTCATACTGAGCCCTCTGCATTGGTATGGGAAAATCAGCATTACTACGGCTGTTCTGATCTCCAAAAAATATCTGAACTACCGGTTCAGAATAAAACATTTGGCACTGAAAGTGTTAGGCCTTCTGCAGCTGATACAGTACAACTAGAGTTAATTGGTCAGTCCTTACAAATGCATTACTCTCTTAAAACAGCTGACTGCTTAATGAAGGACAATAGTAAAGCAGAAAGCTTTCTGCTATACCTTAATTGTCCTGCATTAAGTGACCAGTAATACAGACTGTAAATTTGAAACAACCATTTGTTGGGCTGCAGCGTAAAACAAGTATAACTGTACAGCCGGGTGTGCTGGGATGTGCAGGATTATCATCTCGAGTTTTTCACTCCATGTACTCCTCAAGGACATGTACTTTAACAATATATATATAGTCCCCCATGCAATGTACAGAGAGCAAACAGTCAGGTCGCTCTAAACACCATTTGTATACCAGATACCAAGCAGTATAAAGCAAAATGAAAGTAATGCATATCTCTCTCTTTTCTGTAACTTTCTGCTTTGGACCAAAGAACTTCTTTCTTTATAGTTTATCTTATAGCTGCCCCATGCTGGTTCACTTGGTTTAACAACCTAGAGCGGATTCCCCCATATCTAAAATCTGGCAGTTACTCATGCAAATATTTGCGGTTCCTATAAAACTGTTTACTGGAAAAAGCAGTACATATGTAACTAAAGTTCACTGAACTACAGAATTCCTATTCGTCAATGTAACTTAAGATCAACTTGTACAGTCAAACTTATACTTAGAGGCCATACAAAAAGAACCCTGCAAAACAAATGTTAGGTGACCTAGGCGTAGAGAGTAAACTGAACAAATCTAACATTTTCTCTATCATTTCAGCACCGAATCCTATGGTGTCACTACTCATTAGAATCTTTGACCAGACAATTCTAATGAGAAGTGACACCATAAGGTTTAATGCAGAAATTTAGTTCTTGAAAAGCTCCCCATATCTAGAGCTCCTATATAAACTGGAATATACATCATGCAACTAGGTCAGTTATCATTGACTGGTAAGTACTGATCATGTCAATGGTTATCAGCCTTTATAAACATTGCTCTCATTGACTCAAAGTTGGAACCTTGTGACTGGTACAGTCCCTTAACCCATTACTCCATAAATACGCTTTTTAAACTTTTTTTCACTACTGAAGGAAATAGTTCCGCTTTATACAGTGTTGTGAAAATGCGCAACAAGAAATATGTTGTTTATCCTATCAGATGGTGGCAAGCAGGCTGAAAGTAAAACAGATTGCATCTCAAGGCTCACTCTGCTTTAAGCAGTCACCTGTCTTCAAAACTGGAGGCAGGCTATGGGGTAAAGAGTTCAGTTGGCAAATAATGTAGAATGAGATCGTGCTAGGTTACCCGAGTCAATTTCTGTCCAAATTATAGCTCCAACAATTAGATATAGAAGACACAATTTCCGCTTACTCCCTCTTATCTGCAGTGAAGTCCTACAAAATCATGGTCATTGATGTTTACTTTCAGCAATGATGGGGGCAAGATATAGACCACTGATAAATGCTTTCAGTTACAGTGGGTTAAAACTGACCTGATAGTTCTGTCTAGACAGAGACAGATAGTAACATCTAATTATAACTCATGAACCCAGTGCACATCTATTCAGGGCTCACTTTAACAATAAAGCTGATCTAAACTTTCCTCACAGTTTTTCCTATGTATTTCACCTAAACCCTATAATGTGACTATTAATCCTTTACCTGGTTGCCTATTTCTAGTATTGATCACTTAAAGCAGGTTGAAAGTAAAGCAGAAAGTGCTAAGGCGCATTCTCCTTTACTTTCAGCCTGCTTTAAGCTATTATCTGCTAGGATAAAGATTTAAGAAAATATTTTTTATGACACATATTCATGACTGTACAAAAGGGATCTATTTTCTTCAGTGGAGGTTTAAGTTAAAGTCGTAAAAAGGTGTATTTATTGGAAAATGGGTTAAGACAGATTGTTTAGCATTATTAACGCTAGAAGCAGTCTTTCAACATAAGGTATAAGACACAGCAATCCATGCCAGGGATCCAAAACTATCTATTCCCTTGCAAACAAGATTATTAACCAGTCAACAATTTCAAGAATGGAAAATATTTGTAAATAAGTGAGAGTTTCTGACAATTTGAAATCTATAATTTCACCAGCTATTTCCTGTATGATAGAGTTCTCTGCTTAATAATGAATGGTAAATGTGTTTCCTTCAGGGCAGATTGTTCATGGCATCTTCTATTATATAGCAACATTTTACTTGAAAGATCTATCTTAACTCTTTCCTCCCTAAAACTTTAAATGGACAATCCCAGTTTCCATTTTAGTCTAGTCCATTTCTGAATTTTAAGGGTTGTTTTTGTCAATGTTTGGAATCATGACAAACAGTGAAGACCCTCTGATCGGGGTCTTCACTGTTTGCATAGGACAAGTGCACTATTTACATGTACGATGTTTACAAATGACGCATATATGCGTGACTAGGGCTCAAAGAGTTAACCCATTACACCATAAATACACATTTTTACACCTTTGATATTATATTATTACATTCCTCTACTGACGAATACAGTTCAACAGTCATGCACATCCAATATGAGACATATTTTCTATATCCTAGCAGATGACCAATTAAACCTTTACTAACTTGAAGTAAATTCCTTTCAGTTCTTATATTACCCAATGGAAAATTGCTACCTTGAGTTGTGACAAGTTGAAATTAAAGCAGAAATCTCCAATATTGCACTTTTCTGCTTTACTTTCAACTTTCTTTATGCAGCCACTTGTTTTGAACACTGAAAAATTAACTACAAGATAAAGGGTTTACATATTAGAGGTCTTGGTGAGGGAGTTAATAGTTTTGCACCATTGCAAACCCTTGAAAATTAAATTTAAATTTAGTATTATATTTTGAGGTCATCATGTTAGTATTCCCTGTCTTTTTATATTTAAGGAAAATACGACAGATATCAAGCAATTGAATTAAAATAGCTATCCTTCAGCAGACATTTAAATATATCTTTGTATGAAGAAATTTTCATATTGACATTTCATACAACCCTTTAGCACAAAACTACGTTAAGTAAATATCAATTAAATTTCACCTAAACAACATTGCCCCTAAAGGCTATACATGATTGTATTGGCACTACATTGAATGAACCATCCTGTCTAAATATCATTAATATTAAATATTAACCCATTACCCTATAGCCCGTTTCTAGTTTTGAAGACATGTGACCACTTAAAGCAGGTTGAAAGTAAAGCAGAATGTGCCTTAAGGCAAACACTGCTTTACTTTCAGCCTGCTTTAAGCAATCATCTGCTAGGATATAGAAAATATTTCTTATGGAACATATTAATGATTGTATACAGTGGAATTATTTTCTTCAGTGAAGGACTAATACAGAGGCATAAAAAGGCATGTTTATGGGGTAATGGGTTAAGTCAGTGTTTGAATGAACCATCCTATCTAAATATCATTAATATTCAGTCAGTGTTTGAGCATATACAATGGAAACTTCAATGAATTTAAAATGAAATCAATGTCAGTGTCGTAATACAATGATCAATAATGTATAAACCTGATCAACCATTGGATTTAATTAAAGCAGATGACTTGAAATCTATAAAGAAAGGTGACATGTTTATGTATCCATGGTAACAGAAACGTAGAGTTTCTTTAAGGGCTATGTAAACAGTGTACATGTAAAGCGTACACTTGTCCTCTGTAAACTGTGAAGATCCAGATCAGAGGGCTCCATAAAAGAGCTCTTTGATCAAGGTCTACACTGGTACAGCTTGTCATTTTGCAATACATTATAAAAGAAATAAAATAAAATAAATAGTCTGAATTAGACTTAATTGGAAACTGGAATTGTCAATTTGAAGTTTCTGGGAGGAAAGGGTTACAACACATTCTGCTTTACTTTCAGTCTGCTTTAAGCTAGCATCTGCTAGGATAAAAACTATTTCTCATGGTGCATATTCAGGATTGTATAAAGTTTCACCATTTTTCAGCAGTATTTATGGGGGGAAGGTTTTAACTCTACACAGATGTTATAGTATGTGAAATAATAAAGATTATATGACTCTGCATTCATGTTGTTTGATCTTCAAAGTAAATATTTTCACAAGTTGACTTATAAAGGTCACATGGGGAGTTCAATTGATGACATTCTTATTAACCCTTACTGTGTCTAGTGTATTGAATCAATTGCCAATTTGAAATACAGTAACAACATTTGACCAGAAATCCAGATTAAACTGGGTAAACTGAGCATTTCAAACTATTTTTCTCCATATGTCTAATGTGAGTGGTCACAATATATGGTGTATTGGAGAAATAAGGAAGTTAGTATTTGAAATACCCAACCCACCAAGGAGCTCTGTTTGACCCAAACTAGATGTCAAGTAACCCAGCCTCTGAGAAACTAATTTCATTTCAAATCAATGAAAAAAGACTGAAATTTACAAAGCAGACATTTTGATAACACACTAACCCTTGGTTTGCCCCAAAGCAAACTCTTTGGATCAATGATCTTCCCTTCCTAAAATATCAACAGAATGTCAAACAGTTTGGATCCAGATAAAACACCAAGTTACTCAGTGTCTCACAACAATCCAAACTGTTTGCAGCTTTTGTAACATTAAAAATTGTTATAGCAGACAGCGTGTTGGGCAGACATGGATAATGATGTTGGAATGTAATGTTGGACTGTACGGTAACTGACAAGTTTCTCACTAACCAGATGCCAGTTTCCCACTTGGCACTTTCTCAACAGACCAATGATGAAGCAGAAAATATGTAACGCAAAACAGCAACACCAGCTGTTGTTTGAATTATCAGCTACATTTGCAGTATGCTGCAAGATCTCTCAAATATGCAGGATGCAGAATTTTACAAATTGCCGTTCCTATGGTAGACATATGGTGTTTGATTTTCAGGGAGGACTTTTTCCCCCCAGAAATCTTAATGGAACTGGGCTCCTGGTGTCACTATACAAATTTCAAATATATTTTTTGGCTTTTTTGTGTGAGCATCAAAATCTAGTGTTGTGACTCATTAGAATTGTCTGTTTGAAATGATTCTAATTTGAAGTCACAAGATGTGGTTTCGAGACATAAATTGTTGTACATTGTATTTCAAAGACACCACTTCCATTTTACCCCATAAATATGACTATTTAAGTCTTTCATATATTCCTCTATGACAAAAGAAAAATTCTTCAATTTAATCAACATTTTTTTATGAATATATATAATAAGAAATATTTTCTATATTCTAGCCAGACAACATGGAACCCCTGAGGAAGGGAACACAGACGCTTAACTAGGATAGTGAGTGAGTGAGTAGCCGATGGTGCATTAAAGCAGGCTGAAAGTAAAGCAGAATGTGCCTTAAGGCACATTCTGCATTACTTTCACCTTGTTTATGTGACAACCTATATTTAATACTTAAAACAGGTTATGAGGTAATGGGTTATCGTACAAGGTTGACAGACAGATATTGTTCAGTGTGGGAGCTAAAGCCTGACATTCTGATTATTGGATACCAAATATTTCATGCTTGTAAACATGGACTACAGATGTTTTGTCTATAACAACAATTATTATACCATGTAACCTTCATATTCAGAACTGCATCAGATCAGAGAGAGAGAGAGAGAGATTGAACTTACCCCTCCCATCAATATCTCTTTAACCATTTCTATGCTACTAACATTAAACAAGTATATGCATATTCTGCACATAATGTAGAACCTGATGAGAGGGCTTAATTATGATTACAGTTTGTACTGTTTGATTTTAACATTAATTTTCTTAAACATTTTTTATACACCGGTTTATTTTTTCAAAAGAGGAATTGTTCATACGAAAACAAACAGCATAGACAGAAAGGATGTCTGCAGCCAAACCTAATGAGTCGTCACAGCATACGGTTTGGTGGAGACATAAAGATTTTAGTATTCATAACACCCCTTTATCTTCATTGCATCACAAAACAAAAATATGTCGGTCAACTTTGTAAGAGTCAAGGCTTGCCTTTGAATAACTTAAGTAGAAGCGGAAATATTTACAACAATAAACATTGCGTTAAGCCGATTAAACTTTAGGGGGCCTGTTTCATGATAAATAATGTCTGAACGTTACATACAGATTTCCCTGCTATCATAATCACTTGAAAAAAAAACCTCATTGATAGTGTTAACCCATTACCCCATAGCCTGTTTCTAGTATTAAAGACAGCTGACCACTTACAACAGGCTGAAAGTAAAGCAGAATGCGCCTTAAGGCGCATTCTGCTTTACTTTTATCCTGCCTTAAGCTATTATCTACCAGGACATAGAAAATATTTCTTACGATTCATATTCATAACCATATAAATTTTTCCTGCAAATATTCTCAAACCAATTTAGCAAATGACGACATAGCAATATTAATCTAATACAATAAAACTTTGAAATCTCAAACTCTCTCAAGTCAAACATATCCATATTTCTAAGTTAGAACGTTGCTAAGCCAGGTTTTAATTTTGAATTATGGATATGTTTGACTTAAGAGAGTTTAAAAGTATGGCATTCAACTGTTAACATTTTTAGTAAGTTTGATTTGAGGCAGTTTGATTATGAGGCTTGATTGTATGTCAAAACTAACAATTACAAAAGAGGATTTCATTCTTACATACGGTAACAAGGATTGACCCAAATCTGAGATTTCTCAGTTATATCATTCAACTTTATGCACCAATACAGACAGAAGATCGAAGGTCATGTTTACATCATAGAACAAATACAATTGTCAAATCTTTGTTAACCCATTACCCAATAAATACGCCTTTTTACGCCTCTAGTTTATTCATCCACTGAAGAAAATAGATCATTTTTTAAATCATGAATATGTACATAAGAAATATTTTTTTTATATTCTAGCAGACCTTTGCTTAAAGCAGACTGAAAGTAAAGCAGAATGTGCCTGAAGGCACATTCTGCTTTACTTTCAACCTACTTTAAGTAGTAACTTGTTTCAAAACTATAAACAGGCTATGTGGTAATGGGTTAAGCGACCACTGAATACAGTGTTATCTTTGTTAAGCGACCACTGAAAGAAGATGCATGATAATCTTTAAAGACAAGTAACTGCTTTATGCAGGGAAAGAGTGATGCTCCTATAAGAGCCTCTTGCATGAATGTCTCCCTGCAGTAAGCTGACATCTGTTCTGAATACTACAAATATATTGTGTTTTTAGTGATTGGAACACATGGCAATGGAGGAGAGTTTTGATCCAGATATAAAATACTGGTCATGATCACCATCTAAACACTCCAATAGTATTAAGGTTTTAGCAGACTACAATGGAAATACACCCTCAAACTTCTAGTTTATCATGATTTACTTTTTGATTTTGAACAAATAATACCCAAGACCGAAACAAGAAAGCAAATCTACATAAAACCCCAATGAAATACGAGTTTGTCAATATGAAAACTACGTAAAAATAGAACAGATATTAAACTAAACCTCTCCCCATTCTTTGGCCATACAAGTAACACATTAGCATGAACAATTGAACATAACTACTAATGTATACTGCAGAACACAAGTAATGCAGACAGAATTAAGAGATTCATGCTTTTACATGATCCCATAATGCCTGTTTGCTTGTTAACTAACAGTTTTCAATTTAAGCCCTTCCCACTTAGACGTTAAACCGAACTACACCTGCCAATTTTTGCATTTTGCCCATGTGGTAAACGGATTAATTGATATTCAGTGAAACTTTCCATCACACATGCCCGACCACTCTTATTACATACCCACAAACTTTGATAACTTAAACCATTACCCCATAAGTATGTCTTTCTACACCTTGAAGTTATTCCTCGACTGAAGAAAATAGTTCCGCTTGATACAGTTATAAGTATGCACCATAAGACATATTTTCTCTTTTCTATCAGGTGATAGCTTAAAACAGGCTGAAAGTAAAGCAGAATGCGCCTTAAGGTTCATTTTGCTTTACTTTCAACCTGCTTTAAGTGGTCATCTTTCTTTAAAACTAGAAACAGGCTATGGGGTAATGGGCTAAACTGGCTTATGTCGAACTTATCCATATTTCAAAGTTAAACGTGGCTTAGCCACATTTTATGTTTGAAATATAAGTATGTTAGACTAAATTCAATTCAGGTTATCGAAATTCGATGAAAGAAGTATGTCTAAGTCGGGTTATCAAAATTAATTTGATGAAGTTCCTTAGTTTGTCTAAGTTTGACTAAAGCCAGTCGAGCTATCAAAGTTTTGACTGTTTATCACAATTAATTAACTACGCAGTGAATTCAACAACATGGTAAACAAGATACAAATTTACTCTGTAAACAAACTGGACAGAATTCTGATGTTAGTCATTTAGCTCACATAAGTTCAGGTCCCCATTCATTTGGGACATAACGCTCTCCACATGGGACTTGTCAAGCAGCTTGCCATTTCTAAATTTTATTATAAACAATTTACTTTGACATAATTACATTCAAGCTTGCAATATGAAGAGGCCCAGACAGTGTGAAAGGCAGGGTGACATCTTCATGCACAATTGAAGTAATGTGGCAGCCAATCAGTAAAGAAAGATTGGCCACAGATCACTGCTTAACCCATTACCCTATACACTGTTTCTAGTATTAAATATACCGGAGTATGTGACTACTTAATTTAATACTAAAGCAGATTGAAAGTAAAGCAGAATGCGCCTTAAGCTATAATCTATATTTCTTATGGTACATATTCAGGACTGTATAAACATTTTTCTTCAGTGGAGAAATAAATTAAAGGCGTAAAAAAGCATATTTATGGGGTAATGGGTTAAGCCTTCACTCCATGGCCTGTTTTTAGTTTTGAAGGCAGGTGATCATTTAAAGCAGGTTTAAGATAAAGCACAATGTGTCTTATTAAGGTACATTCTGGCTATCATCTGCTAGGATATAGAAAACATTTCTTCATGACTGCATCAAGTTTCCAGCATGGATGAGTTAAACAATCCTATACTTCTTGATTTAAAATACTGATGTCTGCACTTACAACAAGTTAAATTGGTTTGGTTATTTTTACACATAAAGTTTTACTTACTCCCAGAATTCTTCGCTAGAGGAAATCCTGTCAGTCAAATTGGCCTTGGCTATAACAGTGGCAAGGGCTGACGTCAAGTTTCCAGTAACGGAGTAGTTGGCTCCGGTTGTGGCGTTGATCACAGTAATATTAGGCTGTGCGACAGCGCCCTCTACATCAACACAGTTGTCAGTGTTCCACCAGTTTCCACATGTGCTCCAGGGCAGTACAGCACGGAAGGACATGAAGAGGTAGTAGAGTGTCCAAGCTACTATAACATTGTAGTAGACACAGACCATCCCAGACACAATCACCATGCCAATACCAACACCTGAAACAACCATACACATTTCACTGCATCTTCTCTAACCTATTACACATAGCCTCTTTCTAGTATTGAAGACAGGTGACCACTTAAAGCAGAATGTGCCTTAAGGCACATTCTGCTTTACTTTCAGCCTGCTTTCAGCTAAAATTTGCTAGAATAAGGAAAACATTTCTTATCATACACATTCATGACTGTTTAAATTGGCAGTATATTCTTCAGTGAAGGAATAAATTAAAGGGTTTAATGGGTTAACACTTTCCTCCATAAAAGAGCATTTTAGCGAGTGTAATTTGTCCCATAGCTGAAGAAAATAGGTCCATTTTATACATAAACGTGTATCACAAAAGATATTACCTATTTACCAGCAGAAAGTAGCTTAATTAAGGCAGCCTGAAAGAAAAGCAGAATAAGCTTTCAGCACATTCTGCTTTACTTTCAACCTGCTTTAAGTGTTCACCTGTCTTCAAATCTATAAACAACAAGTTATGGAGTAAAGGGTTAACAGTCCCCCATAGCCAAGACTGCAATTTACTCATACCCAATAGTGTGGTGCATGCTTAAATCGAGATGAAAGTAAAGTAGAAAGCTCCTATAGAAAGCTAGAAGCTTTCTGCCTTACTTTTAATTTTGCTTTAAGCTGCGCCCTAAACAGCATCAATGAATATTCATTTGCCGCATGTGGGAAAAAGGTAATAATGAATACATGAATCATAGCCACATATAAGATATCATTAAAACACTTAACAGTCTTATTAACATTAATGCATTAAAGATAGCTCTGTATTTCAAATACAATGTACTAAATTTTTGTGTCTGCACTAAGAAAATGTATTGTTACTTGTTAGAATAGAAATACTCTGCAGACCAGTGACAACATAGAATTCAAGCAAGAACATACATACTCTATTAAACTAGACAATTTTACATTGTAAATGAAAACCTCTATTTGTTTAGTTTTGTGCTTTTCAATACACAGTTATATTCTCAACTGACACTTTGTGTCTTGAGGTCATCTTTCTCATGACACATTTAATATTCAGTGCTCCCTCTCTACAACAGCACCCATTGGGAGACAACGATATTGTGTGTGTTGTTTGGAGGGATTCATTATAGGGAGGAAAAACTAAGACATGGTTTGCATTTGCAAACAGCTTGAAACTAGGACAAACGCTGCATAACACAGCATCTGATCTGGATTCAAGCTATTTGACACTCTTCATTATTTTTCTTCTTTCAAAATGTCCACTAATATGTTACTTTGAGAAAACAGCAGCTGTTGATTATAAGCAGAAGCAATGAAAGTGTGAGAAATATTTGCCTTGTTTGGGGAATATAGCTGAAAGTGTTGTTATTTGGAGGGAATGGTAGTTGGGAGGGAGCACTGTACAACCATTCAGTTATAAAACACCCCAGCTTACCTTTAAACATTGGGCTCACTCTCCAAATGGCAATGGGACTCAAACTAGCAAATTGTCCGTATGCAGTCTCCATAAAGAACAGTGGCACACCACATAAACACAAGAACAGAATGTAGGGAATGAAGAATGCACCTGTAATGTATAAAGATATGTTTGTTAACTGGTGAAAATCATAACTACTTTATACTATATAAATGATTGAAATCACACTAAACCCACTTTGATATGGCCGCTAAAGAATGCTCTCTGATGGTCTTTAAAGACATGTCACAAAGCAACAAGTAAAGCAGAAAGCTCCCAATGAGCTATTTATCCTTCTATTTACCACGAGGTATTCAGTTCATTATACAAGAACATAATTTGTGATGTTGTCTTTGTTCTATTGTTTATTACCATGACATGACATAGTAAACACCATAGTACTATATCAACATTCAGTACAATTAACAGCATCTATCCGTAGAAAACTCATTACTAGAGAAGGTCAGTAGATACAAATGGAAATGATAGAGGATGCCCCAAAACACCATTAACCCATTACCCCATAGCCTATTTCTAGTTTTGAAAACAAGTGACCACTTAAAGCAGGTTGAAAGTAAAGCAGAATGTGCCTTGAGGCACATTCTGCTTTACTTTCAGCCTGCTTTAAGCTATCAACTGCTAGAATATATCAAATATTTCTTTTGATATATAATTATGACTGTATGAATTTGAACTATTTTCTTCAGTGGAGGACTAAATTAAAGGCGTATTTATGGGGTAATGGGTTAAGCTCATACAATACAGAACACAGAAAACTCTTAGTTTTTTTGCTTCACTTTCCCAAACAGTTTGTGTCCTGATAGGCATCTGACCACGATCCAAACTTCTTATCACTTCCATGATATACTCTCTGTATTTATAGAAAAGAAAAAGTAGGTTTCGTATTATTTTAATCAAATGATATTAATTCTGTGTTCAAGGATTAAACATTTAAGTGTTTTATGCAAATGATTTCAAACATTATAAAATACTTAACTGCCTGATTATATTGTGGAGTGTCATTTCACACTATTTTAATTTTATTCAGTGGCAACTCCCATGCATTTCATGTGACCATATTAAAAAGTATAATACAGGTGACATCTAACCACGGTTACAGATATGTAGGTTTTTAAATATTAATCCCTGGCCTGGAAATCAAGACTTTATTAGGATTTGCAAACAATTTGGATCCAGATCAGACTAGACAATATGCAGCATCTGATCAGGATCCAAACTATAATCGACCCTCATATCAAAGTTTCTTGAGCTAAAATGACTTAAATCAAAGTCTAAACTAACTGCAGACTCAGAACTGAGAAGCATCCTATATTGTTTCAAAGGAAGAGTAATGACATCTTATCTTCTCCATAAACCTAATCATCACTACTCATTAGAATCATCTCAAACAGACATAGGGCTGACATTTCTTCAGGTTTTTCAGAAATCTTTGGATTTTTCTTAATTTCTCTGGACCTACATATTTTTCTAATTTCTTAGGGTTGCTGCTGCTACCTTTAAAATTTTAAACTCTTTTAAGTTTTAACTGTATGCTTTTTTTGCATAGGAAACTTTGATATGGGTGTCTAAAAGTTTAGAACCAGATCAGACGCTGCTTTACGCAGCATCTGATCTGGATCCAAACTGTTTGTATAGAACATGGCAGCAAAAGCATTAAAGGAACATTTCCTAAAATCAATTTTGAAAATTTGGAAATTGTAGGATACATTTCTATATAGTAGTCGAAACATAGGGTTTTGTAGTGAAGAAAATACAAAACCTTTTGGTAATGTTCAGTTTACCGACACTCTTATCTTGAGCCGTGCATCTTGTAACCCAAATGTTTATCAGTGGCCCAGATCTAGAATTGTTTGCTACTCCAACATACAAACCAAATATTTTTCTTATAGGTCTCATACATTTAACAAACAAAAACCTGACCCCCAATTTCTATAGTAATTCTATTACTATTCTTCCTTTTCAACCCTGTAAATACTGCAGACATGTATTGAACACTTTTGCAAACAGTTAGGATCCAGGTCAGGCACTACAAAATGTGGGATCTGATCAGGATCAAAACTGTTTGTCACTCTAAATTTAATACACATGAACAAAAGATAAATGAATTGTAAAATTTCAATAACTTAGGGTAGCAGAAATATCTATTTTACAGTCAAAGGGCTACGAAAATTTTTTGGTGATAAATTTTAACAATAAAAATGTATAGTTTATCTCAGAGCACTAGATAAGGGTAGTTTTTCAAAAACTAACATCTTTATTTCAGAGTTAAACCCTATGGTGTCACTACTCATTAGAATCGTCTCTTCGAGACGATTCTAATGAGTAGTAACACCATAGGATTTGGTGCTGAGTAAGTAAGAAAATGTTTGATTTGTTGAAATAACTCCTTCTTATCTGAAGCCCTGTATCTATAGCATCTGTTTAATAATAATTAAATGTTTGGCACGTATCATAATGTCATGTTTACTTGAGTAAAATAGGTCTGTAAAAGTTCCTGTTTATAAAGCAGGTCACAGGTTTTGATTTGAGCCTATTTGGCATCCCAAGATGTGTTAGCATGCTAAAGCACAAGTAACTGTGCAGATCCCGGTACAAGGGTGATTTGAATTACTGGATCAGTTTCAAACGATTTCAAGAACTCTTTGTTTAACCCATTACCAAATAGATATGCCTTTTAACAATGCACTTCCACTAAGGAAAATAATTTAACTCTAAAAAGTTATTAACAAGCAGTACCATAAATACATACACATTACCAGTTGACAGTCCGATACAGAGTGATGTATTTAGCTCGAGACGTTTTTAGCGGAAATAGCCGATCTGACGAGCGCCTTGGCGCGAGTCTGATCGGTTGTTTCCGCCAAAAACGCCGAGAGCTAAATGTAACACTCTGTATCGGACTGTCAACTGGTAATGTGTTTATTATATGCCTTGAACACAAACCAGAAACAACTAAAAAGTTGTTTAAATAATTTTATATCCAGAACCATTAGTTATTTGAAGCAGAACAAAGAATTATTGTAGGCCACAAAGATTAACGCGGGACTTGTACCTGAACGTAAACGACGTCACGCTAAATCGAAAACGAGGTTGGAGTAAAATACAAGGTGGCTGATACAAGGTGGCTGATACAGACTCTTGTATTTTACTCTGCAGATACACGCGAAAAAGCTCGATATCATACAAAGGCATATAATAAATGTGTTTTCCATATCCTAGCAGATTGTACCTTAAAACAGGCTGACAGTAAAACAGGACTGGGGAAATCTTTATGGCTCATCCAGGACTCAAACCCAGGGCCCCTGCAAGCAACCTAACCACAAAGCTATTCAATGAAAAGCCATGTGACCATGATCTATGAGTTATTGATTTCTAGCAAGTACAGTTCCTGTACCCAGTTACACTCCTTACTACAGCACAATAAATCTCTGTTCCTAAATCTCATGTTAACATTGAGATTAGGATAACATGGGTTCAGAAGACAGGAAAACCAATACCCTTATAGCATGCTTTAATCCTTTAAAGGCTTAAGTCATTCAGTAATACCTGGGGCCTATTGAAATGTTGAAATCCATACAACAAAGGAGCCTAGTTCAAACAATATTTCAACCAAGCCGTAACTGCTCCACTGTCAAACCTGAGTCCAATACATAAGAACCATAGATCTCTTCACCCTTCACTTTATCTCTTTAACCCATAAATACCCTTTTTTACTCATTTAATTTAATCCTCCACTGAAGAAAATAGTTCAATGTTATACGGTCATGAATATGTACCACACACATGTATAGCTATATTCTAGCAGACGGTAGCTTAAAGCAGGCTAGACAAGTAAAGCAAAATGCGCCTTAAGGCACATTTTGCTTTACTTTCAACCTGCTTTCAAATATAGAAATAGGTCAGGGGTAATGGGATATAAATACACTTTTTTTTCCTCTTTAATTCATTTCCCAATTCCAATTAATAGTCATGAATATGTATCAAAGTAATATGTTCTATTTCTTAGCAGAATGTAGCTAAAAGCAGGTTGAAAGAAAAGCAGAATGCACCTTAGGCACATTCTGTTTAATACTTTCTTTAACATGATATAGCAACAGGATATGGACCAGGTGGAAAAAGTTAACTTTTCTCCTGCTAATGCATATATTGAAGATTTTGGAAAACAATGTAGACCCAGATCAGATGGCTATTGAAGGATATACATGTCTGCAGGAACTGTTTTTCTTGAGTCTGCACAATTTCCAAGGGAAACATTTCCTGATCTTATAAGACAATGTTATAATTCACTGTGATAACTCCAGCTCCCATTAAGTAAACTAAATACATTTTTAAACATTCTGTGGGTGATATCAACTGCTGAACAGTACTTCTCTCTTTTCATTATACCAATATTTCAAAGTTAAAACATAGCTAGAACTTTGAATTACAGATCAGTTTGATTCTTAATCCTTTCCATCATAGAAGCACCTTTTAGCGCATTTAATTCATTCCTCCCCTGCAGAAAATCGTTCCTCTTTATACATTCTTAAACATTTACCAAAAGAATTATTTTCTAGATCATAGCAGAGGGTAGCTTAAAGCAGGCTGAAAGTAAAGCAGAATGTGCTTTAAGGCACATTCTACTTTACTTTCAACCTGCTTTAAGTGGTCACCTATCTTCAAAACTAGAAACAAGCTATGGGGTAAAGGGTTAACTAGGTTACTCGAGGTTTGACTTAACATGAATATGAAACAGGAAAAGTATGGGTACTTGGACAGTTATCTTATCTAGTTGAATAGCTGATCCCTTCCCTAAATTTCCAGTTCTTACTCATAGCCTCACACATTTACATCTTTCTGTCTTTCCAACTTTTTGGCTACTTCAGGAAGTTTTGTCTCCATTTGTCTATAATGGTCTGATATTTTATCTAGTAACTGTAACCACAGTAACAGCCAGTTGCACATCACTAAACTGGACTTCAACTTGTTTGTTTAACCTTTATCTGCCTCAAATATATCCTCTGTGAAAAAAAAAATTAAACTGAAGAAAAGTTGAATATGAGTGACAAATAGTTTGTAATCCTGATCAGACGCCACATGAACACTGCCCTCTTTGTGCATTAACCCTTATTGTGCTATACTTGATGTGGCTAACATTTGCAAACAATTAGGATCCAGATCAGACCTGTTAATTATTTTTCGGGCTAGCCTTTCCTTTTTAAAGGGAAATTTTATTATAAAACTAGTACAAGTCAATAAAGAGCAGAGTGTTTGTTTTTTACAGTGTCAACCCTAATGAAAGGGCCAGCTAAGTTTGATTAATGCGACCCCTCTCTTGTTTGAAACATCATTACTTCCCCCATTTCCATCCATTCTGCCCACATCAGGCAGGTAAGTATCAGTTACCATTATTTAACTAGCTGTTGGCTGACCAACGGGTTTACATCAGAAGAGACCCTGGAGAGACTCAAACCTTTCACCTTCCACTTCCCAAGCAGATCGAGCCTATATAATTACCTAAACCACTTGACTAGCTATCAGGGATGGTATAATAAATATAAGACTATGATATGCCAAGAAAACCCAGGCCATTGCCCCATAGCTTTTTTCATGTTTTTAAGACAGGTGAGAACTTAAAGCAGGTTGAAAGTAAAGCAAAATGCACCTTACGGTGCATTCTGCTTTACTTTCAGCCACTATCTGTAGGAATATAGAAAAATGTCATATGATATGTATCCATAACTTTATAAATTGGAACTTATTTCTATAGTTGAGGAATGGATTAAAGGCGTAAAGGGTGTATTAGTTGGGTAAAGGGTTAAACAACTTTAAAGAGTAAAAGGTTGACTAAGCTTGGCATTGTCCATTTGAAGTTGCAGGGTTAATGAGCTGGAACTATTTTCTTCAATGGAGGAATACATTGGAGGCATAAAAAGGCATATTTAGGTAGTAATGGGTTAACCCTTAACTCCATAGTATATTTCTATTTTTGAAGACAGGTGACAACTTAAAGCAGGTTGAAAGTACAGCAGAATGAGCCTTATGTCACACTCTGCTTTAATTTCAACCTGCTTTAATAAGCTATCATCTGCTGGGATATAGAAAATATTGCTCATGATAGATACATATTCATAAATGAATAAGGTCTATTTTTTTAAGTGGAGGAATACACGAAATGTGTTAAAATGCATATCAGTATGTATGGAGTAAAGGGTTAAATAGTTCAGTCCCATCCGTAAATTTCCTTCCCACAAATTTACATGTCTCATTCAAACTGTGTTAACAAAAATTCGAGCTTTTTACAAACTTAGAACAAGTCAGCAAATTATACACTAAAATTTTATGTTGATGTTAATGTGAATAAAATGTTAAAATACCTTGTCTTATCGGCCAAAGCTGACTATGATTGAATTGCAAACAGCTTGGATCCAGATCAGACAAGTAACAAAGTATCTGAAAGGATCCCAAATGTTTGATAACTATATCCATGTTTAAGCAAAATCTAAATTTGAAAAAAAAATCACTGCAGACAACAGTTTTAAAGCAGACAATATTGTGTAGAAAGAGTTAAAGACCAAACTAAAGGTTGTGGTAAAGATAAAATCTGTGTGCAGGGACAATTAAATCTTGTCATGATCATAATCTCAAACAGCTATTAACCCTTTCCCCACATAGCTTTTTTAGCGCATTTAATTTATACCTCCACTAAAAGATTTGATTTGATTTGTTTTGATTTTACGTCGCTTTCAACAGTATTTCAGTCATATCGCGACGTCCAGCTAATTACAGGTGGAGGAAGACCCCAGAAGCCCTTTATGCACTGTTTCAGGCACAAATTGGCAACTGGGTAGAACCACCGACCTTCCGCAAGCCAGCTGGAAGGCTTCCCCACTAAAAGAAATAGAATAAAGTCGTGAACATGTATTCTAAAAAATATTTTCTATAATTCTAGCAGATGATATTAAGGCACATTCTGCTTTATTTTCAAACAGCTTTAAGTGATCACTTTTTTTTCCAAAACACTATAACACTGACTTTCCAAATGGACTACTCCACTTTCCTAATAATAATCAGAGTACATATTGTCTCTTAGCCCTTTATTCCATCATAGCCTGTTCCTAGCACTGCAGGCAGGTGACCACTTTCAGCATATTGAAAGTAAAGCAGAATGCACCTTAAGGTGCATTCTGCTTTACTTTCAGTCTGCTTTAGGCTATCATATGTAAGGATATATAATAGGATATATTTCTTACAATGAACATTCATTAATGTATAAAAATGATTCGAAATTTCTGCAGTGGAGGAATGAATTAAATGAGTAAAAAGGTGAACAGATCTATGGAGTAAAGGATTGAGGGTTTTATTTCCAAAATAATGTCAATCTAGCCGCTATGATGACAAACAGTGCAGACAGAAGGAGGAGAATACTTAAAACAAGCTATGGAGGAAATGGTTAAAAGAAATGAAAGAAATATGAGATTAAGAACAGGGCTCCAGATAAGGGGAGTATTTCAAAATCTAAAATCTTTATTTCTGAATTATACCCTATGGTGTCACCGTCTCAAAGAGACAATTCTAATGAGTAGTAACAACACAGGATTTGGTGCTATAATGAAAGAGAAAAATGTTGGATTTGTTCAGTTTACTTCCACTTATCTGGAGCCCTGTAAGAATTGCCGAAAGCAATATTTTCTTTAATTTGTTTATCTTGTTAGAAAATTGCCTAGCATGTTGAAGGCTAAGGAGAACACCATGGTTTGATGTAATCGGGCAATGACCGAATTTTTAAGCCTTTTGTTTACTTTCTCAAGGTCACTACAACAGATCTTGGCACGCTGCCCTGAATGGTTCTCCCGCCAAAATATTGTTTGCTTAATATCTGTTATCGGATATAAATTCTTATGATTTGAACAGACATACTGATGAATGTCGAACAGTTTGGAACTAGATCAGAATAGAGTAACTAGATACTTGATCTGCAGGGTTCTAGATAAATGAGAGTAAACTGCAATATTTCAGCAATTTATCCTTTAATTAGGTATTCACCAAACCAAATGGTGTGACTACTCATTGGAATCTTACAAAAACTGGAGATTTGAGATTTTAGTTCACCCATATCTGGAGGACTATGAAATCTCCATCTAAACTGTTTGCAAATGCTGATTCACGGTCTAAAGAAGGGTGAATGCTTGTTACCTGACACGCAGACACAATAATGGCAGAAAATCAATTGCCAAGCTTGAGGCAACAAAAATAATCAGGTGGAAATTTTTTTAAAACTCAGGGTCACAGGAAAATAATAGAGGTTATTAATAGCCTACTCTAGATTCTGATCCACCAACACATTGTTTGTTGTACAGTTGAACCTTTGAACTGCATGATAACATTCCTGATAGAAATACTCAAATATTGATCTACATTAACCTATTTCTCCATTAGCATGCCTATTTACACCTCTAAATTTATTTCAACACTGAATAAAGTAGTTCAAATTTATACAGTTAAGATATATTCCTAGATTATATTTTTATGATTGTATTATATATTGGTAGCTTAAAGCGCATTCTGCTTTACTTTCAACCTGCTTAACCCTTTACCCAAAAGCGTGTTTCTGGTATTGAAGATAGTTGGCCACTAAAAGCAGGTTAAAAGTAAAGCAGAATGCCCCTTAAGGCGCATTCGGTTTTACTTTATCCTGTATTTAGCTACCATCTGCTAAAATAAAGAAAATATTCCTTATAATACACATTCATAACTGTATAAATTGGAATTTTTTTCTTCAGTGGAGGAATAAATTAAATGCGCTAAAAGGCTATTCTATGTTGGAACGGGTTAAAGTGATCACTCACACACTCATTTCAAATATCAGGAAATGACAAGACCTTGGTTATAGATTTTGCCATATAGTCCTGCTAGTATAATCTGAAGACTGCAAGAAATCTGGTTAATTGCCTTGTTTACCACAAGTGTTGGCAAATTCACATGATGTCTGCCAGGGTCTGGCATACCATCAACACCAATGATATCATTGCAATAAAAAACAAGGCCAAACATAGAAAAACCACATTCAACACACAATTATGATGCAATACACTTTTACCAAACAAAGCATGATCACTTGATAAATATATAGGAACCAATAGTGGCAATAATGTTATGCATTACTGAGTGAGTGTATCATAAATAATCATGATCTACATAAATTTATCCTGCATTTGGCCAATACTTAGCATAGCTATTTGCATGCTAGGTAATTTTTTCGTCTAAAACAGTTGTCGTCTGCTGATGTTCTAACAAGAGGGCCTGAAGGCCCTGATATCGCTCACCTGTTGTACTGAAACCTGATAGCTTTACCTTTCTGTTTCACCCGTTTTCGCCTAAATCCATTCAAATTTGTAGTATAGCATGTAAACAATTTTGGAATACAACCTCATATTTCTAGTATAGTAGAGTTCATCAAGGGCATATAATTAGAGCCTAAACAATATAGCTGAAATGAAGCCTTTTCTAGCATTTCAAAGTATATCAAGGGCAGATAACTATTACCACAATGATTAGATTTCAATAATAATTTCACTACTTCGAGAACGTATAGCTATATACTTTGTGTGCAAGTATAATCAAAATCCATTGAAAACTAGTTGCAAGAGTGTAAACGCTGTAAAATATGGCATTTTCAGCAATTCAAAGATAGATAACTCTTGATCTGTTTGTCCGAATTCAACCAAAATCACTTTTTTCGAACTCTAATGGTCATATACAATCTGAGCAAGTTTGAGAAAGTTTGGATAAATATTGTGGCCTGTAGAGTTGTAACACTGTTAAATATATTATTTTCAGCAATTCAAAGGTAGATAGCTCTTGACCAATTAGTCTGATTTCATCCATAATCAAACTCATCTAAACTCTTTTAGTCATATACAATTTGAGCAAGTTTGAGAAGATTAGATAAATAGTGTGGCTTCTAGAGTGTAAACACAGTTAAATATGGCATTTACAGCAATTCAAAGGTAGATAACTCTTGACCTATTTGTTTGATTTCAACCATAATCAAACTCATCCGACCGTCATATATATAATCTGGGCAAGTCTTAGAAAGATTGAATAAATATTGTGGCCTATAGAGTGTAAACATTGTTAAATATGGCATTTTCAGCAATTCAAAGGTAGATAACTCTTGGCTTATTTGTCTGATTTCAACCATAATTGAACTCATCCGAAACCTTATGGCAATTTACCATCTGAGCAAGTTTGAGAAATGGATAAATATTGTGGCCTCTAGAGTGTAAACACTAAAATTGTTGACGCCGGACAACGGACATTCAAGGATTGCAAAAGCTCATCCTGAGCTAGCTCAGGTGAGCTAAAAATGGAATTTTAAATTTTTTGTTTTAAAACAGGGTCAGAATGTCAAACAGTTTGGATCCTGATGAGACACTGCATTATGCGGCGTCTCATCTGGATACAAACTGTTTGCAAAGGTAATCACTTAGGCATATACATCCGCCTCTAGCATGCAAAGAGTTAAACTTGAAATAAGGACAGAGAAAACTGTAAATCATATATCTGCCTCTCTTAACCCTTTAATCTATAAAATTGGATAAATATGCCTTTTTTACAACTTTAATTTATTCATTGACACATGAATAGTTCCACTCTTTACAGCCATGACTATGCACCATAAGAAGAAATATTTGCTATATCTTAGCAGATCATAGCTTACAGTGGATTCTGCTTTACTTTCAACCTGCTTCAAGTGGTACTACAAAGACTATAGGGTAATGGGTTAATACAATAGAGACATGCAATAAGTTGGGATTGCTCTTCAAACTGAGATAGGGAATATTTCAAGTGATATATTATATGACTGTTCAAACAGATATGGAATATTTAAAGTGGTATTATCTATATCACTCTGCAAATTGAGAAAGGGGATATTTAAAGAGGTTTAATCTACATCACTCTTGTAACAGAGATAGGGAATATTTCAAAGAGGTATAATCTATATCACTCTGAAAACTTAGGTAGGGAATATTTCAAGTGGTATAATCTATATCACTCTGTAAACTTAGGTAGGGAATATTTCAAGTGGTATAATCTATATCACTCTGCAAACTTAGGTAGGGAATATTTCAAGTGGTATAATCTATATCACTCTGTAAACTTAGGTAGGGAATATTTCAAGTGGTATAATCTATATCACTCTGAAAACTTAGGTAGGGAATATTTCAAGTGGTATAATCTAAATCACTCTGCAAACTGAGAAAGGGAATATTTCAAGTGGTATAATCTATATCACTCTGCAAACTTAGGTAGGGAATATTTCAAGTGGTATAATCTATATCACTCTGCAAACTTAGGTAGGGAATATTTCAAGTGGTATAATCTATATCACTCTGAAAACTGAGAAAGGGAATATTTCAAGTGGTATAATCTATATCACTCTGCAAACTTAGGTAGGGAATATTTCAAGTGGTATAATCTATATCACTCTGCAGACTTAGGTAGGGAATATTTCATGTGGTATAATATATATCACTCTGCAGACTTAGGTAGGGAATATTTCAAGTGGTATAATCTATATCACTCTGCAAACTTAGGTAGGGAATATTTCAAGTGGTATTATCTTTTAGTATCCTACAAACTGATATAGGGAATATTTCACATGGTATTATTTACATCAATCTTCAAACTGAGATAGGGGATATTTCAAGTAATGGTATCTATATCACTCTGTAAACTGAGATGGGGAATATTTCAAGCGGTATTAGAAATATTTCAAGTGGTATCATGTGGTATTATCTATATCACTCTGTAAACTGAGACAGGGAATATTTCAAGTGGTATCATGTGGTATTATCTATATCACTCTGTAAACTGAGATGGGGAATATTTCAAGCGGTATTAGAAATATTTCAAGTGGTATCATGTGGTATTATCTATATCACTAGATGTAAACTG
Source organism: Gari tellinella (assembly GCA_922989275.2). Taxonomy (NCBI): domain Eukaryota; kingdom Metazoa; phylum Mollusca; class Bivalvia; order Cardiida; family Psammobiidae; genus Gari; species Gari tellinella. The sequence continues at coordinate 35,236,776 of OV277861.1, read as the reverse complement.
AGACAGGGAATATTTCAAGTGGTATTATGCGGTATTGGAAATATTTCAAGTGGTATCATGTGGTATTATCTATATCACTCTGTAAACTGAGACAGGGAATATTTCAAGTGGTCTTGTCTTTTTCACTCTATCACTCTACAAACTGAAAAAGGAATATCTACAAACTGAAATAGGAATACTGCAAAAGATATATCTCTGACGCACTTCAATATGAGACAAAGAATACAGCTCTACTTCTATTCAAACTGAATTGAGGGATACTTCAAAGAATCTCGACCACATTTTAAATGAGAATACATCTCTTGAGACAGAGGGAGAGACACAGACAGGGAGAGACAATGGAGAGGGGATAATATTGTATGTATGTACCTCCACCACTCTTGTAACAGAGATAAGGAAACCTCCAAATATTCCCTAGGCCCACAGCATAACCTATACAGGTTAGGATGAAGTCCATAGTACCCTTCCAGCCCTCTCGGACATCTTTCTTGTTCTTCTCCATTGAGTCGTTACTGCTACCTGCAGAGCTAGACAGACTTTCTGTATCCTGAAACAACACCACACAGAATTCACATTAACCCACAACTCCATACATTGCCCTTTTTACACCTTTAGTTTATTCTTCCCCTGAAGAAAAGGGTGTCGATTTATACCATCATGAATATGCAACTTAAGAATTATTTCTGCAGCCTAGCAGATGGTAGCTTAAAGCAGGCTGAAAGTAAAGAAGAATGCTCCTTAACTCTTTCCCAAATAGAAGCGCCTTTTAGCGGATATAATTTATTCATCCGCTGAAGAAAATAGTTCCAATTTAATCTGTAATGAATATGTATAATGGGGAATATTTTCTATACTATAGCACACGATAGCTTAAAGCAGGCTGAAAGTAAAGCAGAATGCGCCCTTAAAGCGCATTCTGCTTTACTTTCAAACTGCTTTAGTACTAGAAATAGACTATCAGGTAAAGGGTTAAGGAGCATTCTGGTTTACTTACAGCCTGTTTTAAGCAACCAATTATGTCTTCAATACAACAAAATATTATGCGGTAACAGGTTAAATAAAGCAAGAAAACTGAAACCCTTTCCCAAACAGTCACACCCTATCATCCCGTACCCTATTTTTATAGAGACATGCCTTTTCATGTGGCTGTGACCCAGCTAGCTGTCCTGGTAAAGATGGCCTGACAGATGGCTGCTTTAAGATTGCACTTATGTGGAAATACAAAAATAAAGGAAAGGTAACTGCTTAAGGCAAGCTGACAGTGAAGTAGAAATCTCTCAAAAGGGAAGCAGTGAAGTGAGGCAGAATCTTCCTTATGGGAGATTTTAACTTAACTTTCAACCTGCTTTTAGCAACCACCAATGTTAAACAATGTAAACCATGCTACATGTATTAGGGAAAGGGTTCATGAAACTAGTACTGCTAGATCTAGTGATTAATAATTTATAGATCATGAAAACTACTCAAGTGTTACTGGGTTTAAAACTGCTTTGTTCTGCTTTGCCCTGTTTCTTTGATGAGAAGATGTGAAGAATTTAAAATGGATTGAACTCTTTGCGCACTACCAGCAAAACTGTGATTACAAAAACATTAAGCAAGCTTTCAAAGAGTTATAAAGTCTCCCTACATAGGACATAGCACTGAACGCAGAGCTAGGTGTCCTGTTGCTATCAAAGCTTTCAAACGAGTTAAAGCCTTCCTATAGGACATATAGCACTAAACACAGAGGTGTCAAGCTACATGTATATACATGTATATATAGTCAGAATAGCTTAACCCTTTCCCACATAGCCTGTTTCTAATATTGAATATAGGTGTCCACTTAAAGCAGGTTGAAAGTAAAGCAGAATGCGCCTTAATGCGCATTCTGCTTTACTTTCAGCCTGCTTTAAGCTATCATCTGCTAGAATATTGAAAATATTTCTTATAATACATATTTATGACTGTATAAATTGGAACTATTTTCTTCAGAGGAGGAATAAACTTAATGTGCTAAAAGGCGCTTCTATTGGGGAAAGGGTTAAAACAAACAAACACCCTGTGATATCTGACACAACAAACAACAAGTCTTAAACACACTAATATTACTGATAATAAGCATGAAATTCATAACATCCCATTATTCTATCTTAATAACCAAGGCATATTTCATGTGTATTGTCGACTGGGTTTAAAAGGTATTAAAGCATCTGAGCCAATAGCTGGAGGATTGTCAATGCAATCTACATGTATATCGTAACATAACATATCATTATTTATATAATATTACATGTTAATAATTTAGTCATATCATTTCAACTAAATACTAACCAATATCAAACTTAAATTAATTTGAATTAACATCACGACAGAACAACACACAATACAAATATACAGCAGAATATATCAAATATATACAATATCTAATATATTCAGCCAAACTTTAAGAGCTTAAACTTAATTAACCAAATATACATGTATATGTTTTTCAAAGATCAAACCTGGCTGCAAGCCTCAGTCATTACAAATTTGAAATACAAATATGTTCAACTTGAGTGATATTGAAATGGCGAAATTAAAAAAGAAATAGGGAAACATTTGGCTAAAGTGAGTTCAAGATAAAGGTAGAGGTAAAGGTCAGTTCAACAATATATGAATTAAATTGCTTATTAGATATGTTATAAACTGTACAAGATAATGAAGCCGGGCTGGAATAGACAGCCAATAACTGGGAAACCCTTACAATAAACTTCCAATTGTACAGATACAAAAAACAACTACAGTTAAACCTCTCTATAACGGCCACTAACTTGTGTAAATTATATTTTGTTTATTACAGGTGACAGCTTAAAGCAAGGTGACAGTGAAACAGAAAGCTCCTAAAGGAGCTTTCTGTTTTACTGTCACCTTGCTTTCAGCAGTCACCTGTCTTTTATATATCTAATTAGCATTTATTTTAGTGGTCGTTATAGAGAGGTTTTACTGTATACCAAGCATAGCACAGTGTACAATGACCAATTGATCATTGGTGCAAACTACCAATTTATAGACATCTGATCTAGCTCCAAACACAGGAAAATACTTCTCATACATAACTCTTCACTTCTCCACTAAACCATTATGCTGTAACTACTCATTAGACTCATCTCTTCAAGACATTTGTAATGAGTAGTCACAACATAGGGTTTAGCACCATAATATGAGTAGACAAACTATTGGAAACAAAAACCTATCTACAGCTGTCAGGATTAAAAGTGTGTATAATGGACATGGGGTACGCTGACTACAGTGACTAAAATATCCTCACTATAGAAAACTCTGCTGTCATGTGCCCCATTGTGTACAAACACTAAGTCATCAAACAGAGATCATCCAAAATCATGCATGCCAAGATCTACTAATATCATTCCTTCACCAGGTGAGAAAGTGGGTATACTGTCCAACCTGTACCCTGCAACAATTGAATACTGAAACATCTATCTATAAATCTACTCTCTTATAAAATATATGCCAACAAATCTGACATGAGCTTTTTGCCTCATATCCATCCTGCATCAAGCTAGCAGTTGTTTTAAAGCTGTCCTTTGCATGTTTTGAGTGTTGGTGTGAGCAGAGGTTGGACTGTTTCACCCACACTGTCAGAGCATGATGGCGGTGGCATTCTACTGAGAACACTCTACTTCTTACACATTTAACATGTCAGCAGCCTTCACATACAGTCTTATGTGTGACAAGAGTTCTTAGTAAACAGTTAAAAACCTTAACACCTCCAACATTGTCTCCTTTAAAGTCTAAACTAAAACCTTTGTTAATTGTGACTACTCATTAGAATTGTCTTATCTCATTACCCCATAAATATTTGCATATAATGAAGACTCAGATAGGCTGCAGTAGGTTACTATTGTGTTTGTGAACATTTTTTCTAACGAAGTGGCTCATTTATGTCAGTTATATCAAACCATCTGTCAGTTTCCCTAATTAATATTACGGACATTGACCTGCAAACCCCACTTCTGTGTCATACTGAAGAGCGTCAAGATGAAAAACTCAATACAGAAACAGTCAAAACTCCAGGTAAGTGGTAAAGTCATTGAAAAAATATCTCTTAACCCATTACCCCATAAATACTTATTTTCACTTTGAAATATATTCCTCCACTGAAGAAAAAGAGATTTATAGTACATAGATGTGTACCACGATAAAACATATTCTATATCCTAGAAGAAGGTAGCTTAAGGCAGGCTGAAAGTAAAGCAGAATGCACCTTATGGCGCCTTCTGCTTTACTTTCAACCTGCTTTAAGTGGTCACCAGTCTTCAAAACTAGAAACAGGCATTCTGCTTACTTTCAACCTGCTTTAAGTGGTCACCAGTCTTCAAAACTAGAAACAGGCATTCTGCTTTACTTTCAACCTGCTTTAACTGGTCACCAGTCTTCAAAACTAGAAACAGGCATTCTGCTTACTTTCAACCTGCTTTAAGTGGTCACCAGTCTTCAAAACTAGAAACAGGCATTCTGCTTTACTTTCAACCTGCTTTAAGTGGTCACCAGTCTTCAAAACTAGAAACAGGCATTCTGCTTTACTTTAATCCTGCTTTAACTGGTCACCAGTCTTCAAAACTAGAAACAGGCATTCTGCTTTACTTTCAACCTGCTTTAAGTGGTCACCAGTCTTCAAAACTAGAAACAGGCATTCTGCTTACTTTCAACCTGCTTTAACTGGTCACCAGTCTTCAAAACTAGAAACAGGCATTCTGCTTTACGTTCAACCTGCTTTAAGTGGTCACCAGTCTTCAAAACTAGAAACAGGCATTCTGCTTTACGTTCAACCTGCTTTAAGTGGTCACCAGTCTTCAAAACTAGAAACAGGCATTCTGCTTGATTTTCAACCTGCTTTAAGTGGTCACCAGTCTTCAAAACTAGAAACAGGCATTCTGCTTTACTTTCAACCTGCTTTAAGTGGTCACCAGTCTTCAAAACTAGAAACAGGCATTCTGCTTTACTTTCAACCTGCTTTAAGTGGTCACCAGTCTTTAAAACTAGAAACAGGCATTCTGCTTGATTTTCAACTTGCTTTAAGTGGTCACCAGTCTTTAAAACTAGAAACAGGCATTCTGCTTGATTTTCAACTTGCTTTAAGTGGTCACCAGTCTTCAAAACTAGAAACAGGCATTCTGCTTTACTTTCAACCTGCTTTAAGTGGTCACCAGTCTTCAAAACTAGAAACAGGCATTCTGCTTGATTTTCAACTTGCTTTAAGTGGTCACCAGTCTTCAAAACTAGAAACAGGCATTCTGCTTTACTTTCAACCTGCTTTAAGTGGTCACCAGTCTTCAAAACTAGAAACAGGCATTCTGCTTTACTTTAATCCTGCTTTAAGTGGTCACCAGTCTTCAAAACTAGAAACAGGCATTCTGCTTTACTTTCAACCTGCTTTAAGTGGTCACCAGTCTTCAAAACTAGAAACAGGCATTCTGCTTTACTTTCAACCTGCTTTAAGTGGTCACCAGTCTTCAAAACTAGAAACAGGCATTCTGCTTTACTTTAATCCTGCTTTAACTGGTCACCAGTCTTCAAAACTAGAAACAGGCATTCTGCTTTACTTTCAACCTGCTTTAAGTGGTCACCAGTCTTCAAAACTAGAAACAGGCATTCTGCTTTACTTTCAACCTGCTTTAAGTGGTCACCAGTCTTCAAAACTAGAAACAGGCATTCTGCTTTAATTTCAACCTGCTTTAAGTGGTCACCAGTCTTCAAAACTAGAAACAGGCATTCTGCTTGATTTTCAACTTGCTTTAAGTGGTCACCAGTCTTCAAAACTAGAAACAGGCATTCTGCTTGATTTTCAACCTGCTTTAAGTGGTCACCAGTCTTCAAAACTAGAAACAGGCATTCTGCTTTACTTTCAACCTGCTTTAAGTGGTCACCAGTCTTCAAAACTAGAAACAGGCATTCTGCTTTACTTTCAACCTGCTTTAAGTGGTCACCAGTCTTTAAAACTAGAAACAGGCATTCTGCTTGATTTTCAACTTGCTTTAAGTGGTCACCAGTCTTTAAAACTAGAAACAGGCATTCTGCTTGATTTTCAACTTGCTTTAAGTGGTCACCAGTCTTCAAAACTAGAAACAGGCATTCTGCTTTACTTTCAACCTGCTTTAAGTGGTCACCAGTCTTCAAAACTAGAAACAGGCATTCTGCTTGATTTTCAACTTGCTTTAAGTGGTCACCAGTCTTCAAAACTAGAAACAGGCATTCTGCTTTACTTTCAACCTGCTTTAAGTGGTCACCAGTCTTCAAAACTAGAAACAGGCATTCTGCTTTACTTTAATCCTGCTTTAAGTGGTCACCAGTCTTCAAAACTAGAAACAGGCATTCTGCTTTACTTTCAACCTGCTTTAAGTGGTCACCAGTCTTCAAAACTAGAAACAGGCATTCTGCTTTACTTTCAACCTGCTTTAAGTGGTCACCAGTCTTCAAAACTAGAAACAGGCATTCTGCTTTACTTTAATCCTGCTTTAACTGGTCACCAGTCTTCAAAACTAGAAACAGGCATTCTGCTTTACTTTCAACCTGCTTTAAGTGGTCACCAGTCTTCAAAACTAGAAACAGGCATTCTGCTTTACTTTCAACCTGCTTTAAGTGGTCACCAGTCTTCAAAACTAGAAACAGGCATTCTGCTTTACTTTCAACCTGCTTTAAGTGGTCACCAGTCTTCAAAACTAGAAACAGGCATTCTGCTTGATTTTCAACTTGCTTTAAGTGGTCACCAGTCTTCAAAACTAGAAACAGGCATTCTGCTTGATTTTCAACTTGCTTTAAGTGGTCACCAGTCTTTAAAACTAGAAACAGGCATTCTGCTTTACTTTCAACCTGCTTTAAGTGGTCACCAGTCTTCAAACTAGAAACAGGCATTCTGCTTTACTTTCAACCCTTTTTAAGTGGTCACCAGTCTTTAAAACTAGAAACAGGCATTCTGCTTTACTTTCAACCTGCTTTAACTGGTCACCAGTCTTCAAAACTAGAAACAGGCATTCTGCTTTACTTTAATCCTGCTTTAACTGGTCACCAGTCTTCAAAACTAGAAACAGGCATTCTGCTCTACGTTCAACCTGCTTTAACTGGTCACCAGTCTTCAAAACTAGAAACAGGCATTCTGCTTTACGTTCAACCTGCTTTAAGTGGTCACCAGTCTTCAAAACTAGAAACAGGCATTCTGCTTTACTTTAATCCTGCTTTAAGTGGTCACCAGTCTTCAAAACTAGAAACAGGCATTCTGCTTTACTTTAATCCTGCTTTAACTGGTCACCAGTCTTCAAAACTAGAAACAGGCATTCTGCTTTACTTTCAACCTGCTTTAAGTGGTCACCAGTCTTCAAAACTAGAAACAGGCATTCTGCTTTACTTTCAACTTGCTTTAAGTGGTCACCAGTCTTCAAAACTAGAAACAGGCATTCTGCTTTACTTTCAACCTGCTTTAAGTGGTCACCAGTCTTCAAAACTAGAAACAGGCATTCTGCTTTACTTTAATCCTGCTTTAACTGGTCACCAGTCTTCAAAACTAGAAACAGGCATTCTGCTTTACTTTCAACCTGCTTTAAGTGGTCACCAGTCTTCAAAACTAGAAACAGGCATTCTGCTTTACTTTCAACCTGCTTTAAGTGGTCACCAGTCTTCAAAACTAGAAACAGGCATTCTGCTTTACGTTCAACCTGCTTTAAGTGGTCACCAGTCTTCAAAACTAGAAACAGGCATTCTGCTTTACTTTCAACCTGCTTTAAGTGGTCACCAGTCTTCAAAACTAGAAACAGGCATTCTGCTTTACTTTCAACCTGCTTTAAGTGGTCACCAGTCTTCAAAACTAGAAACAGGCATTCTGCTTTACGTTCAACCTGCTTTAACTGGTCACCAGTCTTCAAAACTAGAAACAGGCATTCTGCTTTACGTTCAACCTGCTTTAAGTGGTCACTAGTTTTGTAAACTAGAAACAGGAATTACTCCATAAATACACATGTTCATGTATTCCTCCACTAGTTGCCCTATCAACTCATACAAAGTTTACCAAAATAATGTACATGTATAGCAAATTTTTAACAGATATCTATTTTGAAGTAGCTTAACGTAGTTTAAAAGTAGTTCGAAACTTTCTGAATTACTTTTGATGAACATTTAAAGCAATTTATTGTCTATTGACTATGGATTTCTAATGCTGTAATTTTAATGTACCGGTAATTTTCATAGATATTTTGCTCTACACATTTTTTTATCTCAAAGGGAACACGTCTAGTACTTTCTAACCATGACAGGGGTTTCATCAGTTTTTTGCCTTTATTTTATTTCTGGTGTCAAGATATCTGTATATTTATTAACCTGGATGCTTATAAGGCATTAAAATCTAGTGTAATTTATTGAGGTGAAAGTGTTTGGAAATTTGCAACAACACCCATTTGTGTGTGAAAACCTTAAAACCACAAAAAACACTTACTGCAAATGTGTCATGGAATTTTTTGATTAAATTGAGATTGTAACCATTCTCCCACTGAATATATAAAACTCTGCCTCATTTAACCCATTACCCCATAAATATACATCTTTTTACGACTTTAATTTATTTCCCTACTGAAGAAAATAGTACCAATTCATACTGTTATAAATAAGATTAAATAAGATTTTCTATATTCTAGCAGATAATAGCTGAAAGCAAAGCAAAATGTGCCTTAACCCTTTCCCACATAGCATATCTCTAGTATTGAATATAGGTGTCCACTTAAAGCAGGTTGAAAGTAAAGCAGAATGCGCTTTAAGCGCATTCTGCTTTACTTTCAGCCTGCTTTAAGCTATCATCTGCTAGAATATAGAAAATATTTTGTATTATACATATTTATGAATGTATAAATTGGAACTATTTTCTTCAGGGCAAGAATAAACTGAATGAGCTAAAAGGCGCTTCTATGGGGGAAAGGGTTAAGGCACATTCTGCTTTACTTTCAACCTGCTTTAGGCCGTCACCTGTCACCTATCTTTAAAACAAGAAACAGGCTATGGGGTAAAGGGATAAACATCATTCCATCAAAAAATCTCTTTACATAATAAATTACTAATAAAATAAGGAAACTTTACCCAGGAAAGAGTGCAGACTCATGTAAGACAGATTATATAACAGTGCAGACTCATGTAAGACAGATTATATAACAGTGCAGACTCATGTAAGACAGATTATATAACAGTGCAGACTCATGTAAGACAGATTATATAACAGTGCAGACTCATGTAAGACAGATTATATAACAGTGCAGACTCATGTAAGACAGATTATATAACAGTGCAGACTCATGTAAGACAGATTATATAACAGTGCAGACTCATGTAAGACAGATTATATAAGTGCACTGTTTAGAAAAAAACGTCACTATACGCCATTAACAAGAAAATGGGTTGACAAACTTTTTGTACAGCTCAGAGAAATGTAGGCAATAACTGCCAAAGACTTATCATGAGTAGCTATCATGATTTGTGAGAGCGAGTTTTTCACAATGAAACTTTTCCGTGAAGACATGCTGGCCATTTGTCAGTCTCATTGTTGTTTAATCTGATCAAAGGGTCAAATAGAGTGTACTTTGCACTGTAAGCTGGTATTCAAAAAGTCAAAACTTAAAATATCACCTGAAACATTTCCATAACTACTTTATAACACTCCCCACACCCCAGCTAATGTTAGCATTCAAAGTGTGACAAGGCCACAGATCAGGGGAGAATTTCAAAAACCAAAATCCTTACGTCTGCATTAAACCCTATGGTGTGACAACTCGTTAGAATAGTCTAAAAGAGGCAATTCTAATGAGTGTCCCACAACAGCATTTGGTGCAGACATAAAGGAGACAATATTGGAAATCTTGAATTTGCTCCCCTTATCTGGATCCATGGTCTGAAATATGTTTGCTTATTGACTAATTAATGCAGAAAGTTCAAGTACATGTATGAGCTTTCTGCATTACTTTCAGCCTCCTTAACCCATTACGCCATAGCCTATTTCTAGTACTGAAAATAGTTGACCATTTAAAGCAGGTTGAAAGTAAAGCAGAATGGGCGCATTCTGCTTTACTTCCAGCCTGTTTAAAGTTACTATCTAATAAGATATAGAAACAAGAAATATCTTTAAAAAAGATATTCGGCGGAATGGGTGGTGAATTAAGGTAATGATGTATATGGAATTGATTTTATCCAAGTTGCAATAAATAGGATGGTAAATCAATTTTCCACTTCCATCTTTATAAGCCAATTGAATTGCACTTACTTCTTCCTAGGATGTGACTGAAAGTGATTAGAATTTTTAAAGACAGATCTAGATCACGGAATTATACTTCCATGTCTAGATCTACGTGTATCATTTTTATTTTGTAATTTGTAGATACCATAAATTACTAAAATTCGTATGTGTGTGCTCTTTTGTTAGTTACTTTAAATATGGTTTGATTGTTTAAATATTCTCTATCACCTGATTTTGATTTGAGATTTTTGGAAAGCACCCCCGAAATATGCCGAATATGAATTGTTTGAAACGACCCCTCAAATGAGAAAATAAAGCAAGTGTCCGCTTCAAGAATTCGTGTATGGATTTGTCTTGTAGAGTTAGTTCTATGTTCTGATTTATTATAAAAATATCTACAAAGTGTAGCAATGTACGTTTTAGGTATCTACGTGTTGTTGTGTTTTCGCATTTAACCAAGAGATTGCGATCGCGTTAAAAAATCACGGTTTGTTTACATTTGAGGTCACAGAGTTGCGCATGCGCTGGAGGAAAACTGTGTTAACACAAAAAATACCCATCATGCTCGAAATCTTTAATCTTTTCGATATCTAGGTTAAATTCAAACGCCAGTTTTCTCGTAATCTCACTGAATTGTTACTGCTATTCTTTCTTTTTCATATACTTGGTACTAGATTAAAATTATGATCAATTCTATTATGAACAATTTCGTTCTGATTTGCAGAACGCATCAAATCATTGCCGAAATTTGAGACAATATGTCATATCTTAAAATAGAAACACTATGTCATTCAAATCACTACCTAACGGTCGGGACACGTAAAATTTCTCGGTTATAACTCACTAGCAGTAGCGGAAAGTCGTGTTTACTACTGGTACCGCTACATAGCAAATCAGCCTATAACAGTCTGTGTCTCTTATTTTACAAATTTGTAAAAGGCAGTAGTCAAGTCTAACCGCTACCCAATCAGACTATTCGATTTTAAGCACGTGTCCTTAAGCTTTCATTTCTGGTCATTCACGATTGGTTGGGCCATATAAGGTTTGAGGCTCAATGAGAAATCAGACCAGCTCCGCCGAAAAAAATTCTTGTGGTAATTTTTCAAAAAGTAAAAAAAGGAACTATTTTCTTGAATGAAAGAATAATTCAAAGGTGCAAAAAGGGGGTATTTATGGGATAATGGGTTAAAACAGCCACCTGCCAAGATGCAGAAAAGTTTCTTATCATAGATACAATGGAAGGCATTTCTGTGGAATTTAAAGCAGGCTGTTAAGCAGAGTGCTTCTTTAGGAGTATTTTGGGAGTATTTTGCTTTACTTCCAACCTCCTTTAAGTGGCATCCTGCTTCCAAAACTTGAAACATGCTATAGAGTAAAGGGTTAAGTGATTGAAATGTGCTTCTTATCTGGAATTTATAATCTGGTCACAAGTGGAGAAATCCCCATATCTTGTGCATTCTATTTGTAAATCTCTCACAACTAAACCCCATGCTGTGTTACAATTTCATCATAAGTATAGCTGTAATACTCTAACAAACATTAGTTTAGACATCTAAAAACCTATTTAAGTTTTACTGCAAGTTGAACCTTATTAGTTAACACATTATTCACAAAAAACACTTAAGCAACTAATTACCAATTTACTAACTTAAACTACATTATATTAAGTAATTACCAATGTCAAACTTAACCATTTCCTTTGCATTAGATGTCATTACATACACCTTCAGGTAAGGTTTAACCCTTTCCCCCATAGAAGTGCCTTTTAGCACATTTTATTTTATTCCTCCGCTGAAGAAATTACTTCCAATTTATACTGACACAAACATGTAACAAAACGAATATTTTCTAAATCCTAGCAGATGGTAGCTTTAAGCAGGCTGAAAATAAAGCAGAATGTGCCTGAAGGCACATTTTGCTTTATTTGCAACCTGCTTTAAGTAGTCACCTGTATTCAAAACTAGAAACAGGCTATAGGGTTATGGGTTAAGCACCACATATGCATTCTTGAAGGTATAGAATACATATAGCAGCTTAAAGCAAATTAAAAGAAAAGCAAGGATCTCCTATTGAAGCTTTCTGCTTTACTTTCAATTTGTTTTATTTAACTACCTGTCTTGAACACACTTTGGTACAGGTAATTTACACTTTTGACTATAGAGAAAAGGGTTAAACGCTGGGAAATTTAAACAAGAATAATAGAGTAAACAATTATATAGTTAATTTTCACTGTACATTAAAAGTCCAAGCCTATTTCACATTACCTATAATGTAATTACCAGTTAGTGTCGAACACTAAATCCAAGTCTGTCCTTGATTTAATGAAGCTCTACAGATTTCACCTCTACCTTGCATAAATTATGACTTGTAATTAAGCCCAGTTTTTCCACTACCCACCAGTGTTACACTAGCTAAGATAAGTCCTAAACTGTCCCTTCATCATGTGACCATCCCCCTTATATAGGCTCATTTCTGTGGTAATATCTAAGGTTTGTTAAGAAAATTGACAGTGAGTTATCACCGGATATTCCCCGTTGACTTCTAACACGCTGAGGCATCTGTTCTAATAACCAAAGATTACCATTGTTAAACCCTTAAACAGCTGAAATCCCCAATTTGGGCGTTACATTTTCTATATATATTATAATTGATCAGCTTTTATTTTCCCTCTGTATGGGGGATCTATCCAAAATTTATTTAAAGGTATGGAACACAGTGCACATGATCAGAGTGCTCCTTTAGTTTTCACATGATGTAAATAATTGAGCGTTTCCAAAACAACAGGGTTTATTTTTAGGGATTGCCTAATCTTATAAGATGTAGATAGTTTCAGTCAACAAAATTTTAAATTTTTAGATTACAGTAAAACCTAAATGTAACTACCAGACAATGAAATTTTTTGAAATGTTTTCTTTGTTTATACTTTTACTATAGTCCTGTATATTTTCAGTGCTTAACCCATTACCCAATAATCTGTTTCTAGTTGAAGACATGTGACTACTTAAAGCAGGTTGAAAGTAAAGCAGAATGCACCTTAAGGCGCATTCTGCTTTACTTTCAGCCTGCTTTAAGCTATCATCTGCTAGAATATAGAAAATATTTCTTGTAATACATATTCATGACTGTATAAATTTTAACAATTAACAATACACTGTTTACAAAGATTGGATATATCGGATTTGTACAAATTATGTAGGTTCCATTTCTCATGTCTTTTGAGATAAACATAGTAAGTGCTATGCCTGGCAAAGTTGCTAGAAGTGCAAATATTCAGTCAGCTTGAATCACTTAGGATTATGTTTGCCATAAAACATTTCATCCAAATCATTGTAACATTCTAGGGCACCATAAAAGAGAATGAACAGAGAGACATGGCTGATCTAAAGGAGCTTGCTACATCATTTTTATCCCGCATTAAGTAACCACCTGTATACATGTATAAGATATACAACATAAGTTGGCCTTAAGTTAACCCATTTCACCATAATATGCTTTTTGTGCCTTTATTTTCTCCACTAAAGAAAAAAGTTTCATTCTGACAACAATTTTAAGCAGACGATATTGCAGAAGTAAAAGTGTCAAATGAATTAGCTGTTCTTTCCAGGGAAATGTGACAAGGGTCGTTGTAAGGAGGGAGTTATTGTTTGGAGGGCCGTTGTAAGGAGGGAGTTATTGTTTGGAGGGCCGTTGTAAGGAGGGAACACTGTACATATACTTAAAAAGAAGCTCCTTCACCTGAAGCTAAGCAAGGTATTGTCTAAAACATATGCAACATGTTAAGAAAGAGTAGTAAACAAGTCATAAATGTTCACAGTCAAACCCAAATAACCCAAACTTGCTCAAGTCAAACTAACCTCTATATATATATCTTCAGATTTAAACTGAACTATGATATTTCAAGCTCAATTATTAAAAGTCAAACATATATAGTTCACAATTGACACTTCACTTAGTCAGATTTTAACTTTGAAATAGGTGTAGGATCATTGATCAATTGAAGCAGTATTGAGTTATTGAGAGTATCAACTGTAAGCCTTTTGAAGAAGAGGATCTCCAAAACTTACAAGATAACCTAGATCTCAGCAAGTTTCAACTAGAAGAGGTGCTAGCACCATTAGATCTAATGGTATAATATTTAATGTGAGTTTTATTAGCTATTCACATCTACTAAAGCCCATTGTTATTACTGTAACAGCTGAACCAGATTTTTGCAACAGTTGGTTCTTAACCCTTTCCTTTTCCCACATAGAAGCCCTTTTTAGCGCATTCAGTTTATTCCTCCGCTGTAGAAAATAGTTCCAATTTATACAGTCATGATGTTACCCTTGTATCAGAAGATATATTTTCTTCATTCTATATAAGATGTTAGTTTAAAGCAGGCTGAAAGTAAAGCAGAATGCCCCTTAAGGCACATTCTGCTTTACTTTCAACCTGCTTTAAGTAGTAGGCTAGATCTAACATAGTTTCAAAACTAGAAACAGGCTATAGGACGGCAGGGCTGCCATTTCTCCGGATTTTTCCTAAATCTTCGGATTTTTTTCTAGTACATGGTAATTTAAAACAGGCTGAAAGTAAAGCAGAATGCGCCTTAAGACGCATTCTGCTTTACTTCCCACCTGCTTTAAGCAGCAATGTGTCAACAAAACTAGAAACAGGCGATGGGGTAAAGGTACAATTCGTAAAATCGCATTTGAAAAATGCAAATTTTGAAATCTTAGGATTTTTCATGTCAACTTATGGCAGCCCTGAAACGGTCAACAATTAGTAGATCTAGATCTAGATTTTGTGACTTTGCAAATAGTTTGGATACAAATGAGACGAGTAACTTGGTGTCTCATCTGAATCCAAACTGTTTCTTACGCTGGATAAGTGATGTAAAAAAAATTCACCACACTGTGCTGCAGACGACACATTTAGCAGACAAATGAAGCTGTGTAACTCGCACAGGGATTATAAACAAATCTAGATCTAATCCACATTAATCTCTCAACTTATTTTCATCATAAATAAAGAAATGTAATGTGACAACAATAACTTAAAACAATAGCATTTAAAACAGTGTAGATCTAGATCTGGACCTAATCTATCAAGTAAGAACTTTGATCAGCGGCTGTCGATGATTGCGAGGTGTGTCCGATATTTTGTCTAACAAAGTCATTTATAAATTCATGTTTTCGTTAGCGATTGTACCCGCCTAGCCAGGTTTTCAAACTTCTATTAAACATCTGGATCTTGAGGATCTGCTTTTAATTTGTGCACCTTTGTCGGGAGGCAGGTGACAGACGAAAAGCCCGGGAACAAGCGTCTGATAAATCCGATTTAATAAATTGGTTCTCGGCGCCGCCATTACGGCAGGTAGTGTTACCAATACCAGTGAGCTGGTAGCCATGTTACAATGTGAGTCAGAATGGAAAATTACCAGCGCGTTCGATTTCTCGCATTAAAACATATTTGCACACAGTTTAACGATTTTAGAATCTGTTTTCTTAAAGTTAAAACAGTTATAATCTTTACTTAATTCAAAAATTAAAATGACAAGTATTATTTTATTTTAACGCTACAATCAACCGGTCTCCTTGACATTGAAAATGCAGACGCGCTTAAATCTTGTATAACACGCATAGCAGCCAACATGGCAGTAATAAGCCTCATTTAGACACGCGGCTTATGAACTTTCATCATTGCGGCGTAATAGAAACAATCGCCTAATACGATATCCCATAATAAATCTAATTAGCAGTTCAAAAGCTTAAATATATCTAAAATGGACATAATCCTGACGGTTCGCCCGCTAGCCGCGAAATTACTAGAATTTACAAACAGTTTGGACCCTGATCAGACCCTGCGAAACGTGGCGTCTCATCTGAATCCAAACAGTTTGACACTCGTGCTCAATTTAAAGCTAACATAGCTTCGAAATGATTGTTTTAAAAACAATTGCAGACGCCAACTGTGAAACAGACGAGTTGGTAGCAGGCACAGATTTGACAGACAGGTGATGTCTATATATACCGTTTCTTACAATATATAACATATCGCCTCCAACTTCCCAGTTCTAACACTACGAACGACGGCCAACAATTAACTGTCCGTCTTTAATTGATATAATTTTCAACATTTTAAACTATAATTGAAATAAACGCTTTTTGCGAGTAACCTTTTAATCGTCTTTTGTTTCCATAGGGCCACGTGAGCGGGAAAAATTAAGGCGTTATATATCTGAAAGAAATGTTTAAATTAATAAAATCACAATTGAAACAGCAAAATGACTGATCAGACAAAACAAAGACAATGGATAGTTGGTATAAGCTCCCTTACCCCACTCATAGTGTTAGGATCCAGAGTAGAATTTTTTTTTAATATATTTGTTTTCTCGTCGTTCACAGTTCCCTGTTCAACTAAAAGCGCTCTAGTGTATTGGAAAAGTTACCGGTATTATATATAGACCGGAGTTGAAGCTAGAGGGCGTTCGCAAACGTCCATTAACTCTGTGTAACCACGAACTCAATAGCCCTGCTTACACATGGCAACCGCGAAATATTCCACGGACGCTCTATCCATACAAACGTCGTCTGCTGTAACGTCTCGTCTGTCATACAAACGTCGCCGCTCTAGACAACGTGAGGTATACATGTACAATAAAACCCGGATATAATCATACTTCAACTTTATAGTAAGTCATGTTGTTAAAGGCAGGTGGCAACTAACAGCTAGATGAAAGCAAAGCAGAACAGTTCTCGTAGGTGCGTTCTGCTTTACTTTCAGCTTGATGTAATTAGCCACCTGCTGTAAGCATTAAACACACACATTGTGTATAGTGTTCGGTTCAAAGGGGTTTATTCCGGTTTTACTGTAGGTGTGTATATCTATAGCTGCATATTATACCTGTATGAGTTTTTGCTCATAGTTATAACGTTAAAAGTCATTTGCTTTCCAGGTTGTCGCCTGCATTTGTCTTCAAAATAAGTTCTCTGTGTTCAATTATAGAAGCCTATTTTAATTTAAAGGTTTAAAAGAAAACGGCAAATGTCCCAGAAAAACGCGACGGATTGACGGACAGACAGACATACGGACAAGGTATTTCTTATTATAGCTACCGCCACACGACGTGGTGGGGTAAAGTCATCGTCGTCTAGAAATAGAAATACTGTATTTCCACAATAATTATTGTTAATACTTTTTCAGCGGAGCTGACTATTATCTATTTAGATCTACATTTTTATTTAGACAAACATTTCAATCAATCATATTTGATCAGAAATTTAGAATTAAGAGCACCTGTTGAAACTGAATTGTCTGATTGGATAGTAGCCAGGGCTCCAGATAAGATAATTATTTCAAAACTTAAAAACTTTATTTGTGCATTACACCCTATGGTGTCCTACTCATTTGAATCGTCTCTTCGAGACGATAAAACGAGTGGTAACACCATAGGGTTTGGTGCTGAATTGAGTGAGAAAATATTAGATTTGTTCTGTTTACTCCCCTCTTATCTGGAGCCCTGACTGTAACTGTAGCCTGACTGGACACAGGCAGTGTGTAATACTGAGCTGATGACATCATGCTTCTATTTTAAGATATGGTAGCAGATGTCTATTTATAGATAGACAGTGTCAGCTAGGTGTTTTGTTAAATAATGGTTTACTACCAATTTATTTTAATTGTTAACTATTTGTTCAAATTTACCATACATTGATAGCAATATAATAAATTGCCTCAAGTGAGTTAAACACAATTGTGTTGTTTCATCATTTATTCACAAGAGTGAGGTGTTATAAGAACTGTTCTGTAAGGGCATGCACAGTTTATTTAGTTATAGTTTGTTTCAAGAAACTCCCCATGAATGAAGTTTGATATATAGAACAGTAGTTTAATCTGAGGATCTCATACCAGTAGCTAGGATATGGGTTATATTATTGTTTTGCATTTCTGTACATTTATAGTTTTTTAGTCAGAGTTATAGTTATCCTTGAATGTGTATTTTTTGCTTTTCAATCCAAGATATTACAATTCTTTGAAAAACCCCAATTTCATACAATTTTGCACACCCATCTACAGCATGAATACCACCACCCATTCCGCTGAATATCTTTTTTAAAGATATATTACTTGTTAAATGTTTTGAGTGACTCGTGGAAGATTGGTTTTATCTCTCGTTAAATGAAATTATTGTTGTTATTATTATTATTATTATTAGTATTATTATGGATTGATTTAATCAAATGACTTTTCTCGTTAAATAAAACAATTATAATAACTATTATTACTACAATTATCACGGGTATCATCAAACTGTATTGCTACGACAACCTACACCTGTATTATATAACATATTTGTATTGCTACGAGGTCAGTGTATACAGTGAAAAATGTTAGTCTACGAAAACAAAGTTGCCTTCGCAGCAATACAAATCTGTTATAATTTCCCATATATGTTGTTATAGCAAAACATTTCATCGTAATACCTAGTTGGCCCCCAGTGATTATAAGACCGGAGAGTATTATTTTTTCCTGTTTTTACGAAACTAAACGCAAGCGCTATTTGTACTAAAACCTTTTTTAGGTAAACTGCAATTAGCAACATTGTAACAAGTGCCAAACAGTTTTGAACATGATCAGGCACCGCCCCATACAGCGTCTGATCAGGATCAAAACTATCTGCAAATGACCATTGTACCCGGGGTAAGGCAGTGGCGTAGTCAAAAGAAATTCGGTCATTTTTGGGACGATGGTCAGACGCAGAGTTACTGTTTACAAGTTCCAATCAAGGTGCTCTGAGTATATGACTGGTTGCTATACAACGTTGTTTGTATTAACAAGATGTGTTTGTGAAACACGATGCACCCTGATGTGACCATGACCTCTAAAGAACCCTTACCTTTCTATGTCTGCACTTGTACTGAGCTCAATGGCATTCATCGTCTATCACATGTAGTTCCAAAGTTATGACCAGTGCTTAAGTTGTGGGCAGACAAACAAAGAAATAAACAGACATACATACATGTATACCAAAAAACAATATAAACATACAGTATGTATAACCCAAATTATGTATTGCGGGGGCATAAAAAGTAAATATGTAAAAACAAAGTACATGCGATCTGAAATGCTCTTACATCTGAAAATATTGTTATTATAAGAATCCACCATGAGTGTTGATGTAGGATAGGAATTTCTCCCCCGAGGGTCAGAAAATTCTCGCAGGGACAAAGCTTGCCGAGTCCCTGCGTGAATTTTCTGACCCGAGGGGGAGAAATTCCTATCCTACATCAACAAAACGAATGGTGGATTTTTTTCTCCCAATTCAATCATTAAAACATGATACAAATAACTAAATAAATGCATTTTATGTGCACTTTTTCCGCCAAAACGTTGACGTTGTTTATAGTAACGTCATTAGAAATGACGTCATTTAGTTACCAGCGCCATGCAGCGCTTGTGGTTAAGCTGGCAAACAATAGACGACGTCACGTGGTATGGAGGATAGAGTGATTCCACATGGGGAAATCCCTATCCCACATAGGCGAAAATGGGAGAAAAACATATCCCCCATCCCCACCCTGACATGATGTATTGTCTGCTTAGACATGAATAATCGTCTTCATGAATAAACGTATCTAAATTTTCAAGCATGGATGTTTTTAATGGAACACAATATGAACATCAACTAGTTTGCATCCTGATAAAACCGAAAATAAAGCAGAAGACTCCTTAAAAAGTATCAGCCTATTTTAAGCAACCATTATATAGTCTTAACATATATGACATCATAAATACGCCGTTGATTTATTCGTACGCTAGAGAAAATAGTGCCACTTTATAATTATAATCATGAATCTGTACCATATGAAATATTTTCTATGTACTAGCAGATAGTAGTTTAAAGCAGGCTGAACATACGTTTATTGGCAATCTTTGGTCTAGGTTAATAGATATTTAGTTTTGTGTAAGGCTCTTTGAGAACATGAACATTTAACTGATCGACGTAGGACGGCGTAAAGCAGAACGCTCGAGAGTGTGCTGCTTTATTCTATTCTGCTTTGTGCTGTCGCATCTGTTAATATGTTAAAGTGACGCTCAGAAGATGGAGTATTTCTTTTTAATTGTATATACTATCATGCATTTCTTTGTGTTTGTTTACAAACTTTATATGTTTGTTCATACATGTATATGTATTCACAGTCTTTAAGTACTGGAGGAAATAAAGATATATTACTCCCATTTGAAGTGTTTTATTCAGTTCCTCATATACTCTTATGCTAGTTTGATCTGAACTGCTAGACGTATATCCATATCGAATCTCCATTGCAGGAGAATTTACAACTTTACTTTTTTTCTGCATTAAAGGGACTCGCAACCGGATGGTGTACTTGTCAAAATAAAATAAAATACTCAAATAAAAGCAAATGTGTGGCATTATTTGGCTTCTGACATTAAAAAAATATGATCAGTCCAAAAAAAGTCTCAAGAATCGTCACCGAATCTTAGATTTTTAGATATTTTCCATCGTTTTTCTATACCGACTAGTAGACGGTATAGTTGTTGTTGTTGCTTCTCTACACGGGCTCAGACATAAACACGAGCCGAATTACGAAGTTGTATGCACTTTCGATCGCTACACATTGAAATACGTTAAATCGATCCGAGATAAACGGATAGTTCCGTGGTCCATTGGTCTAAGCGGTTTCCCCTATTTTGCCTTCTGTCCGCCAATGCCGGGCCCCGGGTTCGAATCCCACCAGAGACCAATATTTTTTTTTATTGAAATACATTTTTTTAAACAGAATTTCTTATCCTAAACTAATTCTTTACCATTTATATAAGCGTTTGACACATATTTACAAATTACTATTTTTAATGCACCATCTGGTTGCGAGTCGCTTTAAACTTCAACTTTCAACTTCAAATCGATAATCCTCAACAACATGACGGTATCAACGGAAGATGATTAAAACCGTGTGGTCAGCGTAGATTGTATGGTAGACCGAGCACGGATGATAAAATGGTGCAGCACCAACTTGTATTTACACTGTACAGTCACGAGAACCTACACATTAGGCCTTGTAAGCAGGGAGTGTCTGGACGGCCGCTTTGAACGCGTCCAGGTCCTGTGCGGTCACAACGTCAGGCGGGAGTAGATTCCAATGCAGGGTTGTCCGCAGAAAAACGAGTGTTGGTAAGCGTTCTTGCTACTCGGTGGAGGTATATATTTCCAGCCGTTGCTTCGTCTAGTGTACTGGACAACCGGAAGGTATGATTCAGGTTCTGCAACCAGTCCGCGTGCACATTTGTAGAATAGGGTAACGTCTACTCACTCTTGCGCCTTGTCTGTAGGGATGGCGAAGGTTGGGTATGATCTCGTTAGGCTGCTTCGGATTGAATTGACGTCCAACCACGAGTCTGGCTGCATTGCGTTGAATCTGTCATTTTGCTTGATTTGAGTACTTTGCCATTGGTTCCAAATAGGTGATGAGTATTCTAATTTTGGTCGCACAAGAGACTGGTATGCTTTTTCTTTGACTAAAGGTGGACATGATTTCAAATTCCGTTTAATAAATTCTAATGCCTGTGAAGCTTTGCTGGTGATATTGTCGATGTGTGTGTTATATTTCATATTGTCACTTAATTCCACACCAAGGTAGGGATGATGACTGACAGTTTCTAGGGTCTCGCCATTCATTGTTTAGTTAAAACGTTTCTTGTGTGAGATTTCGAAATATTCATGATGGCACATTTTTTCACATTAAACTCCATTTGTCACTTATTACTCCATTCGACAAGTTGGTTGAGTTCTTGTTGTAAAATATGGTTGTCACGAGGAGAATTGATAGGGCGATACAAAACACAATCATCAGCAAATAGTCTAACCGTAGATGAGATCATTTATGTACAGTAGTAATAAACAGGGCCCTAGGACGGTATCTTGAGGTACTCTGGAGGTCGCAGGTGAGTCTTCTGATGTAGCATTTTCAACCACCACTTTCTGGCTACGTCCAGAGAGGAAACCATCAATCCATCTTCTAGTGTTGTTGCGTATTCCATAGAAGTTGAGTTTTGAAGACAGGCGTTGGCGGGACACTTTACCAAATGTTTTTGAGAAGTCGAGAATAGCCATATCTACTTGTTGCCCTGGGGAGTCTGTAAGATTGGTGAGGTCATCTGTAGTGAGGAGTAGTTGTGTTTCACAGGAACGTTTTTGGCGGAATCCAAATTGGTTTTCATGCAGTATGTTTTGTGAATCCAAATGTCTCATAATATTCGAAACGATGATGTGTTCTAGCATTTTGGAGACTACAGACGTTAAAGAAAATGGACGGTAGTTGGCCGGTTTAGCGCGGTCGCCTTTTTTCAGCGGAGCTGACTGGTTTCTATTTAGCCACACTTTCTATTTGGCCACACATTTCAACCAATTATATTTGATCAAAAATTTAGAATTAAGAGCACCTGTTGAAACTGAATAGTCTGATTGGATAGTAGCCAGGGCTCTAGATAAGGGAATTATTTCAAAACTTAAAATCTTTATTTGTGCATTAAACCATGTGGTGTCACTATACATTTGAATTGCCTCTTCGAGACAATCAAAATGAGTGGTAACACCATAGGGTTTGGTGCTGAAACGAGTGAAAAAAAGGTGATTTGTTTAGTTTACTCCCTCTTATCTGGAGCCCTGTAGGCTGGTCTATGTCCAATTACAGTTTTACAAGATATGGACTGTGAGTGTAAAATTTAGAGACACAGACTGGCTGTTTACTACACTGGGATGATGCAATTATGCTTCTATTTTAAGATATGACATCTGAAATCTTTTTATAGATATACAGAGGAAGCTAGGTGTTTTGTAATTGTTTACTACCAATTTGTTTTAATTGTTAACTATTTGTACACATTTACCATACATTAAAAGCAATATTATATATAAATGGCTCAAGTGAGTTAAACACAATCGTGTGGTTTCATTATTATTTACAAGAGTGAAGTACAGCAGACTGTTGTATCTGTACATTTTGTGTATGCTATAGTTCGTTTCAAGAAACTCTATGAATGAAGTTTGATATATAGAACAATAGATTAATGTGAGGATCTCCTACCAGTTGCTAGGATAGGAGTTAAATTATTGTTTTGTTTTACATTTCTGTACATGATAGTTTTGCATTTTAAATAAAAGTTACTGTTTCAATTGTATACTTGTTATTTTTGCTTTTCAATCCAAGATATTACAATTCTTGGAAAACCTCAATTTCATTCAATTTTGCACACCAATCTAATATAGCCTTAGTTCAACCACTCATTCCGCTGAATATCTTTTTTAAAGATATTTCTTGTTAAATATGGGTACGACGTTCGCCGTCTTCCAATCTGCTGGGATTTCACCGGTGTCCAAGGAGAGTTGAACAAGAGCACCGCAAGCCGGGCACATTATACGCCCGTCAAATCGATCTTAAAATGTAGCCATACTAAAACCCTATCAAGGTAAAGTGGAAAAAAGGGTAAGAACCCTGAAAGTTTTCGACGATAAAAGGGGCAATCTCGCTGGTTATCAAACTTGACCGAGACATTATTATACACATGCTGACAAAGTTTCAAAAGGATTGGAATAAACTTGTTTGAGTTAGAGAGCGCACAAACTAAAAAATGCCCGTTTATGACGAAAAAAGGGGCATAACTCTTGGATGTCTGGGGCAATCTTGCTGGTTATGGTACATAACTGAGATATATTTAAAATCACATTCTGACCAAGTTTCAAAAGGATTGGAATAAATGTGTTTAAGTAAGAGCGCGGACAAACTAAAAAATGCCCGTTTTTGACAAAAAGGGGCATTACTCTTGAATGACAATGGAATCTTGCTGGTAGTCAAAGTTGACCGAGATATTATAGTCATACACCTGTTGACCAAGTTTCAAAAGGATTCGAATAAATTTATTTGAGTTAGAGAGCGGACAAACTAAAAAATGCCCGGTTTTTTTACAAAAAAGGTGCATAACTCTTGAATGTCTGGGGCAACCTTGCTGGTTATTGAACTTGACTGAGATATTATGGTCATACACATGCTGACCAAGTTTCAAAAGGATTTAAATAAATTTGTTTGAACAAGCACCTTAGAGCTGATATCCCCTGCCGCAGCGATTGTCCAGAAGAAAGTGGCAAACTTTAATGTGGGAGGAAGGGGCAAATGGTGATCACCTGTCTTTAAAGATCAACATTCAAAAGCTTTTTACAAAGTTTTATAAAATCCATTCAATTTTGTACATGCTAAAGCCTAAACAATACAAAAAATAAAGCCGTTTGTAGCATTATAAATCTAAGTATGACAGTGGCAGGTAACTCTTGATTCAAATTCAACAGTAATTAAACACTTTCAAGAACTTATAATTGTGTGCAAGTATTATTAAAAAAAATTCAGAACTGTAGAATGTACTAGAGTGTAAACACATTTTCAACTCATCAAGGGCAGAGTATTCTTGACTAATTTGCACATTTTCGACAATAATTGAACTCATTCTATAAATAATAGCCATATATGATTTAATTTTTTTTTTTCAAAATCCATTCAGATATGTACACAATAGCATGTAAACAATAAAGCCATGTTGAGCATTACTAAGTAAATAAAGGGCAGATAACTCTTGCCACAAAGTATCCTTTTTTGACAATAATTGCAACCCTTATATTTATATACATCGTGTGTAAGTTAAATCAAAATCCATTAAAGACTGTAGTTTCTAGATGGTAAAAACTGTTAAATATGGTTTTTTCGTTTTTCGACTCATCAAGGGCAGATAACTGGTGACTAACAATTATTTGAAAACTAATAGCCATACATAGTTTAAGATTTTTTTTTATCAAAATCCATGCATATTTATAGATACTAGGATGTAAACAATATTAAAATAAAGCATTTTCTAGCATTTCTAAGTACATCAAGGGCAGATAACTCTTGCCACAAGTATCCTTTTTTGACAATAATAGCACACCTTCAAGAACTTTTACTTATAGACATTGTGTGCAAGTATCATTTAAATCCATTCATAATTGTAGTTGCCAGAGCGTAAAAACAGTTAAATATGGCATTTTTTTACTTATCAAGGGCAGATAACTCATGACTAATTTCTCCGTTTTCAACAATAATCAAATTCATTTGAAAACTAAAAGCCATACATAATTCAAGAAAGTTTTTTCAAAATCCATGCATATTTATAGGCTCTAGTATGTAAAAAATATCAAAATAAAGCATTTTCTAGCATTTCTAAGTACATCAAGGGCAGATAATTCTTGTCACAAGTATCCTTTTTTTACAATAATTGCACACCTGCAAGAACTTGTACTTATAGACATTGTGTGCAAGTATAAACGAAATATGTTGAATACTGTAGTTGCTAGAGTGTAAAAACTGTTATATATGGCATTTTTAACACAAAAACTCATAAATTCCTAAAATTTTCTGAAAAAAAAATTCATTTCCCACGGTGCTCCTATGATGACAAATAAGTATACCAAGTGTCATCCAAATCTGTTTATCGGTTTCGGAGATACAGTTGCGGACGGAAAACGTGACGCACGCACGCACGGACGGACGGACAGCCGGACGGACATACCTAAAACAGTATCCCTCTGCCTTTCGGCAGGGAATACTCTGAAAAAAAATTCATTTCCCACGGTGCTCCTATGATGACAAATAAGTATACCAAGTTTCATCCAAATCTGTTTATCGGTTTCGGAACGGAAAACGTGACGGACGCACGCACGGACGGACAGCCGGACGGACATACCTAAAACAGTATCCCTCTGCCTTTCGGCAGGGGATAATTAGAGAGCGGACAAACTTAAAAAACGCCCGTTTTTTGACAAAAAAGGGGCATATCTCTTTAATGTCTGGGGCAATCTTGCTGGTTATTGAACTTGACCGAGATATTATGGTCATATACATGCTGACCAAGCTTGGTTTAAACAATATTTTATTCAAATAATGAAATGGATTGGACAACAGCCATTGCCTATGTAAGTCCTCTCCAGTTTTCGAACTTGACCGAGATAGTATGATCATACACGTTCTGACTAAGTTTCAAAAGGATTGGACTTAATTTGTTTGAGTTAGAGAGCAGACATGAAAAAGTTAACGGACGGACAGACGGACGGACGGACGTGCCACCGAAGTGGGTTAGAGGACCTTTTCTTTTGTTATTTTCTTTTGTTCGAATAACGGGCCACGGCCCCTTAGTCTATTGTTACGGAATGAACTCTATTGTCTTCTTTTGTTATGTTTACCGTTATCTGGCCCTCTAACCCACTTTAGTGGCGCGGATAGACAGACAGACAGCGCCACGACATAATACGTCCCGTCTGAAGACGGGCGTATAAAAATGAATTAAGAATAATGGCAACAACATCCTTATTTCTCTTAAGGATGATGATTGGAACTTTGTCTGGACCAGAAGCTTTCTTTTCATTCAAGCGGTTGATGCTATTCACCATCCTTTATGTGATATCAAAAAACTGTCCATCGAACAAAAAGGCGATTTAACTTTGTCCGGGATATTGCTAATGTCCTCTTTTGTGAACACCCGACGTGAACTGTTTGTTTAGAACATAAGCTTTTGCCTGTGCGGAGTCTGCAATGATGCCCTCATGTTTCAAAGTCCTGATTCCTGCGGAGTCCTGTTTCCTATTTTTGATGTATTTCCAGAAGTTTTTGGAAGTGAGGTCTTCATCAGGATTAAGCATATCGTTGATGTATGTGTGGTAGTCCTTGCGTAATTTATACTTGGCGTGTTTCTTCAACTCAGAGTACTCATTACTTAAAGTTGTTGACACAGTTGTGCGAAGTCTTTTGTGCAGTCTGTCACGTTTTTCAGCGGAGCTGTCTATTATCTATTTAGACACACATTTCTATTTAGACAAACATTTGAACCAATCATATTTGATCAGAAATTTAGAATTAAGAGCACCTGTTGAAACTGAATTGTCTGAGGGCTCCAGATAAGAGAATTATTTCAAAACTTAAAAACTTACTTTGTGCATTAAACCCTATGGTGTCCAACTCATTTGAATTGTCTCTTCGAGACGATAAAAATGAGTGGTAACACCATAGGGTTTGGTGCTGAAATGAGTGAGAAAATGTTAGATTTGTTCAATTTACTCCCCTCTTATCTGGAGCCCTGAAACTGTAGCCTGGCTGGTTTATGCACTGATGTGAGTGTAGAATTAAGACACAGACAGTGTGTAATACTGAGCTGATGACATCATGTTTCTATTTTAAGATATGCTAGCAGATGTCTATTTATAGATAGACAGTGGTAGCTAGGTGTTTTGTTTAATAATGGTTTACTCCCAATTTATTTTAATTGTTAACTATTTGTACAAATTTACCATACATTGATAGCAATATAATAAATGGCCTCAAGTGAGTTAAACACAATTGTGTTGTTTCATCATTTATTTACAAGAGTGAGGTGTTATAGGGACTTGTACAGCAGAGCAGACTGTTATGTATGGGCATGTGCACAGTTTATCTAGTTATAGTTTGTTTCAAGAAACTCCCCATGGATGAAGTTTGATATATAGAACAATATAGTTTAATCTGAGGATCTCCTACCAGTAGCTAGGATATGGGTTATATTATTGTTTTGCATTTCTGTACATTTATAGTTTTTTAGCAGAGTTATGCTATATCCTTGAATGTGTAATTTTTACTTTTCAATCCAAGATATTACAATTCTATGAAAACCTCCAATTTCATACAATTTTGCACACCCATCAACAGCATGAATTCCACCACCCATTCCGCTGAATATCTTTTTTAAAAGATATTTCTTGTTTAATTAACTTGCGTATTTCCAAAGACATCCAAGGCAGGTCAGCTCTTTTTGCATGTAGCAAATATTTCTATTAAATTTAGCGACAGCTTAAACATTATACTTATTATCATAAATAAAGTACATGTTTTGTAGAATATAACCGAAAATCCAGATACGTTTTTCCACATTGAAAGCTCGATTTTTTTTGTAGAATTAATATGATATCGCTTGAACAGTTATTGCCCTATGAAAAGTTGTACGATTGTATCAAAACAGTCCTGTAAAGTAGTGTGTAAAATAGCTGTTTAAATCTTATTTGAATTGTGTGTGTCGATATTAAAACCAACAAGAGCGTTTCCCAGTTACACGAATGCCCCCGATGGTACAGGGAGGGAATTCCAGACTATAAATATAAAATGTACGAGTTAGAGAGCGGAAACTGTCGTAGAGCGCCATTTTGAGGAATTCAAGGACCATAACTCTAAAGGGCCTTGCTTGAATTGGTGCCGCTGGTTATCGAACTTGGTCTCTATCTTATGTCAACAAATATTTCAGAAAGTTTGGTGAAGGTCAGATAAAAAGCAATCTGTTTGTGAAACACAAATGCCCCCAGCCAGCATCATGTTATGTAATGTAATGCTTATTTGCAAAAGTAGTTCAAAAGTCAAAGTCGCATGGTAAATGAAACATTGGCATGGTTGGAGAAGTCCTAACACAAGAAAAATACAATGCTAATACAAACATATGGAATCTCTAGGCGTACTGGTTCAAATGTTATAGAAATATAAGATTTATACAAAAGTAGGTCAAATGTCATGGACATAAGGCCAACACACGTTGGTATGGTTGGAAAGGTCTTCGCACAAGTAAAATAAATGCAAACTATAAAAGCCACAGGCCTACTGGTGCAAATGTTAAAGCCATTTAAATTTTTTTAACAAAAGTAGGTCAAATGTCAAGGTCACAAGGTAAAAAAAGTTTGTATGGTTGGAAAGGTCTTGGCGAAGGGAAGACACAAAACAAACTTTTATCAAAGGCACAGTGGTAAAAATACACGATTAATAGCTAGGGTTAAGGTTTTTGGTTAAAGTTTGATTAGATAGGTCAAAGGTCAAGATCACAAGGTCAAAAACGTTGGTATAGTTGGAAAAGTCTTTACACAAGAAATATACATACAAAATATGAAAGCCCTAGGCCTACTAATGCAAATGTCATAGCCATGTAAAGATTTTTACAAAAGTAGATCAAATGTCAAGTTTACAAGGTCAAACAGTTTTTTATGGTTATAAAGGGCTTGACACATGCCAAGGCCTTGGTGCAAAATGCAAGAGTTATAGCCAATCCTAAATTTTTTTGTTAAAGTCTGATTAAATTGGTCAAAGGTCATGGTTATGGTCACATGGTGAAAAATGTTGGTATGTGTTGGAAAGGTCTTGACACAAGAAATATACATACAAAATATGAAAGCCATAGGCCTTCTGGTGCAAATGTTTGAGCCATTTTAAGATTTTTACAAAAGTAGGCTAAATGTCAATGGCACAGACAGACGAACGGATAAACAAACCAACATAAACAGACAGGACAAAAACTATATGCCCACGAATCGTATATTCTGGGGGCAAAACAATCTACTCCACCTGGGCCAAGCCACGGAAACTATCTAAAATAAGATTGGGTGATTATTCTTAAGAACGTTTTAGGGTGATCAGATTTCCACATTTGGGCTGTGCCATGACAAAACCTGCCGTATTGCATCGCAACATTTTACAGAACAAGCACCGTTGTCATCACAGGGCTCTGTATCTGAGTTTGGTCTACAGTATACATTTGTTTCATAGGTACTGAGGGAACAGTCAAATCATTGACCCGAGGTAGCAGGGAAGACCTTGAGAACTGTTGCCCGAGGCCAACGGCCGAGGGCAACAGTTCTCAAGGTCTTCCCTGCTACCGAGGGACAATGGTTTGACTGTTCCCGAAGTAACTATCAAACAAATGATTTATTACCTGTCTCTCTATTTAAGCCAGGTTGAATGAATGGCTAGATCTAGATCTATCTATACAAAATTTGAACAACACGTATTTATAAATTCTAGAGATGATCTTACGTGTATATTTAATCTTAATTCAATTCAATACAACAACTGAATGTGAACATCACTGTTTTGTAAAAAAGATGTCTAACATATTCATATTTTCAATTACAATTGAATTATTATTGTTTCTTATTGACTGAAATTGATTGACACTTTGTCGAAATTACGTCATGTATAATATGACGTCATTATTTTTGTAACGTCAAAATGTGTTTAAAAAAAGGAAGACGTTAGATCTGCAAGCGGTTTGTCGCGTTTCTCTTAATTTTAGGTCTAGAACTATATAGCCTTTTAAGGGGATTATTCGGGAGAGAAAAAATGACCCGATCAACTCCACAAAAGGCTAGATCCTTAAACAAAAATCTGTATCATAAAGACGCCTTATTTGGTCCCGCGATGCAGAAAAGTTTTGCGCACCATTTTCGCGCATGTAACAGTACTATGTAACAGTCAACTGTTGCCCGCTGGCCTCAGTCTGGTAAATATTTCGGAAAACAGACAAAAATGCTTAATATTTACTTAAATAGAGAGTCAGGTAATAATCTACACTGTCAGATAACTTGTATATATAACAGCTACATGAATTGCTTTAAATGCTTGTGGATATCAAACAATGTGAACCAATACCAGACGCCGCGTCTTTGACGCGACGGTTGGCCTTGATCTACCATGGGTTTGTCATGGCACGGCTCATGTGCTTTTATATATACATGTTTTCTAGTAGTTTCTTTACTCCATCGAGCAATAGTGATGAGCATAATCGTCCTAGTATACTATACAACAGTGTTGCACACGCATCCAGTGTTTACCTTGACCAGAGAGCTCCTGTAGAAACCGTCTCGTTATGTAATATAACATTTGCACTGTTTTGAACTTCGCAAAACACACTATAATAGTAAATACACGTATATTGTTAAAATCAACTATATACTGTCAAATGAACTGGACTTAATCAAAAGTTACAATTTAGGGCAAATGAGTTAAACAGTGCCCTGTCTCCATTACTAGCACTGTTCGTCTTTTAACCAATTACCCAATATATACGCCTTTTTACGCCTTTATTTTATTCGACCACTAAATAATACAATCACGAATATGCACCATAACAAGTATTTTCTATAAAATAATTTATCCTATAGCATATGATTTTATAAAGCAGGATGGAAGTAAAGCAGAATGTTTGTTAAGCAAACATCTGTTTTCATTACCGAAACAAGGGGAAGGTTAAACAGTCGCAATACATGTATAAGGCCTTACCTGGAGTTATTTTCTTAAAAACCAACCCATCCCTTTTACAGGTAAAAACCACGTTGAGAGTATAATGAAAGGTTGATATATGTTATTAACCTTGATCATGCTATATTACTGTCGCCTGCAAAATGTCTCATCTTCAACAACCATTCTCAGAGTTGATCTGCATTTTCATTAAGAAAATAACAGTGTCGACCTGGATACAAATGAAAGGGCAAGTTACTCGTCGCCTCATCTGGATCTAAACTGTTTTCAGCAATTTACATATTGGGCGTGCAGGAGATTACAGTGAGGTCAGACTGACATACCTGTAGTCCTGTACACTTCATACTAATTAAACCATTTGCCTTTTATTGTGGAGACGTCATTGTTTCCCGTTTAAACGTAACACAAACGTAGTGCACTGAAATGTAGAACATATCTATCAAACAAGAGTAACACAAACGCTCCATAATAAGCCTACATGCAAACATGAAATGAAGAAAATGAAGCACGAGGTAAATGAAGCCTGGCAATAAATTCAAAACAGCAGTTGCTAAATAACTTGCTATAGAGTGTAAATGCTGTTAAACTTTAAGATATGTCATTTTTAACCCATCACAGGCAACTCTTGACTAATTAGCCTGATATTGAACGATAATTAAACTTATTCGAGAACTTATGACCATATATAATTTTACAAAGTTTTATCAAAATCACATGAACTTATTAGCTTCGCAGGGGGTAAGTTTCGTAAACGCCCTTTACGATCAACTTACCTTGCGAAGCTAATGGATTCATACCGTCGTTAACAGCAAAAAGGTGTCGTTTATTCCTTATATTTTCTGTCTTGTCCATTTTATGCGTGTGTGTATTTTGATAAGATTTGTTTTCATGTATATGAATATATCATTTACCGGCCAAATAGGTTTGATAGATGTAATCCCGGATGTAACAGCCATTCGACCTCTATAATGCATGTAAATGTTATGAAAAGCAATCCCAAATACATGTTTCGGAGTTGCATTACAAATTCAGGCTTGTATTCGTATTCTTAACGAACACCTATAAGACATTAAAAATAAACAATGAAACTTGAATATCTATTATTTGAACATATTTTAAAACATAATAAGTCTCGGATGTGTATTTCAGCCTAATAACACGCCATAGCAACCACCAGCTGGTCGCTAGGTCGGTATCTCTCCGGCGGAGACTCTGCCCTCTTTCTAACTGGCTGGAACCAGTTTCGAATTGAAGATTTATAGATGAATAAACTGCATATTTTTATATGATTACATAAAGACTTTACAGGGTGAATGTAAATATTAGAGCATAGAAAATTAAGAAATAAATCCTTTTCTAGCACATCAGATAAGAGAAAATAATCCTTGACACAATGATCCGATTTGAACAGTAATCGAACCCCTCCAAGAACTTTTACTTATATATCATGGGAAATATATTAAAATTCATTCAAAACTGAAGTTGCTAAGGGTGTAAACACTGTTAAACAAGAATATCGTTCCCAACGATGGATGCTTCCCACAAAGAAAAGCCCCAAGGTATAGCATGTTTAGTAGGTGAACACAGTATCAAGTTTCATCAAGTTACAGTGCGGCAGAAAATTTGGTTCTTTTTAATTTGTATGTATAAATAGGGAGATAATTCAATATTGGGAGATGGCAGAGTTATGGTTCTTGAGTACAGCACTCCCTCTTTCATCCTGTAGCACTGTATCAAGTTTCATCAACTGACAATGCAATATGCTCAGGAGATATGCTCCAGACAAAGTTAGATTTTTTAAATAGAAAAGGGGAGATGATTAAATATTGGGAAATAACAGAGTCATGATTCTTGTGTACTGCACCTTCTTATGTCACCATCTATCATTGTTTCAAGTTCCATTAACGTCCATTTGGGCACTTGTTGGGTTTGTCTTTTGTTTAAAAGTACCCAATAACAACAAAAAAAAACAACAGTCAAGAGATATACTCCGAACAAAATTGTTTTGCATTTTTTAGAAAAAGGGAGATAATTTAATATTGGGAGATGACAGAGTTACCGTTCTTGTGTACTGCACTTCCTTCAGTCATCCTCTTTAACAAGTTTAATCAACTTACGGTGTAACAGTCAAGAGATATGCTCCGGACAAAATTGATTTTTTTATGAGAGAAAGGGAGATAATTCAAAATTGGGGAATGAGAGAGTTACGGTTCTTGTGCACTGCACCTCCTACTGTCATTCTCTATCACTGTATCAAGTTTCTTCAAGTTACAGTGTTCCGTTAAAGAGACAAAAAAGCGTGACGGACGGACGTCCGTCCATTTGGGCACTTGTTGGGTTTGTCTTGTTTAAAAGTACCCAATAACAACAAAAAAACCAACAATAACAATAGGGCAATCACGGAATAAATGGAATCTATTGTTCTCCCTACCCAACAAAGGACCTTTCGTGCGTGCGGACAGACAGACGGACGGATACACGGACGTCCTTCCATTTGGGCACTTGTTGGGTTTTTCTTTTGTTTAAAAGTACCCAATAGCAACAAAAAACCCAACAATAACAATAGGGCAATCACGGATTGAATGGAATCTATTGTTCTCCCTACCCAACAAAGGACCTTTCGTGCGTGCGGACGGACGGACAAAGCGGCGACTATATGCCCCCCCCCCCCTAAAGGGGATAATAAGCCTGTTATAGTACATATGAGTACACCAAGGGCAGATAACTCTATAACTACAAATCTAGTGAACCTGAAGATAGACTCAGCTTCAGATCATGATGAATATAGCATTATGTAAAGTTTCTTTAATAGCCATACAATAGTTTTCCAAGAAATGTTCGGACAAGCCTTTTATAGCATACATTTGTATCTGAGTACATCAAGGACAGATAACTTTAACGACAAATCAAATGAACATTAACCTTGACTCAGCTTCTTATATTGATGCATTTAACATTTTTAAACAGTTTTTTCGAAAAAACTCTGCACAAACCAAATGTTGACGGACAGGGCCAATATACGACCTTTAGAGGGGGCGTATAAAATATTGACGGTTTTTTTTCTCTGTTTTATTGACGGTTAATGAATGTCAAACAAATGTTTTGAGCCCGATCAGACACCGAGTTGCCCGAAATCTGGTCTGGCTAAAATTGTTTGCAACAGACATAAGTGTTTTAAAACCTTAACAGGTTCATTTTGAAAAAATATTGTCTCTCACCACTGTAGTATTTGTACTGGTTTACCTCAGTTATTACAAATGCTCCTTCCCCACAACGGCCCTCTGAACAGCGATTCCCTCCTAATGCTTGCCGCTATTTCTTAAACAAGACAATTATACTCAACAAATCAATTAAAGGGGCAAATAATAGGGTACAGTAAATGATTACAGGGCTCAGAAATTCTCGGGGACGCGGGTATCAATTCAAAAGCCGAGTTTTTGTCATACCGAGATTAGCAACATAGGTCGTATTCGAATCAGGACAACTATCGCGTTAGTTGGAATAGTTGTCAACAAGTTCTATTCGAATCCCCACTTGATGTTTTCCGTTGACAAAATGTTGTCAAACCCTAAAATCGAGCGTTGATTTAGTCACGTGACCGTGTGATTAGTGTCACTAGATAAAACAAACATAAAGACCCCCTCAATTAATCGAATGGATCCAGATCACATGGCATTTTATATATGCGTATATAAAAATTGGGAGCATTACGACTGTTTTAACGGGTGTTTGATTCATTTCCATTCGTCCGGAAGTACAAAGTTTTCGTTGACTACAATTTCTATTCGAGTCGGGCCAAAATGGTTGACATCAGTAAATCTTCGCGCATTTGCTCCGCCTACTTTTCGTTGACAACAAACTCGAAGATTCGAATACGACCATAGTCAAATCTGATTGATTTGCGGTCACGGTCGCAATGAAGCTTCGTTTTATCGTATGGTAATTTTTTTACTTGCGCACCGTTAGCAAAGGGAGATTACTGCGCACTCGCAATATACATCTATATCTTCATTGATATATGGACGATAAAATCCAAGTTATCCGAAAAGTGTTTTGGTTGAAAACCTAGCAACAAAATGTCAAAATCTAATCATGGAAGAGTCAGAAAAACGATAGAAAGTTGAAAACCGTCGGTTGTCAACTATCTGATTTAAAAGGAATTAACACCTAATGAAACGTGTGGTAGTTTGTTGAACGATATAAATTTGAACGTTGTTTCATCGGCGGAGGAAAAACTGCATAAGCGGCTATTTAATGTTAGATTCTTGAAAATCGTAATTTACATACATGTATCTTCTACTTCTATTTCTACTTGATTACTCCCTACTGTCAATTTCTGACAATGACAGGGAGGTCGGGGACTGTGTTAAAAATAGTAAACATAATGATAAACAATGCAGAGCTAAAAGATCAATTATAAACAGAGGTTAAAAAAGTTTTAAAACAACTTATGTAGTTAGGGGTTGTGAGAATGAGGCGGGGAGTGAAGCTTGTGAGACTGTCACTGGCCTTAGTGTTGTGTGGTAGTTTATTCCAAAGTCTGATGGTACGTGGAAAGAATGAGTTTGGGTGATAATGTGTCCTAGTAGAGAAAGGTATAACAAAGTTGAGATTTCTGGATGGATGGAGAATATGATCTACAACTATTAATTTATTTGAAATTTTGTATAGCATTATTACTGAGGCAGTATTTCTCATTTCTTTTAAAGTTGGCCATTTAACCCGTGATCTGCCGGTGAACTAAAATCCATGTGTACTGATTAAAAAATCTGGGGACTGATTGTTTTCAAAATTGATCAGTACTGTACTGATTAGAAAACAATTATCTGGAGCCCTGAATGAATAAACGTAAGTTTTTTAAAAAGAGTTTTTAACAGTATCATGTAAAAATACATGTTTGCTTAATTGTAGGGTACTTCTCTCTTTCGAAAAGAAGAAAAAGATATCACAACTATCCTTAAAACACAACAACCCTAAAAAGTCAGTGTCTGAGACTAAGTGGGTGGGGTAACAAACAACAAAACGCAGAACCCCATCTTATAGGTTCTTCTCTTAAATTACAATTAGTATCATGTGTGTCCATCATATCATTCATATGCATTAATCACTTTCGGGCATCTGCATGCGGGCAACGCTGAGAATTAACTTGCTGATGTATGCCAAGGATATACTGTGTCATTCTTCAAAAAGCATATTTTAAAGCTCCTGAACAGTCCTAGAGTGGCGATCTTGACCGGATATCCGGCGTTGCTGCATGTCCTATGCATTCTGAATGTGTTTGAGGCATATTGCCCTTGCTGACCAGTCAGTCCGCTCTTTGTCATCCTGCTCCAGGTATTGGTCCACCATACATGCTCGGTACGGGCGAGCATGGTCGTCTGTCGGGGTGAAACCTGGACCCAAAACTCTAGCGGAAGCGCGCTCAATAGCATATAGAGTATCGTCCCTGTACCCCAAACTGGTCACAGCCCAGATCCCTATGACGTAAAGGTCCGTGCAACCGTTGTAGGAGATGCCCACCCATACGAGCCCTTGCCCTGTCCTCGGTAGGTCATGCTCTGCCACACAACAGTTCAAGAAACGTTCGTTTCTCTGTCTTTACAATCATTTGCACCCTTTATTGAGATCCAAATTGAAATTTGACTCACCAGTCCACAAAACGTCGCGCTAACGTAGACGCTCAAAGCCCACAGTTGGGGTCAAAACACTGGATGACATCTTAGGTGATGTGGGATCAAGGCCGTTCGCATGGCGGGTCTTCTAGCCCATAGGTTTGCAGCATGAAGCCTGTTCCCGACGACTTGAACAGAGACCCTGTAACTATACGTCTGTTTATAATGCTGAGTTCACACTGCAGTTCAGATCAACTAGACCGTCCCGATCGTCCAAATTAGCCGACCACCAGCTTGAAAACGGCTTGTATACGACAACTTCCCGACAGCTACTCGATAGCACACACTATTACACGACCCCTATACGACCATTATCGATTCTTTCACGACTTAAACTCGACAAACATGCCGATCTCTACTCGACCATTCCGATACATACAAGATCTCTAAGCGATCTCTACTCGCCCCACTCGACCAATTCGATCTCTTCTCGATTTCGACCCGATCAAAACGACATAATTTGGTCGTGAGCTTGTCATGAATTGTTCTTTCACGCACATGTAGTATAAAAGCCGAACTGTTATGGTCAGAATTCAGTTGTCTTAGAGAATAAGTATTTGTATCAGCATCATATCTTATGGAAAATGAGCAGTTCCAGGCAGCTAGAGATCCAGAAGGACAGGATCAAACCATAATGGAGTTTGAAAAGGACGAAAAATCGACGAGTGTAAAAGACGCTCAGTAAGTCGTAAATATGAATGTTGGTGCGTCGATGGCTGACACGACGAACACTACATCACTGTGTATACCCGTACACAGGATATTGGTACCAGCGAGTCGAGAGAATAAGCCGGTCGCTCTGCAGTGCGTGTATGTTTTTCATGATTTTATAGCATAAAATGTCTATGATCAATAGGGCTGCAACGATACGCTCATGTAGCGAATACGAATACGTATCACGATACGGCCTGGCGAATACGAATAATTATTCACGAATACGAATATAATGAATATATATAAATGTTCTATGGTATTAGATACTGATCTATGATTTAATTTGAGCAATAACATTTTGACATTGACAATAAGAATTTACCAAATTTCCCCAAATACATTTGAATGTAGCTGTACATTTGCTGATGATGAAATAAAAGAAATATCAGTTGATATAAATTTTTAATTATCAAAGTCAAACAAAAGACACCCAGACTAGATTATTTTTTTCAAAATAAATTGACCATGTATGATCCAAGTAACTAAGTATAAAAAATATGTATGCAAAATTGGATCTACTGCACTGAGAAAATCACATAACTGTAAACAGTTCAATCAAGGAGGGTATGAAGATCAAAATTATCTGTTTATTTTTATACTGTCCTGCTAATTTATCAAGCTAATTCTTGATCAGGTTATGTCATAAATTGTGTTAACATATAGAGTCTAAAGATCGTAACTGGATAAAACAGTTACAATAGCACCAAAAGTTTTCACGAAATTATTAAAACAGGCTTCAATTTAAATGAGTACGTTCAGGCAATGGGACGCTTTGATCATTCTTAGTTTCGACCGACCGCCGGTATGCTTATCTTATTTCGTTTTCAAAACAGTTTATTTCTTGCATACCGTAATATCATTCTATATCTTTTCATCAGACCCCTTTATAAACCCCAAAATGATGCCATACAGGGCTCTTATATTTTGCCGTGGCTTCCACGAGCGGTTTCGTCCCGACATTTTGAGTGGCAATAACATTCGGAATGCTCTTAGGGGATTCGGTCAATTGGTGATTCATAACAAAACGCATTTACAGCATAGAAGTTGTATTTTACGCCCGTTTCAATAACTTTGTAACATTTCAATACACAAAGTAAGGTTGAAAATTACAAAAACATAAGTTGCATGTTACAAACGTAAAATATATGTCATGAATCGGCTCTTAGGTAATTATTATGCAAGAGTCAATTAGAGTCACCTCGCTGCGGGTGCCGATAGAACTCACCAGCCAAGGTTGATTGCGAAAAATATGCACATTGTTGCTGGAATACTTGAGTCAGTTTCTGTGTTTCTGTTCGTTTTCATTGATCAACATATATATAATACTGTATTAAAGCATGATGTTTCTGTGATATGCTGATGTCAAAACATTTCTGTTTTATTAACAGAAACTCTCGTTAAATATATAAATATGCTGCCTAGTACTGGTAAATAACAACGATTGCTGACGAAAAATTATGATATCAACTGTTTCAAACGCTCCTGACTACAATATTTACATGAAACATTTAGTCTATTTCATAATAATTCATGTAACTCACTAATATCACACTGTTGGGTCATGATTTTAAGAACAGAATTAAATGTACGGCATCTTGGTTGTGAATGAAATATTACTGTACGGCATATTGATGTGTCACTGTACGGGGGTTTGCTACCAGATATTTGGCCCTTAAAACGTTTTGCTCAGTCACAGTTCGTCCTCAGGGTGTTACGTTCAACCAAAGGTAGCCGTGTACCGAGAACAGTCTTCCTATTTATAAATTATATACTTTTCATTGTTAATTTACTTAAATTAGATAAACTTGATATAGAGCGGGAACACCTAATAAATTGAAATTGAAACGATGAATATACGTTTAACATATTTTAACAGAATACTTTTGAAGCGAACGAGTAACTGTACCGGACTACATCTTGTTCGAAGATTTCTATTTAAAACTTAACACACAGAGTCAATAATGGTTGCGGTCAATTTATGATATCAAACTAATCCACCCACTCCTAAAATATTGAAATACACGTACACAGTTATAATTTCCATCTGTGTTTTTCCATTTTGCACGAACATATCGTGCAGTATGTTTTCTGGGTTATGCGGTATCATTTACCACAGTGCAATCAGATTAAGCTGCCCGCTTTAAAGTGTGTGGTATTCAATTTAAAGACATTTCCTGATCTTCTTTCGGTGGTGATACCAAACCAGGTATAAAATAATGCAGCCATATGCGAGTTTTGTCCTTACTGCTATCTTGTCCAGGGATATACTCATCCAAGCGTTTCATGTGAGGGCCGTACCTTAACTTTGTTATTTTGATTAGTAAAACCCATTGAAAAACCCTTGGGGGTATGTGAGGGCCTCTCTAGACAACTATAGATTACTGACAATGACTTTGCAGTCTGCACACTTTACTACTGTGTTACAATGTACCTGTTTTTTTCACACAGAGTAAGAACAATGGGGTAGTCCATCAATGGACTGATGAAATCTCTATAACCCCAGTCCTTTTCTATAAAAACTGCCGCGGTCGTGTTACACTTGCTTGTTATTCCTTATCTTGCTAAGTTGTTGTCTGATTCAATAATGCCGTGTGCGAAGAGACACTAAATCTTTTTTTTCAATATGAGTGCTAACCAGTTTGAATATAGATCAGAAGTCGCGTTAAAGACATTTCCTGACATACTTTCGGTGGTAACACCAAAACCAGGTTTAAAAGCATGCAACCCTGTGGAAGTTGTGCAGTTAGTGTTTACTTTTCTAAGGATAAGTTCATTTAAGCGTTTCATGTGAGGCCCGTACCTTAAATTTGTTAGTTTGGTTAAAAAACCCATTGGAATAACTCTTGGGTGTGAGTATGTCAGGGCCTCTCTAGACAACTTGAGATTAGTGACATCTGCTGAGCACACTGTACTCCTGCTTTACCTGTATTTCACGCCTATTGAGAACAACGGGGTGCATCAAAGGACTTAAAGCGGCGTCGTGTCTTGTTCCAAACAGTTTGCAAATGTTATCCAATGAGCACTTAGGGTGACGTTTATTCGAATGTAAAGGTTGATATTTGGCACACATGTTGCTCTGCGCGGACTGTAATAATGAACAATAACAGTAAGTGTACAATAACAGACGTTAGAGGACAGTTTTTGGATAGCTCTGCGCGGTTGGTATATCCTTTAAACCCCTTTAATTACTCCATAGCATGTTTTAATTTTGCAGATGGATGAGTACTTAAGGCAGATTTAAAGTAAAGCAGAATGCGCTAAGGTATGACGCATTTTGAGCTACGTTCAGTCTGCTTTAAGCGACCATGGAATAACCTACGAACTGTTCGCCAAAAAGGTTTAACTTCACCAGAGTATCTCATAAAGGATGTCGATTTTTCTAAGTCGAACCAGCGAACAACATCTGTGAAAAGCAAATATGTTATGTTTTAATGGGAAATTTGCCTTCAGAGACCAGCCGATTGAATGCTATCTAAATGCTATCTAGTCCTCAAGTTTGCCAGTCTGTTTCATTTCGTCGATGCCGCTTCGGATCAGGGATAGTAATTCTTTATACTCCCGAGTTTCCTCTACAACAGGCAATTCGGTGTCTTGCAACAAACATTCTCATGTTCTTCATTATATGCAAACTATATGCACATTTTTTCAATGGAGAGTTTTTGGGTGTAAAGTATTGCTTAGATAGATTATTTTGTTGCGTTTCGTCTATTATAGACATAACTCTCCCCTCCCCTCTACATTGTTCAGGTATAATATTGGAGTTGCACACTTTTTCGGGAAAAAAAACAACGCTGGCGAAGGTATTTTAATTCCTAATAGCCATGCATCTCTGTCAAGTGGGAAATTACCTCCCGGAACGTGGGTAGTTGTTCCTTACAGTATGAACATTTGTAATGGTCCATAATCTGTAAAAAATAAATGACAAGGGGGAGGGGGCCCAATAATTTTGCCAATTATAGTAACCAAGCAAATTTTTATATATTTGTACTAAAAATGTCTAAAAACGTTTGTTTTTACCTAAAATTTAACGCACAACCAAAAAACAAAAAAAAAACAAAAATAAAAACGTTGTCAAAAGACAAAAAATCGGTGGTGCCCCCCCCCCCCCCCCCAATGTTGAGTGACTAATATAGAGTCCCTCTCTCCCCCCCCCCCCCCCCCCCCCCCCCCAATCCAATTTTGCTTCCTACGGGCCTGAGCATGCTAGAGTAGCTTTCAGCTGAAGCGTAAAGACGTACGGCCTGGTTCGACGAAGAAAAGTATTGTTATAGTGGTTCGACTGTACTCGTAATTCGAGTTGTCAAAAGTCTGCCGTATATTGGCGTGTTTCAAAAGGCTGCAAATTGCAACGCCGTTAATCTAGTGCAAATATGAATGTCAAAATACCGAATGCACCTTGATGTTATATATACGTTTATAATCGTAAAAGTAGATCAACTGCAATAAGTGAAGCATTTGGGTAATCCATTTATCTTATGTAAGAACTGAGTCCCCCAAGTGATTCGACAGGTTCTGTTCATAGGAAAATTAATTGAGTTTATTTAACCCTAATATCCTATAGCCTGTGTCTGGTTTTGTAGACAGCTTGCCACTTGAAGTAGATTAACAGTTAAGTAGACTGCTTTACTTTCAGCCTGTTTTAGGCTTCAATCTGCTAGAATACATAAAGAAAATATTTCTATGATACTTTCTCATGATTTCATAAATTTTGGAACTATTGTACTTGTACGGAGGAATAAGTTAAGGGCGTAAAAAGCGTATTTATTGGGTAATGGGTTTTAAATGTTTCGCTCGCCAGCCCTAAGTTATATTTAACACATGGACCCCAGAAACTTTTAATAGACAACTCCAACTTCCAATTATTGATAAAGTCTAGTCAACCTTTGCCTAACATATTACATATGGTTGCTTTTAGCAACATGTTGCTCAGGGACGAACAGTGGTGACCCTGGTCAGAAGGTTCCTTCATGTGTTGCATAGGATAAGTGTACTCTTCATCGGTGCACTGTTTGTTGATATTCGCCTTTAATTGATTCCTCCAATGCTAAAAAAGATTTATATTTTAAACAGTCATTAAAATGATTCAAGGGCATTCTGCTTTACTTTCAAACTGCTTTAAGTGGTCCCCATTGAAACAGTTTATGTGTTAATTGACGTATTTCTAAGAGCACGTGGTTGTGAAGGAACACTTATCATTCGTAATGATAAATCTAGTATATTTCGAGAAATACATGTACATGTACATAGACAGGAAGCACTAGCTTGAGGGATTCAACCAATATCTATCTTTATTAGGACCCTCACCTGGCGTGGGTATCAAATAGTAATCGCTCTGTCCGTCAATTCTATGATTTGACCTAGTGACCTAGTTTTTGACTGGACATGACCGGTGACCCACATTCGAACTTGACCTAGATTTCATCAAGACAAACATTGTCATGAAGTTTCATGAATATCGTATGAAATATGTAGGTGCTAGAGTGTTAACGAAAAATTGTGGACGGACGGGCGGACGGACGACGGACGACTGACATTCAGCGATCCTAAAAGCTCATCTTGGCACTTCATGCCAGGTGAGCTAAAAAGGCATAAATTGTAGACTACACCACAAAATGAGAGCTGACAATGTTCAAATTAAAGCCTAACCATGGTCGTATTTGAATCAGGACTTGGGAGCATTACGACTGTTTTAACGGGTGTATGATTCATTTCCATTCGACCGGAAGTACAAAGTTTTCGTTGACTACAATTTTATTCGAGTCGGGCCAAAATCGTTGACATCAGTAAATCTTCGCGTATTTGCTCCGCCCACTTTTCGTTGACATCAAACTAGATGATTCGAATACGACCATTATACCTAGAACACACTGGTCGTATTCGAATCAGGGCAACTATCGCGTTAGTTGGAATATTTGTCAACAAGTTCTATTCGAATCACGACTTGATGTTTTCCGTTGACAAAATGTTGTCAAACCCTAAAATCGAGCGTTGATTTAGTCACGTGACCACGTTTATACCACGTGATTAGTGTCTCTAGATAAAACAAACATAAAGACCCTCTCAATTAATCGATTGGATCCAGATCACATGGCATTATGTGCGTATATAAAAATTGGGAGCAATTGTTCGTTAACACTCTAGCACCTACATATTTCATCCGATATTCATGAAACTTCATGACAATGTTTGTCTTGATGAAATCTAGGTCAAGTTCGAATGTTCCAACTAACGCGATAGTTGCCCTGATTCGAATACGACCATGAAACGTGATGCAGTGATAGAGGAGGGTTAGGGAAAGTGCGGTACTTAAGGTGGTTCGCGGGTCAGCTTATTCTGTGTCAGAATTCTTTGAAACCTTGATTAAATTGAAATATACCATATGGAGAGTGAAAAATCGATAAAAAAAAGTTACAGTGCCGTTTTTTTTTACAGGACCTTTTGTCGAGAAAAGCTACTTTTTTGATAAACAGGAATATTTTCTTTATAAAATGATATAACTCAATAATTTCTGTACATTCAAGTAAACTGTTCATAGACTATAAGATATTGGGCAAACAAAAGTATTTCATGACATATTTTCTGGAAATATCAATATTTTAAAAAAGTCAAATTCTGAAAATCTCAAATTACAAAAAATCTAGCTGTT
Organism: Gari tellinella; assembly: GCA_922989275.2. Classification (NCBI taxonomy): domain Eukaryota; kingdom Metazoa; phylum Mollusca; class Bivalvia; order Cardiida; family Psammobiidae; genus Gari; species Gari tellinella. The sequence continues at coordinate 35,192,379 of OV277861.1, read as the reverse complement.
TAACATACACTTATTTTACTCTTATTAGATAGATATAACTTAATTCTACTAGTCATAAAAATTTAATGAAAATCTACAGTAGAATTTACATTGTATACATGATTTCCTGAAATTCTGACAAAATGTTAACACAAAACGAGTAACCTCCCTTGAGTTCCAACTTTAAAATGCCGTCAGCTCTAAATAATACCATAAGTTAAACCTGTAATAAGGGACCATTGAACACGGTAGCCTGTAGATCTTAAAAGGCAAGTGACTGCTTAATGCATAACAAAGGTACTGCATTTAAAAACGCTCCTTTAGGATCTATATTTTAGCATTATTTTTGTCTTGTGCTAAGCTGCCATCTGTTATATAGGCTATAAATCCTCACAAATTTAGCTGTAACTTGACTATACTTGCATCTGATATTATTAATTATAACGTGACTAAACATAGCCTGTCCTTTGATCACTGCGTTATGAATTGACTAGTCACTATAATCGGACAATTTGTTAAAAAAAAAGGTTTTGAACCGAGTGGGAATCGAACCTAGAACCTTTGGATTGCAAGTCAATCACCGTATCCACTGCGCTAACAGAGAAGACACTGAATTGGATCGAACTTTTCTTTATCTAGATTTTCTACTATAAGCACGTGCCGCAAAGATCAGGTGAAAGTCATCAGCATTTCCGGAACTCGAGATGCGGGCCGCCCGCTGTCGAACCACCTTAAAGACATCTGCTGACGACCTTTTGGTCAAAACGCCTTGCCAGACAATTTCCTTGCAAAAAGCATGGATCTTGTGCATATTGAACCATTGAAGCGTCTAATGTGAGACCGTACCTTTCCCTTTGATAATTCTAACAGGGGACTTCAACTATCCAAACATTTCATGGGACCACTCAATTGCAAATGGACCAGGCAAGGAAATTCAGCAGGGTCTAGTAGACATAGCAGGAGCAAACAATCTAACACAGATACACAACTTACCGACAAGAGAAAACAACTTACTAGATTTAGTCTTGGTTTCTAAACCAACATTGGTCAAATCTTCAGTAAACGTCCCAGGCATTTCGGAGCACGACATCATCATAACAGATTTCGAAACAAAAGTCAAACACCAAAAAACCTCTCCACGTAAGTGTTATATGTACAACAAAGCAGACTGGGACACTGCCAACAAGGACCTTCAACATCTACGAAATACACAAGAAAGGCAAGAAAAAGACGGCATAGACGTGCACCAATTGTGGAACACCTTCAAAGAACAATTATTTAATAGCATGGATGCAAACATCCCAAGTAAAGAAATCAAATCACAAAACAGCCTACTATGGATCAGAAAAACCGAAAGAAAAATGCTAAAAAAGAAACAGAGGCTATACAAACAAGCCAGGAAGACTAACAAATGGTCCAATTACAGAATGTTTCAAAAAGAATGTAAAAGACACCTACGAAAAGCCGAATCTAACTATTTAAACTCTAATATTATTGAGGGACTGAAAAACAACTCCACTAAACCCTTTTGGAAATATGTCAAGTCAAAAAGGCAAGACACTGGAGGGATTGCACCCCTAAAAAGTGGAACAAACCTCATCAGTGACAGCAAAGGGAAAGCTGAACTACTACTAAACCAGTTCAAATCAGTTTTCTCCAAACCATCAAACAGTGAAATGCCAAAAACAAGACTAAAAGCCCATACCAGTATGCCACACATTACCATAGATGAGAAGGGACTTGAAAAGCTCCTACAAAATGTCAATCCCAATAAATCGTCAGGGCCGGATAGTATCCCAAACAGGATGTTCAAGAAATGCGCACCATCATTAGCACCCATTCTGAGAATCATCCTCCAACGCTCATTAGACTCTGGTGAACTACCAAAAGACTGGAGAGACGCCAACATCTCGAGCATCTTTAAAAAAGGGGATAAAAACCTCCCAGAAAACTACAGACCTGTATCCTTGACATCCGTCACCTGTACATTTCTAGAACACATCATCTGTAAACATATCTTAAATCACCTAGAGAAAAACAAAATTTTAACAAACCTTAATCACGGCTTTCGAGCAGGATACTCCTTTGAAACGCAATTAATAACTACCACGAATGACTTCCTTCTTGAACATGACCTAGGTCACCAACTCGACATTGCTATCCTTGATTTTTTCCAAAGCTTTCGATACAGTGCCTCATGACAAATTACTCTTCAAGTTAAACCAATATGGAATTCGGGGCAACTTACACACATGGCTTACAAATTTCCTGACTTCAAGAACAATGAAAACAGTAGTCGAGGGGGAATGTTCCAGCGAGACCAGTGTAGACTCTGGAGTACCCCAGGGAACAGTCCTCGGACCGTTGATGTTCATATGCCATATAAACGACCTGCCGGACAGCGTGAAATCCTCAGTACGACTCTTTGCTGATGATTGTCTGCTCTACAGGACCATAAAATCAGCAAAAGACCACTACCAACTACAAACAGACCTCAATAACCTCGAAATTTGGGCAAAAAACTGGGGCATGAAGTTCAACGCAAAAAAATGTTACATCCTGTCAATCAATAAGCGATCCTCTAGATTCTATCAACTTAATCAACACATATTGCAAGAAGTAGAAGCAAACCCGTATTTAGGCCTCCAAATATCAAATGATCTCAAATGGAACAAACACATCAACTTAACATGCAAAAAAGCAAAACTCCACTCTTGGCTTTCTAAGAAGAAACTTAAGAAATGTCCCCGAAAACTGCCGCAAGATAGCATACACTTCACTGGTCAGATCTATCATGGAATACGGGGCAACAATTTGGAACCCATACTTAAAAGGAGATATTGACAACTTAGAAAGAATACAACATCGTTCAATAAGATTTATTAAGAAAGACTATAGAAGCAGAGAGACGGGATCAATAACACGCATGAGACAAGAGCTCGAGCTCGAGACGCTAGAAGACAGACGGCCCAGCTTGCGGTTAATATTGATGTACAGGGTGGTTGAGGGGCTGGTGCCGGTGTAACGAAGTATTTTGACCCCCATCGAAAAATGACCCCCCGGTCAAAATTCGACGACGTGGAATGACCCCCGGTCATTTTTCGATATCGTACAATGACCCCCCGGTCATAATTCGACGTCGAAATTTGACCCCCCGGTCATAGTACTATGACTCCCCTCATGAAGTATTTTGACCCCTCCTGAAATATATCGACCCCCATCGAATAATGACCCCCTACCCTCTCCAGCAATTAAGCAACACAGTTTAACCAATTGGACCCTAGCTACGAGTATATTAGTTATTTACAAACAGTGTTCATGTTAATAGTACACTTGTCCTTTGTAAACAGTGTAGACCCAGGTCAGACTTTACCCACAGAAGCCCTCTGATATGTGTCAGTTTTGAAATGTATTGTATAAAACAACTCTAGCTAGTCGAAAATTGACTTGACATAACTTGAATTGTTCACTTACATTTTCATGTGGATATGCGTTAAAAGATACATAAAATTTAGATGATAGACAATTTAAAATTCAGACTTATGATAAGCACGCCATGGGAACGTACAGTATACTAAATGCTGATCCCGAGGGATACCGTTACATGTAACCTGGTGCTTATATGTTGGATGCTGTTGGTAGGGATTGCCCGATCTCTTTGATACAAGCTGGTTGCAGGTCTGAGGTATAATTCGTGAACAGCTTATTTATAAATAAGTTAAGGGTGTAGTTCAGCCATGGAGTATGCAGGTCGGTGGGGCGGGACCAGGCATGGTGTGAATTACTTGAGAAAGTTATAAATTACTTTACAAGTTTACAATCACATTGCTAAAGAGTTATATTACAATTACCATTACGCAACGTTTACATAAAATTTTGTAATGCATTAAATTACAACTACATTGGCAAAGTAATGCATTACATCGATCGTACATTACCTTTTGATAACAGTTCAAAACATTACTAAAAAGACTAATAAGCATATCCTATATAACTGATAGGTTATCATTTACAAGTTCTTTGTCAACTACATAATCAAAGATGCAAAACTTAAGAATACATGTATGCAAGTACATTGTATACAGTTTAAAAAGTCAAATCCTTTTTAGCTGTACACTTCTTGGTTGAATTACTGCTATAGAGGGGTTCAACTGTACCAATACAAAATGTATAAATGGCACTGCTGCATATAACATCATTACAGTTTCAAATGCATTGTCTGGTAGATGCATTAAGTCAAACATGAATACTTAACCCTTTACGCCATAGCCTGTTTCTATTCTTGAAGATATATGACCACTTATTGAACGTAGTTTAAAGTATATCGGTGATACTCGATATCAATACACGTGAACAAGTGAAAATATTTATCCCTCTTTTACATGTACATGTATATATAATATTTACATCGATTCCAATGACATTCGTATTCTTACAATGTGTCACAACAGAAACATTGCAGCATGTGTCTATGAAAATATTGATTAGATTATTGACAGTATATTGTACAACATAGAAGCATCCAATGATTTTTAAAAGTAATTAGCAATCTGACATGAATTAATCCTCAGGGTGCTGCTCGCGACATTGCATAATGAGAAGGGGCCTTTGTTTGACATCAAATACGTGGCCTTCTATGAAATAGAATAATATCAGGGGGTCATTCTGCGACATCGAATAAAGACCGGGGGTCATTCTACGACATCGAATAATGACCGGGGAGTCATTCTACGACATCGAATAAAGACCGGGGGTCATTCTACGACATCGAGTTATGACCGGGGAGTCATTCTACGACATCAAATAAAGACCGGGGGTCATTCTACGTCATAGAATAATGACCGGAGTTATTCAACGACACTGATTGATGACAAGGGTAATGAGGCAACATTAAGCAGCGTCCGATCTGGGTATAAGTTGTTTGTAGATGGTGTTAAATGTACACATAAACATGATAAACTGTTAAATCATATCAGCAAGAATTGGCAGAACACAACATAGCCCGCTTGTAGTGGCTTTATTTGAATGATGGCAATTTGATCGGTACTTCAGGGCCTAAGGTTATAAAGAGTTTGAGTCGAGTCTGGGCGTTTGCTCTAATCTGACCAATCAAGTGCCTGACAACGATCTCAGACTCAACTCAAACTCTTTTTTATCTTGAGCTTTGGTCACTACATAATTCAAGGTCAAACTGAGGCAACAGATATCACGATACTCACAATATTGGTCACTTGCTAAATACGACAAGGGTACATTTCTCAGTTGCTAAGGTATGCAGGGTAAAGAGTTTTACAAGTAAACATTACTATAATACTTAAGTCATTCGAAGTGACACTACCTTATTAAAATATAAAGCCGGAGAACACTAAATACACAAGGAATGGTAATAAATAGATGACCAAACTCTACCTGCAAGTGCAGCTTAATAAAGGCTTTACAGTTGTTTTGATACCAACTTTACTTCAGATTTAACGACCGAGATCAAACTCGAGTCAGTGTCTTGAGACTAGAACAGTTGAAACGAACCCCGCAACCAAAGCACATATTAGATCAAAGTTTGTTGGCCAAACTGAGATACTTTTCAACAGTACTGTTGTGTTTTCAAAAAAATAAATGTAAACCTTTAGTCATGTTTGAAAAGAAAAGCATTAAGAAAATTCCAAAGCTTTTGTCACGGAGCCCCCTCAAAATCTCCCAACTTTGGGCACTAACGTATTGACTTGCCAACTGACAGGTATCCTTCTAAACCAATAGAAAGTACATGTATGAGCGCCGTGGTACCAAATAAACGCCATAAAAGTTGTTTATCGAAAAATAATGTGAAAGTGACCTGAAAAGCGAAAAATTTACAGGCTATGTTATAGGCCACGTTGCCATGGCAAGCTGTACTCACACACCAACTTTGGTAAATCTTGTTGATGTAATAAAGAAAATATGGTCTAAACAAAAGGTACATGTGAAGACGGAATCAATTCCAGACACGCGCAATTTTGTCACTACATACGCCCAAAGTTGAGCTTTGGGGTATAAATACACATTTAGCACTTGCAAAACTAACTTTAAACCAAATATAAAGGTAAGTATAAAGGGGGTCATTTTTCGACAGAAGGGGGTCAATATTCGACGATGGGGGGTCCTTTTTCGACGACAGGGGGTCATTCTACGACGTCGAATTTTGACCGGGGGGTCACTTTTCGATGGGGGTCAAAATACTTCGTTACACCGGCGTTGCCAGCTCAAAATTTCGTTATTCTTGCCAAACAAAAAAGAAAAATCAGAGCAAAAAACTTTGAAGATTGTATAGCCTCAAACATTATACAAAAGCAAATTTGCAATAATAGTAGGGCACTAAAGATTCAAGACAGCAGAACACAACAATATAAAAACTCTTTCTTCGTCGACACTGTCATCCACTTGAACCACCTGCCAGAAAACATTGCATGCGCTACTTCCCTAGGAACCATCGCCGATAAGCTAGTCATCGGCGCTCTCCCTCACCGTAGTATAAAAACCGACATCGGGTTCTACAACGTAACGGATACGGATACAGATAGTTTGGTTAGAAATAACCATTGAAAATCACTAGAGCATGAGTATAATCTTGGCCTCACCAGGTAAATTGAGATTGGTAATGACGCTGCACACTCTTTCTCACCTATCGAGACAATGGGATTGGGGAGAGTCCCTCAATGGACTGAGGAAAAGTCTTTAAGAACCTTCACTACAGAATATTGTCTCCCAATATTGAATGATCTCCCCTTTTCTCCTTTATTTTATTTATTGACAATAGGAGATATGCTTATAACACATTTTATTAGTAAAAATGTTATCGGTGTATTAAAGTCCCAATTTTGTTTTCAGACCTTTTCTTAATGCCTGAAATACAATAACGGTTAATAATAATGTTTGAACATTCTTATGGGCCAAACTGATCTATGAAATGATGAAGACGGACCTAAATCACCAAAAAGGGCGATTTAAAATCATAACAAACCGAAAATAGAACGTCTGACATAAACATTACCACACGGCTTAGTATCACGTGATACAGCCGAATTCAACTTCACTGGGGGCAACCGTATCTACCTCCGCCCGTCCATCCATCAGTCAGTTAGACTAACACACTGTTTTGTCCGCTCTCTAACTCAACTATTTTTTATCCGATCTTCCACAAACTTGCTGAATATGTTCATTGATATAAAATCAAGGTTAAGTTTGATTACTACTAAAATCGCATAAGTTTTTTTTAGTTTTTTGCCTGTTAATTAATAAAAAATGACTGTTTCAGTCATTTTTGCACTCTAAAACAAACAGCTTTTATCGGATATGCACCAAACATGCTGAAAATATTTATTCATATAAAATTTAGGTCTAGCTTGATTATTACTAAAATCGCATGTGGCATATCTGAGTTTTTGCCCTTTATGTATTAAAAAATGACTGTTTTCAGCAATTTTTGCTCTCTAACACAAATACGTTTTATTTGATCTTCACCAAACTTGCTGAAAATGTTTATTGATATAATATCAAGGTTTAGTTTGATTACTACTAAAATCACATTAGGTTTATCTGAGTTATTGCCTGTTTATTAAAATAAAATGACTGGTTCAGTCATTTTTGCACTCTAACACATACAGTTTTTATCGGATATTCACCAAACTTGCTGAAAATGTTTAATTATATAAAATTTATGTCTAGTTTGATTATTATTAAAATCGCATGTGGCATATCTGAGTTTTTGCCCTTTATGTATTAAAAAATGACTGTTTCAGCATTTTTCGCTTTCTAACACATACAATTTTTATCAGATATTCACCAAACTTCTTGAAAATGTTTATTAATATTAAATCTAGGTCAATCATCTTAACTACCAGAATCGCACAAGGCATGTTGGAGTTATTGCCCTTGAATGACTAACATTTTGCTATTTTATCCTTATTTTTGCCCTGTCCACTCTGTAAAAGGACCAGTTTTTATTCTATTTTTTAGCCAAATATTTGGTCATTGGTTGCATGTGCTTCATCTTAGCCGTGTTGGTAATAAGTTAAGTAATAAATGACCACTCCATTTCTCCTTTACCTCTTGAAGGATTTTCATTCAACTGTATTCGATTTTTTTCCTCGACCTAGATTTAATACCAATACACGTTGTCAGCAAGTTTGGTGAAGATCCAATAAAAAGTGTTTGTGTTAGAGAGCAGAAAATGCTGAAACAGTCATTTTTTAATTATTCAAGGGCAATAACTCAGACATGCCTTATGCGGTTTTGCTAGTTATTGAACCTGGCCTAGATTCTATACTAATAAACATTTGTAGCAAGTTTGGTGAAGATCAAAAAGAAGTGTTTGAGTTAGAAAGCGGACAAGGCTGAAACAGTCATTTTCAGCAAGCTCACGGTATAGATTCTCCGCAGTTTGTTTTAATCGTTTACCCTCGGTGAATACACGTTGTTATTGGATCTCATAGTGTTTAACCCTGTGCCTAACTTTACGGAGTTTACAAACTATTTGAATCTAAAAAGACGCCGCGTAACGCGGCGTCTCATCTGGATCCAAACTGTTTGACACTCGTCTTAAAGTTTGTTTAATTAAAACAATGCATAAATCTAAACTGAACACATTCTGCAGACGACAATGTCAAAGCAGACGTCTGTGCAGCAGAAAAAGGGTTAACAGGGTCATTTTCAGTGCTCCAGCTATAGATGTAAGCGAGAGTAATCTGAACTAATCTAACATTTTCTCACTCATTTCAGCACCGAATGCTATGGTGTTACTACTGATTAAACCGTCTCTTCGAGACAATTTTAATGAGTATGACAACATTGGGTTTAAAAGCAGAAATAAAAATTTTAGTTTTCGAAATACTTCCGTTATCTGGAGCCCTGTGTTTACAGAGTTGTCCTTCTTTCCATTCACAATCGGTGATTTCAGTAAGTAGACGCAGTTACTGTTGAAAGAGCATGCGTATAGTTGGTTTAAAGTTATGTTTTTATGGAAGGGCATTATATCAGCTAGACAGAAATGGAAAAAGGGTGTCGTTTCATCAATTATTATTCATGATATGCCCAGTTGTGTCGAGATAGGGTGAGACTATACTAACGATCAGTTGTATCCCTTGTTTCTATATATACATTCTGACTTTTGTTTCTCAAAAATCATCGTGTCGCGTCCCTGTGCTACCGACAACCCTCCAAATGGCAATCTTAAAAGTCGATATGCAGACCTCCAAGCATCATCACGTAGACATTTTCGCAATGTTAATCTGTCCAGTTCCACTGAACGTATTTGGCTAAAGTAAAGAGTAAATGTATCTAGGCTCTCCAGCTGTCAGTAGGGCACCTACCCCATTACCCACCCCACAAACAACACTTCTGTCCTAGTCCATAGTGTAGGAACCAATAGTTGTTTTTTTCTTGATATAGTAAACTAAACTAATAAGAAATATGGTCAGTACCTAATCAAAGTAATGAAAAATACTTGACTCCGATGAGACAAACAGTTTCAACTCAATAATATGGTCGTTATTGCAAATTATTTTTGCACGAATGGGCTTCTGTAGTTTACAAAATTAGTCACGAAAACTCATGACAATTACTTTTTCTATACTATGTAATTACATTATTAATTCCCATTTCAGTAAAACGTACTACATGTATTTGCTATTTATCAGCTATAATTTCATAAATAGAAACAAACAGACGTATTGTGTCATGATTACCAGACGCTCAAATCAGAAAAAAATATGGTATTGTGGCCTCAATGAGACATAACCTAAATTCCGTAATCTATCAAACTAATGTTTTTTCTTTAATAATTTGTAGCAAATAAGTTATAATTTTATACCTACGTTTTCTTTTAATAGCTATGCAATGTTTAGTATCATTCAGATTTATCAGCCCTTCTTTAAAAAATGGGCCACTTTTTATCACATTCTCAATAATTTTTCGCGAGCTGCACTGTTTCCAATAGAAAAGACGCACCAAATGTAAATTTATCACACAGATACTGTACAGTTTATGTATATTTTCTATTAATCTGCTCCAAAACATCACATTATATTGCAGTTCCTATTCCTGAAATGGAGCCCCTATAAAGTATGTACACGTTGGCGGCCATTTTGAATTTATCAAAAAGTAGGTCACCTAGCCCGGGCACCTATATGCCATTTGATTCAATAGGTGTCATACTATACATGTGAGAAGTTTGGTGCTTTAATCCACTCTGTAACGATTTGGCCAAAAAATGGACATAAGCAACTAGAATATAGTTACTTTTGAGGGTCGTGAGTTCGAACCTAGAGAACATCACTTTTTTTTTCTTTTTATACTGATATTCGCTGATATACGTTGTTTAAAATAAACATGGATAGAATGAGTAAGAAAAGTGATATCACAGACAATAAAGAGCTACATCATGTTGTCTTTTTACTGATAACAAAGATGTGTAAAAATGCAACGATAATTTTATGATAAAGAACCAGACTCAATAATAATGAAAATGTGTGGGAAGTGCAACAGAATGTCGTACATTTGAAATTAATAAAAAAAAATCACCGAATGTGGGATTCGAACTCGTACTTATCGGCAATTTAACTAACTTTCTTTGTTTACATTCGCACTGTTTTGTAAACAACGCCATCTGATCGTTGTTCTACTGTACACTTAACGAATCTTCTAACTGTGCACTTATATATGGTATCATAACTCCGGCGCTAATAACCAGATCGTGTTAAAACTTTGCAGAAATCAAGAAGACATGTTTCTGATGGTACTATGTTTTTTTTAATTAATACAAAACAAAAAATGTATTAATTTGAACAAAATATATGAGTGAGTAAAAAAAGTTGGTTTCACAAAGAGAGTGGGGGAAGGGGGGGGGGGGGGGTAGTCTGGTTCCCTGCCTAATATAACTTCGGTTATTAGGTCAGGCGTATTAGAAAAATGGCGGCGCCCATGGAGAAGACCGGGTGAGTTAAAACAAGAAGGAACAACTTCAAGTTCTGATGACAGGCGCTTAATATTTTAACATATGATTAATAGTACTAAGATAGGATTAAATATTAAAATGATTAGTAGTGACGTTGTGTATTTTGTGTTTTAAAGCTTAAAGTCACATATTTTCGCGACCGTGCTTGCAGACAGTTGATTTTTATACTGATACAGTAAGCATCATTTTGAAATGTGTACGAACATCGCGCGTCACGTATACACGTTTCCTGAAAGATTTCAATGAACAGTAACGATGTGTCAGTATTTTTAAGCCCCCACTCTACTTAGTCGGGAGCATATTGTTTTTTGTCTGTCTTTCTGTCTGTCTATTGGTCTGTTCGTCTGTTTGTTTGACCGTCTTTCCACAACTTTACCTTGTCCATAACTCTGGAACTACATAGGATAGAGCCTTTATATTTGGTATGTATACTCAACTTATGAAGCTCTGGGGCTCATTTTAACTTTAGTCATGTCCGACAAATGTCAAGGTCATTTAGAAGTAGAATCGGGTGAATGAAACATTGGCCATAACTTTGGAGCTGCATGTGATACACACTTTATATTTGGAATGTGTACTCAACTCAAGAACTGCTTGAGCTCAGTACGTCTTGGGTCATGTCGAGCAAATGTCAAGGTCATTTAGAGGTAAAATCGGGTGAATTAAACATTGGCCATAACTTTGGAACTGCATGTGATACAGACTTTATATTTGGAATGTGTACCCAACTCAAGAAGCTCTTCAGCTTGGTACAACTAAGGTTGTGACCAACAACGGTCAGGGTCATTTAGAGGTCAAATATGGTTAATTTAACATTTGCCGTAACTCAGGAACTACATGTGAAAGAGACTTCATAGTTGACATGTTTACGCAATTTAAGAAACTCTTAAGCTCACTAGAGTCGGGTCATATCAAAGGTCAATGTCATTTAGATTTCGAATAAAAATGTCTTATTACATTCATATAATTGCCAATTGTGATATAAAAAGATGGTTAAAAAGGATACTGTTACATAATTTTTTTTATTATCCAAACACATCACTCGTCCAAAGTATGGACAGTTACGGAGACTAAAATTATTTGGTTACAACAGTGACCAACAGCGATTAGATATAAAATAAAACGAACCTAATTGAACCAGGCATATACTGTGTGTTTAAAAAAGAGTTCCGTTTTGTTCTGATAAGAACTCAAATATGATACTTGGAAAGTGTATATTAGGCCTATATATAAGAATTCAGACATATTCTGTAAGATACAAGCCATTTCTAGAGTTAAGACTAATGTTGAATTAAATCTATTAGACCTCTAAATGACATTGGCCTTGACATAACCAAACCCTACAGAGCTTAAGGGTTTTTTAAGCTGAGTACACATGCCAAATATGAAGTCTCTGTCACATGTAGTTCTAGAGATACGACAAAATATATTTGACCTCTTAATTAACCTTGACCTTTGTTGGTCACAACCTCAGTTATACCAAGCCCAAGAGCTTCTTGAGTTGAATACACATTCCAAATATAAAGTATATATCACAAGCAGCTCCAAAGTAATGGCCAATGTTTAATTCACCCGATTTTACCCCTAAATGACCTTGACATTTGTCCGACATGAACCAAGTTGTTCTTAGCTCAAGAGCTTCTTAAGTTGAGTACATATTCCAAATATAAAGTAGATCTATGTACCACATGCAGCTCCAAAGTTATGGCCAAAGTTTAATTCACCCGATTTTACCTCTAAATGACCTTGACATTTGTCCGACATGAACCAAGTTGTACTTAGCTCAAGAGCTTCTTGAGTTGAGTGCATAACCGAATATAAAGTCTCTATCCTATGTAGTTCCAGAGTTATGCCTTATGGACAAAGGTAAATATGTGGACAGACGGACAAACAAACAGATAGACCGACCAACAGACAGACAAAAACAATATGCTCCCAACTCAGTAGTACATGTATGTAAGAATAAAAATACCGACATATCGTTACTTTTCATTAAAATCTTTCAGGAAACGTAAACTGTCTGCAAGCACGTTCGCGAAAATATATGACTTTAAGCTTCAAAGCGACTCGCAACCGGATGGTGTACTTGTCAAAATAAAATAAAATACTCAAATAAAAGCAAATTTGTGGCATTATTTGGCTTCTGACATTAAAAAAATATGATCAGTCCAAAAAAAGTCTCAAGAATCGTCACCGAATCTTATTTTTTTTTTTAGATATATTCTATCGTTTTTCAATAGCGTCAGTTCTGAAATTCTGACATAAACCGGAGCCGAATAATGTAGTATTAAGCGCTACCAGTGAAGTACATTAATTCGCTACCATATATATAGAGAGCGTCCGTGGTCGAGATGGTAAAGGCGTGGCCTCATTTTTCTTGTTTGTCTCCGCAATGGAGGGTCACGGGTTCGAATCCCACCAGAGCTTCTTCTTTTGTTTTTTGGAAATGCATTTTTAACAGAATTTATTATCCTAAACTAAATCTTACCCATTTATATAATCATATGACATATATTTACAAATTACCATTTTTAATGCTAAATCCGGTTGCGAGCCTCTTTAAAACACCAAAATACACGTCACTACTAATCATTGACATATGTAATCCTATCTTATGTATCATATGTTAAGATATTAAGCGCCTGCCATCAGAACTTGAAGTTGTTCCTTCTTGTTTTAACTCACCCGGTCTTCTCCATGGGTGCCGCCATATTGCATTTCAATGTCCGTCAATAGCCAAACATGCAAAAAATTGTGTAGAAATTCTTATAAATAAAAGATATATAGTGCAAAGAAAAGTGCACAGTTAGAAGATTCATTAAGTGTAGTTGCTATATGTCATACAGACACGTAGGTGGGTAGTCGCTGATAATTGCAATATAATGATACAGTCTAAAAGAAGAAAGTTTGCATAAATTTATAAACAAATGCCGATTTAAAATAAACAAAGAGTGGTTGCTTTGTTTAGCAGTCTATTTACTAGATACCATACAACACAGTCTTGTAATATATGCGATTAAAACAAAGGACATTTTCAAAGAACTGTTCCCAAATTTGAGAGGGAAATCGGCAATTTACGTACGCTTACACGTTCTACAAAAAATACAATCGTATAATTGCAATTATTACTTACGCTCGCTCGCAGTGGTCCGACGAAATATAAAAAGTTAACAGGTTTGGTTACGGCCTGTGAACAAATGTCAACATTCGTTGTTAGATCTAGTCGCTATATCCGGTAATGATACAGTTGGTTTAAACATGGACTTTAATAAAATAAATTAATCACCCTTGATGTTACAACAGCCTTAATAATAGCCTACGACGTATTGATAAAGTAAATATCAGGCGGCCTAGGCTAGGCAGGCCAGGCATAAGTGAATGCGTAGATCCAGATAAACTCACTAGATCTAGAGCTATTTCTAAAATTAGTTTTCACTTACATTTCCTGAAATGATGTTTCCTCTCTGTTGCCATCAGGAACGGTTTATGGTAGATCTTATATTAAACTTTCCCTCTGCGAATGTTAAGAAATCTACTACAAATGAAATCCCTGGTAAACATAGAAACATCTGTCTAGCTCTAGAACTTGAAACACATATATGCATTGTATACATGTACATCTCTTATTCTCTATGCAGATAAATGTGTTAATGAGGCATGGCGTTTCTTAGAATCCCAGGATGTTACGTCATGAAATTGTGCAATGTGTTGACGTCACTGGGAAAACCACTATGTACAGTAAGTAAACACAGTATTATATTTAAATCATTTGTGTATGTCAGGAGATACTAGATAGGCCTTTATCTTTGATGTATGTCATACATATAGATCTAGCCTTAAAGTTATATAGTCGCGTAGTTTCGCTGTCAGATAATATAATTAAAATTACACTTCGATCTTGACATCAGCTACATATTTTTTGTCCAAAAAACACACACGATTGGACTAGCCTATGTATGGTGGCATATTTCTGACACCAGTTAACCACTTATTTATCATGAAAGATCCCTGTTAATATGTCACATAAATACTCAACTAGTTAGTTTTCGCAAAAACTTTCACATTAGTTTTCAGATAATTATCTGTAAAGTGGAATGTGGAAACTTTTCACGATAACCTGGTAAATATCTTAAAACGAACTTTGTCATGATACTGCTTTTTAAAACCACAGGTTTTCGGCGCGTAAGCTATGAACCCCCCCCCCCCCCCTCCCCCCCCCCCCCCCCCAAGCTACTACCCCCATAAATCTTTCAAAATGAGTCAAAATACATCAATATGTTCAAAAAACATCCTTAACAAATGTTTCAAGAAGTTCAAGTTCGTATCATGTATGTATACAACGAAAAGGTGGATGTGAATTCAGAGCCATCAACTTCCCAACCTTGTCATTTTGTCATTTTTGGGCCGATTTTGACAAATGATGGCTTATTATTTACATTTAACAGTTTTGTTCAAAGAAAATTAGCTCACAGCCCAAGCAAGACACGAGCACAAGTGAAGAAATAAAAAGTTCGATAGGCACCGTGGTCAGAATCATTCGTCCACCTTAAATTTTGGACTTATTCGTCATTCAGCGATTAACAAGTGCATTTGCGACCATGCATTACACCATGGTACGGGTAATTAATAGAAAATGAAATATATAATAAATACCTTTTGAATTATCGGTAAATGAGCATTTCTGTTACGAAATAAATTTCTAGATAACTTTCGTTTTCAAGTTTCGGTTGACAAACGGATATGATCATTGGCCGTATTCGAATCATCGAGTTTGTTGTCAACGAAAACTGGGCGGAGCAAATGCGCGAAGATTTAGTGATGACAACGATTTTGACCCGACTCGAATCGAAATTGTGGTCAACGATTTGATGGTTTGACAACATTTTGTCAACGGAAAACATCAAGTTGTGATTCGAATAGAACTTGTTGACAACTATTCCAACTAACGCGATGGCGACGACCAATTGAGGCGCTTGACTTTTGCGTCATTTCCTGCTTTGAAGCTGGTTCTCGGTTTCGCTAGAATGATATTAGTTTGACTGGGCAACCAGTCGTTTGTTTGGGAAAAGTTCGCGTGGACGAATGTTCCCGTATAAGGGGTTTCCCTACTTTTCGAGTCCCCATGCGCGTGTTCGCCGATTGCTTTGAATTTTATACAAATTATCGTCAAAGAAAAAACTGTTTGCTGTAAACAATGAGCCATCATTTGTCCAGATCGTCCAAGATTTGACAAAATGACAGGGTTGGTAATTTGAGTGTTGCTTCTGCAAGGCGCTTTTTCATGGCAGCCTTTACTATTTTACTTATAAATTAGCAAAAAAAATTCATTTTTTTAAATTTTATGAAACTTCAGGAAATGTTCTTTTATGATGATTATTGAATGTATGGATAGATTTTAGGGTATTTTATCCACGTTTGGTGGTGGTGGAGGGGGGGGGGGGGTTAGCTGCTGGGGGTAGTGTCATAGCCTACGGGCCAAACGCCTATGCTTTAAACTGCCACCACTTATGCCCGCGTCACACTGTCCCGAAGTTGACAACAGATGGACACACGATAGACGAAATGTTCACATTCGGGCCTGACCGTGTGGCTGAATTTTACGGGCATTGGGAGCAACTTCGTGAGCGATGACAAAATCTTTGGCTGTCAAAAAAGTTGCCGAAGGACCTTGCGAAGGTTCGTTTTCGTGTTGACTTCGTGTTTTCATTTTACCCTTCGTAATGCCATCGTGTGGCCATCTTGTCAAATCGTGTCGCCTTCGTGTTTCTCTCGCCGTGAAGCCATCGCAATGATGTCGTGAAGCTATCGTATTATAGTACAATGGCATCGAAATGAGACTACGATGTGACCGAAAAAAACACAAAATAATGAGTTACAAACAGTTTGAAGCAAGATCAGACGATTCTTACTGTTTTTACTCTCAGGGTCTTAATATTTTCCTCCCTGAAACAACTCCTTCCGAACAAAATACATAATCTGCCTCTTGTTGGATGGTGTTGTAGAGAGGCAGCCCTGTATTGCATAATGAATGCCTTAAGCATAACGTGAAATAATAAATATAATTTTTGAAATTTATTTTCCAAACACCTAGTACTTGTTATTGTTTGCACTTATGAAATAAAGGTTCAACATTGAAATAATAAGAAACAACAGCACTATTTATAACTACCACTCAATCACATAAATAATGTGGTGTTTAACCCATTACCCAATAGCCTATTTCTAGTTTTGAGGACAGGTACTCATTTCAAGCAGATTGGAAGTAAGACAGAATGTGCCTAAAGGTATGTACTTTCAGCCTGCTTTAAGCTACCATCTATTAAAATTAGAAATTTTTGTTTTGTTGTACATCAGGGCGGCCACTAGTTGATTGCTATTATTATTGTTAATATTATTATTATAATTATTATCATTATGATTAGTTTTATTACAATGTACCAGATTTATATTGATGATTAAGAAAGTTGATCATGAAAAATCCCTAATATTTCCAAATGTCCTCTTTTTTAAACGGATTTTTTTTATGAATTGTACCTTAAACCCTCTACCAAAAGTCAATTTCTAGACACGTGACCACATAAAGTAGGTTAAAAAAAAAGAATGCGCATTCTATTTTACTTTCACTATATTTCAAGCTATCACCTTTCTTTCTTTTATATATAACCAATAAGAATTTTCTTTAATGGACGCAATGAACAAGTTTAACTGTAGTTTAAATTCTCAAGTATAAAAATGTCAAGTCCGAGACAACTCGTTATTTTTTCAACTAATATTGAGAACCAATAAAATCCCTCTATTAATACCACTGATTTATATTGTGTTTAAGGCAGGTGACTGCTAAAGCAGGTTGAAAGTATGCCCCTGCGGTCAAAATTAACGCTAGCGACTGATAATTCGGCCACACTGATTACCTTTGCAAACAGTTTGGATACAACACGTAACACAGCGTCTCATCAGGATCTAAGCTGTTTAGTCTTCAGGGACTCGTTTCATAAAATGTCGTAAGACAAAAACAATCAAAACTTTAAAATACCTTTAATTTCTGAGTTCTCTATCTAAAATTGTCTTGTGACTTCTCTTTGAAATCGTTGTCTTCAAGACGGTTCCAAAGAGATGCCGCAATACTGGATCAGATGGAAAAATAAATAATAATTTAGACTTTTATAATCTGACTTACGACAACGTTCGTCGTACAATATTTTATGAAACGGGCCCCTGACCCTGAATTTAAAAGAAATTTTGAGATTGTTACAGACAAAAACATTACACAGCATGCAAAGTGTTAAACTATAGACGATACTTAGGTCACTACTTTACTTTAAAGGCTGGCTTGGTGCCCTGGTAGGACAAGATTGTCATGTATCATTCCCATTATATACACTAATATTATTTTCACATACAGTGCTCCCTCCCTACAGCGAACCCCTTCTCAAAAAATACTTGCTACTGTTAGCCCGGGGCATAAGTCGAAAAATACTTCATTTCATGATGCAAGCAAACCACTTTGCAGGTTTACTAACATGACCATTGGCAACCGAAAAAAGCCGTTAGCCACTTCAATTTCCCTGGCAGATTCAAGATGGCGGCCATTTCCATTTTGTATAAGTTATGTCGTAATGGTTATTTCCATGCCAGTTCGAAAGTCACACAAAACTAACATGTATGAGATGTAAAATGAAAATCATCAATTGTGGATTACGAAATATCGCCTATTATTCAAGATGGTAGCCAAAAATTCAAAATGGCGGCCATTTTCACTATTTTCAATTGTACTTTAACCACGGGCTATTTGTAAACTTTTCTGTTCTTATACTACTATTTAAAGTATTTAAAGTTTATACATTTGTTTAATGCATTAATTCCAATACGATTTCCACGTCCACACTACCTTATAACACGAAGATACTAACGAAATTCCTTCACATGATTTCATTTTGACACTTTGATTTATTTCTAAAATAGTCTTGCCGGACTTTTTGGAAATGGCTTTTTTAAGAAAAGTTGACATACCTCCTTTTTACCACAATTAAGAATTGCTGAATCTATTTCTGCTATCTTTCACATTCTCCCATGAAGCTAACAGCCAAACAATGATGAACAAAAACAACAAAATGGCCGCCAAAACAATTATTTTCGTTATTATATACGATATTTCGGGGATCAAACACACATATTACATCTTCTTCTCCTAAACCACATGGCTGATTACAACGAAACTCAATATGGACATTTTTAGGCAAATCTCTTTTAACGAATTGATTCAATAAAACACTCTGGTTGCCATGGCGACAACAGTAAACAAACTGCACAATTTAAACAAATATTATCCACAAAGTCAGGAACTTAGATATGTTATGTATAGTAATAGCAAGCAGGCCTCAATCAAGTTTACTCATAACATAATCCTTCATCAAGATTATTGTGGTGTAACATACGCTGAAACCGTATTGTAATATATTGCAATACAGAGAAACTGTATTGCAATATAAGTAAATTGGTCCAGCGCCGGGATTAACAGCCTTACAGTACATAAACGTATCGTATATAGGATTATCCCAAAGTTAGATATTGGATGTAAAGTACTCGTATAACGTAGTAGACCTATACCCAGTAGTTAAAAGCATTATAGCCCGTTAGTAATAAATCTACCCGCCCATGGATCACTAGCTTTACATAGATTTAAATAGGAAACTATATAAAATCTTATCAAAAACCTTTTAGCCCAGAACTTCGTTTATATTATAGAGTATCGCCTTGAAGACATCTATCAACTTTGTTAAAATCATAGCGCTAGTTTTAGAATTTGGTATCTATAGTTTTATGGGTTTACATAGACTTTTATTTGAATACTTAAATGATTATTCATGTCAACACCCTAAGGCTTTATTGTCTCCCTACAATAGTCACCCTTACAAAGATTTCCTCCTGACAACAATGGTTACCACTTTTGCCCATACAGCACAATTTACACCTTTCTATAACAACTCCATCCTTACAACACACAACATATTTATCTACGGCTGGGTATTGTTGTAGCGAGTCAGCAGTGTAGAATTCTTTCAAGTTTGTTAAAGAAAGTAGCTGTCATGTCAACATATTACCAATGAAAAGTGAGTTTTTGAAAAAGTGTCCTTACCATAATGCGAAACATCCTATAAGTATATTGTGTCCAGAATGACGTAGAAGACCTCTTTCAGGTTAGTTAAAATTAGAGCCCTAGTATTAGAATTGTCCCCGCACAGCGGCTATTGTGTCAAAATCCATGACACTGGTGAGCGATATAGGGGGTTACCGTCCTCTTGTTTAAGCAGTTTAGTCACACAAACTATGCTCAAAGGAGAAACGTATATGTGAATAAAATGCACCATGCAGCTATCAACAGAAGCGTTTCATGAATTTCTGAAATGGAAACGTTGTAGCGATGAAACCTAAGTGTTGATTCAACCATGCTGATCCAGTTAAAAGCCAAGAATTGATAAATAAATAGAAGAATAAGGAGCAGGAATTATTGGTAACACTAAGACCACAACATCTTAAATGAGACAATTCTCAACCCTAGCAATAGACCAAGCTCACGAACAAGCGAATGCAATCATCAAAGGCAATGGGGTGCACTTTGCATCACAGGGGACCTTCAGCTCTGACACTGAATTATGTCAGGCCCCGAAGTCAGCCGATTATGTACAGAGTACGATGAAGAATCTAGCGCGAGTCACCATGAGCAAGCAAAGAGTGCGCATACGTCATTGCTTTAGAAAGTAACAAGGTTGACCTCAACCATCAAGATGACATAGGTCATGATTTTAACAAAGTTGATAGAGGTCTTCTAGGCGAAATATCTGCACTAAAAATGAAGCTTTGGCTATAAGGTTTAGATAAGATTTCTTTAAGTTTCCTTTTTAAGTCTATGTAAAGCTAGTGACCTATTGGTAGGGTTATTTACTACATCCGGACTACAATGCTTTTAACAAACTGTGTAGAGGTCTACTATGCTTTGCTTTACATCAAATATTTGAGCTTTGGGTTTATGAATTTTGTGAAGCATATTTTTCTATATGCGATAAGTCTATATCAAGCTATTGACCCCGAGGCAGTGCCTCTTTACCTACTAGAGTAATTCCAAAATTATTTTACGTTTGCACACATGTATAATAATCATGTGTAATACATCGTTGAAAAGCGCATTTCTTGCGGATACATCGATGCATAATAAATTGACAACAACAGTTCTCTTTGTTGTGGAAAATAGGCATCAATGTTTGACAGGCATAGGCACTGGCCATATTTGCTAGAGAATTCAATCAGATTGTTATATCATATAGTTTAGAAAAAGTGCCATAACGCTTTTAAATGTCGAACTAGCTGGAACTTTACTTATGTTTTAGGTCACCAACACTTAATACATTGAATTGAGTAGTATTAATAAATTTGAGATGTGTGTTTCACCTACTTTTTATTGTAAAATTAAAGCATGCATTAAAATGTATAATAGACTTTAAAAATGCCAAAAATATCTTACATTTGTTTATTGATTATATCAACTTGTTTACGAATAAGTGATTTATTTTTCAATTTCATCTTAAACAGGATACAGTTTTACAACAACCTAAACTACTTTATATTTCTCAATAACTAAGTTGAATCTATCAACTATAAAATGTATATGAATAAAGTATTCATCGATAAACTGTACTAAATTTGATAACTTTGTTTTGAAACGTTTGCATAACAACAAAACAACATAAATGTTGACATATTTAAGTATCTAACTATATTTGGCCCTTCATTGCATCACACTAGTAGTTTCAAATAAATATGAAAGACTCAAGCAGGAAACGCAACACAAACAATACACCCACCTCTCAAGTAAGTAAGTTTTAGTCAGCATTGTAGGCATCCGGCCCATACACGTATATACATATGCATACATAATGGTACAAATTGGCATGCGTAGTGATAGACATAAAGTAGAACATACACACAGTCATACCATAACAAACACACACACACACACACACGCACACGCACAATCCCATTCCTTCATCTACACACTAAATAGAAAATAACACGCAAGACAAACATAAAGCAAATTGAATATAGGAGCCCGCCTTGGTACGGTCAAACTCTATAACATGCATGGTTGTAGTGCCATTCGTGTTGTGTTATTTTCACCAAATTTAGACCGTGTTAAATAAGAATATTGACTTGCATGGTATTGGCCTTTAAAAT
Organism: Gari tellinella; assembly: GCA_922989275.2. Taxonomy (NCBI): domain Eukaryota; kingdom Metazoa; phylum Mollusca; class Bivalvia; order Cardiida; family Psammobiidae; genus Gari; species Gari tellinella. Next base: position 35,170,187 of record OV277861.1, on the reverse strand, counting down.
GATGTACAAATGTATTAAGACAACAATCTTACATATAGATTTCAAGCAAATGCCAAAGTAACACACATTTTGAAGGACGCTAGTTTATTGCTATATGTTGCAATACAGTTTCTGCATATTGCAATATATTAAAATATGGCTTTCAGCGTATTGTTACCCTATTACAATTTAGATGAAAGAATATGATATGAATAAACTTGATTGAGATCTGCTAGTAAATACAGTATATCAAATATCTAACCTCTGTGTCTGGTGTTTTTACAAGAAAGTATTTTAAAGATTTTACAAGTTTTTCACATTGGTTGCCATGGCAAATCAGAGCTCTTTATTGAATCCGTCCTTTGAAAGAAATGAGCCCAAATAATGTTCCTGTAACGTATGGTTGTACTCAGCAATGTGGTTTAGGAGGGGTAAATACTATGAGTATTGGATTTCCGAACGATCGGAAATAATAACGAAAATAAGTGTTTTGGTGGCCATTTTATTTTTTAACATTTTTGGGCTTTCAGCCTCGTGGGAGAGAGTGAAAGACAATAGAAATGGATTTAGCATGCCTACATTATGGCAAAAATTTGATCTGTCATCTTTTCCCAAAAATGTCTCTTGGAATGTTATTTCCCCAAAATCCGACAAGTTTATTTTAGATTAAAAAAGCAATGTTACAAAATGAAAAAATCTTAGTGTTATTAGAAATGTTTAACGTTAAATTGTATCGGAAATCATGCATAAAACAAGTGTATATACTTCAATAGCTTTACATAGTATTAGGACAGAACAATGAACACACAAACCGTGGATATCTAGTTTAATAATCGTTCAGAAATACATGTGCTCTTATAACAAAGAAAAAAGAGTGAAAATGGCCGCCATTTTGTATTTTTGGCGGCCATCTTGAATAATTAGCAATAAACCGCGATCCACAATTGATGATTTATATTTTACATCTCATAAGTGTTAGTTTTGCGTGCTTTTTTGTATGTACATTAGGCTGGCAATAACGATATAACTTATGCAAACTTGAAATGGCAGCCATTTTGAAAATGGCCGCCATCTTGAATCTGCCAGGGAAATTGAAGTGGCTAACGGGTTTTTTAGGATAAGATATGTCTAAACACTAATTGTAGAAAGTCCCTTGCTTGCATCATTATTTGAAGTATTTTGGCAAAATATCGACCTTATGCCCCGGGCTATGTTACCTAAGTAAAACATTAATACCAACGATATCACTGCTGTCGTCTGCTATTTCCTTAGCCATTTTGAAAATAAGCCTCCCAATATCAAACCAAGATAATGACGAGTGACAATAAGTTTGAACCCATATCAGACAGCGCGTTACGATGTGTCTGATCTGGATTCAAACTGTTTACACTCTCAGTGTTTTAATATTTCCCTCCCTATAACAACTACAACTGAACAACAACTCCCTCTTGGGATTACGGACTGTTAACTTCTTTTTTTAATCTTCGAACTCATCTATTTGTGGTTTCATCCTTCATCTTTCCCCTTCCATGTCCTCCTTTTCGTGACATGATGAATTTAAAACCTAGAACGTAGACTTTAAGTTACTTTAGATCTCAAATCGGTAAATATATGGCGGCTTTTAATCTTAGATCAGCGACTGAACTTTCCCGCCGTCTACCGAATGTTTAATACCATCGGAAGGTCATGTGATGCCTTCGTGACTGCATCATACTCTCAACACGACGTCGTGTAGCTATCGTGTGACCTTCGTGTGGCCTTCGGGTAAACTTCCTGTGAAAATCCGCATATTCGTGTTGACTTCGTGTGTGGTTCGGTTGCCATCGTGTGGCCTTCTGTAGGTACCGTACTTGCCTTCGTGTTGGTTTGCCTGTTGAGCCAGGTTCGGGGCCACCTTCGCGGGAAATTCAAAATTCCATGTTCGTGTGGCCGTCTGGTGTCAAAATCGGGACAGTGTGACACGGGCATTAACGAATTTATTTAGTTACTTAACTAGAAAAATTTCGTATTACCAGTTATCTAAAAGTAGAAATTGCAATCGGATGACTTCGGTAGGGACATGATATCTATTTTTAGATAAGTTAACACGAAACTTTTTAAGAAACGTTTCAGTTAACTTAGATATTATGTCGTGACAGTATCTGACACTAACAGGTCATTTGACGCGATACGATAATTATCAGGTTTTTCATGAAAATATTCTACTTTCCACTTACTAGATAATTATGTGAGATATTAACTTGAAACTTTTCAGAAAAGCTAAGTAGTAAGTGGTGTCAGAACCATGCCACCATACCTATGTAACGTAGATCAGTTGTATGGGATAGAATAAAGTTTGGTGTAAGAGTACAGCTCAGGATTGCGGAATGTCACACCATTTTCAGGTACCCTGTAACTTTAACATTGGCGGCTACGAGGCCACGACTTCATTTATAGAAACAACTCTCAGTAGATCTACTTCCTTAATCACATTAGCTAACGGCAAAACCACAATCAGAGTTCCATAAGTGACTCATTCTTCATATATAAGGATAAAATTCCACAATATCAGTGTCGCATGCACCTTAAACGAATAAAATACTGTGATATGCTCTGCTTTTGTTACTCACAGATCTATAGGTAGGGTCACCAATCTACATCCATAATATGTTTTTGAGATTGTGTCATTGTTTGTGTCTAGTTTATGGTAGTCAAAGTATCCAATATAAGGGTCAATTATCCTGTCTCCACTATCATGAACTGTAAGAACATGGTGCCGTAATATTTCTACGATATATTTTTGGCAACAAAAACTATCTTTTTTATTACATTTTCTCAAAAACTGCTTACTTTCACTTGTCCAAAACCTAAAACAAAATCACAAATGACCATGAACTCTGTCTACGGATTTCCGAGCAGATACGTTACAGTGATATTGTCACACTCGGTATAGTACTTGAATACTTGAGTACTTGAAAACTGCTAAGTGGTTTTAATATCTGGCCCAGAGTGTAAAGAAACTGGCAACAACCACTTAAACACATTTGAAACAATGTGGTATTAGTATTTCACATTCCAAGTTGTAGAACAAAAACGTTACGACTTCAAACACATTTTAATCAACCTTATAATCGTATGACATGCGTTTACCTACTCTGCAATTCAAAGCTTCCCTTGTTACTATTTCCAAAGAGAAAATATAAAGAGGTCGAGACGTAAATTCATTCTTACACGTGCATAATTTATCTAAACATGAACAGATACGTTACAAAATCAGATTCGTAACGATTGAATCATTTTAAAGGCGATGCGGGTGTCTATAGATCTATTACATGTAATTCCCAGAAAAAAGAAAGCAACCTTAAAATACAATATTTGTAGTTCAATGAAGGTGCTCTAAGTTTTTATATGCGGTTGATTCTCACTAACAATTTAGAAACAGATACGTTACATGTATGTGCAGATGCAAATCTGATGCATTGTCAAGTAGACTAATTTGTCATTAAGATTCGTAACAACATATTCATCATGGACTTAGTTTGATTGAAAACTATCTAAATTGCATGTATGGTAAATTTTGAAGTTGTCTTGCATCGTTTTAAGATGTTATATGTAACGTATCTGTTCCGCTAAATTGGATGGTATAGTCCCCAACCGTATAGGTTTTGTATTTTACGTAGCTTATTATTCAAATTTTCACATACAAATATACTGAATCTAATCTGAAAAGTGTCGACCCCAGGTTCATTTTCCAATCTGAAATTGTTTCCCTCTCTGAAGAATGAATGAAGTGTTTCATTTTGTCAAAAAATCAACTTTTTCAAACAGCTCTGATTTTGAAACCAAGTCAATTTATTTTTGGAAGATGATTTGCATAAGATACTCAATATTCTACATTTTATAATGATACAAGCCACATGAACTTTGTAGATTATCTATTTTGATGATAACAGCAGCAGCAGAATGATAATGTAAATGGTAGGAACTGATGACATCATCAACATAAAATTTATGATATTATCAGCACACACTGATGTAATAAATTTTGATGTCAATATTTGTGATACAGTACATATGTAAAAGGTGTAGAACACATTAAAAAAACAGAAAACTGCTAAAAATGAATAACTAGTATTAAGTGTCACAGACTCTACATGTGTCACAGCCTCTACATTTTCCCTTCTTTTTTAAAATATTACATCTTATCATATTGACAAAGATCTATAACCTGAATAATCTGAGTCTAGTAGAGTATGCCATTTACATAATGTATCGAATTTAAAGATTTATCTTTATAAAGCAGTAAACATCATTCTTCAGATAGGGAAAGAATTTCAAATTGGAAAATGGACCTGGGGTCGACACTCTCAGATTAGACCAAAAACCGTGTATTTCAAAATCTTAAAGTCAGTATATTTGTATGTGAAAATTTGAATAATAAGCTACGTAAAATACAAAAACTATACGTTTGGGGACTAAACCATCCGTTTAGCGGAACAGATACGTTACAAATAACATTTTAAAATGATGCAAGACAACTTAAAAAATTACCGTGCATGCAATTTAGATAGTCTTTAATCAAACTAAGTCCATGATGAATATATTTTAACGAATCTTAATGACAAAATAATCTACTTGACAATGCATCAGATTTGCATCTGCACATGAATGTAACGTATCTGTTTCTAAATTGTTAGTGACAATCAACCGCATATAGACACTTAGAACACCTTCAATGAACTACAACTGTTGTATTTTAAGGTTGCTATCACTTTTGTTGGAATTGATAGATCTATAGACACCCGCATCGCCCTTAATTATTCAATCGTTACGTATCTGTTTTTGTAACGTATCTGTTCATGTTTAGATCAATTATGTACGTGTAAGAATGAATTTACGTCTCAACCTCTCTATATTTTCTCTGGGGAGATAGTAACAAGGGAATATTTGAATGGTAGAGTAGGTAAACGCATGTCATACGATTATTAGGTTTATTAAAATGTGTTGGAAGTCGTAACGTATCTGTTCTTCAACTTATATTTTCTGCTATCTGGAATCATGGAATGTGCGATACCAATAACACATTGTTTCAAATGTGTTTAAGTGGTTCTTTCCAGTTTCTTTACACTCCAGCCCAGATATTAAAACCACTTAGCAGTTGGAAAAAAGTATTCAAGTTCTATACTGAGTGTGACAATATCGCTGTAACGTATCTGTTCTGAAACCCGTAGACAGAGTTCTGTGGTCATTTGTGATTTTGTTTTAGGTTTTGAACAAGTGAAAGTAAGCAGTTACAGACAAATCTCGAGAAAATGTAACAAAAAACGATATTTTTTGTTGCCAAAAATATCGTAGAACTATTACGGCACCATGTTCTTATAGTTTATGATGGTGGAGACAGGATAATTTACCCTTATATTGGATAATTTGACTACCATAAAATAGACACGAACAATGACATTATCTCAAAAACATATTATGTATGTAGATTGCTGACCCTACGTATCTGTGAGTAACAAAAGCAGAGCATATCACAGAATTTTATTCGTTTAAGGTGCCTGCGACACTGTTTTTGTGGAATTATATCCTTATATGAAGAATGAGTCTACAGAGTATGTGTCACAGACTCTACAGAAATTTGGCTGAATTTATTTATATATACATGTATATACATTCTGACATTTTTTCTCAAAAATCAATCGTGTCGCGTCCCTGTGTTCGGTACGAAGCGCTTTACTGTACATGTAAACATGCGAATTTGTTGTTGGTACGGCAATGTTTTGAGAAGAAATCAGCTTTGATCGGTGTCAAAAACGTATATCTATGGAACTGTAGGACTGCCATGCTCGACAAGCGTACAGTAGTGGTCAATGCTGTGTCGGCCAGGGACGAACACCTGTCCCGTTTTCAAAAAATCGGTGATTTCAGTAAGTAGACGCAGTTACTGTTGGTTTAAAGTTATGTTTTTATGGAAAGGTATTATATTAGCTAGACAGAAATGAAAAAAGGGTGTCGTTTCATCAATTATTATTCATGATATGCCCAGTTGTGTCGAGATAGGGTGAGACTATACTGACGATCAGTTGTATCCCTTGTCTCTATATATCACGGTGTATAAACCTGTATGCGTACTTTGAGCTTTGTACGGATACTTTGAGCTCTGTACTGGTTGTTTTTGAGCCTCGAAGCGACGCAACGGAGGAAAACAACAGGTATGTGACATGAGTTCCTATTTATTTTCCTCTCTTTAAATGAAAAGTCTTGTCGGTAAGCATGGTTTTCAAATACCGGAGAGAATGATAAACCAATCGCGACCGTCTTTGGTACAATCTATACATCTACATATATATTTCGAGGCATAAATCAACTGGTGGCTCACTCGGAATTCTTTTGGATGTCGTCAAAACATTGCATTTTATACAGCATCTATCCTTGTTTATACTGTTTTATCAAAACAAATATGCTTTCCAGAGTAAATCCAATTGATGCGATGTGATAGCTTTATTCGTTTTTTGAAAGCATGGTCGCAATTTGCATTTTTGATCAGAAGAATTGATGCTGTTTTGTACGGGCAGCTATTTCAAACACGGCTGACACTGTATCATCAGCTGCGAGCATATGTGTACCGTCAGCTCAAAATCAGAATTTTCTGTTTATGTGTTCTTCAGTTAAAAAATGCCTTAAATTTCAAATCATGATGTTATTATAAAGAAAATGTACCAAACTATTATATACATTTATTAAAACACAGATATTGCGTATAAATAATCTTTTCCCACTTCATTCTATTTCGAACAGATATACATTGATCTACTGTCAAAAACCATCCATTATTCCGTAGACGACATTAAAGTGTTTTTCAAGAATATTTCTAATTATGTGGTAATTTAAGTCGTTTGCAATTAAAAATATTAAAAATACCTCCTGGTGTGCACAATTTGTAAAACAATGAGTCCCTTGGGCAAAACATTTTGTTTTTCAGATTTAAATATTATATAATTGCCAAACTATTATGAGTCTTGACAAGTGAGTCTTTGGCAATTTTAATGAGTATAGGTCTCGGAACTCGCAGCTGTATTTATCACTGTAAATCTAAGATATTTTAAAAATCATTGGACCCATCCATTCTTGTCAGAGTTTGAATAGCCATATATGAAGTATACCTATATTAATGGAAAGCGACTGGTGAATGAAAGTGCCTTGCACAATGTTGATAACTTTGAGTTAATATTTTGAGATGTATCCCCCTTCAAAACATTTTCTATTGTTCTGCATAAAACCCATGTTTTACTGACATTGTTCAGGATTAATTTTCATTTATGAAATTTTTTATCATTAAATGTGTCTTGCACATAATTTACTGAAATGCATCAATACCATTCAGTCATTCCCCAGTGCAGCACTTTCTTTTCCGGTGGATAACTTCTGCTATACAGAAGCTCTCAATTTTGAAATTGAGAGATGTTATGTATACTGTAATTATCTCGGTTTAATGCCCAATAAACGAACTTCTAGAAGGGTAGAGGAGCCAGTTTGTTGGTTAATTCGTTCATCGGTCTGCCCTTGACACATATTTTTGATGCAACTTATTTTACTTTTCTTTACCGATTGACGTCAAACTTTGCATAATATTGGGGGTGAGACAGGGTTGTTTACTCTCCCCAACACTCTTCAGCATATTCCTAGAGAGAATTATGTCGGATGCTTTGGCATACCATGAAGGAACGGTTAGCATCGGTGGGAGGACAATCACGAACTTGCGCTTTGCAGATGACATAGACGGTATAGCAGGGAAGGAAAAGGAGCTATCCAATCTAGTTGAAAGCCTTTACAAGACATCTACCGAAGTTGTCACCAAATCAGCGCAAAAAAGACAAAACTGCTGACCAACAACATCATTGGTATCAGCACTGAAATCATGGTCAATGGGGAGAAGCGTCATTGCGTAGATAGTTTTAAGTACCTGCATGGGTGCGACAGTTTCTGACAAGGGGTCGAAATCCGAGATACTTGCAAGAGCCGCTCAGACCACAGCAGCACTCGCAAAGTAAAATTAATATGGAATGATCGAAATATAAGCCTCAGCTGGAAAATAAGGTTGATGCGTTCACTTGTCATGTCCATATTCCTATATGCCAGCGAGACTTGGACCTTGAATGCAGACTTGGAGCGAAGAATTAGTTCGTTAGGGAGGTGTTTCAGAAAAAACACTTTGCATATCATACAAAGAACACATCTCAAATGAAGTAGTTCGAAACAGGATCAAAGAAGCCATTGGACCTCTCGAAGATTTATTAACAATTATCAGGCCACGTAAAATGAGATGGTACGGGCATGTGACGAGATCAACAGTGCTTTCAAAGACAATATTACCAGGCACAATTCAGGGAGGAAGAAGGAGAGGCAGACAGAGCGAGCAAGCGATGGAAAGATAACATAACAGAGTGGACAGATTTAAGTCTAGATAAAGGAAAGGGTGCGGATGGCAGAAAACAGAGGGGAATGGAGAAAGCTGGTTGTCAAGAAATATATGGTGCCCCAACGGTGCGACATGACTACGGGATAGGTGAAGGTGATTGATTATTAAATAGATATGTGGGTGTTATATTTTTCATACGAGTGGTTCCAAAAAGTACAAAGTTATTGTCCTTTATTGGACTTCTGTACTAAAAAGCGCAGTTAGGCGTTTGTTAGCCCTATAGTATTATGATAATTCTTAACTTTTGTTTTAGTTTTTAGTTTTCAAAAAAGGACGGATGACTATTTTCTAGATGCCTGCACTCGTAAATGTTCTCTACAACCATTAGCAACAAGTCAAGTAATGTTTTAGTTGTACTACTATCATTTCTTACTTCTCCATGACTCTCCTCTTCCGAGTAATTTGCCTGTGGGTGTTTGCAAACTAAGTTTCGAAAGTTCTTTTTCTTTATCTACATCTCCGTAATTGTCTGCAGCCAAGAAATCTAGTGCTATTTGGGTGACGTGGAGCTTTATTCTTTTTTGTATTTTACTGGACTTGGTGTTATTTATGGTTTTCTTGAAACTTTTACTGTTTGGTTGTTTGGAATCACTTTTGGTTTTCTTTTTCGAATTCAGATGAATTAATTTAAGCAGTTTTTTGTGTATTGTTTGCCCTGGTAATGTTCCAAATTAAGTATTTTTACCTAAAGAGTTTTTGCTTTATGGTTCTTGGCACGGTGACTGACGGCTGCAGAGAAAACGTCGAAAACTTGGTCGCAGTAATAACAGCTAAATCTAGCTTCGCATAAAAAGAAAGAAAACGCTCTTGAGCTGACCGTACAAACGTTTTCATTCATTTTCACAGCTGATGATACATTTCCTCTAGAGCTGACCGTACAATTTGCTTCGCATTGTTTACATGATTTCTGGCGTTTAAACTGCAAATTCAAATATATCCTTTCCATAGAATCGTATCAGTAGATATAAAATATATTTTGATAATAGAATGTGTAGTTTAAGATGTAGAAACTGTCGTTTAGATGGCAACATCTACTGGGTCTTTATGAAAAGACTATCGAAAACACGGTGAGCCTTCACCAGTATCCGAGAATATTCAACAAGATAAATTCAAGACACCAACTCAATACGTTGAAAATTTCACACCTGCAACATATCTAAACAGGTATGTCATAGGTTCAGCATTGAATCAATGTTTGAATGTCTGCAGAATGGGATTTACTCACCCCTTAGCAGTCTCGCAAGTCCGCCATTGTGACATTTCTCGATTCAGTGCTCAGCAGCTACCAGTACGGAGCTCAAACAACACGTACAGGTTTATACACCGTGTATATACATTCTGACTTTTTTTTCTAAAAAATTAATCGTGTCGCGTCCCTGTGTTGGAGAGATGTAGGGGTGAAGTTATAAAGTGCTGATTTATAGAGACGTGCCTGGGAACACTTTAGGAAATAAAATGTAGACAGAAACGTTTGCCTTGTTATAAAACAGATCCATGAACCTGGATTAGACAACGCGAAGTGGATTAAAACATCGGACTATGCTACACTTGTGTCTGTCAAAATATGTTTGAGTCTTGTGAGTGCTTCTGCTGTCTGTGCCGACCTTGTTAGAATTTAAAACCTCTTCACTGATGATTTAGCACCTAGGTATTTAAATTGTTGTACTATTCTAAGTGTCTGGTCATGAACTTTAATGTCTGTAGTTATGGTGTTATTATTGTTTGTCATTTTCTTTTTTCTCTGCGCAAATTTACGTTGCGATTTTTGTTGCGACACCGTCAAGCTTTTCAATCAAGGAAGCACGTTCTTCTTCACCACCCGCCAAGCTTTCGATATCATCAGCAGATCTTAGATTTGTGATGTTACGTCCTCCGATACTTATTGTTCCAGCATGTTCTTCAAGCGCTTCATTCATAAGTTCTTCCAGGAAAATGTTCAATGAAGTAGGAGAAAGTAGGTATCCCTTTCGAACTCCAATTGATATATAGAAAAAGTTTTACTGGTTGTGTTTTTATAGATTTTTTGAATGTATTTGATCAGTACTTGTACAAGCATTGCATTAGACTTTCTTCTATCTATTTGTGTAGTTTTCATTTAAAAGACACTATGTTGAACATATAAGATGCATATCTCAGAGACTTTTAGGGATTTAAACAGGGTAGGGATGTCAGCAATAAACATGGCTATAATTCCACACTTTGCCGCTAAACCAGTCTGCTTAAAACATGCAGTAATTCACTTTTACTTGCAGCATTTTGAGCAAATAAAAAGTAATGAAGCGTCTGAGGCCGCTCCTGTCAAAACTGGCATATTTGTTCACTTGTAGCCCAATCTATGTATTTTAGGAATAAATTTTCTTTGAAAATGAAGCAAAATTTACGAGAAAATCATTGTGCCGAGGAATCAAAATCGACATTGAAGCAATTTCTGCGAATTTGTCTTATTTTTACATTAGATTCAGATATTGATATTATAAACATACTAAGACAGCCAACAACCAACACCCACACGCACACCCCACTTCGTACATGTATATCGAACGCAAACTTTTTAAACATACCATAATTGCTCGGTATGTCTAAATAAAGAGTCAGGTAAAGTGAGGAAAAGTCAGATAGAGTTAAATTAAAGCATGCTGGTGCTTATTTAGTGTTAAAATGCATACCGGTATTTCAAATGTAAAATTCCACATTATAATCTCAAATATCATGTTTTGGTTCGTTTGTAGTAATATTCCGATACTGGCGATTCCCAGTTTGGTCGACGTAAAGTCAGTTACAGTCAGGTGGTGCAGTAAAGGGCTATATGTGTATGTGTGTTTTCATTAAATCAACACCTACTGTGAAGACAGTTAAGGACAAGGAATGGATTGAAGCAACTTACAGATTCAAAACACACACGAGTTGTTGTAGTAAAAGGGGTTTCAACTCGCTCTATAACCATAAAGGACACTTCGCATCCAGCGACAAAGAAATGGAGGAGAAGTGTAGTAAATGTCCTGGTATATTTCAATACAAGAGCTGTCTGCGAGATAATACTAGTTTCCAGCACGATTGCACATGTGGGTTTGTTTCATAGACATATTATCATTGTCAATAGAAAATGGGGCCTCAGGCTATACAAAAAGTGCTATTCAAACCAATATACCTTGTCTGACATGGGTCCAAAAGGTTTGACATTCGTCAGAATACTTCGTTATGTAATATATAACGGGTAAATTGTATGGGCGTTCGTTGCCTTCATTGTAAATATTTACTAATATAAATAATTAACACCCGACCTTGTTTCGTAACGAAGACAGGGATCTCAGCTAGTCATACAGTTAATTCGCGATAAATCTCAGCTAGTTATACAGTCACATTGCAGCTAGTCATACAGTCAGTGGTATTATGTCAGATTTATTTATGACGAAGTTTTCGTGTAAAATTAATATTTTCATGGTACATTATACATTTTTAGGAAGATATTTTATTCATTTTGCCATTTCAATCATGTGTGATGTGGAAATGATTCAAAGGACGGATTGTACGATACTTCTTTGAAGCACCTGTTGTTTTCACTTGATACGCAGCGATGATCATGTCATAAATTGAATGTTTATTTATCACAACATTGTATGAGGAGGTGTGTTGAATGTTTTAAACTATATCACAATCGTAGATGGTGTATTTCATATTAGCTAGCGTGTTAAATTATTACAAACTTACTCGTCAAAGTGGTCCGCATCCATTCGTCATAGAAAATATCGGTAAACATCTCGCTTCGCTGATCGCAGCTTCCGGAAGGGATACACCGGAGTTTACATACTGTGGTAACTGTCATATTAATAATTACCTTTCACTTCAATTATAGAAAAAATGTCCAGTACAGTCATATATCCTATAGATCAACTTGGTCAGTCCTGGTGTCAAAATTGGAGTGTGATTATCAGTCAGTACTAGCGATAAAAAGGTTTCCATTTCTTACGTATACGTGTACGGGAAGTTTCCACACGTATACGTTCACGTATCTTCCCTCACATATTTTAGGTAATAAGTATTTGCTTCACACTAAGTATTTCAATACATTCGTAGTTAGGGCAGACCTTGAGTTGCTTAAAGCAGGCTTAATTGAAGATTATGTTCTATTTTCTGCCTGCTTTAAGCAAAGACCTGCAAATATATACAGTTAAACCTCTCTATTAGACCCCTAAGACAGAGGAGAGCTTCATGTATGGTGACGATAAAACAGAAAGCTTCAGGAGGAGCTTTCTGTTTTACTGTCATCCTTCTTGGCACAGTCAACTGTCATAAACACCTAATAACTAACACAATGTAGTGGTCATAATAGAGAGGTTTATTGTATAGGACCAATTTCTTAGGTTGCGTATTCATGATTGTGGCAAAGAAGGACCTTTTCCTTTCATTAAAGAACTTAACTCATTTATGCCCATTTCCGATTGTTGTTTACACGATCGAAATCTAGTTGACAAACATTGTAAACCGTGATCGGAACCTTTGGATCTATGTACACTGTTTGCAAAGGACAAGTCTACTTTTCACAGGTACTTTGTTTTCAATTGACGAGTATAATCGTTGTCAGGACTGATTGGGTTAGAGGCGTGAAAGGGTGTGAGTATGGAGTAATGGCTTAAAGTACAGCAAAACGACACTATAGTATTATATTGATGTAACAAATGACACTCATATAACACAATTTCATTCACTATTTTTTATTCAATAACAGAAAAAACGTTAGAGAGAAAGAGAGACAGACAGACAGACAGACATACATACAGACAGATAGACGGGAGCTGGAGAAAGAGGCGGAAGAGACGGGGAGGACGGGGACAGACAAACAGGCAGATTCACAGACACACACAAATAGACAGAGAGACATGGGAGAGAGACAGAAAAAGAGATAGAGCGATAGAAGAGACGAGGCGTGGCATGTGGGCCGACGGTTTGACAAACATGCAGATCCACAGACAGACACAAACGGAGATAGAGAAACGAGAAGGAGAAAAACGAGAGAGAGAGTGAGAGAGAGAGAGAGACAGGACACGGGAAGGCGGTGGGTGGACGGACGGGCAAAATCAGATGAAACGACTGTTTGATCTGCTGATTATAACGTGTAACCGTGTCACCTTAGATGATATTTAACTCCTGTAATTACAATCAATCACATAAATTAAAACACATTAAACGATAAAAAAGGTTTGTTCCAACTTTCTATCAAATAACTTTTACATAAATTGTTCAAATAGTACGATTAAAACAACGATAAACTTACACGTTTTACTCTAACGGGTAGACAGTATGCTATACGGTATCAAATTGTAAATCGAAAGGTAGGTGTGCATGCATTGGTTACGTCACGATGGTATTCTTCACAAAAAGCAAGCTACACGTACACGTACCAGTACAAGTAAGATATAGAAACCTCTCTAGTAATTGCCAGTGTGTTCGTCCGTATACGTATTCACCAAAATATGTGTGTTAGTGGCTATTTCCTTAAAGCTTGTACTTTTTATACGCCCGTCTTCAGACGGGACGTATTATCATTTATGGCGCGGCGCTGTCCGTCCGGACGTCTGTCTGTGTGTCCGTCCGTTAACTTTTTCATGTCCGCTCTTTTACTCAAACAAATTTAGTCCAATCCTCTTTACTTGGTCAGAACGTGTATGACCATAATATCTCGGTCAAGTTCGATGACCAGCAAGATTGCCCCAGACATTCAAGAGTTATGCCCCTTTTTCTGTCAAAAATGGGCATTTTAGAACTCAAACAAATTTATTCCAATGATTGTTTAAACTTGGTCAGCATATATCGGTTAAGTTCGATAACCAGCAAGGTTGCCCAAAACATTCGAGAGTTATGCCCCTTTTTTCGTCAAAAACTGGCATTTTTTAGTTTGTCCGCTCTCTTACTCAAACAAACTTATTCCAATCCTTTTTAAATTTTATCAGCATGTGTATGATTATAATGTCTCGGTCGAGTTCCATAACCAGCAAGATTGCCTAAGACATTCAAGAGTTATGCCTCTTTTTTCGTCAAAAACGGGCATTTTTAGTTTGTCCGCTCTCTAATAAATTTATTCCAATCCTTTTGAAACTTTGTCAGCAGGTGTATGACCATACTATCTCGATCAAGTTTAATAACCAGCAAGATTCTTTCAGACATTCAAGAGTTATGACCCATTTTCGTCAAAAACGGGCATTTTTTAGTTTGTTCGCTTTCTAACTTAAACAAATTTATTCCAATCCTTTTGAAACTTGGCCAGCATGTGATTTACAATAATGTCTCAGTTATGTACTCTAACCAGGAAGATTGCCCAGACATTCAAGAGTAATGTCCCTTTTTTGTCAAAAAGGGACATTTTTTGTAATTCCGCTCTCTTACTCAAATAAATTTATTCCAGTCCTTTTGAAACTTTATCAGCATGTGTATTATCATAATGTCTCGGTCAAGTTCCATAACCAGCAAGATTGACGTAGACATACAAGAGTTATGCCCCTGTTTTGGTCAAAAACGGGCATTTTTTAGTTTGTCCGTTCTCTAACTCAAACAAATTTAATCCAATCCTTATGAAACTTTGTCAGCATGTGTATGACCATAATGTCTAGTTCAAGTTTGATAACCAGTAAGATTGTCCCAGACATCCAAGAGTTATGGCCCTTTTATCGCCAAAAAAGGTCATTTTTAGTCTGTCCGCTCTCTTACTCAAACAAATTTATTCCAATCCTTTTGAAACGTGGTTAGCATATGACCCCTAACTTATAGGGTTCTTCCCCTTTTCCCACTTTACCCTGATAGGGTTTTAGTATGACTACATTCTAAGATCAATTTGACGGGCTTATAATGTGCCCTGCTTGCGGTGCTCTTGTTTATGTGCCTAGCCAAATCACCGAAATTTCTCTAACTTAAGAATAAATAGATCTAATCATATTCCGACTTACGGCCAGGTAAATTTCTCAATAAATTACCAGGTTAATGGCACTAGTGATGTCCAGGTTAACGTTTTTCGCTTATGTGGCTAGTTATTTTAGCCACATTACATCAAATAAGTATAAATTTATGAACGCGGTTATGTCCGTCACACTTCTTTGTCCGGAACATATCTCCTGAGCCTTACAGCGTAACTTAATGTACCTTGATACAGTGATAGACGATGGCAAAATGAAGTGTAGTACTCTACCATCTACCAATAATGAATATCTCCCATAATATTATTTAAAAACCAAATTTTTCCGGATGATATCTTCAGACAAGCGAGTTCACAGCCACAGCGATTGTAGAGGGAAAAGTGGCAAACGTTATTATGGGAGGGGCAAATGGGGGCCACCTGTATTTTAAAGATCAACATTCAAAAATGTTAACAACGTTTTTATCAATATCCGTTAGTTCGGGTCACACTAAAACCTAAACAATACTTAAAACAATGCCTTTCCAAATATATCTGAGAAGAGATCTATATCAGGAACAGGTAACTCTCGGTTCAACTTAAACAGTAAATACACTTTCAAGAATTTATATTTAGATACATTTGTGTAAGTATAATAAAAAATCATTGAAACTGAACTGGAGTATATAGAGTAAATAAAACTGTTAAATATGGCATTTCAACGCATCAAGGCCATGTACACTCTAGACTAATATGCTCATTTCGACAATAACTAAACACATTCGAAAACTAAAAGCTATACATTTACATAGTTTAATAAAGTTTTCAATACAAAAAAAAGCCTTTTTAGCTCGACTTTATCGAAAAGTCGAGCTATTGTCGTCACCCTGTCGTCTGCGTCGGTTAAGTTTTTTGCTTAAGGTTTTTGTAAGAGTTGATTTCTCAGTAACTATCAAAGGTATCCATTTGAAACTTGGAATACTTGTTCGTAACCCTGGGATTTGTCAGTTCAGAGTTATTGCCCTTGTTTTATTTACTTAAAAGTTGTAAATTAACATATCTAAATAACTATGAAAGATATTAACTTGAATCTTGGAATAGTTATTCAGTATCAAAAGTGCAACTCATTTCAACAAGGCAGGTAACCCTGGGAATTGTCATTTTAGAGTTATTGTCCTTTTTTTTTATTTACTTAAAAATTGTAAATTAACATATCTAAATAACTATGAAAGATATTAACTTGAAACTTTGAATAGTTATTCAGTATCAAAAGGGCAACTCATTACAACAAGACAGGTAACTCTGAGGTTTGTGTATCCAGAGTTATTGCCCTTGTTTTATTTACTTAAAAGTTATAAATTAACATATCTAGATAACTATGAAAGATATTAACTTGAAACTTTGAATACTTGTTAAGTATCAAAAGGACAACTCATTACAACAAGGCAGGTTACTCTGTGATTTGTAATTTCAGTGTAAATGACCCTTGATTTATTTACTTTAAACTTGTAAATTGAAATATCTTGATAACTGTCAAAGGTATTAATTTGAAACTTTTTATACTTTTGTTATATCAAAGACGACTCATTCAAAGAAGAAAGGTGACTTGAGTTATTGCCCTTGTTTTTATTTTCATAAAACTTGTCAATTGAAATTTCTCAATAATTACCATAGGTATTTATTTGAAACTTTAAATACTTGTTAAGTATCAAAAGGACAACTCTTTACAAGAAGGCAGGTACACCTGGGTTTTGGGATTCAAAAGTAATTGCCCTTGTTTTGACTTTTTTAGAATTTAATTAGATTTTTCTATAATTACCATAGGTATTAACTTGAAACTTTGAATACTTGTTCAGTTTCAAAAGGGCATCACCTTTCAACAAAGCAGATAACCATGGGATTTGTCATTGCAGAGTTATTGCCCTTGTTTGACTAAGAATTTGTATATGAAATCATTCAGTAACTGTAGAAAGTTATTAATTTCAAACTTCCAATATATTTGAATACTTGTTTAGTTTCAAAAGGGCAACTCATTACAACAAGGCAGATAAAGCAGGTAAGATATTGTCCTTAATTTTACTTATAGTTTACTTTAAATGGAATTTAGACTGTCCAAGTATGTTTAAGTTGTTGTTGCTTACAAACTACTATGATCAATAGGGCATTACACATCCTAACACATTCTTTAAGTTTGAAAAATGTAGCCGTCTCAAGTACACGAAAGTATACGAAAGTCGAGCGTCCAGCACCCGATTGCGGTGCTCTCGTTTAACATTTCTCAGTACATGTACATCAAAGCAGATAACTATGGCCACAAATATTCTATTATGACAATTATTGCAACCCTTCAAAAACTTTAACTTATATCCATTGCGTGCAAGTATATTTAAAATCCATTGAAAACCGTAGTTGCTAGAGTGTAAAAACTGTTAAGTGTAGCATTTCAAACTAATCAAGGGCAGATAAGTCTTTACTAATTTGCACATTTTTGACAATGATTGAACTAATTGAAAACCAATAACCATATATAACTTAATTAGATATTTATCAAATCCTTATGACATCTTTAATAAATAAAGAGCAGCTGACTACTGAATACCTTAATTAATCTGGAAAAAAATGTGATGTAGAATAAATATACCAAATTTCATCAAGGTCGGTTGATTGGTTTCAGAGCTACAGCTGCGGACGTTAATCGTGCGGACGGACGGACAAACCAAAACAGTATTCTTCGGCAGGGGATAATAATATAATCAAACGTTACTCGACTCTTTGTATACTGATAAAGAGTAGGTGAGGATGCGCAGTATGCAACAACCATACTTCTATTCTTATCAAGTATTAAATTATCTCCCCTTTTTCATTTTCAATAGTTCAATATTATGTCCATAGCATTACAACAATGTCTGACACATAGATCTACATGTATATATTGAAGGATTCAAGATAACCCAATGATACTTCAAATAGCTATTACAGTATATTATAACAAAAGACAGTCAGTACACAAGAGACCATGTCTCTGTGATATCCCACTATGGACTTTTTTCCCATCTTCTTTAAAAATCAAATTATGTCTGGGTAATATCTAAAAAAAGGTCAAAGGTAACTAATTGAAGTTTGTACACTGATAAAAGGATGGCATATAACTCTAAAAAAAAAACGAAAATAAAAACGTAAAAAGACAAACACATCGGAGGTGCTTCCCCCGGCCCTATTTGTTGCAACGTCTTCGCCGTTAGGGCTAGAAACGTAGGCGTAAACCATTAGCACCAACGGCAAATAGCAACATTTTTTAATTTTATTCGCATTCACATAATGAAGCTTGCAATATTTAATGACCCGACAGCTTTTGTATATAATTGGATTATACTTGGCTTCATTAAGCAATGTCTTTTGATATTTTTTTATATATCAGAAACAAAATTTAAAGCAGTGTTGATATGTAAATTCATACTTCATGAACGCTTTTATATGTAACTCAGTACCATGTGATTCTTAAGCTAATTATTCAACATGTTTTAAGCAGAAATACATGAAACAATCATCTGTAACCTATCTTATATCAATCAAGCTAGCATACTATATATTAAGGCCTTTAATAAAGTCATGTACATATAGGTTTCGACAAAACACTGATTTTCTTAGGTGTCACGAACAGAATTACCTCCCTTAAATAAACCGTAATTTTCGGTGATAAGATGAAAATATTCTGCCTGTCAGACAGTTTCAATGGATTCAGCACCCTTCAATTATGTTAAAAACAGTGTCTGCCAAATTTTAACAAAAAATGCCAAGTACTTTTTAACCGAAGACTTTATCAGGAAATATCTCCAGTCTATATGCTCAATAAATGGAAATCTGGAGTAGACCAAAGCCGTAAAAAGAAAAAAGTGTTTGAATGACGTCAGTGTGACCATGGTGATACATGTACGTGCATGTCATGTGTCACGTATGAGCTACTTGTATCAGGTTTCAATCATGAGTGACAGTTTGTTGGTCAAACAAGAAGCTGGTCACACGTGTACTAGTATTAGCGAATTTTATTTATTCAAATGCAGTCTAAACTGTTCCAAGCTACAATTCTTAACAATGTATAAGGGACGTCCCATGGGTATGTGGAAAGCTTAATAATGTATGACAACTGTAATGCATAAATGGATAAAGAGCTTTCTGCAACATGTTTAGCCTGCATCAAGCATTAAACTACCCCTAGAGATGTCCTTGTTTCTTCAATAAATCACTAATTGTGATGTTCTTTGTCAAGGTCAGCGACCGCTCTGTGAGGAGAATATTTAATTCCTTTCACTGCCATAACATCGTCTACCTGAACCCTTTCACTGCCAAATCTTTCGAGAGATTTTTACCCCTTCACCGAATCATTGTCGTCGTCTTATTTAATTGTGTTGTCTGCAGTGTCGTTTCAAAGTTAAAAAAACAATGCAGTATTTTAAATTTCAAAACAAGTGTCAAACATTTTGGATACGCGACGTAAAAAAATATACCAAGTTATAGTCTACTTTCAGTCAAATTCAAATTCAAATTCTTAATTTCGCTCAGTACATGTTTTTCACATGAATACATGAGGTTAATTGAAGGTGTAATACAAACTAAACAGGTTAACTTCAAATATCTTTTTGTCTCAAACCACAGAACCTTGAGCTTAGATATTTGACACAAAGCACCATCTACAGGCCCTGTATCAAGATTGTTCAAATTATGTTCCTGGGGTAAAAAATGCCCCTGCCCCTGGTCGCAAATTAACATAGAGTTATTTAGTGTAAGCGTTACATGTCTTCTCAGAAACTAATGTGGCCAGAGCTTTGATATTTGGCATGGTGACACTTCTAGAGATACCAAAATGGTTCTGGTCCATTGCATATCTAGGTTACATGAGCTAAAAATAGATCTTCTCAATGAAAGCTTAAAAAATCTTCTTGTCTGAAACCACAGTACATACCATAAGCTTAGATATTTGGCACAAAGCTTTATGTACAGTTCTCTATCAAGATTGTTCAAATTATGTCTCTCGGGTCAAAAATGACACCGCCCAAGGGGTCACAAATTAACATAGAGTTATATAGTAAAATCGTTTTAAATGACTTCAACTCAGAAACTTATGTGACCAGAGCTTTGATAGCTGGCATGTTGACACATCTAGAGGTACTTAACAACTATTTTAGGTCAAATGCTTCTGGTCCATTGCATATCTAGGTCACATGAGCTAAAATAGATTGTTTCAATTAAAACTTCAAAAATCTTCTTGTCTGAAACCACAGTACCCTGAACTTTACTATTTTGCACAAAGCATCATCTACAGGTCCTCTATTTAAGTTTGTTAAAATATGTCCCTGGGATAAAAAATGACCCCGCCCCGGGGGGGGGGGGGGTGTCACAATTTACATAGTTATATTGTGAAATTTTTAAAAATGTCTTCTTTTCTGAAACTTATGTGGCCGAGCTTTGGTACTTGGCATGGTGACATTTCTAGGGGTACTTTACCAACTGTGTTCATGTATGTTTTCGGTCTGTTGCGTATCTAGGTCACATGAGCTAAAAATAGATTTTTTCAATGAAAACTTTAAAAATCTTTTTGTCATACACCGCAGTACCCTGAGCTCAGATATTTGGCTAAGAGCAACATCTACTCAGCAAATGGCACTTACATATTGTCATAATTTCTCAGCTTAGATATTATAGATTTACGCCATTGGTCCCAGGTGAGTGATTTAGGGCCGCATACGGCTCTTGTTTAAAAATGCTGTCAAACCTCCTGAATAGATATTGACACAAGGACTAGTAGAGTTTATCCTGACTACTAGATCTACGTGATCATTTTGTGATATTCATTTAACTTTAGAGCGCCCATTGTTTGCCAGGATAGTGTGTGTTTTTCTTATAGAAGCGACTTTGAGCGTAGTTAAACAGTCAAAATATATTTAACCCATTACCCCATAGCCTGTTTCTAGTAGTAAAGATATGTGACCTATTAAAGCAGGTTGAAAGAAAAGCAGAATGCGCCCTAGGGCGCATTCTGCTTTACTTTCAGCCTGCTTTAAGTTACTATCTGCTAGGATATGGAAAATATTTCTTATGGTACATATTCATGACAGTATAAAATGGAACTATTTTCTTTGGCGGATGAATAAAATGAATGCGCTAAAAGTCGCTTCTATAAGGGAAAGGGTTAAAGGTGAATCGGTGGTAGAACGTGATGTTGTCTGTTTCTTTTATTGATCGCCGTTTCGACACTGCAAGTGTCTTCTTCAGGGTAATTATGGAAAATGAAAAATTCTGTTTACTGAGGTACACTTTTTTAGGTGGCTTTTATCACGTGATAATGTTTGTGACGTCGTGTAGTAGATGGTAGTAACTATTGGAGACGAAGCCGTTACAGATAGCTGTGTATCCAGTGAATGGATAGTCTATAGTTGCTTCGTTCAGCGGATGGCACTTGCAATTTCATAGGTAGTCAAACTATTTATCAAAAGGTTTTTCAGCGGAGCTGTCTATTATCTATTTAGACACAAATTTCTATTTAGACAAACATTTGAACCAATCATATTTGATCAGAAATTTAGAATTAAGAGCACCTGTTGAAA
This sequence comes from Gari tellinella, assembly GCA_922989275.2. Lineage (NCBI taxonomy): Eukaryota > Metazoa > Mollusca > Bivalvia > Cardiida > Psammobiidae > Gari > Gari tellinella. Next base: position 35,148,265 of record OV277861.1, on the reverse strand, counting down.
CTGAATTGTCTGATTGGATAGAAGCCAGGGCTCCAGATAAGAGAATTATTTCAAAACTTAAAAACTTTATTTGTGCATTAAACCCTATGATGTCCAACTCATTTGAATTGTCTCTTCGAGACGATAAAATGAGTGGTAACACCATAGGGTTTGGTGCTGAAATGAGTGAGAAAATGTTAGATTTGTTCAATTTACTCCCCTCTTATCTGGAGCCCTGAAACTGCATGCAGCCTGGCAGGTTTATGCACTGATGTGAATGTAAGGCAGTGTGTAATACTGAGCTGATGACATCATGTTTCTATTTTAAGATATGCTAGAAGATGTGACTGTCTATTTATAGATAGACAGTGGTAGCTAGGTGTTTTGTTTAATAATGGTTTACTCTCAATTTGTTTTAATTGTTAACTATTTGTACAAATTTACCATACATTGATAGCAATATAATAAATGGCCTCAAGTGAGTTAAACACAATTGTGTTGTTTCATGAGGTGTACGGGCATGCACAGTTTATCTAGTTATAGTTTGTTTCAAGAAACTCCCCATGAATGAAGTTTGATATATAGAACAATATAGTTTAATCTGAGGATCTCCTACCAGTAGCTAGGATATGGGTTATATTATTGTTTTGCATTTCTGTACATTTATAGTTTTTTAGTCAGAGTTATGCTATATCCTTGAATGTGTATTTTTTGCTTTTCAATCCAAGATATTGCAATTCTTTGAAAACCTCCAATTTCATACAATTTTGCACACACATCAACAGCATGAATTCCACCACCCATTCCGCTGAATATCTTTTTTAAAGATCTGTATCCTTACAGATGTTTGCTTAAAGCAGGCTGAAAGCCTGTAAGTAAAGCAGAATGCGCCTTAAGGCGCATTCTGTTTACCTTCAACCTGCTTTAAGTATCCACCTGTCTTCAAAACAAGAAACAGGCTATGGAGTAAAGGGTTAATTATGCCCCTACACCACCGGTGGTGGGGGCTATATAGGAATCACGTTGTCCGTCCGTCCTTCCGTCCGTCGGTCGGTCGGTCGGTCCGTCCGTCCGTCGAGTTTTTCCGGGACATTTGCCTTTTTCTTTAAAACTGTTTATGATACCATCTTCAAACTTTGTATACATTATCAATGTTATTTGGGGACAGTCATTGATAGGTGTCATAACTCTTGTACCAAATTTGACAGAATTATGCCCCTTTTTAACTTCATTTTTTTGTCTCTTAATTGAGAATTTTTTCTTTGAACATGCCATTTTCTTGAAAACTATTCATGATATTGTCCTCAAACTTAGTACACATCATAAGTATTGTATTGTGAGACTTTTCATGCACAAACTTTGACAGATTTATGGCCCTTTATAACTTGACATTTTGTTCCTTAATATGCATTTATTCTTTGGACATGTCATTTTCTTGAAAACTATTTATGACATTGTCTTCAAACTTTGTACACATAATAAGTGTGATGTTTGCAAACTCTGCTTGAAGTTACATAACTCTTGCCAACAAATGACAGAATTATGCCCCCTTTTAACTTGAAATTTTGTTCTATTTTCTTTGAACATGCCATTTTCTTGAAAACTATTCATGATATTGTCTTCAAACGTGGTAACAATTATTAGTGTAGTATTGTGAGACTTTTCTTTAAAGTCTGACAACTCTTTCATAAAATTTTACAGAATTATGCCCCTTTTCAACTTGAAATTTCGTTCCTTAATATGCATGTATTATTCTTTCTACATGTCATTGTGCTGTTTGTGACAGGTCAGTTGGAGTGGGGGTATTTATCACCTTTAGTGATAGCAGTTCTAGTTTTTTCTTCATATTTAATTTCTCATAATGGATTTCAAGATATTTGACTGCGAAACACTGAAGTGATTGCAAACATTGTTTAGCCTGATAAGACGCCGCTCAGGATGCAAACTGATTTAAAAACGTCGGGGAACATTAGTTATAAGCAGTGTAGAGATTACTGTGAATAAGATACATTTTGCCCTTTTTGTACTTGGTCGCAATCTCTGGAATTTAACCTTCACTGCCTAACCTAGAGTACAATTGTTATTTGCTAACAGTTAAAATACAAGCTGTTTATAAATCATTATGATATTTTAAGTGGCTTTGCTTCAAAACAAGTTTTAGAAATAAAAGTTAGACGCCAATTGTTTATAGTAGATGACGTCATAGCGAGAAGGGATCAATGGATTGTGCTGGGGCACGCATTTAACAAACAGCGAATACTGTCCCTTGTATCAAAACTGGTTCAAATTAACCAGCAACCTGCCAAATATGTCGTCTATATTATTTTTCTCGGCTGCAATGCTATTCCAATGATTTCGTTCAGATTTTGTATGTTGACGAAACCAAAACATGAAAGACAAACAGTTTGGACTTTAGTCAGACGCCGCGTTACTCCGAACTGATGTCAATCTGTTTAGAAGTACAGTGCTCCCTCTCTTCAACGACACTCATTGATAGACAAAAAGTGTGTGCGTTGTTCGGAGGGAGTCGTTTATTGGAGTGACTTGGCTTACACTTGCAAACAGCTTGAATCCAGATAAGACGTCTGATCCGGATTAAACGGATTAAAGCTGTTTGTAACTCGTGATTATAGTTTTTATGTCAAAATGTACATTATGTAACTTTGAGAGAAACAGCAGACCCCACTTTAAAGCAGGCGATATTGCAGTTGCAAAAGCGTAAGATATTACTGTCCTGTTTAGGAGACTGTGGCACATGTTGTTGTAAGGAAGGAATCGTTGTTTAGAGGGTCACTGTAGTAATTGCACGTTGTACGAGCCAAGTGGCGAGCGGCAGGAGAATGTTTCAACTATTGAAACCCAGCGACGAGTATACTCGTCCATTACAAATAGTGGTCATGTGACGAGTACACTAACAGACCCTACTCATAATATTCCATTGTTTGTCGTTTTGAGATTATGTTGTAACCCTTTACCCCATAGCATGTTTCTAGTATTGAATATATGTGACCTCTTAAAGCAGGCTAAAAACAGCAGAATACGCCTTAAGGATCTCAGCCTCTATGGGGGGGGGGAAGGGTTAATAGTTACAATGGATAATATTTGATTGTAAAATGGAATTGTCCATCTAAATGTTTAGGGGTGAGGGGCGTATTGTTATGAACACTAATGAATGAACTCCAGTGTACATGAAATGATCGTGAGTTTGAATTAAGTACATCAACTTTTCAAAGTGTCTATATAAAGAAAGTTTCATAGACCACTTGTTTATGGATATATAAGATTCAGGTTGTATTGGACTGATGAGGACCGTGACTGTTAAATACCCGAGTAACCACCAAGTCATCGTAACCGTCACCGCTCGTTGAACAAGGTTTGTTGACCAACAATGGAGAAGACATTATTCTCCACCAGTTTAACCCTTTCCCCAATATAAGCGCCTTATAGCGCATTTGATTTATTTCTCCGTTGAAGAAAATAGTTCCAATGTATACAGACATAAACGTGTAACAAACAAAATCTTTTTTCTAAATCCTAGCAGATTGTAGCTTAAAGCAGGCTAAAAATAAAGCAGAATGTGCCTAAGGACACATTCTGCTTTATTTTTAACCTGCTTTAAGTGGTCACCTGTATTCAAAACTAGAAACAGGCTATTGGGTAATGGGTTAAACGCATACGAAGCGCCATCGTAAAACGTAGTGCAGTTAAATGTTGAAAATGATTACTGTGAAATTACTACTTATTTGAGTGACAGATTGTTGATATCTTGATCAGACTCTGGTCTGGCTCCAAATTGTTTGTAACGGACATTATTGTTTTAAGCATAAACCCACTTATTGGGGGAAATAAAGGCTTTCTCCATGCATTGTAATTACTAATTAGTCGAGTCAAGAGAAAACAGACATTTAGACATTGCAAACAGAGGAAGTATAAATAGTGCAGACCCAGACTTTGCAAAGGAGGTGTCGGTAAAACACGTATGACAGTGTGACACATATACAACTTTTATATCTTAGTCTTAACTGTATGCGCTGCCTCAATGTCACATTTCTATAATGGGTTAAGTATTAGATAGACATTAAAAAGACTTAACAACTAGATGCATATTTTGCAACTAAGAAAACTCAAATAAAATCAATTTGTTCACATTGTAATGCATTTTGGCTTCAAAAACATGATCGGTCTAAAATTATGATAATATCTCACAATGAGTATGAGCTAAATCTGACAAAGCGCAAGGTGAATGAAAATAAGTAGTTTTCCTTGAATTTGGCTAGTTATTCGATATCTTTCATATCTCGATAACACACTGAAGGTGGCGTTTATTTCTTATATTTGATATTTCTTATAACCTGTCATGATTAGTATGAATGGTCCGGTATAAGGCGATTGTGAGTAAAACACGTACTATTTTGAAGAGAAATTGCGTACCACCTTAAACAAAATACGGGTGATTTTATTTAATCTTTATTACGACCACTATATTCATCACTGCAACGAGGGCAAATTGATTGTATAAAAGACTGGTGACAGCTTAAAGCAAGGTAACAGTAAACCAGAAAGCTCGCGAGGAGGTTTCTATTTTACTGTCAACTTACTTTAACTGTGCAGTCACCTGCCTTAAAAGTCTAATAATTAAAACAAGTTTGTGGTCGTAATAAACAGGTTTATATGTAACAGGAAATATATTCAAGGTGACATCCCGGATGATTTGATGTCGTGTCCGGTTAAAAATGTTTGAAGTATTGGTACTATTGCGAGATGGACTTTTTCTGAAAATTGATACAAATGTCAAATTTTCCAAACGAAAACCTCTTAACCCTTTGTATATAATAACTATGGAGGACTATTTAACCACTGTCTGATTCTGGTTTTGAACACATGTTACCATGTAAAGCAGGTTTAAAGTAAAGCAGGATGCGCATTAATATGCATTCCACTTCACTTTCAAATTGCTTTAAGCTATCATCTGCTAGGATATGGGAAAAAGCTTATAGTGTATATGCATGACTGTAAAAAGGGAGACTTTTTCGTCTGTGCATAAATGAATTAAATGAGTAAACATGCATTTCGATTAATGGGTTGCCATTTCTTACATTCCAGTTTGAGAGTCCAAAGATTGTGATGATACCGGTATTTTACATTTGTCTTACGAGATAGTTAAGGCTAAGGTCATGGAGAATGACCTTCGCTTATAGTGCTATTAATCACGATACAAATGTGCATGAACATGAATGTTTTTCATTTTGTTTCGTGTGATACAATAGTGTTTGTTACACACAGGCTGTGATTGACGCAATCCAACATCGATTCTATTTACATAAGCTTATGCAGATGCACACATTGCAAGTCTGTTTCGAAATATGAAAATAAAGATATTCCAACGTAGGAATTCAGATAGTATAAATCATTACATTACTCTTATCTAGTTATTCGACATCTATGAGCCTTTATCAACGATAGTCATATCCAAACACTTTATAACCCGCAATAATTAGAATTTTTTTTAGCCAGCAGCAGATTTGCAATGTGTTTTTTTTATCGTTAACCCTTTCCCTTATAGAATTGACTCTTAGCGCATTCATTTTATTCATCCGCTGAAGAAAATAGTTCCAAATTATACCCTAATGAATATGTGTCATATTCTCTTTTCCAGTCATCCGTGTATTTAATGTCATACGCATACTCTCGGTCCTTCATTCGGATGGCGACGGTCTTATTCGGAGAAAAAATTAATTCTAATTTTCGGTAAAATCACGCTTTTGCAACTTGTGTAAGACCTTCGTAGAATTCATAGGACCTATTCAGATAATAATGAGTAAAAAAGAATGAGATTAAACGCCCTGCTGCACAAATTTATGTAGATTTCGGGTTTGTTGCCCCCGAGTGCGCGTGCTCGCTAAGTGTAAATAAAGGGGGTATGACGTCACACTGGAAAAGAGAATTTAATACTTTGATTATTCTAGCAGTTAATAGCTTAAAGCAGGCTGAAAGTAAAGCAGAATGCGCCTTAGGGCGCATTCTGCTTTACTTTCAACCTGCTATAAGTAGTCACATATCTTCAATACTAGAAACAATGCTATCAGGTAAAGGGTTAAAGCTATCTATATGTGCACTAAGTAATTGAATGATTTCAAATGCTATAGTCTTTATGTCGTGATCAAACCATTTACTGCGACTACTTATTTGTATTTGAAGAGATTGTTCTATATAATAAGCACTCACAACATAGGGTTTTGCGATGGAAACACATTAGAACATGTTCGAAATGTTTGTAACCACCGTCCACCCATTGTTATAAATCGTTTAAGATCTTTCTCAAGCCTTTTATTGGCTTTCTGCTCAAATCTGACCAATAAAAACTTGAGTAAGATCACAGACTCGTATAAAAGGGCTTTATAACGATGAAACTTGATTATACTTGCTGTTTTGGCTGCACTTTCCTAAATCCTTTTGTTTGCTTTTTTATGAACAATTGAAGGATTGTTTTAAACAAACGAGTATTCATGCGCCCTATGTATCAATATTAGCATCAATATTAAAACTACTGTAATCGCACCAGTTCATATTAATATGGCAACTGACTGGCAATTCGAGACTAATTTTTCGATATTTGTTCTGGCAGAAATTAACTTATTCACCTCAAAACGTTTAATGGAGAATCCCAGTTTCAATTTATGTCGAGTACTTTGTTGACTTTATTTTGAGTATAGTTTTACAACATTGGTATGTAGTCATGTTTTATAATTTTAAGTTGATGTTTACCTAGGATTTTGATGCTTTAAAAACGTATTACTCTATCTTTGGAACTTTTAAAAATTCTTATAATAATTTAAAGATTCAGGGAATATCATAGAATATTGAATAATATGACAAAATAGTACGGTTCTAGAAGTCTATATTCACTGGTAAGCAAGCAGTCACATGGTCATATTTTATGGACAGAAATGCCCCTGAAGTCTATATTTAATACTTTCATAGTATACAAGCAGTAACGTGATCTTCAAAAAATTCTAAGATTGTTCTGTACATTTCTAGAATTTTTACAGCGTGAATATATAGAACTCAAAATTCACTGCTTTATCTTGTGTCTCATTAGGACAGTCATCAATATATAAGAAGTTTACTTGTGAATAGTTTAGATACTGATAGAATCACTGGTTTATTTATACTGTTGGAAATCAGATTAACAGTACTGGTTAAACGGAATTAGAAGATTAAAGAAATCGTGTGTTGAACCTGAACTTCTAATTCCGTATTTGATCTTCGTCTGTCTGATCAAATCGTCAGCAGAGTTTATGGGCGTGGTCAAGCGTTTAAACGTCAGAAAAGCTGCTAAATTAGCTTGGTAAAACGATATAATGATCAGTGTGAAGAGCCACCAAGTGCTCCCTAAAATACGACCTGAAAAGATCTAACCAAAACAAACTTTTAAAATTAGGTTGAATATTGCCAAACTTTGATATTGTAATCATGGAAATCTGTTTTGTATAAATGACAATTAATTCATACGCTGTGCAATGATATATATACAACATAAAAATGAAATTGTTGAATATCTTTTACTCATCTGGTACATGTTAAAGACTGTTTGGGGCCACATCCAATATTGCACAAATACAAATATAGCAGCTGACTAACAAGGAGCGACCATACCTTATTTGAAATCTTTGTTCTTGCAGACTTTTGATTTATTTTCAGAACACCTGTCTATTTAATGATACACTATGGAGGCATGTATAGACTCTAATGACATTGTTATAGAGGAGGAGAAGCCTTCCGAGGCTCACAAGGAGAGGACTGGTTGGCAGGGGACACTGGACTTCATCCTAACGTGTATTGGGTACGCCGTTGGACTGGGCAACATCTGGAGGTTCCCGTACCTGTGTTACAAGAGTGGAGGAGGTGAGAGAACCCTCTTACGTGTAACTCGTTGAACTCAAGCGACGAGTATACCTGTTATTTACAAAAGTGTACTTGCAATGAATGCAGTTCTCTTACGCAAATAGTGTTGACCCACTTCAGAACGCTCCAAATGGTGAGCCCCCTAGTCGGATTTAAACTGCTATCTATTTGCAGAAAACACCACTTACATTCATGAATAGACCAGTTTAAATAGGAACTTGACTTGTCCAATAAAAGTTCCAGGGATGAATCAATTCATTCAAAAATCAAATGAACACTTCCAGTTACATTTATTTTCAAGCCTTATCAGTAAGGACCTCAATTAGTGTCCCCGTCATAGTTGCATCGGGGTCGGGGAGCCATCCACTTACACATCTTACAAAAACATTTAATAACAGCATTGTTATATGACTGACAAAAGCTATAAAAGTTTACATTTTTATTACAAAAAAAAGTATTTGAAGCCTGGTACAAATTAATACTAGTCTATGTTTACCCTTATTCAATATTTATAATTAAACATTGCTAAATAACCTACTTTGAAAACCCCTATCAGAAGAACCTACCGGAGCCAAGTAGTCATGGTTTACACTGTTTGCACTGGACAAAGTACTGTCCACTGTTGTTTGTAATGACGCATATATAAGCATCATTAGGGTTAATGGGTTAAACAAAGGAATGTTAATAAACATAAGTGTACAATGCATGTAAGCCTCATTGTTACAACTTCGAAATCGAAGGCTCGTTAGATCTGTCCAAGAAATAAGCAACTTCGTACAATTAATAATAAGAATTCACATATAAAATTCAGTTCACTAAGAACATCTAAACTCAAATCTTTTTCATTGGCTACTAAAGTACAGAGTACATCTTCCCACAGGAAGTAGTGCAAACTTATATCAGACATATTCTATTTGAAAGCTTTCAAGAGCTGTCAGATTAGGGCATTCACTCTTTAAAATCAACGCCCTGCTGGCACACGGAGTGCCATGGTGAGCTATTGTGATCGCACTGTGTCATGCTGTGTGTGATCAGGGTCTAAACTTTTTGTTTATAGAAATTTCAATATAAAACAAAACGATAATAAATTTTTAGACCTGACACCCCTTATACAAAGTGGACTTATATATAATCATGGATGAATCCACTGGGTGCAAATATTCATTTTTGTTGCAGGTGCGTTCTTCATTCCCTACGTGATATTTCTGACTTTGTGTGGCATCCCCCTGTTTTTCCTGGAGGCGGTGTACGGCCAGTTCGCCAGTCTCAGCCCTATTTCAGTATGGAGAATGAGTCCACTGTTCAAAGGTCAGTATGTACATGCAAAATGGCATGGTCCGAGCATACATTGTTTGCTTATATTCTCTTTTGTAGATACGAGGCGTGCATTGGTTAATACGAGGATCACTCAAAAAGTATTGTTACCTGTACATTTTATAGAAATCTACATGTATATGTCGTAGGCCATATTGGAATCTAGGCAGATCCGGAATCTCCCTAGTCCATGTGACTAAAAATGCCTATGTTATTACTTAAACAACTTGATTCTAATATTAAAATTGTTTGGAAATACCTATGTTATTTAACTTAAATAACCAAGAATTGTTAAAATATATCTGTTATTACTTAAGCAACCAGTAATTGTTAAAAATACCTATGTTACTACTTATAAAACTAGATTCTAAAAATATGATTCTAATATGGCCTTGGCAGATCCAGAATCTGCCTAGGCAGATTCCGGATCTGCCTAGATTCCACTATGGCCTACGACACATATATACATTAGACATGTATGTGGACTATCGTTGAAAAGAGTTTTTAAATAACACCTCTATTCGTTGTGAAAAACAGACATCCATAGGGATCAGTCACGGTCACTTGTAATAATTGCTACTGATCTCAATCATATTATCATATGATATGGAAAAGAAAAAGTGCCAAACCGTTTTTAATTCTCGCTCCAGTTTATTGGAATTTTACTAGATCTATAATGTTAAGCCAATAACACTTACTATTGAAAAGTTTTAGTAATAAAATGTGTTTTGACCTACCTTTTTGTAAGATTAAAGGATACGGTAAAATGTGTAATAGTTATAATAATGTGGTTTGATTTTATTAATTACAAACGTATACAAATATTCTAGAATTGTTTATAGATTATATTAACATGTTACATATAAATGACTTGTCGATTTCTTACAAAATAAGACATCGTTTACCACGAAGTATACATATTTAACATTTCGCCATTATTAAGTAGTTAATTTAACAACTGTAAAGTGTATATATTGTTCTAACATGGCACGTGAATTCGTCTCTATAAACAAAGAATAATTTTACCGTGATATATCAGTATGATATACAATAATGTGAAACTGATAAACAAAGATGTAAAAATAGTCCGGTTACAACGACTGATACTGGCTCGATTGAAATAAATATAATTATGCAATTTTTAAAACGTTTTGCTGATAGTTTGTAAAGGAGTTGACATATTTAAGTGATAAATAGTGTATTTAATGTATTTAGGTGTTATACTTGTTTTAAAGCGGAGGTTTAGAATAAATGTTCAAAACGTTTGTAGATATACATGTATTGTTTTTTGAATGGGTAGAACGGAACAGCCACAGAAAGGGAGTCCTAATAAAAATAGTCCTAGGTGATTGTTCCCCTTTAATACTGAAAACCTAACAGTGTAGATCCGATAAATTCCTCATTTGTAATGTTAGTATCGAAATAATCTTCTTCCATGGTTGCTATGGCCTCATATACCACGATTTGTCGTTCTGACGCGCTGCAAATTAAACACTTCGTGGTTAATGTGGTACGCGTCAGAACTCCAAATCGTGCTATATGGGGCCATAGCAAACCATTGAGCGAAGATCATTTCTTAAATATATTATTTCTCGACAAACTGTATTAAGTTAAATAATTTGTTGTGAAACTTTCAATTAACATCAGACAAATATTAATGTTGAAAAATACTTTGTTCCTTCAATACATCATAACAGTAATTTCAAACTCTATAAATATCCATAGTTCAGTGTTATTTATGTGTTTTGTAATACCAACCAAATAAAACGTTTAAAATAAGACTATCGAATCGCATGATACATCTCCAAATCCATAAGAAATAGGCGTTATAAATTATGCACCATACATGAAATTCGTACATGCATTGATTATTCCAAAATATATGACCAAGTAACAGTACGAGGGGCGTTCATTTAATTGTGTCACTCTTGCGGTTTTCTGCCCTCCAACTAATAATAGCGCATTGAAATGTTGTCTTCTTCACAATGAAGTGATTGTACATATTGACTGAAAATTTCAATTGAATCCGACAAGCAGTTTAGATTTTATTGAAGATTTAAGTTGGTCCATTCATAGACACTGGCTATTGTAGTGTATGTAATGGCGTACGTTGAAATACAGGCGTACGGCAAAGGTCGAATAATTTTGAAAATGTCGATTTCATTGATATACCTTGACATTTATTTGTGAATTGAAGATTTTCAGTGTCATAAATGCCATTTTCTAATCAAATGAAACAATTTAAAGATTACCAGTTTTACTTATGAACGGCCACTATCCAATTTGGCGGGTGTCAAAGTTTAAGCTGCTGTTGTGGTAAATCTACTCAAACAGCACGCAAGACAAGCATTCGAATATATAACTGACGGTAAAATATCGGGTTCAAATCATATGTTTTTGATACGCGAGTGTAAAGTTAGAAGTTGTTTTGTGTGGTGGACCCTTTATCTTTTTATTGAGAATAATACTACATACTCATGAACTACGTTGTACAATCCTTGTCGAAAAGCAGAAATATATACAAATTACACCTTTCTGTGCTGCTGAAAAGTGATTTATAATTATAAGCAACACATATAAATAATTTTATCGCCAGATGATGTGTAAAGAAAGATTTAGATTGGTTATTGCGAAATACTAACATGCGCGGGAACACGTTTTAAATGCAATTACGTTCGAAATCCGATCACGCTTTACTTAAATTTAGAAACCAGTCTACTGAAAAGTTCTGAGGAGGGTTTATACAGTCAATATACTGAAAAAAAGAAGAATTATTATGCAAAACACAAACCTGCAATCCAAATTTAAAGCTATGCCTCATAAATCAAATTGTAGATTTCCCCAACATATATAATGGAAAATGATTTTCTGTAAAATTAAACGATAACTCAGCCACCCCGTCTGTATTATTCACCGCAATATGGTTTTTATATATGATTTTCGTTCCTTTTATCGAAGAAAGCTAACTTTTCATGTCGAGGCATCTCTCAATGTAAGCCGGACTGTGCCGATTTACAGTGTGTGCGGGGTACACCTAAAAAGGGCTATTTTTCCACTTTTTACATTCCAATTTTAATACTAAAATGATATTTTTCTGTCAAAGAGAAATGTTTCTAAGGGTTGGACTGAACGAAGTTTGCACGAGTCTAATATTGCGCCTTTAATGATCCCCGTGACAAGATTAAATGAACACCCCTCGTATTTCTTGAGTGACCCTCGTAGGTATTTCAAATTAAAATGTGAGGTCTGTTTACAATATTTTGTTCCTAATAAAACAGAGACATACATTGTATCTGTAAATATTGATATTTCCTCAATCACTACTAGATAAATGTAAACCTTGTGCAATTTTCTAGGCGTGGGTGTTGGCATGGTGATCGTGTCGGCCCTGGTGTGTGTATACTACAATGTGATAGTGGCATGGACAGTGTACTACCTCTTCATGTCCCTACGCGCTGTCCTGCCGTGGAGCAAGTGTGGTAATTGGTGGAATACAGACAATTGTGTTGGAATAGAGACATCAGTTATCCTGGCCACAATGAACGGTTCACTAGATTTCAACGTGTCAGACACCGGAAATGGGACAGTTTCAGTCTCATTTCCGCGGATAATCCGGCCAATAGATACAGTATCCTCAAGTGAAGAATTCTGGGAGTAAGTCGAGAACCATTCTGAACATAACCCCTTCACTGCCATAACCCGATCAATTTGAAACTATTGTCGCCTGTTATTATTTCTCGAACAAAATTTAGGTATGAATTTGACTAAAAAAGTATTGAAATAAGTGTCAAACAGTTTGGATTCACACTGTTTGCAAAACAACATTGTACTCGGGATGATGTAGTGAAGAGACTAAATATTGGGACAATCATACCTGATCAAACAATGTGTAGACCCTGATCATACTGTTCAATAAGGAGCAGTCTGACAAGGGTACAAACTGCTTTATATTCCGTCTTTACCTTTTGAATAAATTAATGTGATTAAAGCAAATAGTTCAAATTTTAGGATAATTACAGCCGTTATATAGAGTGTCCTTTTTGAATTCGTCTGTTTCTAAGAAACTACGAGCTATTGTCATCTCTCTGGTGTATGCGTCGTCGTCGTCGTTTGTCGTCGTTAGTCGTCGTCGTCCTAAATCTTAACTTTGGTAATAACTTTGAAACTAAATGTGATACAGACTTTATATTGGGTATGTGTACTCACATCAAGAAGCTACCGAGCACAGTACAGCTTCGGTCATATCTTACAAAGATCAAAGTAATTCAGAGGTCATTAAGAGGTAAAATAGGGAGAATTTAACATTGGCCATAACTAGAATAACAACACAGACTAGCGTTGATATCCACATGCGGTGCTATCGTTTATGATTTTGTGGTACTTCCAATATGGCATGACAGATAAATGGTACTTTGGAATAGAAATAGTCTGTAAACCGTAACTCCTTCCATATTTAGTGCGCATTCTACGGAATCTAGCTAAATATCCTTGTCAAATACTTGGCATCCAAATCGAGTGTCTCGTCATGCAAATGTCTGTACCGCGATATTAACAAATGGTACATGTATACAGCGCCCCCTCTCCACAACGACACCCAATGGAGATACAAGTTTCATGCATGCAGCCCAAAAGCTCTGGAACACTCTACCATCAGACACCAGTGATGCAAGCTCAACTGCAGCCTTCAAAAAACGTCTAAAAACACACTTCTTTAATATCTATTATTAGAAGAAAGTAGGAAATCAATGACTGCTATCTCTGAGCTGTGTTCTTGCTATAGATGTTGTTTGTCTAAATGGGAGTCATGGAGTTTTATTGTTGACCTTGTGCCTGTCTAGTAGCTGGTAGGAATTGCCCAATCGTTTTGAAACCAGTTGTCTTAGGATCCGTGGTATAATTCTTGGATAGTTTTTTCTTTTTATAAATTAAGGGTATAACTCATTCATGGATTATACAATACTCAACAAAACAACACGTAGATTATTGTTGAAAACATTTGTTTTTTACGATTTGCGAACTACTCTCCGGCTTTACACTGATAGAAATAACAAAATATGCCATTGATCTTTTAATTCTTATTTTACAAACTAACTATAACAATTTTATGATCTTGGTAATTATGTTGAAAGAATGTTCATACAACTCAATAATGTATCAAGTTCATTGTGAGTGTAGTTATTTGTCTTTTCTCGCTTTGTAGGTACATTTATATAATTTCATGTGAAGCGCTTTTGAACGCACAACTCTTGTGTGAAAAGAGCGCTTTATAAATCGGGTATAATAATAATAATAATGGGAGCCAAAAATGTGTGTATTGTTCGGAGGGAGTCGTTATAGGGAGGAAAATTGGCTAAAATTTACAAACAGCTTGAATTCAAATCAGACGCCGCGTAACGAGGCGTCTGATCTGATTTCAAGCTACAGACATGGGACATAATTATTCGTCACTCTACGAAATTTTGACATTTTTTCCAAACATTCTCTACATTACTGGTGCTGCAACACAACTGTGGAATACAAAATTACACCATGGTGTTTGCCAGTTTAAAAGTTAGGGTGTTAACTTTTCGAGTATATATTGTTTTATTTGCTGTTCCGAACAGAATTCTGTTGCTAGGCGACTTTAGAATATAAGTGAAAAAGTTCACTCGTTCCACTAAACAGGTTGCCATAGTAACAAATGGGACCAATAATCAGAATTTAAGTACGTTTTTATTTGAAAACACAATGTCCCACACAATAGTGCACTTTCAAAAGAAAACTGAAGAAAATTAATGAAATTGTTAATGTTCAAGTTTACTGACATGCGACAAATGATAAAATTAACATTGGAGTCTATGGGAAATCAAGTTTACCGATTGAATTTTAGAACTGTACGACTTAACATGAAGTAAAATAGCTTTAGAATGACATTTTCTTATTTTACTTTTCATCGCATATGTAAGTTGGTCATTAATTTAGTGTAGTTGTACATAACTTTCATCTTTTGTTACCATGGCAACCATATAATGTGAACATGGTTCACATTTTGCATGTACATTCTAAAAGTACCTAGCAACAAGAACCAAAGAATCACTTGCTCAGTTTGAGACTAGAAAACATTTAACAGATCCTTGCTCCAATTCTTAAAACCAAACAGAACTACACTGAATGTTTTAGTTAGAGTTTTAATTCTAATGAACAGTTGAGAAAACTTATAAAAAATAAGCAACTTTTTGACAGAGTGACGAATAATAATGTCCTTTGACTGTATTTGTCACTCGACATTTATTTTTTTCTGTCAAAATGTCTATTTTGTAACTTTGAGAAAAAACAGCAGACGACAATTTTAAGCAGACGCCATTACAGCCGATAATAGGTTGTACATAACAGTTCTGTTTAGGGAACTGTGACAAGGGTCTTTGTTAGAATGGAGTCGTTGTTGGGAGACCGTTGTAGCGAGGGAGCACTGTACATGTAGATCAATACAAATTGATCAATCGTTTTCAGGCGCCACGTGCTTCAGCTTAGTGGCGGTATTGAGGAGCCCGGATCGTTGCGATGGCAACTGGTTGTCACCCTGGCTGTGGCCTGGCTACTCGTATTTCTCTGTCTTTTCAAAGGCGTTGCAGTTCTAGGCAAGGTCAGTGTGTTTTGTTTGTTAGCGAGCCGCCATGTACAAGGGCTGTATATTAACTCTTTGAACCCTAGTCACACATAAATGCGTCATTTGCAAACAGCATACCTGTGAGGAGTACACTTGTCCTATTCTACCAGTGTTGATCCTGATCAGAGGGGTCCTTAAGGAACCCTCTGATCAGGGTCTACACTGTTTGTCATTTTTGACATAAATAGTAAATATCAACCCTTAAAAGTCAAATGTGCGTTCTCGTATAAATGATAACGAAATGTTCCGAAGTGATATTTAGAAATACAACAAAGTGTGACATTATGCTAGTAGAGGTCCCCAACGTCACCAACCAAGGTCAATATGTCCGGACTATACTGTAACGTATTTCCTATTCAAGGCCTATGCACTATGGAAAATGATGGATTGACATTGACTAAGATAATGCAATTTAGAATGCATGACATTTACAGTATACACTCAATTTGCCTTCGTTTAATAATTCGTTATAGAGAGGTTTTACTATACTCTGTTAACCCCTTCACTGCCTTACCCCGAGTACATTAGTTATTTGCAAACAGTTTGAATCCTGATCAGACGCCGCGTAACGCAGCGTCTGGTCAGGATACAAACTGTTTGACACTCATTTCAATATTTCTTAAGTCAAAATACCTAAACTTTAAATTTGAGAAATAAAAACTGTCCTTTACAAGTTACAACACCTGCCATGAGTTCAGTAGAGAAATACATGTAGATGGCCGTCGTTTGGCCATCGTTTGCGAGTTGGCTACCAGTCTGAAAAACAGTAGATAAACGTTATTTTTCCGTTTAGACGCAAACGAAACGCACTGCAATGAAATATAGAAAATGACAACTTTTCGCGGTCCTAACTACCAGTTTTAATCTAGCGTTTGATTTGGCTCAAAACTGTTTGCAATGAAAATAATAGTTATAGCGTAAACGCGATTATTTGAAAAGAAAATGTTTTCTCTACTGTATTCTGCACGCTACACACGGGGCACCAACTGCTTACCTAAACAGCCAACAGTGGTAACTGAACATGCTACTGATTAACCCCTTCACTGCCCGTGACGTCATCAATTCTAACAAATTATCGTCTGAAAGCAAGGTGGCAGTGAAACAGAAAGTTCCTTAATGTTTTCTGTTTCACTTGCTATTTGCTTTAAATAGTCACCTGTCATAAACATCCAATCATTAACAAAAATAGTGGTAGTAAAAAAGAGTTTTTACTGTGTAGTGGTAAATTGCAAACTGCTATTCACAAGAATACAATTTAGAACACATGAAAAAAGGTCTTAAAGACTAATCAATGCATGTGCATTGTGTAATTGGCTCACTAGTCTGGTTCCCTGCCTAATAGTTATTTGGTCAGGCACATACAAAAATGGCGGCGCCCATGGAGAAAACCAGATGAGTTACAACAAGTAGGAACAAATTAAAGTTTTGATGGCAGGCGCTTAATATCTTAACATATTATTGATACTATTAAGATAGGATTAAATATGTCAGACAGACAGACAAAAACAATATGCTCCCGACTAAGAACTATGTGGGAATAAAAATACCGACACATCGTTACTTTTCATTAAATTTTTTAAAGAAACGTAGACTGTCTGCAAGCACGGTCGCGAAAATATGTGACTAATCTTTAAAACACAAAATACACAACGCCACTACTAAGCATTGTCATATTATAGAAAGAAAAAAACAGTGATTATATGTAATCACTAGTACATTTTATGGATCACACGTACTCCCTGGTTGGTTCAGGAATTACAGGAAATCCCTAATTTATAGGAAATTAATGAACTCCCTGATAACACTGTTACATATATACCCTGTAACATCGTATAAGTACTTTCCAATACAGTTGTAGTTTCAAAAGATATACAGCAACATATGGTTTTATTTCTATTTTCGCGTTGATCATAAACAGATCTTATGAAAGAAGCATGATAGAAACAATAGGTACGTGGAAACCTTTCACTCATATTTTATACACCCTTTAACCAGCCATATATTGAAGTGGACGGTAAACAACCATTTCATCTGACTGTGAACTTTAATTTCTGTACAATATTTGACAATCGTGTATAGTAATACTAAATGCTAAATGTCGGAATGGTAAACAAGTATAATTTACCAGTTTCGTATTACCAGTCACGACCCTGGAAAGAACTGAACTCATTCACTACCGAACATTGAAATAAAAGATCTTCTTGGAAACCACTTGGCTAATTTCATCAAAACTTCATAGGATTTTTCCTTGTAAGGCACTATGTCAGATGCCTTCAAATATAGGTAGTCTTATTGAAAGTGTTTACCATGGCAACCTTTTTATTAAAAAAAAACCTTTAAAAGCCTGTATGTCAAAATCTATTGGTCCCAATCAATTTACACAAGTGGCCATGGGTGACCCTTTATTAAAGTTCATAATATAATTTTCCTAGCTTTAAAAACATGGTCACGAGTAGTGGGTAGATTTTCCGACTATGGTTATATAGTGACAACTTTAAAAATCCTCCTCACTACTCACTAGGGGCCAACGAAGTATCACGACGACCCGTTTCGCAACCCCCCCCCCCCCCCCCCCCCCTATAAAAACTAAATGACGACTTCAGTTGGTATCATATACATATACAATGTACAATGATAACGTATACATATTCTCTATAATCTGTATACGGGACGATCCCCGTGATACTTCGTTGGCCACAGTGCCCCTGTCTGAAACCAATGGTCCGATTTGATAACTATTTCACATAAACGATCATTAGGCGACTCTCTGACAGACTTTTTAAAGTACATTTTTGTAATTTTTTTTAACTTTAAAAGCTATGACCGACAGTGGGTGGGGCAAGTTTTCCTTATATTTACTGTATAGAAAAAAAAACTCTTCTCTTAAACTGCTGGTCTGAAATGATAATGGTTTTACACACTTGAACTATTGGTGATCCTTTACGACAGTTCTTAAAATAGTTTTCTTAACTTAAAAAACATGACCGCATGTTAGTGGGGCAAGTTTACCTATGATGGCTTATAGTGAAAACAAAGAAAAAAAACTTCTTCTCTGAAACTACTGGTCCAAAGATCCATTGCTGACTCTCTAGTCTCTGTCAGATGTTTATGCCCCCCTGGTATCTATATATAGTGAGGCATATAGTGGTCGTCCTATCGCTCCGTCCGTCATTCCGTCCGTACGAAACAAGGTTAACTAGATTTAGTCGTTTTGTCTAGCACAAATACCGCATACTCAAATGCTTACATACTTATACAAGTGTAGCCTTAGAACATTCCCAATCCACCAATATCACCCAACTTTGACCAAGACCTTGATATAATTTGGACTTAGAGTGTTGTAAATGGACCATTTCTTGGTTAACTAGATTTTACCGTTTCGTTTAGAGTAAAATCGATTACTTAAATGCTTGGAATCAAACCTTGACTTTGACCTTGAGCTAATTTTGACTAAGAATGTTTTAAATGGACTATTTCTTTGTTTAACTAGATGTCGCCGTTTTATCTTGCGTCAGTACTACTGACGACAATGCTTTGATACATACACAGTTGTAGTCTTGGTCCAATACCAATTCACCCATATTGCCGAAGCTCAATTAATCCTTGACATAATATCTAATATCTTCACACTACTGACCACCTTCATCAAGTTGAAGATTATGACCTAATTTGGAATTCAAACAGGACATTCCCTGATCAGAGGACTCCTTTATGTGACCTTTACAAAAAATGTCCCTGTGTGCATTGGACAAGTTTGCTAGTCAGAGGGACACTGAGACATCTGAGAAACGGGATTCAAATAACATTTTCAGGCAGTAACGACCAATATCAGACACAGAACAACTCTTGATTATAATATAACACCAGGCCTAGTACACGTATCGAGGTTTATAATTCACCAGCACATTGATGAACCCTTTCACGCCAAATGTCATTGTCATCTGCACATTCGTTGTCTGCAATGTTATGCCAATTTCACGTTAATGATGTTTTAAACTGAACAAATATAGATAACAGTGCCAAACAATTTTGATCCTGATCAGACGTCGCGTGACGCGACAACTGATCTGGATCTAGATAGCATGCAGGGTCGAATTAAGTCGTATATGTCAGTGAAATTGTTGTATTAAATAAAAACTATCCATAGAAGATAATGAGCCACTAAATCTTGATGACGAGTATACTCGTCCTTTGGAATAGTATAACATTGAGAGGGCGCCTGCCTTACGCACACAATTAAGACCGATATCAGAGGCCTCCTTAAGCAGCAATCTGTTCAGGATCTGCACTGTTTGCCATTTTTGAATATATATATAAGAAAAACCCGTAAATACGAGAAACCTTCCTACCATGTCGCGGTTCTGGGATCTAATTGTAATAGTGCATGCTTCTGTTCATTTGACCAAGATTATCCCATCTGCCAAGAACTAAAAGGAAGGCAGGTCGGTGATTGTGATCCCGTGCGATGGTCTGCAACAAATGAGTTTAGCCGAAATTGTCTTCCTAGAATCATCGTCATCTCATCTCATCATCGGTGTTATATGATCATCTTTTTAGTAGTACAGTGCCGTTAACCCTATCACTCTCAATAACGCCTTTAAGCTAGGTTGCACAGCGTCTGATCAGGTCCTAAACTGTTTGACACTTTTATCGATATCTATTAAGTCATACAACCTTTAATCTAACTTTTAAACGTGTCTTGCAAACAACAATGTTGAAGCAGACGACAAAAAAAGCGCGGTAAAGGGGTAAAACTCTCCCAAATAATTTGACCATGAAAGGGTAAAACAAATTTCATCTAGATCTACACCTAAATATTTAGAAATGAACTAAGTTTTATTTGAAACTGAAATTGTCCATATAAAGCTTCAGGAGTGAATTGGTTAAGAAACAGACGTATTTATAGCCAGCCATGGTCAATAGTACTATTTAACCAAGTCACTGCATCTCCCGAGTACGGTGATTACTTGCAATCATTGTAGATCCTGATTATACCCTGCGGAACGAGAGGTCAGGCTCTTAACTGTTTGACATTCATTTCAATACGGTATATCTTAAGTCAACATAAACGCAGACAAAATGAAAGTAAAATTTAAAGCAGTTTGATATGAGTATTATAGGTACGAATGTCAAGCAGTTAACTGTTTGGATCAGGGTCAAAACTGTTTGTAAATTCGACTTAAGTAACCAATGTCGGTGAAAGGATTAAGACAACTTGACTGAAGGACTATACCATCACGAATGTTAAATTATTGGTTTCCTGATCAGGCACCACTTACTGTCAGTCTGATCTGGCTCCGAACTTTTTAAGAAATGAACTGATTTTTTCCGGCGTTTAAGCGAACTAAACGACACTTTTTCGCTTAAACGCCGAAAAAATTAGTTCATTTCTTATATTTACATTATATTTGCTGTAATTTCTAATATAAATGATCATTTTATTAGTATGCATATTTGTTAAATCCACATAAGAGGTTGTTAACACGAAAAATGTGTACTTTGATACGGACATAGAAACAGACACAACGGCGTTACTGAAGCAACGCAACAAAATGATTTGCGGAGAGCAGACCCACAAGCCCCGCCTCCTGTGCGAGAATATCCACAAGTCCCGCCCTCTCGAGAAATAGCGTTTGTACGAAATAAACGTCATTTGTTTCAATAATTCAATGAAATATTTGCAATGTAACTACTATCAAGTAGTGTGATGCAGTAATATCTCAATGCACTACTATGCGATACTATTTTGCAATACTGACTTTAAGCTGTGCACTCAAATGGCAGTAAAAGGCCATGTGTTTTTTTCTCTTACTTTTTACAGTTGAGCAGTGTTACCTAATGCCATTGAGTCCCTTATCGCTACTCGAATTGTACTCGAAACAAAGATAGACGATACGAATATAGTGTAATTTAGCTGTTATTTGTTACTACAGGGTTGCATTCGTGCAAACCAGGGTCCCGTTTCATAAAACTTCGTACGACAAATGTTGTCGTAATTCAGATTATAAAACTCACGATTATTATTTATTTCTCCATCTAATCCTGTCTTGCGACATCTTTTTAGAATCGTCTTGAAAAGACGATTCCAAAAAGATATCACAAGACATGATTAGATAGAGAAAGTATAGGTTAAATCTATATTAAAGTTTTGACTTATGACAACATTTGTCGTAAGAATTTTTATGAAACGGGCCCCAGGGTTAAAGGTAATAAAGAGTTCTCAAATCTGTCCAATGAAATGCTTGAGAACGATCTAGTCTAGTTTGTTTTGGTGCCGGTAAGTCCTAATCTCCTTCACAGAGAGTATTCTATCGTTACTCAACATGCATATCACCTCAGCCACTAAACAAGCTGTCTAAACATGTCTTTTTGGGTATGTTTCTTGTAAAAGATAATGACAGAGACGGCTACGTTATAATTCTTCTTAAGAATACTACGCCAAAAGTAGTAACTAGGCTACGGCAGGGTTGAATGTGTCTGGCGATCTTGAAAGAGATAAAGGCTTATATATTTAGCCTTAGTGACGAGTATAATCGTCCTTACCAAACACGGTAGCTGTTAACCCTTATCCTGCGGTAATATCGTCTGCTTCAAAATTGTCGTCTGCAAACTTTGTTAAATCTAGATTCATACAATTTTAAGTAAATAATCCTAAAGACGAGTGTCAAACAGTTCAGATTCAGATCAGACGCCGCGTTACGCGGCGTCTGATCTGGATCCAAACTGTTTGCGAAAATCAGTAAAGTCGCGACCAGCAGGCAAAGGGTTAAGAGTTACATTGTCCTGTGCGAATAGAGTAAAACCAGACCAGAGGGTTGCCATAGGAGCCCTTTGATCAGGATATATGCACTGTTTGTCATTTTTCAATTAAATGTAAAAATAACCGAAAGTAGAAAAACGTATACTAGACTTTACTGAATACTGGAATTGTCCATTTGATGCTTCAGGGATGAATGACTTAAATCTCACAATCGCATGCACATGGAGATAAGAGGAAAGTGCACTTGGCAATTGTTGGCATTATTATTATACTTATTTAAAGTTCCTGTCTAGGTCAAGCTCACCCAGTTTACGCTTGTGTACTCAGCTGTATAGTTTAAATGTTATCGTTCCTGGGTTTTCAAAAGAAATCAAAATCAGAATGTCATAATGTTTGACCTTGATATGAACGGGGTTTCGATGTAAGCCAGAAAGCGGTGAACAAGATATGACCGTATTTATATACCCTTTAACTTGTTCTCTACAAATGGCACATCTGAAGAAATTGAGCATGATCCAAACTCTTTTGCACTCGTATCTATGATTTTATTCAAACATCAAAATAAATGGAATTGACAAAAATGAAAACCATAATTTGTTTAGCAGGCGGTAATATTGCGCCAAAATAGTTAACGGAGAGACCGCGGCGCACTCGTGAACTTTATAATATCGATGATATTAAAAGACATTTTCAAATGATCCCTAAATCATTTGTGGTCCGTTCCAGTTAATACACAAGGCTTTATACAGTTTAAAATAAGAATTTTAGTAACTCCATTTCTTGTTGATTTCTCTCTATATCTTACTTTAGTTACACAATCCATGTCCTACCGTGCAACTCTATTATTCTCGTATGTAGCACGCAAAACAATAGCGTTAGTGGTCTAAAATTGAAATATTCACTGATGTCAATTTTCTGCCGCGTAATCTTGCAGCTCTTTAACCATTGCAATGTCATGGCCATTTTGGCCTATTTCGGAGTATCTCAAGACCGTAAACCTGCTTGTTTCAAAGTACATGTATGCAGTTCCGTAAGGTTAAGATAAACATACATTGAGCGATGTATCGGTGAAAATGAAGTTACACTCTCTGATCTGGGTCTTCACTGTTTGTATAGTACAAGTGTACTCTTCTCATGTACACTGTTTGCAGAGGACGCATATATATGCGTTACTTGTATGGTTCAAATGGTGAAGATACTTTTGTGTTCCTGCAAATTGCTTGTTCATATTGATTGTGTTATATTGTTGTTAATTATTTACTACTCTTGAAGTTTGCTAAGCACCAGATCACTTTCTCATCTCATATAGCTTCCAACATGTTGTTCGATTCCTTTCAAATTTGGAGACATTATTGCAAATGGTTCACTTTACTGATTCTGATCATTTTAGCACTTGTCTAGGTCTTGTAGGCGAAACCTGAGGAAATTATCAAAATGTGAAATTTCTGAGAATTCACTAAAATGTTCAAATCAATTGAATTCTACAATGTAATGTTATTAGAGATCGTTGGTAAAACAATTTTTACTTTTCAATGTTCAAGTGTTTCCATTTTATCATCTCTAAGAACATAACAATGTAGAATTCAATGGATTTGAAAAATTATGTGTTTTTTTTTTTGTGATTCACATTTTGATAATTTCCTCAAGTTTTGCCTACAGGACCTGAACAAATGTAAAATTTATCAGAATCTGTCAATTAAACCTTTGGCCAAAATATCCAAATTTGGAAGGAATCGGACAAAAATATTGGAAGTTATGTGATGTGAAGTGATAGGGTCAATACATTGGTACCTATGGATATTTTACCCTTGGTGCTTAGCAGGCAAACTTTGAGAAGTATATGATTTGTATGAAAAGCAATGTAGATTAGTCGCCTAACTAATCGAGTTACCCTCGGCCTCGTTAACTAAAGTAGTTCATCCATTCAATCATTCATTCATTTACATACACGGATCCAATAGTTTGGAGTCTTAGACGCCGAGTAACCAGCCGTTTGATCTGACTCCAAACAGTTTGCAATTGTAGTGATGTTTTGAGAATAATCATGTTTAAATGGAAATAACGTCTTCTCAACTGTATGTTAAATCTTCTGGATCGGACCCCTCAGAAAATTGCTTTATTACGCATGAGAAGTGAAATCATTGGTTGGTGACAGGACAAAATCAGTTTGCTGTCTTTGCAATTAGACATGGCTTCTGTTGAATACTGCGCATGTCAAGGATGGTCGTTCTGTATTCTAATACAGATAAATAAAAAAAAAGTGATTATTTGTTAGAAATGTGTTATTCAACATATACGTATACATATCCTTCTAAAAGTTCTGTTACTTAGCCATTTTCTTTGAATCTACACGTATAATTATCATATGTAATACATCGTTGAATAGAGATTTATTCTTGTGAAAACATTACTTTGTCAAAAACACCACTTTGTTTTGAAAAGTAACATCATTGTGTGTCATGCATAGACACTCGCCATATTTGCTACTTAACATAATCATATTTTCAAATCAAATGGCCTAGAAAAAGTGCCATACCGTTTTTAAACTTGGAATTTTACTAGAATTTAAAGCCAATGGCACTTAATATTGTATAGTCTTAATGATAAAATCTAAATGTGTTTTGACCGACTTTTTGTAAGGTTAAGGTATACATTAAAAGGTCTAATAAATATAATAACATTATTTGATTTATCAATGAAAAGCCATATACATAATTATTACATATATTCTATAATTGTTTATTGATTAAACCAACATATAATAAGTAAGTGCTTTTCCATTTCATATCAATAGGACATAGTTTTGCAACAAACATACGTATTTAAAATTTCGTAATAGGTGAGTATTTTTTTAAAAAAATCACAACACATTGTAATCTGATGTGCAGCATGGTTACACACCAGTAATGGCTGCATACTGTTTGCATGGTTCATAAGGTTTTAAGTTCATGTATTTAAACGCGTTTATTGAAAAAAGTACGTCCTCTCCACTGTATGTGTTTGTATACTTGCTACTTTCAGATCATGCACTTTTGTGCTCCCTTTCCATATTTGGTGCTTCTCGTCCTTCTGGTTCGAGGTGTGACTCTTGAAGGAGCCACCGAGGGAATCAAATTCTACATCATTCCGAGATGGGAAAAACTCGCTACATTTCAGGTATTGTTCTAGTTCTGTATACTGATTGATTGGGTCTGGTTTACGGACCTTTCTATCACTTTTACTCTGATTTAACATTCTGACTTGTATTTGTCATCTGCAACATTCTAACTTGTATTTGTCATCTGCAACATTCTAACTTGTATTTGTCATCTGCAACATTCTAACTTGTATTTGTCATCTGCAACATTCTAACTTGTATTTGTCATCTGCAAAACAATGTAGTCTGCAAAATGTTTCATTGATGGTTTGTCTATATTTTCTTTTAGAAAATATCATCAGAGTGGCAAACAGTTTGGATCCAGATGAGACGCCGAGTTACTCAACAGTTATTACATAGCCCGTGCAGCGTGCAGAAGGTTAAGCCGTCACCGGCTTTAAATCTGAAATCGTTTTGAGTGGCAGAAGTATGATTGGTTGCTAAATATAATTCTAACACACTTCACGTACGCCCCTATTTAAACAAAGAACGAATGTTTCAGTGTTTGAATATTCAATAAAACATTCACGCGCTAAAACGTTCAAACGTGACGTAATATGGCTTCGAAAATGCGTACGCCAAGAAATGTAGCGCCGTTGCTTCGGTGCAAATTTCTAGGTAAATTATGTGTTAGAATCGAAAGAATAAATTAACACCAGTGTTTTATCTAACAATCGAACACGGGTAGTCGTTGAGATGCTTGTAATTAAACCACTCGGCCTAAAGGCCTACTACGCATCTTAACTCCTACCAGTGTTCGATTGCACGATAAAACACAGGTATGAGTTTATTATTTCTTAAATAATTATTGTTTAGTGTATTGGTACCGTGAAGAAAACATCATTATTTTCTCTTTGAACGCATACGAAAAGAAAATGCAATACATATACAATAAAATGCAAAAAAGTAGAAAATCAAACCAGATAAAAAAACAAACATTACCCCATATACATGAAGGCATGTTTCTAGTTTTAAAGAAAGATAATTAGGCGCATTTTGTTTTACTTTCAACCTGCATTAAGTTATTATCTTCTAGTATATAGAAAATATGATGCATATTCATGACTGTATAAAAGGGAGCTATTTTCTTCAGTGGAGGAATAAACTATAGGCGTTAAAAAGCGGTTTTATGGGGGTGTTAAAGCTTAGAACATGTTGGGAGAGAAAACTGTCTTCTTCAACGTACGCAATAGACATTTAGCTTAAAAGTGAAATACATGAATGCCAACACCAACGTCAGTATTGTATACTACACTTTAGGTTATTTCCAGCAATGCTTTACGAATAAGATAAAGTCTTTATAATTTCTTCGGAAATTTTATAATGAACGCGCCTTGAAGGTTTTTTGATGCATCTATTTAATTGGTTTAAGTTCACTTGAGGTATGATCGTCGCTGACTATATATAAATTATTCCTTGTTGTACATAAACAGAAAGAAAATACATTAATTTAGAACTAATAGGTACTATAATGTAAGGTTCTGGTTTTAGGTTGACAAACACGATTGTTGTTTGTCAGCATTCACATTTATAACTTCAGCCTATGTGGCTGTTTCCAAGTGTCATTTCATAATAATAATTCCCAATTATAATATTTACGATATAAACTACCTCTAGATTGTGTTAGCTCCCGCAGCATCTTTTATTCAGCCTGTATTTGTATTTGTTATGGTTCATAATTGTGAGAAGGATGTGCTTGGAGGCCATCTTGGTTTATACTGAAGTGATGCATTGTGGGTTGTTAGTATTGGTTACTACATAGTACAGTAGCGGCAAGACTTCAATCCACAATAGCTCTTTGAAAAGTAATTTATTCCATATTTTAGCTATGAGCGTCCCTTCTAAGTATATTCCCCCTCATGTTTATAACATTCTTGTATTTTTAGAAAGGGATATTGGTACTGTTTTAGTCATTTTTAGGTCCGCGCAGTGCCAGCGTCTTCGCATACCATATAAGGAGTGCACACTTTGGTGCGGTTTTTGTGCAACAGATTTTCGGTGCGATTTTAACGTTAAATCGCACCAGAAATTTGGTGCACACCACGTGACCAATTTTCTGTATAAATACCCCGGGTTGCAGACGAATCGTGGACTCTCGAGATAAAATTTCAAAGGTGCGGCACCATATTGCCTTACTCTTTTAGAATAGAATTAGTTAGAAATAGAAGAAGTCTAGTGACTTGAGATTTATTATTATTGAGTAGGATATAAATAAAGCATCACATAAAATTTGATTAAGCCTTACTTTTACTTTATTTGCCGCACGAAAGAGAGTCCATTTTAGTTAATATTTATTTGAGAGAAAGAGAGAGAAGAAAGGGGTGATCTTGAATCACGCTACCAATTTGGATCCAGATCAGACCCCTGAATTGACGTGTACTACCGCTCGGCACGTGACATTTGTGGTTGGCAGCTGGGTGGGATCTTTGATTATTATCTTAGATCCAGTGATCGACACCTCGTCTTGATTAGAGAATGGCGGATTCAGAGTCAGAGCCAGAGACAGAAGTATTCTTCAGAGACGTTCAGGCTACAGTCCACCGAGACGCTTCAGAGATCGATTCAGCTCAACAGCAACAGCAAATTAACATGAGATCTAGATCGAAGAGAGGACACAGTCCACTAAAGAACACAGACGTTGATGAAGAGGTGGTGGCACACCAAATCTACAGAAGATCCAACAGAAGTTACACATCAGTAGACAATGTAGACACAGATGAAGAGGGCTCAGTCCACCAAATTAAATCAAAGGTTACAGGCCACCAAATCAACAAAAGAAGATCCAACAGGGAGTACAGCTCAGTAAACAATGTAGACAAAGATGATGAGGGATCAATCCACCAAATTACATCGAAGGTTACAGGCCACCAACTCAACAATAGATCCAACAGAGGATATAGTCCAGTAAACAATGTAGACACAGGTGAAGAGGGGGAAGTCCACCAAATCTCATCGAAGGTTACAGGCCTCCAAATCAACAAAAGAAGATCCGACAGAGGATACAGTCCAGTAAACAATGTAGACACAGATGAGGAGGGAGCAGTCCACCAAATCTCACCAAAGGTTACAGGCCACCAAATCAACAAAAGAAGATTTAACAGAGAATACAGTTCAGTAGACAATGTAGACACAGATGAAGAGGGATCAGTCCACCAAATTTCATCGAAGGTTACAGGCCACCAAATCAACAAAAAAAGATCCAACAGAGGATACAGTTCACTTTATAATGTAGATACAGATGAGGAGGAAGCAGTCCACCAAATCACACCAAAGGTTACAGGCCACCAAATCAACAAAAGAAGGTCCAGAAAAGAAAACATTTCAGTAAACAATATAGCCACAGATGAAGATGAGATAGACCACCAAATCATGTCAAAGGTTACAGGCCACAAAATCAACAAAAGACTTATTAGAGACTTTGAAGCAGACCATGAAGCAGAGGACCTACTTGACCATGGTATCAGCACTGTAGGACGACAATCTTTTATAGAAAAGGCGGTGGATGAGATGGTCAAGATGCAAACTCAGATGATAAAAGTCCTAAAGAATGTGTCGGACGTATTGGTTAATGCGCTTGGCCCCAAACAACAAAGGCACTCTGACGTAGAAGCACATGGCTACAATAACAATTGCGGAGATGGACAGAACAGAGAAGAGCAGAAACAGCCTTCGACACTAGTCGAGAAAAGAGGACTCTTTCCTGATTTTGATGACAGAAATGAGGGCTGGGTGCAGCCACGTCATAACAGAAGAACAGCTAGCAACCGGGACCAGCATCATTACCATAGCAACGTAAAAATTCCATCATTTACAGGGAAAGAAGAATGGACAGTATGGATCAACAGGTTTGAAGCAATAGCAGAGAGGCAGAACTGGACTGAGGAGGAGAAACTTGATCAACTGTTGCCGAAACTTGAAGGGATTGCGGCAGAGTTTGTGTACACACAATTAAAGAAAGATGTCCTAAGGAACTACAATGAGCTGATCAACGAGATCAACTGTCGTTTTCGGGTCATTGAGACACCAAAGAACTTTGCAGTTAAGTTTAGCAAGAGAGACCAAAGACCAGTGGAAACAGTAGAGGAGTATGCTGCCGAGCTGAAACGGCTCTATAACAAAGCCTACAAGGAAAGAGACCAAAGAACAAAACGAGAAGACCTTGTAAGGAGGTTTTTCGATGGACTACATGATGAAGATCTTAGCTGGGAAGTCGAGTACATCAAAGAACCCAGTGACATAGATGAGGCCGTGTACCATGTTGTGACATGTATTCAGACTAGAAAGCGACATGATAGTGGGAATAGGAGAAAGAAGGCTGTGCACAGAATGCGTGAGCATGAGAGCGAAGACCATGAGAACTCGGCCGAACACGCGTATCGTATTCCAGCGAAACCAGAGAGGAAAGAGGCGGGTTCTAAGGAAAATTCACAGGTTATGGGCAATGGCCAAACCAAGCCAGCTGAGATCAGAAAAGGTGATCCTACAAGTCAGACTGAGGCTGGAGTCCTGCAACAAATACTGAATAAACTGACCGAACTAACCCAGATTCAGCAACAAAATAAGAGACTTGAGAACAATTACATGGGGAGTAGAAGAAGCATAGTATGTTACGCATGCAATGGAGAAAACCATATCTCAAGATATTGTCCCTTTAAGGACCAAGTTAGGGACCAGGGAAGATATCCAGTGAATGACAGACAGAGAGCCGAAATCCATGAACCAGTGTATAACACCATTCAACCAGGACCGAAAATTGATGTTCGTTCCATGAGGGAAGAAGATCGTTGCACAGTTCCAAGATACGGAGAAGTAGTCATAGATGGGTTGTTTGACAGATTTGGGGCAGAGGACTCTGAAGACATGCAGTACAGAGAAGAACCGAGGGGAAATTTCAGGGAGACTTACCTGTTACGAGACCAGTTTGCTGACAATCTTGAGACCAGAATGCAGAGAGTCCACCAAGTTGCCCAAGAGCACCTCCCAGCAGTGACAAGTCGACACAAGGCCATGCATGGTGAACAGATTTTAATCAACAGATGTAGAGTTGGCGGTGCTGTGCAGGGGACAGATGAAACCCGCAGGTCTGGGATGGCACCAAGGCCCAAGAGGTTGAACAACGGATCCGAGGTGGTGAAGAAGAAGATTACAGATATTAGCTGCATAGGTCGAGAGAAGATGGTTCATCACAACAGGTGGAAACCAGATGAGGGTACTGGCCTGCCAGAATGGGCCAAGACAGCAAAGGGAAAGACCAAAGATTAAGTTATTAGGATAAGGATTGTACATTATTATGTTAATTAGAGGTAGTATGAGAATGCTAATTAGCAGAAATTGTTTCCTGCATTTATAGGTGAATTAATTATTTCTATTTACTTGGTTATTGCCAAGTTTTAATGTTCATTATGTAAAGGGAAGAGAGGTCACTATGTGTATTTAGAGATGCCCATATAGACCACTTTTAATTAAACTTTTAGCTTAAAGTATTAGAAATTAGAATTTAATAGGGAGTGTCCTCTTATGACAGTACCAGTTAGACGTTTGGATCCCTGATTAGCGGTAAACATAGACAGAGTACCTGTAATAGTGATGTCAGGTTAATAGAAGATGACTTCATGATGACGTGACGTAACGTGATGTGCCAACCAGCATGTACTACAGTGACGTTAAAGGGCTTAAGGAGATCAACACTGACGGATTACCAAGAGAAAGCGCATGTCTAACCTGAGATACAGCTGATGGGCAGCTGTTGCATTTTATTTTCCTTATTTTTATTTTTGTGTCACAGAGAGATGAAAGGATGAGTGTCAAAGGTCTGACTGACAAGAGGCCTACTCGGGAGTTGCTTTAGTGTACCGGAATACGAGGGCCAGGGCCCGTTAGATGATTTTTCTGACAAGCGTTATTAGCGAGCAGAGATGATGGGTTAAGTTGCGCAAGTAGGGTCGTCAGTAGGAGCCAATTGACGGAACATTTCGTGCAGTGGAAAGAATCAAGAGTGCATGACTGGTAGACTAAGAGGATCAGGGATCTGCAACTGGAGCAAGAGGAGCAGTGGAATTGGGAAAAGGATGTCTCCTAGCAGAGACGATGAAGCTATGATGGATCTCAATGGACTGATAGAGCGGATCTGCAAGGCAGTGTGGAGCAAGGAGCCGCCCAGAGATTAACAGAGCTGGCACAGACTATCAACGCAAGTGTGATGCAGGGATGCAGACAACATCATCCGGGTCACATTGGTACCAGCAAGATGCAATGCAGGTTAGGCTGAGGTCAAGTTCTGGCGGACAAGTAATAGAAACCGGGTCCAGTCCTATAGAAGAAAATAAGCCGAATCTATTGAGAATACTGTATTTTATATTTGTGTAACGTAAGTCAGCATTCCATAGAGCATAATGTTTAATTGTAATTGTTTTAAAAGTTTTGTATTTTCAGTAAGTAAGTAATCTAAACAATAGTCATTATCCAAGTTTGACAGCCTAGAGTAGGTTCTCTGACTTTGATGATGACCGCTTGAAGAGATCTTTGTGTAATATAGGTTAAAGGAAATAGCTTGGACTTTGATATTCTTTTATTTCACACATGCTAGGTGTCCAGGTTCTTTCTTTTATCTTGCTCTGGAGTGCTGAAAGTAGAAAGCAAAAGCTCTTATTTGATGTTAGATGTTGGTGTTAGATTGATCCTAATTAAATTTGGGAATAAATCTATTACCATACGGTTTTTCTTTAAAATTTATAAATTGCATTGTTAAGGTAAAGTGAATCAAAATCTAATAGAGATGTATAAGATTTTTATCTAGTAAGGGCTTTTACAGGATTTTATCATGGGCATTAAATGCCATGTGTACATGTATGTTTAAGTTATAAGAGATTTAATAACTTAGGTGTTTCCAATGTTGGAAAGTTCTTGCATTTTAGTGAGGCATTTGTTAAAATGCCTGTGCCTTAAATCTTTATGTGTTATAGTGTGGGTAGTGTGCCCAAGAAAGAAAGAATATTGTAACATTTAAGGTATAAGTAGTTTAGGTCAGTTTATTTGTCATTCTCATTGTTCGAGGTCAAAAGGGGCACTCATTTGAGCTCCCCTTTGATGTCGGTCAATGCGAATGCGTTCTATGAAAGTGAGAAGTTATTTCATGCTAGGTAGAAAGCATTTTGTTTGTATATACATGTGGTATTAAATGTTTCAGTCTATTATGGATGCTTAATGTTAGCAGGAGCTTAACATATTTGAGAGGGGGGTAATGTAAGGTTCTGGTTTTAGGTTGACAAACACGATTGTTGTTTGTCAGCATTCACATTTATAACTTCAGCCTATGTGGCTGTTTCCAAGTGTCATTTCATAATAATAATTCCCAATTGTAATATTTACGATATAAACTACCTCTAGATTGTGTTAGCTCCCGCAGCATCTTTTATTCAGCCTGTATTTGTATTTGTTATGGTTCATAATTGTGAGAAGGATGTGCTTGGAGGCCATCTTGGTTTATACTGAAGTGATGCATTGTGGGTTGTTAGTCTTGGTTACTACATAGTACAGTAGCGGCAAGACTTCAATCCACAATAGCTCTTTGAAAAGTAATTTATTCCATATTTTAGCTATGAGCGTCCCTTCTAAGTATATTCCCCCTCATGTTTATAACATTCTTGTATTTTTAGAAAGGGATATTGGTACTGTTTTAGTCATTTTTAGGTCCGCGCAGTGCCAGCGTCTTCGCATACCATATAAGGAGTGCACACTTTGGTGCGGTTTTTGTGCAACAGATTTTCGGTGCGATTTTAACGTTAAATCGCACCAGAAATTTGGTGCACACCACGTGACCAATTTTCTGTATAAATACCCCGGGTTGCAGACGAATCGTGGACTCTCGAGATAAAATTTCAAAGGTGCGGCACCATATTGCCTTACTCTTTTAGAATAGAATTAGTTAGAAATAGAAGAAGTCTAGTGACTTGAGATTTATTATTATTGAGTAGGATATAAATAAAGCATCACATAAAATTTGATTAAGCCTTACTTTTACTTTATTTGCCGCACGAAAGAGAGTCCATTTTAGTTAATATTTATTTGAGAGAAAGAGAGAGAAGAAAGGGGTGATCTTGAATCACGCTACCAATTTGGATCCAGATCAGACCCCTGAATTGACGTGTACTACCGCTCGGCACGTGACAATATAGAAATGTGTCATTTTGTTATTTGTATTTGTTTTGTGTATGTATATCGAGAAATAAAATATTTAAAAAAAAAAAAATGATCGTCGCTGCCAAGTAAGCATGTTTCCCTGTTCAGTTGACAAGTCTTATTGAGATAGAAGGATGGATTATTTTTTCATAGCATAAAAACGACCTGTTTCAAATAAAATACAGTGTCGTTCTTTCCAGCTTAAACGCAATCGAAACACAAACGCAATGCAACTAAATGAAGAAAAGGACAACCTTTTGAAAATTTGACGATTAATTCTAAGTTTAAACATTTTTTATCTCCAATTACATAAGGAAATGGGGTCGGGTCACACGTTCTCACAACATTAGATTCGACCCCGATTTATTTTCTTATCTAAGTGGCAAACAGTTTTGGAAGCAAGTGAACTCCCACTCCAGAATTGAACTACCATTATCAATGTAAGCAAAAGCTTCACGTACATAACTTGTATTTGCGACCATTTCTAACCCATTAATGCCTGAATATTGCATTGGACTGTTCCGGTGTGTTTGCTGGAAAATACCACTATAGATCTGTTATATAAACGGAATATTACTATACTTTGCATATCTTATGCACCGGATCACTCGAGTTGTGTGTGTAAAGGCTATATCCAACGAGACCGACGGTCGAGTTGGATATAGCCTTTACACACACAACGAGAGTGATCCGGTACATAAGATATGCAAAGTATAGTAATGTTCCTTTTATTATGTACCTCTTATAATAAAAATAAAATGAAAAACGATAGAAATGTTTCGAGCGTTACTATAAATAAACGGGATTTCCCATACGTCACACTTCGGGGAATGGCGCGGGAAAGTAAATACTCGCTATTACGACCACTAAAACGAATGCTAATTGATTAAATAATAGAGAGGTGACAGCTTAAAACAAGGTGACAGTGAAACAGAAAGCTCCTAAAGGAGCGTTCTGTTTCACTGTCACCTTGCTTTAAGCGGTCACCTACTGTAAACACCCTAATACTTAACATAATTTAGTGGTCGTAATAGAGAGGTTTTACTGTAGTTCCGAACTTCCGACTACACAGTAAACGTTCTTTTCCCATTACACAAGGTACATGGGTAATACGGAATTTTCAATCCGTCAAGGTGTATTTGTTCGATAAAATACAGAAATATTTCGGGCAGAACATTGGTAGGTATATAATAAAACGGTGATCTAAAAATATTGCAGACTAGATACAGCAAACAGTGGCGACCTTGATGAGGCACCGCGTCACTGTGTCGTCTCGTCAGGATCAACACTCTTTTCCAGTCATTTAACTCGCAATATTTAGATTACTGCTTAACCCTTTCCTCCCTGAAACCCCAAAGTGACAAATCTAGTTTTCAAATAAATCTAGTCCATCTTTTAATAATTAGGGAAGAATTTAACAATATTTTACGAAAAGACAAATCGTGTAGACCCTGATCAGATGACTCCTTAATGCGCCCTCTGATCATGGTCTACACTGTTTGCATAGGACAGGACAAGTGTACCCTTCACAAAAATATGATTTTTGATGACGAATATACTCGTCACTAGGGCTCACTCTATTAATGTATGAACACGCTAAGCAGAAAGCTTCCTAGGGAGCTTTCCGTTGAACTTTTGTCATCCACTAAGCTGCCACAAATACATAATCGGTTGGTAGCAAACGTCTTACTGTATGTAGTTATTTGGCTCGGGAACAAATGTGTGTGTAAAAAACTCAAAAGCTTTGGCAAGGATCGTCTAGTTTCTAACCAGCCAAAACAACAACAAAGTTAATCATGCCCTGAATCGTTACTGGTAAACACTAAGATGGAGTTGTTTGAAATGCTTTCCTGTTTGAGTAGGTCTTGTTTATACAGTAAAACCTCTTTATTACAACCACATTGTTAGAGACAGGTGACTGTTTGAAGCAATGTTACTCTAAAACAGAGAGCTCCTTCAATCTGTCATCTTTCTTCTATATACTCAATTGGCCTTCGTTTAGTGGTCTTATAATAGAGACAGGCCGTGGGGTTACTGTACAACCATTCTTGAGTTAACATATTAACTCCGACACTCGTCAAATGTACAAAAACCATTTTCTTTCTTTTTAAAAAAAAAAAATTAAAAATGTCTAGATGATAAATTAAAGATCTAATTTATTTTGTACAATAATGATTTATTGTTGCTTTTAGACTTTGTTGCAAAATGACAAACAGTGCAGACCCCTGATCATAATTAGGGTTATTTTAGGGCCCCTATGATCAAAAGGAACCCCAAGGTCTGGGTCGACGCTGTTTGCATAGGACCAGTGTACTCTTCACTGGTACACTGTTTGTAAAGACCGAGTATACTCGTCTCTTGGGCTTAATGGGTTAGAAGGCTGAGAGCGATTTGACTCACGATTTCAAACATTTAAAATCCTGATCTGACACCGAATAACTTGGCGTCTGGTCCAGATCTTGACTTTTTGTCACATGATTATAAATTTGTAGATCTATAGACAAATAATTCAAATATCGTTTTCAACAGATAACACCCCAGCAATGGAAACATTTTGTTTAGAATTCAAGGGGTCTGTTAGATACATTGATAGTCCTTAATAAACATGGAAGCTTAACTCATTCGCCCGTGAAATTTTTAACGAACAATTCCAAATTCCAATTAGTCTATCTAGTTGTATGCCCCCGCGACTTTGTCAGGCTAACTCCTACCACAGTTTTCGAGCTATACGTTTATATTTTGCATCGTGTTTGCACATAAACCAACGATGTGCATCTGGTCAGAACTTTGATCTGTTTTAATATTTCACAGAATAAAAGCCTGCTGAACTTATTTTATGTAGTCATTCCATACGTCATATACATGTAAACGGTGCAATTCGGTTATTTGTCCGGCTAACTCCCCATACTGTTTTTGAGATTTAACCTTTAGGCTATCAGCTGGCTAAGTAAATTTTTCGTCCCCCTCACCCCGAAAGGTAGAAAATTTCCACATATACCATGATTTAGCATGCATATAGGCGACCCCATTTAGTGTGGATGACAAGCCTGAAAGTGGTGCAGATTTTTTTATTCGGCGTTTCCATGGCAACCACCCAGTTTTACACTGTGTTTCAGGAAATCCACTGTAACTTGGTCAATTTTTGTAATAGAAGAATGAAAATAGTACAGTGATCAAGCTTAGACATTGAGCTTTAATAAAATGACAGTTTGTGTAAATTATCTCATTTGCATACTCATGAATATTAATGAGAATAATAAAAAACTCATAAAAATAAGGAAAATAATATCAAAATCATACTTTCAACTAAACATTAAACACACTCAAAGGACACAAAAAGTGCCAATTGTGCTTAAAAACATATCTGAACATTCCTTGAAAGAATGAGCTGGGTTTGATTAAACGCTGGCTACAGTATATGCCCCAAATTCCGTTTCTATGACAGCCGTTAATTTCTGACACAGAAACATGGCAATTCCTCAAACTTGCCCCATCCTCCAGAAAATTCTCTGTAACTTTGTTACTTTTGGTAATATAAGTATGAAAATTGTACAGTTATAGAGCTTAGAAGTTGGCCTTTAATTGAATGAACTTTTTATATTAATTATCTCATTTGCATAATTATGAATATTAATGAGATTATTAAAATCCTTAAAAATGCAGGGGAAAATTATTAAAATCATACTGAGTATGTATATTTTGAACTGATTCGAAGGACACAAACAGAGCAAATCGTAATTACATGTATGATATATCAGAGAATATTTCTAGAATAATTGAGTCGTTTGGCGGGTCATAATCCTTTGATCACACGTGCCACGAGTTCCGTTCCCATGACAACAGGTCCACTAAGATTCATTATTGATTCAGGAAAGCCACTGTGTCTTTGGCGTTATTTGTGAAAAAAGAATGAAAATAAATTTTCAATAGAGCCTAAACATTTGCTTTTAATTTGATGAAAACTGATGCACTTTATCTAATTTGCATACTGATGAATATTAATGAGATAATAAGAAAAACAGAGATAATTTATGAACATGTATCAAAACCATATTTCGAACTAATCCTTAATCTGGCCCAGGGGTCACAAGAAGAACATGTTGTGAATTGAATACCAGTATTAAAGGGCATACATAGAATGAATGAGCTGGTTTTGTGCCAATATTATCTGCCATATCTGTTTTAGCTCACCTGAGCAAAAGGCTCAAGATGAGCTGTTTTAGTTTAAACATATTTTATTTCAATTATATACATGAAATGGGGTTGGGCCACAAGTTCTACTAACTTAGAGACGGCCATTCCCCTACAGTTTAACAAGTACAAATTCTTTTAGAGAGCGGGCATTAGTGAGCCAGAGAGAGAGAGAGAGAAAGAGAGGAAGTGAGAGAAAGAGAGAGATATAGTGAGAGAGAGAGATGAGCTGTTGTAATGACCTTGTGTTCCGCGCATGCGTCGTCCGTCGTCGTTAACACTTGCTTCAATTGACATCTCCTCCAATAGCACTTGACAGATTTCCCCCAAACTTTACAGAAATGTTTCTTGGATAAAGTTCATTCAATTTTTTTTCAAAAGATAAAAACGATGCATAATTTTGGTTGCCATGACAACCGAAGTAAAAATCAAAAGGAAATCTTGAAAACAATTCTTAAAAAAACCTACAAGGGTCAGAGCTTAGACATTTGACACATAGCAGCAGCTTTAGGTTCTCTATCAAGTTTTTTCAAATTATTCCCCTGGGGTCAAAACCGGCCCCGGCACGGGGGTCGCAGTTTTAAAAAGAATTATACAGTAAGGTTTTGACCAGATTGTCATCTGAAGCTAATGTAGCCAAAGCTTTGATATTTGGTATAATATTTATGATATTTGATATGTAGCGAACATGCTAAGGTAGCGAAAATCCAGGTGGCCAAAGGTCCTGAAATCTTCCAAAGCCTTTCAAAATAGGTGAAAATGTTGTCTGAGTGACAAAAAACTTGGATCTGGGTATGACGCAAAGCAACTCGGTGTCTTATGCAGATCCAAGCTGTTTGCAAATGTCACTACAGTACTTAGCCTTTTGAAAGAAAAGGATTAATGAGTGATTGCATTGGTGGATGAGTTGGGTTTTACAGTACTGGGATACAAAATAGGTCATATAGCGATGAGGAATTATAAGATGAGATGCTGATGATTTCAGGAAGAAGATTTAGGCTTATCCCATTCGTCCGAAGCAGAGCATGGGATCAAAACAACCGATGACATATCAGTTCAGATTTCGATCTGAACACGTTCAGTCAGAAGTACTTAAAAAGATCACATATACGCGGATAAGGCCTGTACATCATTTGGAGTTGATGCCAAATGGGAAATCTTTGCAGTTTTACACATTGAAGCAAAATACACCGATATTTTATTTCAGACAAGTCTATTCTGACATTAACTTATAGTTACATGTGCTATGTAGAGTGTAGAATGTCTTAACACTCAAACCGGCAAGAAACTGAGAAGCTCAACTTGATTATATGCCAGTCTAACAAGACAATGCCTTGAGAAAGGCTACGTCTCAAGGGATAGATACCTTCCTTGGTGCTTTACTTTCTAGAAGGAGGACTCGTAATATAGAATTCGCTGAGACCATGGACAGCTATGTTAAAAGGATGTCTGAAGATGAGTTCACGTTGAAAGAATCTTTGGGAGATATTCACTTGCATAAGGATAATGGGTGTTATTCAACATACACTACGTTGCAAGATCATACATTGACCCTGACACTGATAGTGATGAGAAACGAGGTCATTCTACATATAAAATTCAGAGGAAGTTTTTCAACTGGAAAGAACTGTGTTTATTTTGTGAGAAAAAAGTCTTATAAAAGAGACAAGAATCTCACAAATGTGGCAATATTTGAATTTTGTTCCATATTGGATAAGAGAACACAGGTAAAGAATGACACAGAAAAGAACTGTAGGATTAGTGACTACAGCAAGCTCATTGCAAATGAAGCCAAATATCACAAAGGCCATCATAGCAAGTATATCAAGCAAGAAGAAAATTGTACAAAATATTTGTCTGAAGCAGGAAATGTTTATGGTGCGGCCTTTGAAAGCTTGTTGACTGAAATAACAGCATAACAAGAAGCACATGTGCTATATTTCGCCCAATTGAGAAAAGCTGAAAAAATGATGATAATGATTTATGTCCCAGGACGGGTCATTTTTACGCCCAGATGCATGTTTTGAATAATCTTGATAGAAAACCAGCAGATGATGATATATGCCAAATATATAAGCTCTGTGTACTAGGACTTCGGAATAGAAGCATTTTTAAGTTTTCATTGGAACAATCAATTTTTGTTCCTGTGACCTAGATATGCATCAGACCAAAATCATTTCTTTAATATTTGTAAAGGCCATCTAGAAGTGTCACCACGTCAAATATCAAAGCTTTGGTCACATTAGTTTGAGAGAAGAAGATGTTTTAAAATGTCACTAAATAACGTACTCTAGGTAAAACTGTGACTCCCAGGTGGACCATTTTTGATCCCAGAGACATAATTTGAACAATCTTGACATAAAACCTGTAATTGATACTATATGCCTAATATCTAAACTCTGTGTATTAGGGTTTCAGATCAGAAAGTTTTTTTAAGTTTTCATTGCAATATCTAATTTTGCTCATGTGACTTAGTTATTCAATAGACCCAAACCATTTCAACAATATTGGCAAAGGACATTGAGCAATGTCATCCATGCCAAATATCAAAGCTTTGGCTGCAGCAGCTTCAGAGGACAAGCTGTTCAAAATCTAACTGTATATTTCTTTGTAAAACTGTGACCCCCCGGGGCGGGCCAGTTTTGAAACCAGGGGAATAATTTAAAAAAATGGATAGTGAACCTATAGCTTCTACTATGTGTCAAATATCTAAGCTCTGACCCTTGTAGATTTTGTAAAGAATTGTTTTTAAGATTTCTTTAAGGTTTTTACTTCGGTTGCCATGGCAACCAAAATTCTGCGTCGTTTTTATCTTTTGGAAAAATTTGAAAGAACTTTATCCAAGAAACATTTCTGTAAAGTTTGGGTGAAATCTGTCAAGTGCTATTGGAGGAGCTGTCAATTGAAGCAAGTGTTAACGACGACGAACGACGCACCACGCCGAACACAAGGTCATTACAACAGCTCATCTTGAGCCTTTTGCTCAGGTGAGCTAAAACAGATATGGCAGATAATATTGGCACAAAACCAGCTCATTCATTCTATGTATGCCCTTTAATACTGGTATTCAATTTACAACATGTTCTTCTTGTGACCCCTGGGCCAGATTAAGGATTAGTTCGAAATATAGTTTTGATACATGTTCATAAATTATCTCTGTTTTTCTTATTATCTCATTAATATTCATCAGTATGCAAATTAGATAAAGTGCATCAGTTTTCATCAAATTAAAAGCAAATGTTTAGGCTCTATTGAAAATTTATTTTCATTCTTTTTTCACAAATAACGCCAAAGATACAGTGGCTTTCCTGAATCAATAATGAATCTGTTTGGACCTGATGTCATGGGAACGGAACTCGTGGCACGTGTGATCAAAGGGTTATGACCCGCCAACCGACTCAATTATTCTAGAAATATTCTCTGATATATCATAATTAGGATTTGCTCTGTTTGTGTCCTTCAAAATATACATACTCAGTATGATTTTAATAATTTTCCCCTGCATTTTTAAGAATTTTAATAATCTCATTAATATTCATAATTATGCAAATGAGATAATTTATATAAAAAGTTCATTCAATTTAAGGCCAACTTCTAAGCTCTATAACTGTACAATTTTCATACTTATATTACCAAAAGTAACAAAGTTACAGAGAATTTTCTAGAGGATGGGGCAAGTTTGAGGATTTGCCATGTTTTCTGTGTCAGAAATGGACGGTTGTCATAGAAACGGAATTTGGGGCATATACAGTAGCCAGTGTTTAATCAAACCCAGCTCATTCTTTCAAGGAATGTTCAGATATGTTTTTTTAGCAAAAATGGCACCTTTTGTATCCTTTGAGTGTATTTAATGTTTAGTTGAAAGTATGATTTTGATATTATTAGGGCCCCACCGAGAGGTGGGTGCCCTATAGTAATCGCCTTGCCCATCAGTCCGTCAGTCCGGACGAGCGCACGAAAGGTCCTTTGTTGGGTAGGGAGAACAATAGATACCATTCATTCCGTGATTGCCCTATTGTTATTGTTGGGTATTTTAGTGTACTGTTGGGTACTTTTAAACAAAAAGTATACCCAACAAATGTCCAACTGTGAGAACGTCCGTCCGTCAGTCCGTCAGTCTGTCCGTCAGTCTGTCACACTTGTCCTTGTCCGCTCTCTAAGTCGAGTAATTTTTATTCAATCTTCACCAAACTTGCTGAAAATATGTATTAGTATAAAAGCTAGGCCAAGTTAGATAATTACCCAAATCGCATAAAGCATGTTGGAGTTATTGCCCTTGAATTATTAAAAAATGGCTGTTTCAGCCTTGTCCGGTCTCTAACTTAAGTAATTTTTATCCAATCTTCACCAAACGTGCTGAAAATGTGTATTAGTATAAAATCTAGTCCAAGTTTGATAATTACCCAAATCGCATAAAGCATGTTGGAGTTATTGCCAATGAATTATTAAAAAATGGCTGTTTCAGCCTTGTCCGCTCTCTAACTCGAGTAATTTTTATCCAATCTTAACCAAACTTGCTGAAAATGTGTATTAGTATAAAATCTAGGCCAAGTTCGATAATTACTGAAATGGCATAAAGCATGTTGGAGTAATTACCCTTGAATTATTAAAAAATGGCTGTTTCAGCCTTGTCCGCTCTCTAACTCAAATAGTTTTTATCCAATCTTCACCAAACTTTATGAAAATGTGTATTAGTATAAAATCTAGGCCAAGTTCGATAAATACCTAAATCGCATGAGGCATGTTGGAGTTATTGCCCTTGAATCATTAAAAAATGGCTGTTTCAGCCTTTTCCGCTCTCTTACTCGAGTAGTTTTTATCCAATCTTCACCAATCTTAATGAAAATGTGAATTGGTATAAAATCTAGGCCAACTTTGATAATTACCCAAATCGCATAAGACATGTATGAGTTATTACCCTTGAATTATTAAAAAATGGCTGTTTCAGCCTTTTCCGCTCTCTAACTTGAGTAGTTTTTATCCAATCTTCACCAAACCTTATGAAAGTTTCTATTGTTATAAAATCTAGCCAGGTTTGATAATTACCCAAATCGCATAAGGCATGTTGGAGTTATACCCCTTAAATTATTAAAAAATGGCTGTTTCAGCCTTGTCCACTTTCTATCACAAACACTTTGTATTGGATATTTATCAAACCTACTGAAAATGTTTATATAATCTAGGTCAAGTTCGATAATTACCCAAATCGCCTATGGCACATCAGAGTTATTGCCCTTCAATTATTAAAAGATAGCTGTTTAAGCCTTGTCCGCTCCCTTACTGAAACAACAGTTTCTATCTGATCTTCACTAAACTTGCTGAAAATGTTTATTGGTATGAAATCTAAGCCAAGTTCGATAACTACTCAAATCGCATAAGGCAATTCAGAGTTATTGTCCTTGAATTATACAAAAATGACTGTTTCAGCCTTGTCCGCTCTCTTAACTCAAACAATTTATTTTGGATCTTTACAAAACTTGCTGAAAATGTTTATTAGTATATAATCTGCAGTTTTATCTTGTGCCTTTCTGCTCCAGACTCCTTTTGTGGGGGCCTTTCTGACTGGTCAGTATTCTAGTTTTCCTTATTTTTATGAGCTTTTTAATATTGTCATTAATATTCATAAGTATACAAATAAGATAATTTACACAAACTGTCATTTTATTAAAGTTCAATGTCTAAGCTTCATCACTGTACCATTTTCATTCTTCTATTACAAAAATTGGCCAAGTTACAGAGGTTTTCCTAAACCTCGGTATAAAAATGAGCGGTTGCCATGGAAACGCCAAATAAAAAAATCTGCACCACTTTCAGGCTTGTCATCCACCCTGAATTGGGTCGCCTATGTGTATATTACATCATGATATAAGTAGAATTTTTCTACCTTTCGGGGTGACGTAGCTCCTTAAATAGAGCTCTTTTCCAACTTGGCTGATAGTCTACTTATAACTTTGCAGAGTGTTTGCACATAATACCAGAACCTCATAGTTTTGCAGTGTTTGCACATGCACCTACAGATGTGAATGTGATCAGTATTTTGGTCTGCTTTAAATTTCTACAAAGGTATTGCCCATTGAACTTGGCGTTGGTTTGCATACAACTCACACATTGTCCAGTATTTTTGCAACATATTGTCACAAGTTACAGTCTAACAAATAGCGGGGGCATCATATTTGTCTTACAGACAAAGTCATCCCACTAATTCGTCTTCAGGATTTATTGCAAAATGACAAACAGTGCACA
The DNA here is from genome assembly GCA_922989275.2 of Gari tellinella. Taxonomy (NCBI): domain Eukaryota; kingdom Metazoa; phylum Mollusca; class Bivalvia; order Cardiida; family Psammobiidae; genus Gari; species Gari tellinella. The sequence goes on along the minus strand of OV277861.1, from coordinate 35,103,913 downwards.
CTATGATCAGATGACTCCTTTACGTGTACCCTTTATGGGTAAACTGGTTGTCAATAACGAGTATGCTCGGCGCTAGGTTTGAATGAGGTAACGCTACATGTTGTTTTTTTGACTGCATGAAGTAGCAGCCATTTATTCTTAAAGGCATTACAACTCTTACTCGTTGAATGTCTAAATAGATCATGTCTTACTGTGATCACAACAAAGATATGAAAGCATATTTTCACTGTGAGCCAATGACGGGAAACCCTGTATTGAATCTACCACTTATGACACATAGCTCTGTGCTTGGAATAATCCTTGTTTGCCACTCTGTCGGCCTTGATTAAGTCTTTGCGTGCTCCAGCTAGCGTACCGAGAGTTTACATGTTTACATATTGAACCCTAGCGACGAGTTTACTCGTAATTTACAAACTGTGGCAAACTGTGTACCTGTAAAGAGTACATGTGTGCTATGTACATAGTGTAGGCCCAGATCAGAGAACTCTTGAATGAACTATCTGGTCAGGTTGTGCATTGTTGTTATGATGCAATATTGTATATAAAAACACGACCCTAAATATTTGTCAAAAGTGGATAAGATATATTTAGAAAGTGGAATTGTTCATTTAAAGGTTCAGTGGTGAATGAGTTAATGCTCAAAATAAATATCTAACTTCTTGGTTTGACTCCTACTCTCTGATCAGCTGGTTTGGCAGGAAAGGTTGCAATGAAAATTGCTGAGATGATAGTATGACTGACACTGTGCGCTAATTTAAAGCACATGTGTCCGGCGCTGCAAAGATATTTGTGAAAATAATCGCAACCATGTCAAAACATCGGAAAACAACATAAAGTAGCATTTAAAACTGCACTGGATTTTCCACACCTATATTTATATATGGTGTTTTGACAATGTGTTGACAATGTTTTGACATGTCTGAGATTATTTTTATCAATATCTCTCTGTGTGGGAAGCGCCAATCACATGTGAGTCAAAGAGATAGAGGATTTTTTGTTACCCCATAGCCTGATTGGAGTATTGAAGTTTGGTGATCAGTTAAAGCAGATTGAAAGTAAACCAGAATGTGCCTTAAGGCACATTCTGTTTTACTTCCAACCTGCTTTAAGCTACTATCTGCTAGGATATAGCAAATATTTATTGCGGTATATATACTTGAATGTATAAATTAAAACAATTTTCTTCAGTGGAGTAATTAATTAAAAGTGTAAAAGGTGTATTTGTTGGGTAATGGGTTACGTCGGGAAATGTTTTAGTACATTCCAGACCTTGTCATGATTATTCTGATTATTGCACAGGTATGGGGAGATGCAGCTTTACAAATCTTCTACAGTGTCGGTATGGGTTGGGGCGGAGTCGTTACCATGGCATCCTACAACAACTTTAAACATAATATTTACAGGTAAACAAGGAGTCAAACACAATCATTGTTTGTCTAGATCGTCAACTGAACTTCAAGTGGGCACATGCTTGTGATACTGTTGTCATAACAATGAACGCGCCTCAATGCCAAAACCACTGACACCAGAGTCATGGACTTGGGCCAAATAAAAAAATACCTGTGTGTACTATTACATGCCCCAAAAAATTCGGGACGGACGGTCGGAAAATCTTCTTCTTTTTTTTTTTTATAAAACATTCAATAAGACATATAACTTTCTGATGGAGTATGAAAATGGAAAATGTACGATTGTATTCTATTGTGCAAAGCCCTGGGCCATACATAAACAACCTTTACAAATATCCATTCAATTTGTTGATTTTATTGATAGGTCCCATTACCAAAATTATCTTAAAAATCTAAACCGGTATGATTGTTTATAAATTTGATATACAATATACCAAGACGGCAAAGTAGTGACTTATAAATGACAGAAGGAATGAATGATGTTTTGCAATGGGTTGTATGTAAGTTAAATGTGTCATTGATATGTGCTGTCTGCATGTTTAATGTGTCAATGGTTAACTAACTAGCATATCATATCTTCAAGGAAGCTACTTTATGACAGGTTTCGAGCAAATTTCACTTCGATATTAGCTAAATCTTTTTTAAAAATCAATTTTAAAAATACTTAAACGTCTATAAATTAGCTTTTTAAACAACTTAACGGAGAATATCTTCTATTACACGTTCTTCAAAAAATCGATTGTCGCAAAAATGACCGACATTTGCCAACACATTTTTCGAAAGTGAAAAAAAAGTTTAGGGTCGGGGGAAAACCTAGGGTCGGTCGGGTTACCGGAAACACATGTACTTTTTTATTTTGCCTTATTATGTGTATTTGTTTTACTTTATCTATTCCTCTACCGATAAACTCATATATAAGGCATCAGTTGATATCAAAATCCTTTCCTTTACCAGAGATAATGATTTTTCAACTTTTGAGCACATTGACTGTACTTTAAGCATCAAAGATTTCACAGTGCGTCTAGCAGTCATCTACAGACCCCTCCATCCACTGCAAACGGTCTAAAAATCTCAGACTTCCTTGACAAGGAATGGCCACTTTTCTGATTGAAATTTGCAACCATCGATAAACAAATCATCATTGTAGGGGATTTAAACCTTCATCTTGATATATCAAACGATAGGAACACTGTCAGTTTCGTCAGTACAATTGAATCATTTGGTTTTCAACAGCATGTCAAAAAGCCACTCATGTCGGGGGACACACTCTTGATGTTGTTATCACAAGAGATAACGAAGACTGTGTGTCAAATATCGAAGTCACAGACCCTGGACTATCTGACAGTAGTGGCAAAATCTCAAGAAACCATTTCTCTGTGTCTTTCAGAGCAAAGGCAGAAAAACCTCCTACCATCAGAAAAACTGTTTCATTCCGAAGGCTTAGAGATATTAATGTCGAATCATTTAAAAGAGATATTCTTAACTCAGATTCAATGAAAGAAATTCTGAAAATGCCAGATACTGACGGAATTGTCAGTGTATACACACATGAACTTAACGCTCTGACCAATAAGCATGCACCATTGTGCTGTAAGACCATAACTCTCAGGTCTTAATGTCCATGGTACACCCAGGAACTTCACGATGGCAAACACTTAAGGTGTAAGCTGGAACGAAAGCGGAAATTATCCTAACTCGCAATTGATCATCAACTGTACCGAGACAAGTGTGCTAAAGTAAACAAATTGTTAGCAAAGTCAAAGGTTAATTTTTACACAGAAAAAGTAGAATCCTGTCAATGAGACTCGAAGAGTCTTTTTAAAGTCACTAAGCATCTCCTTAGTGCAAATAGTGAAATTGCACTGACCAAAAATGTGTCCTCAAAACAACTTGCGCATGATTTCAGCGACTTATTCATTGAAAAAGTGGACAAAATACGGACAGGCATTGCCTCTGAATCAACGGCATACACCCCAGTAATCACAGAAACATTGCATTCAATTAGCTCTTTAGAAAGTTTTGACACTGCTACAGCAGCAGAAATCGAAGAGATTGTCAAGGCATCCCCATGTAAGCCCTGTAGGAGATTGTCAAGGCATCCCCATGTAAGCCCTGTTAACTCGACCCAATACCTACATGGCTCTTAAAGTTATGCCTTGGCGAGCTCCTATCGTCGTTAACAAAAAAATGTGAACTCTTCGCTGGAATCTGAGTATGTTCCAAAAGAATTCAAAAAGTCGCATGTAAGACCTCTTTTGAAGAAACCTGATCTCGATACAAATGATCTTAAGAACTACAGGCCTGTATCAAATTTGCCATTTCTCTCTAAAGTATTAGAAAAAGTTGTAGACAGACGCATTGAGTCCCATTTGGCCAGAGACAATCTGCATGAACAGCACCAGTCAGCATATCGTAAGCACCAGATGGAGAATTATCTGTCCCAGTTCATATGAAATATAGTGTGCCACGGGGCTCAGTCCTGGGACACAAAAACTACATCTTGTACGAAAAACCTGTCAGCTCAATGTGCAGAAATCATCATTTTGATCATCACTTGTATGCAGATGATTCACAGTTATACTTGTCATTTGAGCCTAAAGACACATCTTGTCAACAAGAAGCCCTCTCAAAAGTCGAAGGATGTCTAAAAGACATAGTCTCATGGATGCACCAAAATATGTTGAAGCTGAACACTGACAAAACTGAGGTCATACTGTTTCGCTCATAAAAGGTTAACGTTCCCGGAGATTTTCACGTTCAAGTGGGAAACTCTAAAATCAAACCATCATTGTGTGTGAACAATCTTGGTGCTGGATTTGATTCCCAAATTCCCAAACATCACATCAACGCTGTGTGTAGGTCTAGCTACGCACAGCTGTGGCAAATAGGTCATATTAGACAGTACCTTTCTCCAGAAGCTACAAAGACCTTGGTCAATTCTCTGGTCACATCAAAAATTGACTACTGCAACTCACTGCTATATGGGATTCCCCAAAACTCACTATGAAAACTACAGCGCGTGCAAAATACAACAGCACGCACCATTACCAGGACTCCTCGGTACAATCACATCACTCCAGTCTTGAAGGATCTTCACTGGCTTCCAGTTCAACACAGAATTGAATTCAAAATTCTGACACATACAAATCCATGTGCAATGATTCTCCAAGGTACATTGTCAGTATGTTTGACGTGTATAGACCTCGAAGAGAGTTTCGGTCAGCAACTAAATCAGCTGGTTGTACCGAGAAGTCGTTTGGTGAGGTTTGGAGAAAGAAGTTTCATGCATGCAGCCCCAAAGCTCTTGAACACTCTGCCATCAGACATCAGAGATGCGAGCTCAGTTGCAGTCTTCAAAAAGCGTCTGAAAACACACTTCTCTAATATGTGTTATTAGAACACTGCTACCTACGCGATATGTTCTTGCTGTAGATGTTGTGGGTCTAAATGGGAGTTCTGGAGTATTATCTGGTTTTTTGGTCTCTTATAGAAATTTTTAGTTATTGTCGCATGCTATTATTCCTAGTTATGTTACATAGGGCGGCCTGCATTAGACGTTCTGCTATTATTTCTATAAGTCGGCATTAAGAAGCTTTGCTTCATTGCTAATTGGTTGATGGGGTAATGTAATCGCCGTTTTGGGGGCTGTCTTTTGTATGTTTATTCATGTTTATTTTAAATCTAATTGTAGTTATTTGTATTTTCTCGGTGGCCTGCATTGGGCGCTCTACTGTTATTTCTATCAGTCGGCATTAAAAAGCCATTTGCTTCATTGCTAATTGATTGATGGGGTAATGTGATGGCCATTTTGGGGGCTGTCTTTTGTATGTTTACTCATGTTTATTTTAGATCTAATTGTAGTTATTTGTCTTTTCCTGGCGGCCTGCATTGGGCGCTCTACTATTGTTTCTATCAGTCGACAATCAAAAGCCGGTCGCTTCATTGCTGACTGATGAGGTAATGTGATCGCTTTTTGGGGGCTGTCTTTTATATGTTTATTCATGTTTATTTTAGATCTAATTGTAGTTATTTTGTCTTTTCTCGCTTTGTAGGTACATTTGTGTAATTTCATGTGAAGCGCTTTTGAACGCACTACCCTGTGTGAAAAGAGCGCTATATAAATCTGGTATAATAATAATAAGAAGAAGAAGAAGGTGTAAATATAGAACTATAGAATATAAATCTGTAGGTCTGTTGACTATAGTAAGGTGTTTGTTTGTTTTTAACTGTATCTACCGGTCAGTCATGTCTTTTATATGAAGGGGGAAGTCTGTAGTCAATATCTACATCTTTTAGATTCTAGATCTTAATCCTATTTTTTCATCAATAAGTATAAGATCTATTAGTTGGGGAAAAACATTCTATATCTAATAAATCTTATACGTATAGATAGCAGACCGGTATAGAGGCATCAAGTCAACTCAGATAACGGTTTTTTTGTAATTCCATTATTCTAATACATTCCAAAAATGCTAACAAGTCTGAATAAATAGGATCTAGATATAGAATCTGATAGATCTAGACATTGACTACATACTTTTCCCCTTTCATATAATAAACATTACTGACCGGTAGATACAGTTAAAAACAAACAAACAAAAACACCTTACTATATTCTACAGATCTGTAGAGAGTTAGATTCTATAGTTCTATATAGTTACAGAGATTCTATAGTTCTATATAGTTACAGAGATTCTATAGTTCTATATAATTATAATACCTTCTTATCTCTAGAGATAAAAATAAAGTAAACATATACTATAATAATTCCATGACTCTGGTGCCAGTGAAAAAAACCCTATCATGTAATTGCGAGTTAATGCAGGTGACAAACAAAGCAAGTAGTCGCAAACAGACGAGCATGGAAAGGTATTTTAACCCCTTCACTGCCATGACGTCATCAATTTTAAACAATTGTCGTCTGCTATGATTTCTCACATTCAATGTTTAAGGGTTTTTTAGTTAAGAAATATTGAAATGAGTGTCAAACTGTTTGCAAATAACAGTTGTACTCGGGGTAAGGCAGTGAAGGGGTTAAGGTTTTATCTGTGAGGTCTTCAACCCAGGCAGGGTACAGTGGAGAATACGTTAGCCTTTCCCAATAAACGCGTTTGCGCCGAATGATTTCCTAATTAGCGCGCTTCCTCCGAAATTATTACTTCCATTCCAAACAATTTGCCACTGAGATATACGTAAGAATTATTCGTCAGATTTTTCAAAAGGTTGTCATTTTCTAGATTTTATAGCGATGCGTTTGTGCTTCGATTGCGTTTAATCGGGAAAGAATAACGTCTTCGCTACTGTACATTGAAGAAAAGTTAGTAGGACACCAGTGAATATGGAAAAGAAATCAATTTCTGCTCTGTGTCCCACCTAAACTTCCAAGAGAACGTTGAACTAATAATCGACTTTTAAATACACTTAACAGACATAGCAGTTTTATCTTTATCTGCCATAATAACTCTGCTGTCTGACATTTTCTCTCAAAGTAAAGAGTTGAGACATTTATAATGAAGAAATGTCGATGCAAATGTCAAGCAGATAGATCGGATCCTGGTCAGGTGACGGGAATAGGATCTAAACTGTTTGCCAGTCATGCAATCTGCGACTGTACCTTGCACAAGTTTAAGTTCAAAGAATAATTACTATATATATTCTATGGCAAATATTGTCTAGTGCGAACTACAGGTTTGTATTTGTAACTGAAAGTGTTCCCTCTCTACAAAGACACACAATGGAATACAAAAAATATGTGCGTTGTTCGGAGGGAGTCGTTATAGAGAGGATAATTGAATTTGGTTAATATTTGCAAACAGCTTGCATCCAGATATTGATTCAAACTGTTTGTCCCTCGTCATTATTTTTCTGTTCTGTCAAAATGTTCAAAATGTAACTGAGAACAACAGCAGACGGCAACATTAAGCAGACGATATTGCAACAGTAAAATCGTTAGACATAATTGTCCTGTTTACGGAACTGTGGCAAGGGTCGTTGTTCGGAGGGAGCCGTTATTGTGAGGGTCGTTTTAGGGAGGAAACCCTGTATTAACCCTTTTCCGGCAAGTAACCGTTCCGCCGCCATAATACCAGTCAAATTTCAGTATGACCGAATATATCGATACAATGGCCAAATATTTTGGTTCCTGATCAGACGCCGCGATATTCGGCGTTTGATCTGGAGCCAAACTGTGTGCAAAGTCTACTTTAGTTTCTATCTGCCAAATAAACTAACACGAAAGAAATAACAACAATGTTATTTTACTGACAAAATACATGCAACCCGCTTGATTGATTTGCGTATAACCCCTTCTTTGCCATGACGTCATCAATTTCTAACAGTTGTCGTCTGCTTTTATTTCTCAATTTCATATTTTACATGTAGGTACCTTAACTTAAGAAATATTAAAATGACATGAAATAAATTGGATCCTGATCAGACGCTGCATTAAGTGGCATTTGATCAGGATCCCAACTGCTTTCAAATAACCCTTGTACTCTGGGTAAGGCAATGTGTGAGGGGGGGGGGGGGGGGGGGGGGGGGAGGGGGCGGGGGGGCTTTCATCTATAGTAGTATATACGAACACCTCTACCTACTCCTACACATAAGTGCCAAACATTTAATATTTATTTGGTTTTAATCAATGTGCCAGCTTAAAACAAACTGAATGTAAAACATAACCGATATGAGTTTTCTGTTTTACACTCACCCTGCTTTAAGCTACCATGTCCTGCAACTCTAAGTACAAAGCAGACATCATTTACAAACAGTGCAGACACAGATCAGAGGCCTCCTATTGGAACAGTCCCAGCGCTTATAAAGCGTTTCAATTGAGTCTGAGCTCGTTCTCAAGCGTTTGATTGGTCAGATTTGAGCCGAGGCTCAAATCTGACCAATCAAATGCTTGAGAATGAATTCCGACTCAACTCAAACGCTTTATAAGCATGGACACAGGGTCTGCACTGTTCGATATTTTCATGTATTTTGGATGTCATACCAAACTTTTAACAGTAGACTGGTTCAAAAGGTTTATCTTAGGAAAACCTAAAAGAGTTATAAATACCTACAAGATATACGTATATTTAATGTTCAACCGTTCCCTCTCAATGACGATTAAAAGCGCGTTTGCAAAAAGTTTAGATATTGATATGACGCCGCGTAACGCGGCGTCTGATCAGGATGTAAACTGTTTGACACTCGTATCGATATGTTTAAGTCATACTACATTGAATCTTACTTTGAAAAGATGTTACTAACAACAAAATTCAAGCAGATGACAATTAAACGGTTAAGGGTTATAAATCTCATGAACTAATTGGCATGGAAAGGGTTTAACCCATTACCCCATAGCCTGTTTCTAATAAAGAGATTACCACTTTCAGCCTGTTTTAAGCTACTAGCAGCTAGAATGTAGAAATTATTTCTAATGTGAAACATCCACAACTGTATTAATTGGAACTATTTTCTTCAGTGTAGGAATAAATTATAGGCGTACAAAGGCGTATTGAATGGGGAATGGGTTAATGGATAAACTTGTATTTCATTCCTTGCTTGTAGAGATGCTCTGATTGTCCCTATCATCAACTGTTGTACGAGCGTGTTTGCCGGCTTCGTCATCTTCTCCATCCTTGGCTTCATGGCCCATCAGACAGGCAAGTCCGTCGAGGAGGTGGTGAAACAAGGTAAAATAATTACATTCGCCCCATTTAAATCCATTGGAAAAAATGACGTTTATTTTGTTTAAACGCTATTTCTCGACAGAGCGGGACTTGTAGATATACGGTTGTATTGCGCAGAGGAGGCGGGGCTTATAAATCTGCTCCCCGCGAATTATTTTGTTGCGTTGCTTCAGTAACGCCGTTATGGCTATTCCTTTCAGGATACACAGTACGTCGTATTCGTTTAAGCAACCTCTAATATGAATTAAACATACATGCATACTTATAAAATGTTCATTTAATATTAGACATAGGGGCCTTGAACGAAAATTGTACTCAATCTATATATAGTATATACAAGTTTGTATATACTATATATAGATTTGAATACATTTTTCGTTCAAGGCCCCTATGATATTAGAAATTACACAAAATATAATGTAAATATAAGAAATGAACTAAATTTTGACAGCTTTTAAGCGAAATTAACGACATAAAATGCTCGACAAATTTATCATGAATCGCTGACGCGATTTATAGACTAATTTTTGTCTTTTATTTTGCTTAAACGCCTGCAAATTCAATTCATTTCTTAAATCGGAACATCCTTTCTAAAGTCAACGCATATCTTATTTCTTAAATCAATAATGAAATAGGAGTGGATCGAGGCTTTCAGTGAGAAGTCATGGCGACGTGGACAAGATCTAGTGTTTCTCGATATAAATGTGAAACACATCGTCGTTTCCATAAAGAATATCACCATCGCAGAGAGTACAAACGTCGCGCAAGCTAAGGTGGTACAACGTCAAAAGCGCTTGCCGGGTTGAGCATGCCAGCTACATTTGAAACAATTTAAAAGATAAATGCATAACATTATACATCAAACTGTTCATTTTCAATAGGCGTATGCTTTGGTATAATCACTTTCTTGTATAATCGATAAGTAGCGACTTACAAGGAAAAACTGTGTAAAACGTAACACTTCGCCTCGGCTTTCGGTTGTCTCAATTTGATTACAAAATAACCGTATATGATTTTGACCGGGAAAAGAATGTACGACGATCTAAGTATGACATCATTTAAAGGGGTAAAATAAGTCTCTCATAGCATTAACCCCCCCCACACACACACACACACACACACACACACACACACACAGCTTGATACTTGGAGATAAGATGCTTATTGCAAGCCAATTATCACAGCAGGGTACTAATTGATAAATGTTGACCAATCAAGGGGATGATAGTTGTGCGATCGACCCTTATGCTGTTGACTGTGAGTTGAATGTTATTTGTCAACAGTTTGGATCCATATCAGATGCGGAATAATGTCGCATCTCATCTGTATCCAAACTGGTTCCCAATTTAAAAGCACATGAGCTGGAACAAAACTGAGTGATTATGTATATAACAATCACAGTGTTGAAATGGATCAGCTATAGATCCCTTATCTACCTTGAATAATACATACATGTAGTACCATAGACCATGAAGCGTCTGGGTGCCTCTGGGTAATATTATGTAACAATTGTGTATTTAGTATGTTAGGACCCTACCATGTAATCAACAGTCAAATTTACATCCTGCTGAGCAAGAGTTAGGCCTTTAAGGTCCCGGGAGGTGAAAGCGTTTTTTATAAAGACGACGTATGTAACGGCCCTATATATAACTAGGCCCCAAATGTAACTACGCGGCCCTACTTGTAAATAAATGGCCCTAAATGTAAGTAAACGTCGAAAAAAGTGGTCCTACTTGTAACAAAAAACGGTTCTATATGTAACTCCTGCCCAATATGTAACTACGCGTCCCTAAAGGTAAATAGGACCAATGACAACTAGTATCTAATATTAAAGGTGAATTATTTACATAATTATAAAGGTGGTTAGGGCTAGGGTTAACATTCACTTTATTCATGTATGGAGGTGGTTAGGGTTAGGGTTAATATTGACTTTATTTATGTATGGAGGTGGTTAGGGTTAGGGTTAATATTGACAATGGATGTATCGAGGAGTTAAGGGTTAGGGTTAATATAGACTTTATTGGTGTATAGTAACGTATTGTGATGGTTAGGGTTAAAGTTAATATTGACTTTATCTATGTTTGGAGGTGGTTAGTGTTTGGATTAATATTGACTTTTTATGTACGGAGGGGTTAGGGTTTATTTTGACTTTATTGATGCATTAATCTGGTTAGGGTTAGGGTTAATATTAACTTAATTGGTGTATGGTGGTGTCTAGGGTTAGGGTTTATTTTTACTTTTTGATGTTTTAATCTGGTAAGGGGTTATTTTGACTTTGTTGATATATAGTGGTGGTTAGGGCTAGGGTTAATATTAACTTTAGTGATGTATGTACGTAGTTAGGGTCAGGGTGAATATAGACTTTAGTGATGTATGAAACTGGTTATGGTCAGGGTTAATATTTACTTTATTAGTGTATGCAGGTGGTTAGGGTTAGGGTTAATAATAACTTTATTGATGTATGCTGATTATTAGGGTAATGATTAACATTGACTATTTATGTATATTTATACTAACTTTATTGCTGTATGAAGCTAGTTAGGGTTAGGGTTAATATTGACTTTGTTTTGTATGATGGGAGTTAGAGTTATGGTTTATATTGGCTATTGATGTATAGTGATGTTTAGGGTTAGGGTTAATACTAACTTTATTGCTGTATGAAGCTGGTTAGGGTAAGGGTTAATATTGACTTAATTTATGTATATTGGGAGTAAGGGTTATTGTTAATATTGACTTAGCGGTGTATGGAGCTGGTTAGGGTTAGGGTTAATATTTACTATATTAATGTATGGTGGTGGCAAGGGTTAGGGGTAATATTTACTTTATTGATGTATGATGGTGGTTAAGGTTAGGATTTATATTGACTTAAGTTGTGTATGGAGGTGGTTAGAATAGGGTTTATATTGACTTTATTTATGTTTTGTGGTTGTTAGCGTTAAGGTTAATAATGACTTCATTGGTATATGGAGGTTGTTAGGGTTATTATTGACTAAATAAGACTGGTGTTTAGGGTCACTGTTAACATTGACTTTATTGCTGTATTGTGCTGGTTAGAGTTAGGTGATATTGATTTGATTAAAGCATTGAGGTTGTTCAGGTAGGGTAAATGATGACTTAATAAAATATATGGAGGTGGCTAGCGTTAGGGTTGATATTGACTTGATTGATGTATGAACCTAGTTAGGGTTAGGGTTAATATTGACTGTATTGATGTTTAGTAGTGTATATGGACACTGTTGACATTGATATTATTCATGCATGAAGGTGGCTAGGATTAGGTTTGATATTGAATTTATTGATGTATGAAAATGGTACGGGTTTATATTGACTTTTTGGTGTATTGAGTCGACGAGGGTTAGGGTAAGGGTTAGGGTCAATATTGACTTTATTGCATGGTGGTTTCTACAATCACTTTTAACATTTACTTTATTGTTGTATGCTGGTAGTTTAATTTCATTGATGCATAGAGGTGGTTAGGATTAGGGAAAGGGTTAATATTGACTATCGATGTATTGAGGTTGCTATGGTTAGGGTAAATATCGACGTTTTTAGTATATGGAGCTGGTTAGGGTTAGGATTAGGGTTAATATTGACTTTATTTTATTTATGGAGGTGGCTAGGGTTAGGGTAAATATTGACTTTATTAGTATATGGAGCTGGTTATGATTTGGATTAGGGTTAATATAGACTTTATTTATGTATGCTTGTGTTTAGGGTTAGGCTTAATATTGACTTTATTGCTGTATGATTGGTTTAGGATTAGGGTTAATATTGATTTATTAATGTACGGTTGATGTTAGGGTTAAAGTCGATACTGACTTAATTGATGTATAATAGGATATGGTTAATATTGACTATATTGGTATATGGTGGGGGCTAGGGTTAGGGTAAATTAAAACTTTTTTAGTGTATGGAGGTGGCTAGGGTTTGGGTTAATATTGACTTTAGTGATGTGTGGTTGTGCCCAGAATCAATGATAATATTGACTTATTGCTGTATTATGGTCGTTAGGGTTAGGGTTGATATTGATTTTATTGCTGCATGGAGGTTGTAAGGGTGAGGGTTTATGATGACTTCATTGGCGTATGGAGACCGATATGGTTAGTGTTTATATTGACTTTATTTATATATGGGGGTGTTTAGCGTTAGGGATGAAATTGATTTTATTGATGCATGGAGGTTATTAGGGTAAGGGGTTATGATGACTTTTTATGTATGGAGGTGGCTATGGTTAGGGTGAATATTGACTTTATTTGTTTATGGGGGTAATTAGGGTGAATATTGACTTTATTGGTGTATGGAGGTAGTTAGGGTGAATATTGACTTTATTGGTGTATGGAGGTAGTTAGGGTTAGGGTTAATATTGACTTTATTAGTGTAGGGAGGTAGTTAGGGTTAGGGTTAATATTGACTTTATTGGTGTATGGAGGTAGTTAGGGTAAGGGTTAATATTGTCTTTATTGGTGTATGGAGGTAGTTAGGGTAAGGGTTAATATTGACTTTATTGGTGTATGGAGGTAGTTGGGTAAGGATTAATATTGTCTTTATTGTTGTATGGAGGTAGTTAGGGTTAGGGTTAATATTGACTTTATTGTTGTACGGAGGTGACTAGTGTTATGGTTAACTT